>JAWZYU010000030.1:30376384-31004384 GCA_038380435.1 Ryuthela nishihirai
TGAATTTCCATAATTCTCAATAGAGTTTATTTTTCAATTATAAGTATTTAAAACATTCGGTGTTCGAACATAGTTTGAAACTGTTTCAACAAAAAAAGTGACAAACGTATGAAAGAATACGTTCTTTATTTGGGTATATAAATATATACGGATTTATCAGATATTTTAACTTATAAAAAACGAAAGTCATGAAAAACAGAAAACTTGAGATAAAGTTTTCAAAACTGTAGAGAAATAACTTTTTTTTCCCAATACGCGACCTTTTGCTTTTATCCATTTTCTTTTCTAGAATTTTCTCTCTCTCTCTAAGGCATATCATATTCTTTCGACCTTCCCTCCCCCCTAACATTCTTTTCATATTTTTGGAAATGTGAAAGAAAATTTTGCGACAGATATAAGAAAAGGAGTGCCATCTATAGCATACGTTTTACTTAAAGTGAGGGCATTTTGATGCATTTTTTTTTTCTTTTTAGTCTGTCGTATGTTTATGGTTGTAATGGATTTCGGCGGTTAATCATATTTCACTGGAACTTGCAGGCGACTATTAGTCTTTAAGAAATACCCTTCTTAGTATTTTTCACTTTGAATAGTATTTCTTTTGTGAGGTATAGATTCGATTTCGAGTTGAAAATTTTCCAAGGGTAGTATATACCGCATCAGTTTAAAATGGCATTAGAAAAACCTATCGTTGGGTTTCAGTTGTTTTACCTCTGACCCGCACTTTTTTGCATGCAGTGTGCTAAATGGCCAGGTCACAAAAATCCCAAAGATTCAGGGAAGGTTGGGTAATGTAACCCAATGGATAAATGTTAGGGGGCAGATGGCATCCTCACATTAAAGCCATCTAGGTTGTTCTTTAACGTGCACAGGTTATGGCTTTTTTCATCACACAGGGCCTTGGCTTAACGCCCCATCCGACGGACTGCAGCCTTTCCAACCCCATCGGTGCCCCCTTTCAGAACCGAGGGCAGGGTAGTGGTTTACGGAATAAAAGTTTAACCCTGGAATAGGGTGGTCTCCAGTTTGGGTACTGAAGATTACGAGACAAGTAAACCAAAGTTTAGTCAGTGCTTCTGGAACTCCCAGATTCTGAGGACTGGTAAAATTTGCAGATGTACCTAAGGTGCATCTGCAAATTTTACTTAGACTATGCGATACTTTGGTCCTCTCTAAAATTTGCTATGGTGGTAGGGTTGTTTTATCTTTGAGCAGCACTTATTTTTGCACACAATGGACTAAATGGAGAAGTCACAAGGATTCCAAGGATTCGGAGAAGGTTGAGGAAGGGAACCCACTGGAAAATTGTTAGGAGGCAATGGTAGCCTCCCGTAAAACCATCCAACGTATTCTTTAAGGTGCATAACCTATGGCTCTCCTGTAACCGAAAGCAGTGTGGGAGATTAGCGAAAATATATCTCAACGCTAGCACAACTAAGACTCGAACCTGGGAACTGTAGATTAAAAGTCTAGAGCGCTATAGACTGATCCCATCCCTGCCCCTTATGCTGATATTCGATTATTGTTGATTCTGCTAGAAACTGATCATTTTTCAGATATCAATTTCACCTACACTTGATTGAATAAACCAAGACGTTTTCCACAAATCATTTCTTCTTATCGCGATCCGTTCAGTAGACATGCCTGCTCGTCATAAGTTAAGCACGATCAATGAAATGTATTAATCTCGAAATATATTTAGATAGATTCAATCGAATTACACCGAAAGATGCAAAGTGGGGGCAAATTAATTACACACTAATCGGCCAATTGACTTGCAAAGGAGCCTCACCGTAGTAGCACGATGGGCATGAACATCCATATTATAATTTTATTAATATGCATTATTAAAATCATATTATTATAAAAATCTAATATTTCGTCGAATGTATCAAGATACACTTACCAAATTTAAGTTTTTAAAATTCTGCACACAAATACGTATGATGTCAAAATTCTGTATTAAAATGGTTTTTGAATAACTTCTAAGGGGTCATTTCTCTCAGATGATGAATCGTGGCGTCTATGTTTTGCCATACATTTATGTACGGTAAAGCACATCTCCACCCCATGTGCGGGAGGGGGGGGGGGTAATTCAGTCTGTAGCGCGCCAGGCTCGTAATCTGTAGTTCCCAGGTTCGAGTCCCAGCTGCGTCAGCGTTAAGATTTATCTCCGCAAAATTCCCCACCCTGTCTAGGTCAGTAGAGGACACCGATGGGATTGGAAAGGCCGGCGTCCATCGTATAGGACGTTAGGCCGTGACCCCGTGTACGGGAAAGCCATGCCCAGTGCACGTTAAAGAACCCGCTAGATGGCCTTGACGGGAGGCTACCATCTGTCTCCCAACAGCTATTCCAGTGGGTCCCTCACCCAAATTACTCTGAGCCTTCGGGGTTCCATGTGACCTGGCCATTTAGTCCATGGTGTGCAAAAAAGTCCGTCTCAGAGGTAAAACAATCAAACCCCAGGTGCGGGAGAGCCCTGTGCACGTTAAAGAACACGCTGAATGGCCTTGACTGGAGGTTACCATCTGTCTCCCAACAGTGGTACAGTGGGTCCCCTCCCTCAAACCTTCTCTGAACCCTAGGGGTCATTTAGCCTATTGTGTGCAGAAAAGCGTCGCTCAGAGGTAAAACAATCCAACTCTCATTTACATATTTTGTGGGCCACCTTAATAACAGAGGATTATGTTTTTTTTTACTTCTGAGCGATCCCCCTGGACAACTGTTGGGAGAGAGATGGTAGACTCCACTCAAGACCATCCAGCATATTCTTTAACACACACAATGGTTATGGTTCTCCTTCATATGGGACCACGGCTTAACGCCCAATCTGACGGACGTCGACCTTTTCAAGCCCATAGGTGTTCCCTACTAGCCGAGCCTAGAGTTTTGCTGAAATTAATCTTAACGCTGACCCCGATGGGACTCGATTGGACTCGAATCGATATCGATCATATAATCTGCAGTTCCCAAGTTCCTAAGTCTGATGGGACTCGAACTTGGGAACTGCAGATTATATGAGCATGACGCGTTGACGACTGAGCCACCCCCACCTCAATGAATTTTAGGTGCTTCTCGTAACAATAGTTCAACATAATAAATCAGGTCCCCAAAATACCAACCAAAATTTCCCCACCGAAATAGAGAATTTCCATGTTATGTGAATGGTAATCTAACTTTAAAGCTCTATAATAAAAAATAATAAATAAATACTCCCTCAAGCAGCTGCTTGCCACAGAGGTCTGACAGGATCCTGTCAGTTTATATGCCATAGCAGAAGGTCTGTGAGAATGGCAGGTCCTCAGCAGAAAAACAACACACACACATCCATGCCTTAACCCGGGGCTCGAACCCAGGTCCCTTAGATCAGTAGCCAAGCGTGCTAACCACTCGGCCATGGGACGGCTATAGCTTCTAAAATATGCATTTAATAAAAAATGTGGCTGATGATTAATTAAAGATCATAATCAAATCTATTTTAATCTCGATTTTCAACAATATTCGTTCAGTATTTAACGAGACACGGAAGCTGGAATGTTTAATAACAAAAAACGTTAATGATGAAATAATCATTACGCAAACTTTTAAAATGCTTATTTTATAAAATGGTTTGTAACAATATTTATTATTTAAGTTTTAATTAAATTCTGAGGTAAATTCTTCTGACGCACGCTTAACCTTCCAAAGTCTTAAATTATTGTCTCTAGAGTTCATTTGAGCACAGATATAGATAGTCAATAAAATCGTATGCCGAACACTGCAATGAATTGACACTGGAATGAATTGACGCTGCGATGAACTGATGTTGCGATGAATTGACGTGCGATGAATTGACCTCGCGATGAAATGATGCTGCGATGAATTGATGTCGAACCCGAGGGAACGGCAAAGAGTTTTGTTCAGAAAAACCTCGATGCTGACCTAGCTGGGACTCGAATTTGGAAACTGCAGATTACGAGCCTGGCATGCTACCGATTGAGATAAACCCTGCCCCTTCTACAACTCACAGACGAAACAACAGTTCAACCCCCCCCCCTCCATGTACAGAACATCCACAAACTGTTCACGTGTTAAAGTACACGTTGAATGACCTTTACCATCTGTATCCTAACAGCCGTCGAGTGGATCCCCTTCCCCCAAGTCTTTCTGAGCTTTGGGAGTCCTTGTGGATTGGATTGGATTGTTTTACCTCTGAGCGGCACTTTTTTGCACACCATGGGCTAAATGGCCAGGCCACAAGGACCCCGAAGGCTCAGAGAAGGTTGGGGGAGGGGACCCACTGGAACAGCTGTTGTGAGACAGATGGTAGCCTCTCGTCAAGGCCATCCAGCGCGTTCTTTAACGTGCACAGAGTATGACTCTCCCGCACACGGAGCCACGGCTTAACGTCCCACCCGACGGACGGCGGCCTTTTCAAGCCCATCGGTGTCCCTTACTGACCGTGGGCAGGGCGGGGAAATTTTGCGGAGATAAATCTCAACGCTGACCCAGCTGGGACTCGAACCTGGGAACTACAGATTACCCTGGCGCGCTACCGACTGACCACCCCCGCCCCCGGGAGTCCTTGTGACTTGGCGATTTAGGTCATTATGCGAAAAAAATGCCGTCAGATGTAAACTAGCTCAATCTAATAGTCGTCTAGTGGCTCCTCTTTCTGAACTTTCTTTCAGCCTTTCGGGTGCTTGTCCATTTATCACCTGGCCGATTAGGCCATTGTGCGCAAAAAAGTGCGAAGCAAGGGTAAAATTAACCAAATCTCTTTGAGATAAAGTCTCTGTACTTTCTACTTTCTCATCAAGTTAGTTTTTGGCGATACTATCAAAATAAATACATTGCACGATAAATAATTTGCTTTATGCAACAGGATTCCAATAAAAGGTTTCGTAAAAACAGTTCTGTTTATTTTCACGTTAAATAAATTTCTTGTGAAAGAAATTTCGAATGAGCTAGGATTTATATTCGCATTTTCGGATGTTTCTCGTAAACTGGTAAAGGGAAAAAAACACGATGCGATTCATCCAACGCAAACTAATTTTACGGTTTTGTTTAGCAACAATCTGCATTCGCGAATACAAAGGGCGATTTTTATGCACGAAATGCATTCATTCCTGAAACTAGATTTTAATTGCATTGGAGTTTTAAGCACTAGCTACCATTGCTGTATAACCTTGCGCGTCAACACCTTGCAGAAGGAAAAAAAAAGTTCGCAACAAACTTGCTTGTTCAGGGCTTTATAGTTTTCTTTTCTGAGAGGACTTAAGGTGACGTACTGCGCCGGTTGTTTTTCCTGACGATATTGCTGCTCGTGTTGCCTTAGCAACCTCCACGTGGAAGAGAGGATATAATTCTAGTCGTGCAAATTAAATACAGCAATTATTTTGCTTCTTTTTAGATTTATCTCCCTAATCCTGTTGTTCATGACACGATCAATTTTATAGAATCAACCTCGTTTCAACTGGAAACTACAGAGAAAATGTCTGCTTAGACAGAGAACGTGTTATATGCTGGTTATATTACCTCTGAGCGGCACATTTTTGTACAAAATTGGCTAAATGGCTAGGTCACAAGGATCCCGAGGACTCAGAGAAGATTGAAGGAAGGGGACCACTGCTAGGAGACATATGATAGCCTCCCGTCAAGGCTATGCATCGTGTTTTTTAACGTGCAGACACAGCTTAACGTCCCGTCCGAGAGATGGCGGCATTTCCAAGACCATCGGTGTCCCCTATTGATAGAGGGCAGGACGGAGATAAATCTCAGCGTTGGCCGGGGAGGGGGGGGAGGGGGCTGAAACCTAGGAAATACAAATTATGAGGCTGGTGCGCTGTCCACCTAGCCACCACTGCCCTATTGGTAATATGTGAAGTTTCGTTTTCGGGTTGTTTACCTCTGAGCTGCAGTTTATTGCACACAGTGAATTAAACGGCAGGTCACGAGGGCTTCGAATGCTCAGAGATGGTAGGGGAATGTGACCTTGGAATTATTAATAATTTTCGTCCTTTAACTCCTGCCCAAACCCTCCAAGGCCTAAGGACTGCTCTTATTGATCAGTGGACGTATTTCTCTCCCATTCTCTGCATTTTCTTATTGGCAGTATGAATTTGCGTTGTTAGGCATGTATTAGTACTAGATGAGTCCGAATATTATGCATTGCAATTAATGGACGATAGGATATATGTAAATCATTTTGGCCCAAATTTTCATGACTTATTGAAACATTTTTTATGTATCTGACTATCACGTCTAGTTTTATTTCTACAAATTTATTTCGAGATATTCATTTCATTAATTCGTGCTTAACCTTTGACGAACATTGTATAACAGTAAGTAGCTTTCCAATTTTTAAAAAAAGAGAAATATTGTTTCGAATTATGAATTTTTTTAATATTTTCTCTGCAATTTAAAAATTAATTAAAATACTAATGACTAGTGTTTACTTTTTTATTCGAAAAGAAAAACATTTTTTGGCCTTTTTTATTTTGGTAAATATAAATCGAGCAGTGAATGAATGAAAAAAACCTAAACATTGCTTAAATAATCGGTGATATAAATATTCTATTTTCCATTTATTTGCTTTATTTTTTATACAAGTTGCAAGTTAAATATCGAATCATTTGGTTGTTGATTATTTCATCAATACGTTTTGAGTGGCAATATATGTATTATCTACTTTCAAAAACGTGCAACCCACGGCCAGGATTATTTGTCAAATAATTTTGAAAATCATTTGTTCTCAATACGTATTTTCGAGAGCCAAACTAGCTCGGGATCCTTACTGTACAAGAATAGAAAAGGCACAAAATTCTCATCTGAAATTTTACCTTTTCAAACATCAAGGAATGATCTTATCATTATCAAACTTGTTTTACCTCTGAGCTGCCTTTTTTTGCACACAATGGATCGACCAGGTCACAATGACCCCAAGGGCTCAGAGAAAGTTGGGGAAGAGGACCCAATGGACAGCTGTTAGGACACAGATAGAAGCCTTCCATCAAGACCATCCAGCGTATTCTTTAACGTGCACGGGTTGGTTGGGTTGTTTTACCTCTGAGCGGCACTTTTTTGCACACCATGGGCTAAATGGCCAGGTCACATGGACCCCGAAGGCTCAGAGAAGGTTGGGGGAGGGGACCCACTGGAACAGCTGTTGGGAGACAGATGGTAGCCTCCCGTCAAGGTTCTTTAACGTGCACAGGGTATGGCTCTCCCGCACACGGAGCCACGGATTAACGTCCCATCCGACGGACGGCGGCCTTTCCAAGCCCATCGGTGTCCCCTACTGACCGTGGGCAGGGCGGGGAATTTTGCGGAGATAAATCTCAACGCTGACCCAGCTGGGACTCGAACCTGGGAACTACAGATTACGAGCCTGGCGCGCTACCTACTGAGCCACCCCCGCCCCCAACGTGCACGGAGTATCGCTCTCCTGCACATGGGGCCAGGTTTATCCATCCGACATACTACGGCCTTTCCAAGTCCATCCCTGTCCTTTTCCTAAACCAAAGGCAGGGTGGAGGATAAGTGGAGATAAATTTCAACTCTGGAAAAGGTGAGACTGGCATAAGTGAGACCTTGGAAATGCAGATTACTAGCCTGGGATGCTAATAACTGAGTCAATCCACTCCCCTCATTATCAAGAATTATTCCATTGCTCGAGAAAAGTCTAGAAGAAAAAAAAATCACGTATTGAAGACAGGAATTGACTTACTTGGGTGTTGTCCAAAATACAGTTGATGACCACTCAGACAATAGACTGATAGAGAGATTTTTCCAAATAAAAATATTAATTACTAAATTCTTCAAAGAACATTTATAATAGAGTTATATTCTCTAAATACAAAACCCATTTAAAAATTTGAGTAAATAATATTTATTCTTTGAAAAAAAATCAATTATACATACAGTCGCTCAAAAAAGAATCCGAAAGCTATGGTTGATTACAGAATTCAGAAAAAATATCTGGCAACGATTTTATTTTAGAAATTAGTGATCTGGCAACCTTCGCGTCACGTGACACGTGGGTCCCCTCCCCAAACCTGAAAACACGTGACACGAAGATTCCCAGATCACTAATTTCTAAACAAATTGCTTCCAGATCACTAATTTCTAAAAAAAATTGTTGCCAGATATTTTTTTCTGAATTCTGTAATCAACCATAGTGTTCGGATTCTTTTTTGAGTGACTGTACATTTTAAATTAAACATTTTTTACAAAAATAAAGAATTATTTACAGGTTTCATTAATACATAGGAAAATGATCGGATGTTTAACTAAGGTTTTTGAATTTTCCCAATCGCAATAGGAATAAATTCAATCTTCTCGTTCCCTATTTCCCAGTTGTGCATCATTCTGGAGACAGGAATCGTCGAATCGTGCTAAAAGCTGCACTTCTGCATGGATATCCGAAAGTGATTAACTCACTAATTAATCGTCTTATTTCTCATTAGTTTCCTGAATAATTAAGTTAGTCGCAGTTTCGAAACGACAAACTGCACTTAATCAATTGTAATACCTAAGTTTTACCATCATCAGACACAAACAATCTCATTTCGAATTAACATGCCCATAATCTACAGAAAATGAAATGGTATAGAAATAGCATGGAAATGCACAGAGAAATTTAATCATATTCACATGTACACATGTACAAATAAAAAATTTCCATACTATCAGAATCTTCAAATATTATAATAATTCAAATGACACAGTATCAGAATGTAGACAGCATGATTTACCTTAGCATGTTATACATAAATTTATTTTTTGCAAACCCCATAACAAATACATTTAACTTGTTTTTGAACAAGAATGGATTGTCAGAGAAATCTCTTAATTTATAAGGTAATCTATTGAACATTTTGAGTGCTCAATACATTAAATGCTTATGTACAATCTCTTTTTTAACTAAAGGAACATTATATTGTTTCAGCCTCCATATGCAAATGATGTTCGCATAGTTTTTCTTGAAAACAATTCCTATTTCTATATACGTATTTCATTAGTTTATACAAAGACCCGTTCATGGCAATATATATATATATACAGTACATGTGCATATTTATAATGTACATTAGAAGACCTATTAGTATTATTTGGTAGACTTTTTATTATTCTGTTTTGAATAGCGATTATTGGTTTGAGAATTGTGGTATAGGTTCGCTCAGGACAGACTTGCTTGGAGAACTAAATTGCACGGTCTGGTTGGACCTCCGTAGCCCTTGGCTGCTTGAGGAGGAGGATGATGATGATGTAGGGTGCGTGTCATGTCCCTCGAATTTTATATGTTATTTATTTTTTGTATATTTTTGCTGTACATATTTTTATGTGTTCTTTGAAATATTTGTGCTGGGATGACTCACTGTTGTTGTTTTCGGGTCTGAAGCTGCTTCGTGCAAGAGTGACGAATGCCAGCAGTTGTCGATGGACGTTAATGACCGCCTAGGGCGCTTAGCGCTGTGAGAAGGCTAGGCGGGAGATTTAAAACATTAGTTTTGGCGTGAGCTTTCGAACGAGAGGGAATCGTTTCGATACGCGTCAGAAGGACGCCGCCATACTCAAAGGAAACCCTTGGAGTAATTGAGGGTGTGATTCCAAGAGGGAATCCAGATTATTGGAGAATCTGTCTTTTTATTCTTGCGGTTCAGAAGGAACCACAGTGTAGGCAAAGGAAAATCCTTTCGCCTAGTTTTTGAGGTCTGTAAAGTGAGAATTCGCAGAGTGTGCGATTCTCCACCTCAGTATTATTGTTTGCAGCAGTGAAGCAAGCAAAAGCCCACGGAGTGGAGCTCATTCCCAGCACGTAACTGTACATAGTATAAATAAAGTGTGTCGTTCTTATCTACTCTCGTGCTGTTAATTGATGGGCAGTTCCTATTCTTCATTCAACACAGTAAAGTTGAGGCATACAGTGGCACGGGCGAAAAACCCGCGAATCTGTGAGTTTCACCGAAGTGAATTAAGAAGTAATTTCATCATCGTCGTATTTCTCTTCTGTTCGGACTGGGTCATCACATCTGACATAGTCTGACATAATCTTTTTTCTTTGGGTCACTACAGTGCGACTAAAGCTTATCAAACGATTTTATGGCCAAATCACTCTGTGTGACCACAGCTTGTCGAACGAGTTGATTGGGCTAGGTTGTTTTACCTCTAACACCACGTTCTTTTTGCAGAGAATGGACTAAATGACCAGGTAACAGAGACACTAAGCACTCAGAAAAGTTTGGAGGCGAGGGGCAGCTGTTACGAGACAGATGGAAGACTTCTGTCAAGGCCCTCCAGTGTGTTCTTTAATGTGCACACGAATGCACACGATGCTACAGGTGTAAGACAGCCAATCGAAGCCCATAGTGTCCCCTTTCTCACTGAGGGCAGAACGAGGTTTAGCGAAGGTAAATCTCAATTCTCCCACAGTTGGGACTCGAGCCTTGGAATGTCAGATTACTAACCTGGCGCGCTACCGAATGAGCTAATCCTCTCCCTAATCATGGGGATGGGGTTTGCATAAGTTCACCTTATTCCAGGTGGTCAAGGTGTTTTGAGAAACGCTGACTTTGTAGTAGCCAGTCCTAAGTGATTGACCTATCAGTCATTCGTCAATCATCCTGCGATTTGTGAGAAGTGTGCAAGTGTCAACTGCGCAATCTCATAGTTTACCCAGTTGCTACTCAAGCTACGCATTGGTGGTATCGGTTGTGTTGTTTTACCCCTGAATGGCATTTCATGCATGCAATGGATTAAATAGCCAGGTCACAAGGATCTAGAGGGCTCAGAGAAGATTGGGGGAAGGGGTACCACTTGGACAGCTGTTAGGAAACAGATGGGATTCTCCCGTCAAGGTCATCCATCGTGTTCTTTAACACGCACAGAATATGACTCTCTTGCACACTAATATACGGTTTTACGTCCCATCTGAGAGACGGCGACCTTTATTAAAAACCCATCGGTGTGCTCTTTCTCATCGAGAGCAGGAGGGGAAGGGCGAGAGGAAACAAATTTCAAAGCTGGCAAAATTGGAATTCGAACCTGGAAACTGCAGATTATGAGCCGGGCACCATACCGACTGTGCCATCCCCGCAATGCGTTGATTGGATTCAGAAATTGGAGAAATATTACTCTAAACACGTAATAATTTCGATAAATGTATTCAGTAGTAACAAAATTGTCATTTTTGCAAGCGGTACAATGCACGGAGGTTTCGTAATGTTGAGGACCATACGTTGCTTGAGAACACTAATTTATACTATATGACACGTGCCCACTCGGATATTTTGACCCAGGGCTCATGACAATTTAGTTTCGCCACTGATGTTCAGGGTTAGTAAATATTCGATTTTCATTTTTTGGCGAAAACAGCAAAATATTTACTCAATGGTTACCAGGTTTTGAGATCCTTGATCGGAGTTTAAATAGGGTTGCGCTACCCTTTTCAAACGTTTACAGGATATGAGACTCCTTATCTAAGGGGGTGGGGGTGACTCAGTCGGTAGCGCGCCAGGCTCGTAATCTGTAGTTCCCAGGTTCGAGTCCCAGCTGGGTCAGAGTTGAGATTTATCTCCGCAAAAATTCCCCGCCCTGCCCACGGTCAGTAGGGGACACCGATGGGCTTGGAAAGGCCGCCGTCCGTTGGATGGGACGTTAATCCGTGGCTCCATGTGCGGGAGAGCCATACCCTGTGCACGTTAAAGAACACGCTGGATGGCCTTGACGGGAGACTACCATCTGTCTCCCAATAGCTGTTCCAGTGGGTCCCCTCCCCCAACCTTCTCTGAGCATTCGGGGTCCATGTGACCTGGCCATTTAGCCCATGGTGTGCAAAAAAGTGCCGCTCAGAGGTAAAACAACCCAACTCCTTATCTACAGTAAAGAGATAGATACTAATAGCATGCGGAATGAGATGAGCTGAAGAAAGAATTGCTTCTGGGACTTTTAAAAATCTATGGAGGGTATGGAAAGATAGGCGTATAGAACTAAAGACTAAAATTACTCCATAAAATAGTTTGGTCCTTTCTAAAGTTAATTATGATAGTGAACCTAAATAAATACCTTTGTAAGCAAGATAACAGGGAATGTGATACCTTTTATTTTAGATATTTACGCAGTATCTTGGGCTTTAGATGGTTTCACTTTGTAAGTAATGATGAGCTTAGGCTAAAGTGGCTGCAACCACCTCTGAGCAGCATACTCTGCAGAGACTCCGTTGGTTTTGGCCTTGTTGCGCTTATGCTTAACTTTAGATTAGCAAATAAGGTTATGAACAGTCAATCTAAAGGCCTCAAAAAAGGGGGAAGATGTAGAATGCAGTGGGAAGGTTGGGTTGTTTTACCTCTGAGCGGCACTTTTTTGCACACCATGGGCTAAATGGCCAGGTCACATGGACCCCGAAGACTCAGAGAAGGTTGGGGGAGGGGACCCACTGGAACAGCTGTTGGGAGGCAGATGGTAGTCTCCCGTCAAGGCCATCCAGCGTGTTCTTTAACGTGCACAGGGTATGGCTCTCCCGCACACGGGGCCACGGCTTAACGTCCCATCCGACGGACGGCGGCCTTTCCAAGCCCATCGGTGTCCCCTACTGACCGTGGGCAGGGCGGGGAATTTTGCGGAGATAAATCTCAACTCTGACCCAGCTGGGACTCGAATCTGGGAACTACAGATTACGAGCCTGGCGCGCTACCGGCTGAGCCACCCCCGCCCTTGCAGTGGGAAGACAATGTCAAACAGGACCTCGTTAGAACTGGTCTTCAGTGGCCAAACGCAGCAGCTGTAGTCAGGATCAAGATAAATATTTTTGGAAAACAAAATTCCACAGTGAGTTTAAAAATCCTCAAGATTGAAGAATACAATCTGCTTGAAGATTGCAAAGTCTTCAAGCAGTAGATAAGGTTGTAAAGCAAAGTGTGCAGTCTTTTTCAAATACAATTTGCAATCTTTGTGCAATGGTTAATAGGATTTGTGACCCTCAAATGTTCATCGGTATTTGCGAAGTTTGATCGGTAGGTAAAAGTATATCCAGCTCCTGCTGAAACGTTAAACATTTTGCAACTATTTTGCAAGGATTGGAAAAAATTAGTGCCTTCCTGAAAACTCATATGGAGTGTGAATGGAGTAAAAGGAGTTCAGTATTTGATGATTGATGAATAAAAATGTTTTGTTCTGTTTGGAAGACGGATTTAGAAAGGAAACCTTGGATTCTCATTGGAAGTGTGGATGACGGAAAAGAGTATAGTTTAATAAGCATTGGCAATTAAAGCTCTACAGATGGGGAAAAGATATTTGAATTAAGAAGGATTACAGCCGAACAGGGTTAAGAGAGAGGAATTCACTTGGTTATCTTCCAAATGTTTGACACAACCTCTGGAAGTGGAGGTAGCAGATGATCAGTGTTAATAGCATGATTTTGATAACTCCAAACAATAAATCTAAATGTAACAAAAATCGCCTTTACTGTTACCCTGTGATACACGCCATTGTTGTATTTTTATAAACGCTCTTTTCTTATCGAACAGAACATACCGTATGGTGTATCTTTATGCTTTACACATCCACCGTTCAGTAATGAATGAACCGTTAAGACACCCTAACAAGAGAGAGAAAAAAGATAAACCTGTTCTGATGATCAGCTCATCTCTTGCTCATTAGTTCTAAGCCCAATTTCCTGACAAATGACAACGCCATAGACAACAAACAAATTCTTCTTCTGAGTATTACTTGGCTAAACTTCTAATTGCTGCACTGACGCGATAATGGTAGCCTTTTGCTTGGAATGAAGCTAATAAGTGTTAGACGCTAACGTTGCAGAGTTCATTAGAAGCAAACTTGCTTTTCATTCCTTGGAAAGAAGGAACTGGGCTCTATTGTTTTTCTCACCGTGCTTAAAGAATGGTGTTGAAGTCTGTACGAAGGAAACTGATGCTGAGATAATACAATGCGCAGAGTAAAACTAAAAAGTTTAAGAAAATTTGCGAAGAAATAATACGTCTAGATTAATCTGGCTTTCAAATTTTGTTCTTGTTGATGTAACTTTATTAAAAATGATGCATTTATAAACTGATTTCCATTAAAAAGTAAAAGGTCTGCGAGCTGCTGTCGATATTGATAAGACAGCATTTTTTATGTTTTAATTTCATTTTATTATTATTATTATTATTAAGCGTTTTTTTTATAGACCAATATTATTTTGTTTTTACTGAACCAGAGCTTCAGCAAGCAGGATAGCTTCACCCTTTAGAAGAGGAGGAAGAGAAGGATTCAAAGAGGATGGCAAGAGAAAGAAAAAAGAAAACTTTTACGTAATTAGCTTATCGGTGGTATGGCATTGACGCGATAGTGTGTTAGTGCTCCAAGCCAAGAAGATTGGTACGTGAGTGAGTTTTTTTAAGTCACTTAGCTTAAGAAACTTAATAAAAGCAGTGAATATCTGGTGCCAAAAAGGAATAAGGCACAGCTCCTTTCCGCGGAATTACTCAGGCCTGTTTATTGTTTAAATATAATTGGTTCTCCAGCAATATTCCACGCTAAGCTTTTATAGACCAGTTTAATTTGATTTTAAGCGAGAATTTTTTTGTGTGTAAGAAAGGTGTGCTGCTGAGGATAGATAGAGCCATCTTGAGCTAAAAAAACTTTTATCTTTTTCTTTTGTCCGTTGGTAAATAATTTATTATTTTAAATCCTTTCATTTCTTTCTGGATGTTACTGATTATCAATTTTTGCATTTATATGAATGAATATTTTTTAATTCATTTTCCAAACGATGTCTTCAAAGACAAATTATTATGAAATAGATTTAAATGTTAAGCTTTCAAATTAAGTTTTTTTTGGTTCTTAATTTAGAGTCAACTGGAGTCGATTTTCAAATATTTGATTCGTTTTTTCCCGTCAAGAGACCTTTTTGGAATTTTTTTCGCTAACGTATGTTTGTAAATTTTTCGGAATAATATATAAATGCGTGTGTTTACATTTTAAATTTGAAATACGAAATGAAATGTATCACATTGGCAGAGCCTGCCTGTGAAAACTAGACAGACAGTACTCTGATTTTGAATGCATACTACAACAGAGAGTCAAGAATAATTTATCTCTTTAAAAACACTTTTTTTTTCGAAGTATTATTTTCATTCGTTCGTTTTCCTGTCTGACAGTCTGTAGACATTAACGTTTTTTATTTTTAGAGATAAATTAATTTTTGTATATGTGTTGTATAGGTATTGGTGAAATACCCTATATTGCAAAACTTTTCCTTGACACCTTTCCTATTATGCGAATCGAAAGATCACATTCAGATCCCCCTAATTTTGAAAATAAGCCTTTTACAGGGAAAATATCACTAGAGACGATTGAAGATCTCACTGAACTCTTTTTTAATTCTAGGATTTTAACAATATTCGATAAATATTTAAAGAATTAGGGAGCCTTAAATATTTAAACCAGCATCACAGATCATAACAATTTACTTCAAAAAGTTCACTAAAATCACAAATTATAATTTCTACAACAAACTGCTTACTGAAATTAATGAAATTTTATAATTTCACATATCGATTCTTTTAATTGAAACTGTTTTCGAAGCTGCTTAGAACAAGTATCAAGAGTGCTTTTTGTTAAATGTTTCCATCTCAATAACTCTGTAAATATTAAAAGAATATTGTTGAAAAAGTCGAGAATTAGAAAGATTTCAGAGAGATCATCAATTTAGCTTCAGTGACAGTTCTTCGCAAAAAGATCATTTTTAAAATTAGAGAGCTCTAAATGTGACTTTGCATTAATGATGTAAAAGTGACCGAAAGATATTTTCCAATATAATGCTTTATGATTTCGCATTTGCCTCCATTCTCCCAACAATGGCTTTAATAGTGCCTTCTGACGGCGGGGACGTTGGTAATGCCAAAACTTTAAACGAATATTCAATAGAAATTTCACATTTTAATGGTAGAGTGTATTGGTGAAGAGATTTATACTGGTAGTGATAATTTGCCTCCTTACCAAAAGGGGAATGGTAAAAAAAAATCTACTTTTTCGTTTCAAGAGAGAAATGAAATTTTTTTTCTGTTTTATAGATACTGATCAAATGTTGCTCTTTACATTTTCCCAATCACCTGTTAGTTCAAATTACCACATTTAGGAAATGCTAAAGACGGAAAATAAAAAGAAACTTCTTATTTGAAAACGAGCATCTCATAGTCACTACAGACGATGTATATTTTTCTAGTTTTACATGCTTCCAAATAATATATATATATATTTTTGCTTTTACTCTAGCGTCTTTTTCCCCGTCTGTCCACTGAAGTCTTATTTTTAAGGATATAAAAGAATTTTTTTTTAAGTTTGATAGGTACTAATATGACATTGCCATTTTCATATTCCGAATCTCCCAAGAACTTGCATTTTCTCGCTAAAGAGCCATGAATATCTAAAAACGCAAAACTTTAAATGAATGTTATTAACAATACACTTTTCGAGAAATTCAAATTTTGGATGTACGGAGTTGGAGTTTTTTTACCTCTCAGCAGCACTTTTCTGCATACAATGGTCTAAAAATTGAGAGTGGGAGAGAGGGGGCAAGATACTGGATGTCCAATGCAATACAATTTTTTCCTCTATTTTACAGGTCTTTAAAATGTCTTGAAAAATGCATGAAATATAAATAAGTTTAATAATTTTTTGCCTCTGTTATTCTTATAAGATTCTCAAGAGAGAGATGCAGGCCCCTTGCCCCCTCCCCCCCTCCCCCCCTCCCCCCCTCAACTCACTAGATCCGGCTGTCAATAATAAAATTCAGAGTTGAACTGAACTAGTTTTTCACATTTGATCTTAGTTTCAAAAAATGAATGGCCAAGTCACAATGACGTTTTGGGCTCAGAGAAGGTTGGGGGAAGCGAAACAACTAAAGAGCTGTTAAGAGACAGATGGACGCCCCCCGTCAATGCCATCCAGAGTGTTCTTTAACTCTGCACAGGGTATGTTCTGTACACGGAACCACGTCTTTACATCCCATCCCACGGAAACGGCCTGTCTCCAAGCTGATCAGTGTTCACTTTCTGACCTAGGGTAAGGTGGGAAATTCAACGGAGATAAATTTCGACATTGGCATACGTGGTAGCAGAACCTTAGAACTGCAGATTACGAGCCTGCCACGCTACTGACTAGGCGAACATCCCCACACAACCACAATATCGTGCTGCTCAGAGATAAAACAACCGAACCCAACCACAATATTCACAAAATATCCATAAGATATCAAGATCAGAAATGAATATCCATTTAAAACGTTAAATATCTTATGGACATATTTCAGAAATTTCGGTTGTGTAGAGCCTTGTTGGTACAGATTGGTAAATAAAATATTCATATCAACCCTCTTACACACATTTTGTGCCAAGTCCATCAGTGTTATCCTTTTCTCATCGAAAGCATAACGGGATTTAAGGAGAAAATGATCAACTTAGGCACAGTCGGAACTCGAAGCTTACGCCCTAACCAGTCGAGTAGCAGCCAAGAACTTGGAGCGCTAGCGACAGTAACAACCTCCACCCCTGATTGCAAATAATAAGTCAAACATTTTTTAAAAGCGACATTGCAGTGTTTGAGACCTTAATGATTTAAAATGGTGCACGAATCTGCCATCCTTATTATCGAATAACAACAGGCCCGGATCTAGAAAAAAAATTCATAGGTGGGAGGGAGGGGAATAAACACAATCGAGACGGAAAAATTCAAAAGTGGGGGGTGCAGTATAAATGAAGTATATTTCCCACTGTTTTACAGGTCTTTAAATTTTGTTTGAAAAAATTTCATGAAATATAAATAAGTTTAATAAATTCTTGCCTCTATTAACCTTACTGGCATTCAAAAAGGAGAGGCATGGTTCTTTGCCACCGCCCCCTTTTCAGATCGGTCCCTGAATAATACAATTCAGCGCACATTTATACTGAACTTGTTTTTCGCACTTGATCTTAGTTTAAAGCCCAGCATTCCTCAATCCTTGACACAGCTGTGACAGGCTGCACCTTGTCGCGTAGCAAACTCTAATCGTACAACTGAGGAATGAAACAACGATTTTTGACATTATTTGTAAGCAAGTGCTGCAGTTGTTGTAGTAGATCGATATCGGTTAAAATTTCTCATGAAGTGTGTTTAAATATGTGTTCACTACATGTGTAAAGTTTCAACTTTGCCGTTTTAATGCAACTGATCAGCAGAACTTTTAATATGGACATTGGCGCCGGGCCAAACGGTATATACAGTGTGGTTATAAATAAACTGTGTCACTTTGAAGGCTTATGGGGAAAATAAAATAGATTGGTCGCATACAATGGCTGTTCCAGGAATTAATAATAATAATATTGTTTTTTTGGAGGGAGGAGGGAGGGTTCTCAACGAAACTCGTCGAAACGGCCAACGTAGCTTTGACTACTTTTCTTAGTGTGGTAGAGTCTTTGACAAGAGTAGCTTCGACTGCTTTTCTTAGCCTTTAAAAGGGGGGTGATAGCCATCCTCTCCTCCTTCCTTCAAACCGATGCTGGCAGCAAGGAACTAAATTTTTGAATGTACAATAATCAGACAAGAAAACATTTGTTTCAAAAGTTGCTGCCATGTGGTACATGGCTCTGTACAGAAGAAATATGTAAATTATATTCCGATCACGTGTCCCTTGAAAGAACGTAAGAGAAGTGATCACAGAATGTAAACAGATAGTAACATTGAGACCTGAATTAAAAGATCCATGTATCGTTCGTTAAACTCTAGAGGAGAACTTCCGCTCTAACGTGTCGTTAAATGCTCATCTCTTCCCCCTCCCTAATAAAATTGTTAAAAAACAGCAAACAATTTTTTTTCAAAGAATATTTTACCCACAGCGTAAAAAACACGTCGCCTGTAGAGCAGTCTATTCGTAATACATTGTTTTTTCGGGCGAATGTTGGCTTAGTCGACAGCGTGGCAGGCTCGTAACTAGTTCGCAGGTTCGATTTCCACCTGTGCCAGTGTTAAGATTTATCTCCGCTAAACTTACACCCAGCCCTCGGTCAGAAAAAGGACATCGTTGGGCTTGGAAAGGCCACATCCGTTGTATGTTAGGTTAAGCCGTGGGCTTTTATGCAGAATAGCCTGCGAGGCTTCAAGGTAGGCTACTATCTGTCTCCATATAAAAAGTGTGTGTGTGTGTCCACAAAAATCTATAATAATAAAAGTAGCTGTATCGTCTATGATCACCATATACTTTATATCTATAATAATAAAAGTAGCTGTAGCTCTATGGTCACCATATACTTTATATCTATAATAATAAAAATAGCTGTATCGTCTATGGTCACCATATACTTTATATCTATAATAATAAAAATAGCTGTAGCGTCTATGGTCACCATATACTTTATATCTATAATAATAAAAGTAGCTGTGTTGTGTGTAGTCACCATTTAAACCTATAATTAAAAAAGTAGCTGTATAAAAATCTATAACAATAAAAGTAGCTGTATAGTCTGTGGCCACCATAAAAATCTATAGCAATAAAAATAGCTGTGTCGTCTGTGGTCACCATATAAATCTATAATTTAAAAAAGTAGCTGTATTGTTTGAGGTCACCATAAAAATCTATAATAATAAAAGTAGCTCTATCGTCTGTGATCACCATACAAATCTATAATGATACAAAGAGGTATATGCGTGTGTCTTTGGTCAGAAAGGCTCTTCATAGAAAATGCTAAGAATCTGAATATTTGCCGCAGTCTGAGGAGTTGCCTCTGACAAAGGGAGGGAAAAATTACCCAGTGATGAGAGCACTTTCTCAGGACATCCTTCACAGATCCTTATGATATCCAATGTAATGCTTCTGTTCACACTCCTCTCTGCTGCAGTGAAAAAGGCGTGTCCTACAAAAGTGCTCAATACCTCTTTTGTCCTGTAAGAGTATACACCCTGTGGACGAACGGTGTTTTGACCACCAAGGAAAACTGTTTTATCCCAAAGTCCGAATTGAACAATCACCAGGCATTTACCTCAGCTTCATGTGATAGTGTCTCTATCATTGCACGAGGACTTGGCTCCACTAAAATGACACAACTGTTTGCGTTGACCTTATGGTGAAAATAGAGTGGATAATGTTTGTCCACAAGGAACCATCCTTTATTCTTGTTCGGTGTTATTAACCTAAATATTTGTCGTCCACCTGCAATCGTGATAAAAAATGCAACGAGTGCTGAACACGCTTCTATCGACTTGACGTCTTCTTTATAGCTTGTGCTTACTGAAAGTTGTACGGGAACATTCGCAGAGTGATTAGGAGCACTTTTGGAACAGTCGATATAGGTTGATGGAGAAGGTGGCAAACATCATGATCCCTGACTATTCCTCTTGCATCTTCGTGAACCTGCTCTGTTATCACCTGGTGGATCTGTGATACTGTGGCGACTATAACTGATGGTTAGACTGAACTAGACTGAATGCTCATATGACGCCCATCGTAGAATACTTTGAATTATTCCCTCTACCATTCTTCCTCTACTCCAAAAAGGTTGCGAAAATTTTGCAGAGGTCGACCTTAACGAGTTATAACTAAAATTAAAGCTTGAGGTTTCCAATGTCATGGGCTGCCTCAAACACGACTCTGAACAGTGGGAGAGGGGAAATGGGATCGATGTTTATGAGTCATATATCAAATGAAAATTTCTGAAGGAAGGTGTTTTTAGTGACAAAGAACACAATATAAATAAATTTAAAATTAAAAAAAAACTATGTTCCGCTATGCGTTCTAGAAAGCAGAAAATAAACGTAAAGCATATCAATGGTGCAATCAGTCATTGAATTCGTATTCACTTCAAAGGAAGGTAGACGCCAATTTACCTACTCAACAAGATTGCCGGCTTCCTATCGTCTTTTGAAGTGAATACGAATTCAGTGACAGATTGCATCATCGATACGTTTTATATTTATTTTCTACTTTTCAGAGGGCATATAGGAAAATAGGTAATTTTTAATTTTTGTTTTGTTTTGTGAATTTAGTAACCGAAACGAAGGCGAAAATATTTTACATACAACCTATGTCTCGAAAGTTCCGAGACTGATAGTTTAAACATGAGTACAATGTACAGTCGCTCAAAAAAGTATCCGAACACTATGGTCGATTAAAGAATTCAGAAAAAATATCTGGCAACGATTTTTTTAGAAATTAGTGATCTGGCAACCTTCTGTCACGACACGAAGGTTGCCAGATCATTAATTTCTAAAACAGTTACCAGAATACATTCGAAAAAATAGTTACCAGATATTTTTTCGAATTCTTTAATCGACCATAGTGTTCAGATACTTTTTTGAGCGACTGTACTTAGATTCTGGTGCTTAGGATCTTCTTCGAAATAGTTTCCTCCTACATCAATATCACGATTCCAGCGTTTCTGGAGGACTTTGAAGTAGTCGTGGAAAGATGAGAAATGGCAACGATTTGGAAACAATTTCTGCTTATAATTATTGTAATTGGGATGAAACATACAGGGTATGCATAATAGAGAGTGACAACGTTTAAGATAAAAAATTGTATATGGCTTAAGGGTATAAATGCCATAATGGGTAACATGAGAAATTTGCGTAAGAATTTTGATTACTTTTCATTTTATTTAAATTTAATTGAACTTGAACCTGACATAATCGTTTTAAAAGAGATATGGATTGAGGAAGATAAAGTACAATTGTATGCAATACCTATACAAAGCTTATTATAAATGTCAAAATGAAAGTAGATCAGGTGGAGTAATTGTGTTTGTTAAGCAATGCATAAGAGTATATAAATGTAATAACGCTTTTGCAACTGCTGATATGGTAAAATTTTCTTTTGAATTAAACAATATAGCTTTTCTTTTGTTGGTATTTTACAGTTGCACATTCATACAAAGCAAAATTTTGTTAGAAAATTAGAAAATAAGCCAGAAACTATAAATAGCATTAATGTCTTAATAATAGGTAACATGAATATTAACTTAAAAAGGAATGACACAATCGAACAAGAATATTTACATCTGATTCAGTCAAATGGTTTTAATGTATGCCATGGAGAGTTCACTAGAGAGGAAGCGAAGACTTGTTTGGACCATGCATTTATAAGAAGTGCGATCCAAAATAATTTAACTACTTATTAAACTTAATATTACCGATCATTATTTTATAGGAATAAATTTTCGCTCAGAATCAAATAGAAATCATAAATTTTTAACCACAATATATAGGATAAATATGGAAAAATTAAAAGGATCTTTGAGGGCTAAAGACTGGAATGAAATTAAAATAGGAAATGATGTAAATGCATTTTTCCAATTATTTTTATTACAATTACAAGACATGATAGAGTCATCAAAAGAAACCATACAGTTAAAGAATAAAGAAAAGTGACTGACACCATGGAAAAACAAGTTGTATAAGTTAATTCAAAATCAACCCTTTAATACAAACCTTAATAATTATTTTAGAAAATACAGAAATTTCCTTTTAAAGTTAATCAAAGAGGCAAAATCGAAGTATTACACTGCAATATTTTGGATAATGATGGTAATATTTAGCAGTATTGGAAAATTATAAATGATTTGTCTGGTAGGCAGCAAAAGAATACAATGTCCCCATCAGAAATAAGAATAAATAATATTATTTATTCTTTTAAAGAAAATCCAGCTATTGTTTACTGATAAGTTTTATAGCTACTATACAGAAATTATTGGTGATCTCGTAAAGGAAATTTCTGATTACGTCGATAGCGAAAGTCATAAGTCGATTTCATCCCTAAATTCTATTTTTATTGATTGCATATCAGAAAATGAGATTTTTGGAATTATTGCATCGTTGGAAATATTAAAAGCCGCTGGAGGTGATCAGATTTCTGTGGAGACACTTAAGGCTATAAAACAATAATATTATTGAAATTTTATGTTATCTCTTTAACTTATTGTTATCATCAGGATGCTTCCCTTCAATTTTGAAGTTTTCTACCGTTGTACCAATATATAAATGTGGTAAACATTTAGATATTGCAAATTATAGGCCGTTATCTTTGCCATCAATTATTTTCTAAAATTTTCGAAAACTTAGTTAAAACTAGAATTTGAATTTTTTAATAGAAATTATTATTTTATTCAAAACATTTATGGTTTTAAAAAAGCATAGGTACTGAGGATGCTATATTACAATTGGCTTCCACAATATATAGAGTTATAAATAATAATCTGAAAATTGTTGTGCTATTTTTGGACATCAAAAAAGGGTTTGGTTCGGTTTCGCATGATTTATTGGTAAAAAAAAACTTGAAATGGCTGGAATTATAGGAAAATGTTTGAAATGGTTGGAAACATTGTAAAATAGAATTCAAAGAATAAAAATAGCAAACTCTTTTAACAAAGATATTGAAATAAAATATGGAATTCCAAGTGTTCTGTATTGGGACTAATATTATTTAATATATTGATGAATGTGTAATATTGAACTAAAGGGAAAATATAATAAATTTCGTTGATGATAAAGCTTTGATATATACGGTTAATGAGAATATTTTAATTGAAGAAATAAATGCTTTGGTCAATATTAGAAAATGGTTCTTAAAAAATAAATTATTATTGAATATTGATAAAACAAAGTATTTATATTTCAGTTTAAAACGCAATAAAGTCGATAAATTAAAAAAAATAAATTCTTTTATCGTTCTGTAAACTGCATAAGACATCAGTGTACATGTAAAGCAATTGAGAGTGTAGAATATTATAAACATTTCGGAGTTTATATATAAGTCTGCTAAATTGTCGATGGACTTATCAAACATGTGACATAAAAGATTAATCCGGTAATTCCACAATTATTTTACATTAGAAATTTTGTGAATATTACATTCTTAAAACATATATAATGCTTGAATTAAGTCATATTTTTAAAATATTAAAAAATATCTTGGGGTGGAATGTATTACACTAACTTTAAAGCACTGATTGTTTTCCAAAACAAAGTAATTAGATGTTTATTAAGAAAAAGAAAATATGATGTTAAATGCATTTATAATGGTCTAGAAATTTTACCATTACGAAAAAATAGTAATACAAAATACCAGAACAAGTGCACATATTAATTTTATTGCACCACTTTCGAAGAAAATCATTACAGAAAAATGTATATATATATATTTGGCGCCAAAAAATATTCAACAGTTTACCAAAAATCATAAAAGAAGAAATAAATTTTCATACGTTTTTACTTTTTGGGGATATAGAAAATATTCTATAAAATTAGGGGAACTACTCCTATATTTCTAATTTTTTAATATTTTTCTTCTTTCTTTTGATCTCTTTTTAAGACTTTAAAATTTTGAATGAAATAATTGTTGTAATTACAGGTTTTTTTTGTTAAATCTGTTTTCTTCTATGATATTGATAACTATAAATAAAATATGATCATGATAGAAAGTATTAATATTGTAATATGTTAAAAATATTACTTGTAATGTTCATTTATGTGGTTTTTAACCTGCTGGTTTACACGTGGGTTACGTGCGAGTTTTTGAACTTTTGTGGTGTTGTGTATTTCAAAAAATGTATTGTAAATAGTTTATCATAAAAATATGAATGGAAATAAAGACTAATACTACTACTTTATGGAATGCTGCGGAGCGGTCCTGTTACGGCTGACTAAATATCAGCATAGCGATTTTGCGCTTTGTTTGCGGGTCGTACTGTAGGCACCACGGTTCATCCAACCATGATGGAAGAGCAGAATGTGTCGTCCTTGCTTCCAGTTTCAAAAAGGTCTGCACAAATTGCAGAACGATCTTCCTTTTTTGTTCCCTACCTATTTTGTTCTTGAGTTAGACCTGTGGAAATGTCTCAAGTAGCATAATCGAGAGCCGTTGCAGCAAGTAGCAGTGCTGGTCTAAACATGTCAAAACTTGCGCAACAGTAGGTGAATAATCCTACTTTTCTGCCCTAGAAATAGAACTGGCCAATTATTCCTGGTTTGTCTGTAATAAATTCAGTCTCGGAACTTTCCGGACGTAGGTCATATATGTTGCCCGCATTTGTGAAAAAAAATTGTTAAATGTCACTAAAATGGAGAGATATATCTATACCAGAAGGGCGTTCCGGTTAATTTCGACTCGATCTTGACCCCTACCCCCCCTTTCACTGGGACCACTGCCCCAACCCCTTTTCCTTTATTTTTTTACCGATCCGTGCCTGCCTTTACTTACTCAGTTCGTTTCCTTCTCATCAATGCCATGTGCGAAAAGGGGGGCATTTGTTATTATGATTTTGGCCACATGGACCACATTTTTGGCCACTTGGACATAAAAATGAGATGGCACATAACACCTCGTTCACTGCTCGAAACGCTCGAATCTTAAGTAGAAATTTTTAGATACATATTTGGGCAATTTCAATTCTCTCGAATCTACTGTCACTAAGATTTCACCGCCAATGTGGCAAAGTTTCTTCATAACTATTCTATATATTTTTTGGGAAATAAAATTTTTTGGCAGTTACTGTATAGAGCACGGTTGTTGTTTTTTTTAAGTATGGGCCGCAAAATCTTTAGAAAGGGTCTGTACCGGATTAATATAACAGCCAAAATCCGGTTATGGCCAGAGAACACAACCTGTGAAGGATGACCTCACTTTTAAAAAGGGTTTTTTTTCTTACTTTTTGAGAAAGATTTCAATGAAAAAGAAAAAGAAGCTGAGAGATGAAAGAAGGAAAAATTTGAAGGTAATGAAAGCTCAGACCTCCCCCCCCCTCCATGAATCTCTCGTATAATATATCTAATATTAACTCTATAACATACCTAATATTAGTGTTTTATTCCAACGATCGTAGATAAAACAAGCTTTGAAATATATGCAACCTCTTATGATTTTATTAAATTTTTAGCCATGCAAAGATATTGACTTGGTTTTTAAAATTCTTGAGTGAAATTGCGGATGTAATTTTTAAAAAAATTAAACGCCAATAATAATAATAAAAAATAATTTACTGTATCGCTCAAATCTTTTGTAGCTCTCATAACGAAATATTCAATTTTTATTTTTTATTATTCTTGGGAATAATTATTAATGCACCAGATTTGTCCCTCTCTATTAGATAACTTGACACTGATCGAGGGAGAGGGCGGGGGGGGGGGGGAGGGCAGCCGGTAGCGTGTCTGGCTCGTAATCTGCAGTTCCCAGGTTAGAGTTCCGACTGGCCCAGAGCTGAGATTTATCTCCGCAAAACTGCCCACCTTGCCTTCGGTCAATAGGGGACACAGATGGGAATGAAAAGTCCGCTGTATGGGACGTTAAACCGTTTGCCCCGTATGTGAGAAACCATACCCTTTGACATTAAAGAATACACTGGATGGTCTTGACGGCAGACTACCATCTCTCTCCCAACAGATATCCAGTGGGTCCTCTCCCCCCAAACATCTCTGAGCCCTCGGGATCCTAAATGTTGGTATTTCAAAGCTTCCTGACCATTTAGCCCATTGTTTACAAAAAAAGTATCACTTAGAGATAAAACAACAAGCCCCAACGATCGAGGGGGAGGGGATCATTTTTAGATTTGGCCTGAGGCCAAAACAATTCTTAATCAGGAACTGGAAAGGGTCGCAGCTCATTAAATTTTAGCTTTGAGGTTTTGCACTCTAAGCGAATGAATAAAAATTTATGCGTTAAAACTCATTCGTTTCACAAATCCCGCAAAAGATATTTTTTTAAAATTCGCATATCTTGTGAGACTATTTCTTAACTCAAAAAAAGCATAAAAAACGATATATAACCTAACTGGAAACAACTAACAGAAAACAAATCGTTACTCACTGAAACATCGCACCTATTTAAACCTTTGCAATTTGACCACGTTTATGGCAAACGAAGGGTTATTTTAGTAATATTAACCACGTTACTACAGTATCTCCGCAAAATTCCCCGCCCTGCCCACGGTCAGTAGGGGACACCGATGGGCTTGGAAAGGCCGCCGTCCGTCGGGTGGGACGTTAAGCCGTGGCCACGTGAGCGGGAGAGCAATACCCTGTACACGTTAAAGAACACGCTGGATGGCCTTGACGGGAGGCTACCATCTGTCTCCCAACAGCTGTTCCAGTGGGTCCCCTCCCCCAACCTTCTCTGAGCCTTCGGGGTCCATGTGACCTGGCCATTTAGCCCATGGTGTGCAAAAAAGTGCCGCTCAGAGGTAAAGCAACCCAACCCAACCCAGTAATAGTATATACATATACGTATATACATCTTCATATTGTAGTAAACGTATAAAATATACGCTTACTACAATATGAAGAGTAATTTTGTTCTAATGTAGTTTCTTAAATGTTCATTATAATTACAACTCGATTTAATGAAAGTTGAAAGTGCAAAACATTTTTATTGATTGCTAAAATCAGTGTCATTTTAATTTCATGGGCCTATTCACACATCATTGTGAATACTTCGTTGAAATTTTATTTAATAATATTAAGTAATAAAATACTACATAAAATGTAGGAATATAATTTTTTTTTCTTATTTCATGTCATTCTGGATTTCAGGGTCTAAGGGTCTCTGCAAACACTACTCTTTTTTGGAACCCCCCCCCCCATGAATATCTCTTGAGAGGAGACTCGAAGAGGATAAGAATATGCAAAGACAATAGATAATATGAAGTGCATCCATTAAAATTGAGAAGTTGCAGTTAAATTAAGAATTGCATTAAATTATAAGAACTGCACGAAAAAGGTTTATCTCCGTTCAATCCTCTCCCTGGCCTCGATAATATGGGGAACACCAATGGGCTTTGGAAATCCGTCCTTCGTCGGATGGAACGTAAAGAAAACTATGCAGAGGAACCATATCCTGCGCAGGTTAAACAGCACGCTGAATAGCCTTGACGAGAGGCTTCCATATGTCGCCTAACAGCTGTCTAATTGGTCCCCTTCTAAACCTTCTCTGATCCCTTGGGGTCCATGAGTTGTTTCACCTCTGAGCGGCAATTTTTTTGCACACAATGGACTAAACGGCCAAGTTACAAGGACCCCGAGGGCTCAGAGCAGGTTGGGGGGAGTGGACCCGCTGGACAGCTGTTAGGATACAGATGGTAGCATTCTGTCAAGGCCATCCAGCGTGTTCTTTAACTTTCACAGGGTATGACTGTCCCGCATACGGACACGGCTTAATGTTCCATCCGACGGACGGTGGCCTTTCCAAGCACATCGGCGGGCGGGGAATTTTACGGAGATAAATCTCAACGCTAGCTCAATCGGAACTCGAAACTAGGAACTGCAGATTACAAGACTGGTGCGCTATCGAATGAGCACCTCCCGCCCCCTTTGGGATCTTTGGGATCTAGCTAGTTAACCCATTGTGTGCAGAAAAATAGTGCCGTTCAAAGGTATAACACCCAACCTTATGTAGATAATATCTCTCGCAGGAAATGACGTACAAATACTTCATTATCAAAAACCATTTTCTCGCTTCTAAAGTATTGATCATCTTCCAGAACCGTGAAGAGTGAAATGATGGTCTACGAAAACAATCCGAAAACCAAATATCTTTCTACTTATCTTGGAAACTCTTAACATGTCCTCCTTTAATTTCCAGCCAATCAATTAATCTAGAAAGAAGAAACATAAGGAATGTGCAAAGACAATAGATAATATGAAGTGCTTCCATTAAAATTAATTCTAACCCAAAAATAAATTTGCTGGGAGATGCTCCCGACAGCATCTTCTAAAGCTTTCAGACAAAGAAGGTAAACATTTAATTACCTCAACGCTTTGTACATCCTCATCCAGTAATCAAATGCAACAAAAGGAAGCGAATTGTTCGCGTCACTAAAAGCTCAATTTTTTCCCCTTTCCATGCTTCTTCAGCTATTAATTAGTTGATTTTCTTTGCACAAGGGAGGAAGTAATAGGCTTTACTCGTTCAAGGAACGAGATTACTATCTGACTCGAAGTTTCCGTCAATGAAATTACTTCTAGCTCTAAGTTGATTTCTGGATAAAGCACTATCTTTCTGTTGTCTATTTTTTTTGGTTTTATTTTTCGAACGCTTCTGACATTCAGAGGTTATTACTTTTTATCCTGTATTGAAGTTGCTTTTGTTGTTTTTTTGTTTCACGTTCATTTTTATGACTGTTAATCCGCTTAATAACCACTGTATAAACCCTCGGTCTCCTAGGCCAAATGCAAAGGTAATAATTTTTGTTACATTTGTTATCTTCTTTCACTGCTTGGCGACTATTACCTAGGTGTTGTCTTTAATACATTATATTGTTCATTTGATTCGGTGTTCAGACTGTTTCAACGTTGTGTAAATTTTCTTCGATTATTATATTCATTTCAATAATTTGATTAGTTTCAATAATTAACGTTTTGCATGGATAAAGATTTGTAGCGTGGTGTCATATTAATTATAAGTAATTTTGAATTATATTCTATATTCATTTCGATGATTTGATTTGCACGTATAGTTTTTAATGCTCTTTAATAAAGTTTATTATATATATATACAGTCGTATCAGAATAATATGACTACCTACCATACATATACTATCGTAGGTGGTCATATTATTCTGATACGACTGTGTATATACATGTGATATTTTTTAAATAAATAATACATAGGAACTCTTGTTGTTTTATGCGCCCTGCACTCTCGAAATAATTTAAATTGCACCCTCAAAGATTAAAAAGTTAGCGACCTCTGGCTTAAATCGTTAATCAGTACAAAATGTAGTCTATCTTTAAATACTGAAGATAACCAAGATAGTAAACGTTATTTTACTGGGGCTGCAATATGCAGTGTCCGACAGATAATGGTGGATTTCGGTAAACATTGTCCCCAAATACATAAAACGTATCACACTGAATGTTGTACTGTACATTCCCCCACTGAAACCGTTTCATGGGAAGCCACCAGACAAGACGGAGCACCGCCACATTTCTCAAGAGATGTTAAGGAAGTTCTTAGTGCAACATTTCCTGACACATGGATTGGCAGGGATGGTCCAATTCAATGGCCACCAAGGAGCCTGATTCGACAACAGTTGATTCTTTTTCTTTTGGGGCTCCGAATCATTTAAAAGCCAGAATAACATAAAAAGCATGAACATGTAACAAGAGATATGTTGCAGCGTGTATGGCAAGCAGTGAAATATTGATTGGACATATGCAGGGTCACGAATCAGGTTCACTGATCATGTTGAAAATTCTTTGACGTAGGCTTTCAATTATAATATTGCTTTCTTGAATTCCTATATACTCATTCTCGAAACCACAATCTAACCATTCGTTTTCTGCCACCCTGTTATAATGCCTCGAATCGATTTTCCCCTCTCTAAATATTTTATCAGAAAACTTCATTTAACGCTTTTCGACATTCTCTACTCCACCTCGTAACTTTTTAAATACTTCACCGCAAACATTTCTCCTATGGGTTTCGACTCTGGCCATCTTTGTAGGGCATTAAAAATTCGAATCGCTACTTACGATAGAACTCGAGTTAGAGTTTAAAACCATGTTTCTTCTTCCACTTCAAGTACCCGCCGAAATTCAAACGGGAAATTTCCTAGTAATTATTTATATCCAAACAGACAGGTAGAGTGCATTAAGCAGAATGAGTTTCATTTTGTCATTGTCCCTTGGGATTTAGAAGCTTGCCAAGCTCTAACACACTGCGATTCCAACCAAAGGCCTAAGATATTTCCGAGAACTTGAGGTTCTGTTCTTCATATAAAACAGAGTATAGAAGAATAGGTCTGTAAATGGTAGCTAGGTAGTCACTAGAAGGAGAGCTATGCACTAATCCCCTGTGATGATGTATAGAACCGGCCAGGCCTAGCACCTAATGTTCGACCCCGCCTTCTCGTGGTGCAGACCGTTAGTACCTTTCAAAACAGATACTCTCTTGTGGAAGTGAACGGAAGGGGAGGGCTGCAAGATTAGTGTGGCCTACTGATCTGGACAACTATGGCTACTTTTCTTTTTTTTCTACCCTGCTGAGGAGTGGTCAACCACACAAGGTCCTGGTGCTGACCATATAACCCACTGGACTGGACAGATATATGGCTCTGAGCTAGATTATGGATCCTGATTTTGCTGCACTGGTGGGCTTCTGTGGAGGGAATATCTTCTGCTGTGTTTTCTGTTTGTTTGTGGGTTGACAGCCCCAAGTGAATAGATTCACAGGATATGTTTATCAGCTGGTGGATAATCCTGAGCAGAGGTCATCGCAAGCACCTGAACTCTTTGCTTCTATTGGCATCGTCAAATTCTACATTGGAGGAAGTCTTCCAGTGTAGATGGCTTCAGCCTTTCGTGGTGGGGGAACGGGTCTTTGCCCCATGTCTGCGATTAGGGGGCTGTTTGATATTGTCGGCATTCCCTCTCTCAATAAACATAGTTTCTTTAAACATCCCACTAACCATTTTCTCTCCATAGGTAGTTGGAATGTGAGGACTCTGCACAGAGCTTTTTCTCTTGATGTCCTCACACAAGAATTCCACCTTTATAATTCAGATATTATCGGCTTGCAAGAGACGAGATGGACGGATAAAGGTCACATTTTTAAAGATAATCTTAAATTTCTCTTTTCAGGGAGGGACGACAATAAGCATCACCAAGGCGTAGGTCTGCTTCTCAGCAAACACGCTAGTGATGCTTTTCTAGGATATGAGTGCTTTAATGAAAGGTTTCTTACAGCAAAATTTCAGACAAGCATTAAAGACTTGAATGTTATCTGCTGTTATGCCCCCACTGAGGATGCCAATGAGGATGAGAAGGATAGGTTTTATGAACAACTTCAGGATATTTTGAATTCTCTCAAGAAAGGAGATATTACCCTTGTTCTTGGTGACTTCAATGTCAAAGTTGGTACTGACTCAGACCTTTGGGGAGGGGTGATAGCCCTTTTGGTATTGGTAGCTGCAATGGCAATGGGCAACGTCTCCTACAGGTAAGTAAACTAAATGGATTCAGAATAACTAACACTTATTACAACACCGCGACATATATAAGTACACATGGGTTTCACCCGATGGGCTGCATAAGAATAGGATTGATTATATATTAATTAACAGCAAATGGGCTAGTTCTGTTAGGAATACCAGGGCATATAGGGGAGCTGAAATTGGTTCTGACCACTATCTTGTTAAAAGTGTCTTGCAACGTAAACTTAAAAAGTGTTGTGCTAGGGTTAAAAAATTTGCTTTTAACACTGAAGCTCTAAAAGACCCAGTTATAGCAAAAAGCTTACCATGATAGGTTACTTAGTCATTAGGACAGTCATGTTATGCTTACTACTGAAGTTGAGGAAGAATGGGATCATTTTAAACAGGCTTTTTTTGACACTAACAGTAATATTTTAGGAGAAAAGGAGCAGAAGAGACAGGATTATCTGAGTGATAAAGCACTTGAGCTTATTTCGGAAAGAAAGAACTGCAGGAATGTCGTTAATTAATACCCTACTAGTCCTAATAGAAAGCATTACAGAGAACTTAATAAACGCGTAAAAGATCAGTTAGCTACTGATAAGAATCTTTGGTTTGATAGTTTGGCTGACAAAGCTGAGGAAGCAGTTAGACAGCACAACAGCAGAGAGCTGTACCAGATAGTTAATGTTTTGTGTGGTAGAAAACGAACAGGTATACAGGGATTGAAGGATAAACAAGGTAAGGTTATAGAAGGTGAGGATTCTGTCATGGCTAGGTGGGCTGAGCATTTCAGTGATATTCTAAACAATGCGGTTAGTTCTATTCCCATTGTTTGCAATGATGATAGATGCATTGGTGGCTTTAATGTTGGCCTTATAACAGAATCTGAAGTTATTTTGGCTATTTCTAAACTTAAACGTCATAAATCCCCAGGGGTAGATGAAATTACTACGGAAATGCTTAGAGCTGGGAATGTTTCGGTTACCACTTGGATGACTGAAATTCTGAATATCTTTTATGATAAAGGCATGGTTCCTAAGGATTTTACCAGAGCTATTGTTATCCCTATTTTCAAAAAAGGTGATCGCAGTTCTTGTGATAACTACAGGGGTATCAGCCTACTCTCTGTTCCAGGTAAAGTTCTTTCCATGATTGTGCTTAATAGAATTAAGAATCTGGTTGACAGTCAATTGCGTGATGAGCAATGTGGATTCAGAAGTGGTAGGGGATGTGTGGATCAGATATTTTCACTTAGGTAGATTCTTGAGAAATGTTTAGAGTTTCATAAACCTTTGGTTGCTAGTTTTGTTGATTTCAAAAAAGCTTTCGACTCTGTTGATCGTCATAATTTGTGGTTGATTGTGAAATCATATGGTATACCAGACAAGTTAGTTAACATAATGAAAGCTCTCTACATATAATAACACTGAGTCGTGTGTGAGAGTTGGTATGGCTTGTAGCAATTGGTTTAGCATTACTTCTGGTGTTCGACAAGGGTGCATTTTGTCTCCTTTTCTCTTTAGCTTAGTTATTGATTATGTTATGCGAAATTCACTTCAAGGGAAAGATTTTGGCCTTAAATTCACTGGCGATAGGAAAATTTCTGATTTAGATTATGCTGATGATTTATACTGTGTAATAGTTTGGTTCTTTCTAATATTAGTTATGGTAGTGAAACTTGGACACTTTGTAAACAAGATAACAGGAAACTAGATGCTTTTGATTCCAGATGCTTACGCAGTACCTTGGGCATTTGGTGGTTCAACTTTGTAACTAATGATGAGGTTAGGCAAAGGAGTTTGCAACCTCCTTTAAGCAGCACATTGTGCAGAGAGAGACTCCGTTGGTTTGGCCATGTTGCCCGTATGAATAATTATAGATTGGCGAATAGGGTTATGAACAGAGTTCCTAAAGGCCTCAGAAAGAAGGGGAGACCTAGGATGCGGTGGGCAGACAATGTCAAACAGGACCTTGTTAGAATTGGTGTGCAGTGGCCAGATGCATTAGATATAGCTCAGAATAGACTTGCTTGGAGAACTAAATTGCACGATCTGGTTGGACCTCCGTAGCCCATGGCTGTTTGAGAATGATGATGATGATGATGATGATGATGATGATGATGATGATGATGATGATGATGATGATGATGATGGAAGAATCAAATCTCGCTTACAGTGTCCCAATTCCAATTTTAGGAAAAATATGAACATAATTTATTACAGATGACGATATTTTTATTTATTTACTAACTACCTGTTACTCTTGAAGGGGAAGGGTGGCTCGTAATCTGTAGTTCTTAGGTTTCGTGTCTCACCTTGTCCAGCTTTAAGATTTATCTCGGCAGCCGCTCTCCCCCCTCCTCCTCTCGGTCAGTAACGGACACCATTGAGCTCGGAATTACCGCCGTCCGTAGAATGAGACGTTAAGCCGTGTTCCGTGTGCATGAGGGTCACACCCTACGTACGTTAAAGAACTCGCTGGATGGTCTTGACTGGATTCTACTATCTATCTGCTTAAAGCTGTCCAATAGATCCACTTCCACCAACCTTCTCTGAGTCTTCGGGGCACAAAAAAAAAGGGCTGCTAAGAGCTAAAACATTATTAGCACATATTGCACAGTTTTGTGCAATATGTGCTGTAATCCGAAATTTTATAGGTTTATTTTATAAATATGTTTAATTTTTCATGTCTGTGTTTAAATACGTGTTTTTTTTTGTTGTTATTGTTTTAGTTTGTTTTTTAATTATGTGTTTATTTTCCATTACACATGTCATATTCTTTAATAAACCTGTCGTGTGATTGAAAGGAATCCTGCTGACAAGCCATAAGGCTTAGCGGGGTAATCTATGTATATAACCATACTAAGGCTTAATAAAATATTATTATTATTATTATTAAACCCAACTAATCACTCTTAAAAATTAATATTAACAATTAAAACTATTCAATTAATTTTACTTTGCGGAAATTTGTCTGATAATCTCCATTGGCTGTACGCCCCATACGACCCTAAAACAAGGGTTGGGTTGTTTTACTTCTGTGCGGCAATTTTTTGCACACAATGGGCTAAATGGCCAGGTCACAAGGACCCCTAAGGATCAGAGAAGGTTGGGGGAGGGTAACCCTGGGAACAGCTGTTTGGAGCCAGATGGAGCCTCCCGTCAAGGCCATCCAGCGTGTTCTTTAACGTGCACAGGGTATGACTCTCCAGCACACGGCGCCTAGGCTTAACGTCCAATTAGACGGACGGCGGTCTTTCCAAGCCCATCGGTGTCCCCTACTGACCGTGGGCAGGGCGGAGAGTTTTGTGAAGATAAATCTTAACGCTGACTCACCTGAGGCTCGAACCTGGGAACTGCAGATTACGAACCTGGCGCGCTACCGACTGAGCCTCCCACCACTAAAACGAGTATTTTACAGTGCAAATGATGTTTAATAACTTGATGTGTAATAAGATGATGTGCTTAACTTTGGATGAGATGGAAGAAATCAGACTGACTTTACATTATTGTCATTTGTTCGTAGAGGCTAGTTTAGAACAAATTTAAGTCAATATTTTTTTAAGCAGACAACACCTGCAAGAAGCTGGAGTTGGCTCAATCGGTATGGCGCCAGTCTCTCAGCTGCCATTTTATTAAGTACAATTCCATGTTATCTCAGTAGTAACTCAGACAGAGAACTCAGTAACCTCTTAAATGAGCTCTTTATGAGAATTGTGTGACTGAAGATAATTTAAAAACCTCAGTCAAATCGTTTCAATCTCGATTTCCAACAATATGCTTTCAGTATTCAAAGAGTTGCGGGAGCTGAAACATTTATCAAGTTAGCGCGCTTCTGCGAAAAAGAAATTTAATATTGTCGAAAATAAACGTAATCACTACGCGAAATACTAAAAAAACTCTTACGCATGTGGGTAAAGTTTAGTATTGCGATAATTGCTTCCGTTTCAACTTGTTTTCATTAACCTTTTGGAGTAATAATTTAAACTCAGATCGTTACTATTAAATATTTCAATTTAGGTAAACTCGCTACTGCAGAATGGATATTATTGAAAATAAAAATTTAAATAGATTCGATTGAGATCTTTAAAACATCTTCAATCATATTCTTCATAAATAGCTAATTTAAGAAGTTACTGAGTTACTGAGCTACTATTGACATAACATGGGACTGTGCGCAATAAAGTGGTCGCTGAGTGTAAAGATATCTATGTATCATTCTGTTCATAGATTATTTCCCTTCTTTTCCCCATCTACACACAGCACTAATCCCTCTCGTACTTTTCCGTCTCTATATTTGTCTTTCCGCCTTCCTGTCTCTTTCTGCCTGTTAGTCTAGCCAACTGTCCATCTGCCTATCAGTGCATCTCTTCATTTCCTACCACCCGGAACTCCGATCCAAAAGCAACCCGTCCGCATCAGTGAACGTCTGTGTGTGGGGGGATGATGACGGATGCACAGAGTCCAGGCGGGTCTCTCCACTTGCCTGCCAGCTGTGTGTCCGGCAGTCACGTGTGCCCATGATTGATCAGAGCGTCATGGTAGGTGGTGCGGGAGAGCTCCACGTGTGAGAGAGCCGCTGCTGCCAATGGCGAAACACCGGACACGGCAAGAAGTTGTGGTGGCTCTTTCTTCTTCTTTTCGCTGTGACGAATTGGATGCTTCACTACGTGGCATCTGCTGTACTTTGTGTCTCTGACGGAGGTTCAAGAGTTGATGAAGTCAAACCACTAGAATTCTACCCTCAGTCGTGGTTCTGAAACGGGGATACGTTCTGACGTTTCTTTTTTCCTTTATTGTTATTTCAAATCATTGCGATTGTAGAGACAGATTGAACGAATGAAATTTTGCGAAAATTATATTTCGCTGAAATAATTATGTTTTTTCGATTGAAAGAAAACCACAATGCTGAAATTGTGCGAAAGAGTTTTTTCCATTCATGTAATGAACAATAAAGGCTACGATGCAATTCAGTGAGTTTATTTCATTTAAGTAATGAACATAAAATATGAAGTTTGGCAAAAGAATTTATTTAATTCAAGCAATGGACATAAAATATGAAGTTTGGCAAAAGAATTTATTTCATTTAAGTAATGAACATAAAAGGTAAAATTTAGTCGAAAACGTTTATTTCATTCGTGCAATGGATGAAAACGTAAAAATTAAATTTGGCTAAATATTGAATTTCGTTCATGTAATGAACAGTATGATTAGTAAAAAATTGAAAGTGAAAGAGTTTATTTCCTTCAAGTAATGAACAAAAAAGTGGAAAATGTCGAAAGAACATATTTCATTCAAATAATGAACATAAAAGGCCAAATTGGTCAAAATAATTTATTTAATTCAAACAATGAACATAAAAGATGAGGTTTGGTGAAATAATTCATTTAATGCAAATAATGAACATAAAGGCCGAAATTGTGCGAAAGATTTAATTTCATTCATGCAATGGGCGAAAACGCATAGATGAAATTTGGCTAAGGATTTAACTTCATTCATGTAATGGACAATACGACTAGGATACAATTCAAGGAAAAAGTTTAATTTCATTCAAGTAATGAACATAAAGACATAAAAAAAGTGAAATTTGTCAAAAGAATTTATTTCTTTCAAGTAATGAACATAAAGACATAAAAAGTGAAATTTGTCAAAAGAATTTATTTCATTCAAGTAATAAACATAAAGACATAAAAAGTGAAATTTGTCAAAAGAATTTATTTCATTCAAGTAATGAACATAAAGACACACAAAAAAGTGAAATTTGTCAAAAGAATTTATTTCATTCAAGTAATGAACATAAAGACATAAAAAGTGAAATTTGTCAAAAGAATTTATTTCATTCAAGTAATAAACATAAAGACATAAAAAGTGAAATTTGTCAAAAGAATTTATTTCATTCGAGTAATGAACATAAAGACATAAAAAAATGAAATTTTTCAAAAGAATTTATTTCATTCAAGTAATGAACATAAAGACATAAAAAGTGAAATTTGTCAAAAGAATTTATTTCATTCAAGTAATGAACATAAAAGATGATCTTTGACGAAAAAAATGATTTCATTCAAATATGAACCTAAAAAAACTAAAATTGGGAAAAGAAATTATTATTAAAAATCATATAAAAGTTTAAAGCATTTTAATTTATGTAGCCGTCCCATGGCCGAGTGGTTAGCGCGCTTGGCTACTGATGTAAGGGACCTGAGTTCGAGCCCCAAATCAGGCATGGATGTGTGTTGTTTTTCTGCTGAGGTCCTGCCATCCTCACAGACCTTCTACTACGGCCATATAAACTGACAGGCTCCTGTCAGACCTCTGTCTTGACAAGCAGCTGCTTGAGAGGATATTTTTTTATTTTTTAAAATGCATAATTTAAGTAAGAGGTGGAAAAGTAAAAGATGAAATTTAGCGAAGAATTTATTTCATTTAACTGATAAATAAAAAGGAAAAAAAAATGATTTTGCGAAAACGTTTTTACGTTTTTTACTGTTTTTTCTTCTCGCAGATAGCACTCACTATTTTTTCTTTTCATTAAACTGGCAGTTTTAAGGAAAGAAATTAAATTATTTTTCGTTTTTATAAAATTTCATTCAAAGCATGCAATTTTCTAAATCAAATATCACTTTACGATTAAGCAAAAGTTTACAATGTTCCGTGTAAATACCCCGTGATCATCCATAAGGATCCCTTGATTCTTTTTGGTTTTCAGCTTTCAGCTTTCCAATTGTGTACGACAAAAAAGTGAGAGTCCTGGAATAGGACCAAAATTTATATAAATGATTTGTGAGGGCATAAGGACAGTCTATGTGCAAAATTTGAGGTAGTTAGGGTTAAAAAATGGCCGAGCTTTAAAAAGATAATGACCAAATGGCAGAAAAAGCATTTCAATGATTTGACTAGAATCTTAAATTCGAAATAAGGTTTAAGACAATATCCATTATAAAGCTATTATAAGCAAAATTATTAAAATGCTTATAAAATTTCATAATCATTTTAATAATAGTAAGAAAATATCTTTGAATTACTTATCCTGTTTATATTAAATAGAAAACTGCTTCCATTTTGCAGCACTTTTTTGCACACAATTGGATAAATGGCCAGGTCACAAGGACCCCCAATGGTTCACGGAAGCTTAGGGGAAGGGGACCCACTGGAACTGTTAAGAGACAGCGGAAACCTCCCGTCAAGGTCGTCTATCATGTCTTTAAGGTGCATAAACTATGGCTCTCATGCACACATGGTCACGCTTAGCCTCCCATTCGACCGACTACGGCCTTTCCATTTCATATAGATTTTCTATTTAATACAAAACATGATAAATAATTCACAGATATTGCCTTAATATTGTTAAAATTCTCATAAAAGTTTTAAGCATTTTAAAAATTTTGCAAAAGCACGAAACTTGTAAAATGCACGAAACTTGTAAAAAGCACGAACTTGTAAAAGCACGAAACATCTTTGGTTTTCAATTCAAACGTTCATTGTTCATAGACTAAGACAGCAAAGAACAATATTTGTGTGAAATTTTGAACCTGAAAAAGTAGTAAATAGTGAAAGACATTTTAGAAACGGAGGGGAATCTAAAAAAAAAACACAAGGAATAAGCTTTCCCTGTTTAATAAGATATTTACCTGTGCAAAGGGATATTTGCTCTATATCAGTTTATATGCCACAGTAGAAGATCTGAGAGGATGGCAGGACGTCAGCAGAAAACAACACGAACATCCATGCCTTACCCGGGGCTCGAACCCAGGTCCCATAGATCAGTAGCCAAGCGCGTTAACCACTCGGCCACGTGACGGCTATATCACAGGTAGATAATAGGAAATGAGAAAACCTCCAACTTTTGCCAAGTAGTAGTTTAGCACTATTATTTGACGAAGGTGGTGTGACTGGGGTTGAGTCAGTTGACAGTGAACCAGGACCGAAACCTGCAGTTCCCAAGTTCGAGTCATAATATTGTGCCAGTGTTGATATTTATCTCCGCTAATCCCCATCTTGTTCTCAGGAGAAAGGGGTCACCGATAGGCTTGGAAAGGCCACCTTCTATTTGATGGGACGTTAAACCGAGACCTCGTATACGGTAGGATATACCTTGTACACGTTAAGGAACCCGCTAAGTGGCCTTGAAGGGAAGCTATCATCTGTCTTCTAACAGTTGTCCAGTAAATCCCCTTCCTTCAACTTTCTCTGAGCCTTGGGGTCTTTGTGACATCTGGTCATTAACCCACTGCGTTCACAAAATGCTGCTCAGGGGGAACCAACCCACCAATTCACTGTAGATTTCAATGCTGCAAACTATATGTTAGAAATGTCAGACCACTGAATTCAAATTCAACTAGAATGAAAATTAATTTAAATGCCTGCTTGGAATATTTTTTTTTCACCTCTGAGCGGCATTTTTTCCACACAATGGGCTAAATGGACAGGTCACAAGGACCCCAAAAGCTCAGAGAAGGTTCGAAGAATTGCATTTATGCAAGCTGTTAGGAGATAGAGGGTAGCCTCCCGTTCTTTAACGTGCACATAGTATGGCTCTCCCGTACACGGAACCACGGCTTAACGTCCCATCAGATAAACGGCAGCCTTTCCAAGTCCATCAGTGTCCCCTACTGATATGTATTATTTTCAACTAATGGGCGGGAGTTTTTCGGAGATAAATTTCAATGCTGGCCCAGGTAGGACTCGAACCTGGGAACTGCAGATTACGAGCTTGGCAAGGTATCAACTGAGCCACCCCCGCCCCTCAAATGCAAGTAAAAACCTTTTCTGCTTTCTAGTGGTGTAGCCAGTCAGTTGCAACTGGAGAGACTATGAGACTATGCAAATAATGGGATGGGGCATTTTACCTCTGAGTGGCACTTCTGTGTACACAGTAAGCTAAATGGCCAAGTCGCAACGGCCCCAAGGACTAAGAAAATGTTTGTTGAAGGTGGCGCATTGGACAACTGTTAGGAGACACAGGCCATTCAAAGTGTTCTTTAACGTCCACAGTATATGGACTTCCCGTACACGGTGCCGCTGGTTAATGTCACGTCCACCAGATGGCTGCCTTTCCAAGTGTAGGCTGATGTCGCTCAGTCGGCAGACTTGTAACGACCAGACTTGTAATCTGCCGTTCCCATGTTCGATTTCTCGCTGGGCCAGAGTTGAAATTTATCTCCACAAAACCTCCACCCTGTCCTCTGTAGTAGAGGACATCGATTGGCTTGGAAAGGCTACCGTCCATCGGATGGGACGTTAAGCCGTGGTCCGTAAGCCGTTAAGCCATACCCTGCACGTTAAAGAACACGTTGGATGGCCTTGACGGGAAGTTACCATCTGTCTTCCAACAACAGTGCCTATCCGCTAACCTTCTTTGAGCCATCGGGGTCCTCGTGGTCTCGCCATTTAGTCCATTGCGTGCAAAATGTCAGAGATAAAACAACTCAAGCCTTTACAAGCCCCTAGAGTGTATTCTTTGTCAATGCGGGCATTGGTGGGGATTACTAGCGATAAATATGACAGCTGGAACAGTTGGGACTCGAACACGGGAATTGCACATTACGAGCCTCGTGCGCTACCCAATGAGCCAACCCCACCCGGCTAAATGAGAAGATTTGTAGAAATATAAAAGCAATGACGAGTTACATATACTATAACATCTAGTAGAATGTATTTCCCCGTTATTCCAATAAAATCATGCCGAAATCACTGAACTGATACGCAAGATGCTTAGAGGTGCTCTATAAACATACTTCCACTGATCACTTTCTATTTTTGATTTCATAACTTTTAGCGTTCTTTCTTTGATATACAAAATCTAAACTCTCCGACAGTATAGAGCTATTTGGAGGTCCTAATGGTATGGGCCCAGATTTTGAAAAGGCACACATTTACTTCTTTTTCTCCCAGTAGTTTCGTTGTTCATAAAATAGAGAGGAAAGAATTACATAAGCCATAAGAAGAGGCCAGCATCCGTTCGAAGCGTTCATCCCATCACCATCAACTACTACTTCCTATCGATCCTCTTACTGTGTGCTACTTGCTGCCGTAAGGGCAAGCAAGCCTTGCTATACAGCAAAGTGGTCTTCTTGCTGCTTGCTACCTGGCAGTCGACATCTCCAAACATCCGCGGCATCCACGTGCTGTTGTCATGGCAACTGCAGCTATGCTCATCTTGAGCACTTACCCTAATCATCCTTTAAGCGAATGCCGAATTCCGGTTATAGCTCGTTAGACGCGGAATGACAAACGGAATAGGAGAATGTGTCCCCACAAAATGAATGTGGGTGCATGTCTAGAGTTTTTTATTTCGGAAACCTTCTCTTCACTATTATCATGTTGATGAGCAGTGTTAGTTATTCATTTGCCGGAATGCCTTCGCATCAACTTCGTTCATTAGCAGATCGGTACAATTGTCAAAACGGTAATCAGATGGCATTTATTTAATTTAGGACCTGCTGTTGTTGATCAGTCGTTACCCGGGAGGAATTAAAACAAGGCCACTATCGAACTCTCATACCTTATAAGAGGATCAGTTACCAACGTATATGAATATGTAAATAGATATCGATGTGGTAGGTTTAATTGCAAGCAACTTACACACGTATATTGGTTGCCGAAATGGAGGCAATTCGTAAGATGAGAATGAGTTGGCTCAAGAATCGCATAAGGAAGGCATTACTGTAATTAAGAGATACGGTGTGCAGAAATGTTCAACCATTAGAGACTAGTTGCCACCCTTGTAATATTATTATTGTCATTACGAAAAGGAATAGTTGCTACAGCATACAAATACATTGTCATCGATATGGGATGTTCGGTATTTAATCTTGAGGTTTCCGAACGTCTTGAGCCCAAGATCCCTTTTAAAATATATTATTTTCTAATATCCCTTCATGGAAATAAAACTTATTTTTCTTGTATAAAACTATTTGAAAACTAGACAGCACTAGCGCTTCCTCCCTTGGTATCAGTTTGATAAACCAAAAACTCCCACAAATTTTTGAAACACACCTTAGATGGGGGCCGGAGTATATCTCTTAACAGCTGTCACGTGAGCCCCCTTATACAACCTTGTGGTGCTCGTGACCTGGAGGGGCGAGGATGGCTCAGTCGGTAGCGCGCCAGGCTCGTAATATTTAGGGCCCAGGTTCGACTCCCAATCGGGACAGCGTTGAGATTTACTCCGTAAAACTACCCCCCCCCCCTGCTCTTAGTCAGTAGGGGACACCGATGGGCTTGGAAAGGCCTCTGTCCTTCGGAATAGGACGTAAGCCGTGACTGCAGGAAAGCCTTATCCTCTGTATGTTAAAGAATACGCTGGATGGCCTTGACTGTCATCTGTCTCCTAATATCTGTTCAGTGGGACCACTCCTCTCAACCCCCTTTGGACCTTCGGGGTCCTTGTGACCTGCTCATTTAACCTATCATTTGCAAAAATGCCGATCAGAAGTAAAAATAAAGAACTTAAATACTAACAGTAAAAGAAAGCATGGTTGAGGGGGTACAAAGTTCTTGCCAGGCCGCAAGATTACTAGTCGTAGAAACTACTACTTAAATGAGAAATGAAAAACATAATAATGCAAAATATCAGAACAAAAAATGAGCAAAAAGAGAGTTATTCGGTAGATGTTAAGAAGAATCTTTTTAAAGCATGGAGCATGTTCTTTAAGGTGCCAAAGTTATAAGGTTTCTTCAACTTTTCTTTTCAAGCCTATTTATAAACCCAAAATTCAAAGCCGCAATCAAAATATTCAAGCCTGTTAATAATATTACTCTTGTACAAATTCGTTTTTTCAATAAAAACGTGATCTAAGAACAATCTGCTACCTTATATTCCGAACCTCAATGGTATCCATTAGATTTCAAGGTTGGGTTGGGTTGTTTTACCTCTGAGCGGCACTTTTTTGCACACCATGGGCTAAATGGCCAGGTCACATGGACCCCGAAGGCTCAGAGAAGGTTGGGGGAGGGGACCCACTGGAACAGCTGTTGGGAGACAGATGGTAACCTCCAGTCAAGGCCATCCAGCATGTTCTTTAACGTGCACATAGTATGGCTCTCCCGCACACGGGGCCACGGCTTAACGTCCCATTCGACGGACGGCGGCCTTTCCAAGCCCATCGGTGTCCCCTACTGACCGTGGGCAGGGCGGGAAATTTTGCAGAGATAAATCTCAACGCTGACCCAGCTGGGACTCGAACCTGGGAACTACAGATTACGAGGCTGGCGCACTACCGACTGAGCATAAGACCCGCCCTAGATTTTAAGATTTAAAGCCTTTGACCTAGATTCCAAGATTTCAAGCCTTTGATACATTATAAAAATGATTCAATATGTGGAAAATATCCCAACTCGAAAAATGCATATTACCTCTGGCGAATATAGGATGCTTGTTTTCAGAAAGAAGGAAGTTTTTCATTTTCCAAATTTGCGTCTTCTGTAAGTCGAAATTCCAACTAATGGGTAATTGAAAAGAGAAAAAGAGTATCATTTTATTAATATATAGAACCTATAAAACATTAAAAGAATTCTTCATTCATTTTCGAAAACAAAAAATTACGATCTTCCTCCCCACCCGGACATCTGGTATTAATGAACAAATCACTGCGGTCACGATGAACTCTCACCTACTATCATTTCTTGAACCTCTTTCTCTATCTTTTCTGAACCTTCATTCTCTACTATTTCTGAATCCTCACTCTCTACCATTTCTTGACCCTCATTCTCTATCTTTTCTGAACCTTCATTCTCTACTATTTCTGAATCCTCACTCTCTACCATTTCTTGACCCTCATTCTCTAGCATTTCTTCACCCTTACTCTCTAACATTTCCTGTCCTTCACCTGCTACCATTTCTTGACTGGTATATACATGCTTTTCCTCACTGTGTTTGGGTCACTCTCACAATTTCTTGACCCTCACACTCCACCCTTTCTTGGAACAACCCAACTCGCACATGGGGATGGCTTAACGTCCCATCCGATGGACGGCGGCCTTTCCAAGCCCGTCAGTATCCCCTACTGACCACGGGCAGGGAGTTTGCGGCGATAAAACTCAACGATGTCTCATCTGAGGCTCGAATCTGTTGGCTGCAGATTTGCAAGTCTGGCATACTACCGACTGAGCCACCCCACCCATGTTCAGAGATACAGTATTTTATAAAATTTATACTTTAAGATTTATAGACATTGAATTTTAAATATAACATTTATGTGCATCCGTATATGTTTTAGAGTAGTTCACGTTGTTTAACTCTAGTATATTTAGAACAGTTTCCTATAGGGTTATGATTAGTTACGCGAATTCGCACTTATGCTGGGGTACAGATGTAACCCTCGCGTACTTTGCTACCCTATTGTACTTGAAAGTTGTCGAGTGATTTGCTTTTTCGCATCCTTTGTTTTTGTGCCAATCCACTTAGCTCGGGGAGTAAAAATTAATTCTGTTGAAAGACAGAATAACTATTTACACTAAATAAAGTTTTCGATGCTTGAAATCACAGATTTAAAAAAAAAGACACTGAATTTTTAATCACTATACTTTAGTGTAACGTTAACCGAATGGGTGTGTTGTTTTACCACTGATGAACCTTTTTTTTGCACACAATGGGTTAAATGACCATGTCACAAGGACCCAAAGTGCTCAGAGAAGGTTGGGAGAAAGAGATCCACTGGACAGCTGGTAGCAGACAGATGGTAGCCTCCCGTTAAAATCATATAACGTGTTCTTTAACTAGCACAGGGTATGGCTCTCCCGTACACGGAGACATGGTTTAAGGCCCCATTCGACTGACGGGGGCTTTTCCAAGCCCATCGGTGTTTCCTTTCAGACCGAGGGCTAGGTGGGAGTTTACGCTGAAAATTATCAACCCTAGCCCAGTTAGGACTCGAACCTGAGAACATCAGAGTACAAGCCTGGCGCACTACCTACTGAGCTAACTCCTCTCTCCAACGTGGAGATAAAATTCCCTGCAACCAATGCATAATATTGTTGTCTCAGGTAATTTATCCTTGGACTGGTTCTAAAGAACTGATGCATTTACAATCCTCTTTACTTCTGCATAGACAAACACGAAGCTACAAAAACGAATGGTGGGAAGATTAACAACCTACTCGAAATATATTTAATGACACTGTAAAAATTTGACAAATAAATCTGAATCGAAACAACTCCACTTTTTCTCTTTTCCCTTTCTGTTTCCCGAAGCGGCAAGAAGCGAGAGAGGGAAATAGGAGGCCATCCTCAGCAGTCGATGATGTAGCCATTTATCCGCCTCGATCGTCGGCGAAGTAGATCCACCCCCATTCCGACACATGTCAGGATTGTGAAGCTGACAACTTTGAGCCTCCGTGCCATCGGTACCTGCATTATTCATGTCTTTTTGCTCGTGATCGCTGCAGATAGTGTTGCGTCGGAAGTCCAGAGCATGATCACTGAGAAGCAGCGGCATGACAGACTATTGGCGGAGTTGGCAGACAAGCAGCAATCAGTTCGCGCCGGAAAATGGTTCCCGCAAAAAAATATTTAATGCCAATAATGTCATGTCGGCTATTAACGAATGTCAAAGTGATTTTGCTAGCAAAATAACAGAGCTAAATAATTCAATTTGCTGGTTATAGGATTAGAATTGGGTTGGGTTATTTTACATCTGAGCGGCAATGTTTTGAACACAATGGGTTAAATCAGTAGTTTTTCAAATTTTTTCGTTTCACGGCGCCCTTAGTGTATAAAAATGTTTTCACGGCGCCCTTAGTGTATGAAAATGTCTTCACGGCGCCCTTAGTGTATAAAAATGTCTTCACGGCGCCCTTAGTGTATAAAAATGTTTTCACTGCGCCCTTAGTGTATAAAAATGTTTTCACTGCGCCCTTAATGTATAAAAATGTTTTAACGGCGCCCTTAGTGTATAAAAATGTTTTAACGGCGCCCTTAGTGTATGAAAATGTCTTCACGGCGCCCTTAGTGTATAAAAATGTTTTCACGGCGCCCTTAGTGTATAAAAATGTGTTCACGGCGCCCTTAGTGTATAAAAATGTTTTCACGGTGCCCTTAGTGTATAAAAATGTTTTCACTGCGCCCTTAGTATATAAAAATGTTTTCAAGGCCTGTTGTTCACCACGCAGTTTCTCAAATCTTGGAATCGAACTAGACACAGCTACCCTCATTTCCCGCTTCACGTTGAGTTTTGAGCGATATTTGTAGCGTGCGTAATGTCTGCGATAAGTAAGAGCAGCATGCTGGGCTGAAATTTTACTATCGCCTGAATAAAACAGCCATCAAAGCATACGTATCTATCATTGTGACCATGCATCAGCGCAATGAATTCAGATTGCCTGGAATTATTAAAATTTTCTAATATCCTACGGCGCCCCAGGGCACCGAGGCGCAGACTTTGAAAACCTCTGGGTTAAATGATTAGGTCACAAAAACCCAGGATATACCAGAGGGGGAGAGGAGACCAGTGGGTTCAGATAACCCCCGCCGCCGTAAAACCGGTCATCTCATGCGATATCTCAAACTTGTCTACCTGCTTTGAAATTAAAAACAGTTGTATTTGTATAATTTCATTTTCGCCCCATAGTATCCGTCCGACACTAAAAATAGTTTTAAAAAACAACCATAAAAATTTATCAATAAGGAATATCATCTTAATCTCCTTTCCTGTCCGGGGAATATTTTAGCAATTGGGAAATCCCTAATCAAGTTATATTTTTCATTCCCTCCCTCCGAAACTAAACCCTTGTTACATGCCTGCAAGGACCCCAAACACTCAGAGAAGGTTGGGGAAGGGAACCCACTGGACAACTGTTAAGAGACAGATGGAAGCCTTCCGTCAAGACCATTTTGCATATTCTTTCAAGTGCCCAGGTTATAGCACTCCTGCACACTTACGTCCCATCCGACGGATGGTGGCCTTTAGATCCCATCGGTGTTCCCTCTCTGACCGAGGGTAGGATGCGAGGTTACCAGAAATAATTATGAACTCTGACACAGTGTGACTCGAACCTAGGAACTACAGATTATGAGTCTGGCGTGATGCCAACTGAGCCAACCACCTCTTTCCTCTAGCATTAGAGACGCATTATATGTTATCAACTAGCAAGAAAACGCTGATTACACGACAAAACTGTGCCGAAATAATGTATTGTTGAAAACAATGTTATAAATATGATGAAATGTTTTCATTGTCGAATAATTAATAGTAAGTAGTTTTGTTAACTATGATAACAACTATTAATTATTGATTATTAACAATATAAACTATATGATACTTATTATTCAAAAAGGATTCAGACCAACGCTAAATTCTACACTTGCTGTACAAAGATATAATTGTTTAGTAATACATTATAATCAATTATATGAGTTACTATTATTTAATAGTTATTGGATAATTCACAGAACTTCACTCAGTGAACGAAATGTTTCAATTTTATGAATATCAAACAGTTTCGTTTTGAAAACAAAAAACATAATTTCGTCTTCGTAATGTTTCATGTTTTGCGTTTCCTTCTTTATTTCTCTTGCGAAAACAATTTCTGCTTTTGCTTTAATATTTTCATTTTTCATTATTTTCCCATGGGACACGAAATTAATTTCGTGTACAGAATGTCTGTTGCTCGAGGAGCAACAATTTGAGCAACTCTTTTTCAGAAAAATCCTAAAACGTAACTAAAATATTTTTGACTTCTTTATACTATTCAAGCCAGTTCTATTCATAGAAAAACTATTCCTTAAACGATCTTTATTAATCATATTGGATATTAGAGGGATATTTCGCGCAATTCAGTCTGCTGGAAATTCCCGCGAAATGGTAAATTGCGAATCTGACGCAAATGACGAAAGAGAAAATTACTCTTCGGTTGCCACATCTGGGCTGACCTGGTTGGGTGGGTTGAGTGGCACTTTTCTGCATACAATGGCCAGGTCACAAGTACCCCAAAGGCTCAGAGAAGTTTGGGGGAAGGGGACCCACTGGTCAGTTGTTACGAATAACAGCTGTTAGGAGACAGATGGTAATTTCTTGTCTAGTCTTCCTAGGGTATTCTTTTCACCGCACACAAAATACGGCACACACGGGCCACGGCTTAAGTCATATCCTTTTCGAGCACATCGGTGTCCCCTTTCTAACCGACGGCAAGGTGTGGGTTTAGCCGAGATATGTCTCAACGCTGGCAGAGGTGGGACTCGTGGGACTCGAACTTGGGAACTGCAGATTACGAGCCTGGTGCGTTACGGATTGAGCCATCCCCGCCCCCATTGAAAGTTAGTACGGTATAAAGTAGTATTAGTATATGTTATAGATAGGGAGAGTTATCAATGGGCAACAGTTTCGTGGCTAATTTTTTGGGTTAAAATCCTTACAGTAATACGTTACGATGATTGTTCTCACCTTTTAAGAAGAAGTTCTCGAACAGATAAATAGACAGACAGAGAGATAAACTTTCTAAAATATATAATAGATTTTTACAAATGCCGCTTAGGTAGCGGAATACTATCGCTTTGTTTCACAGTGATAGTGTAAGTGTTGGGGTCCGCGTTTGAGTACCGGGTTGACATGATTGTTGTCTGCTTGCTGTTAGCTGTAACCGAAGCAGTGGTCGGTAGTGGTCAGAAGTGACTGAGGTCTTAATAGGTCATGTCTTTGTATGAAAAAGCCTGTGCAAACTAGCAGCAGTTCATACATTACAAATGAATCAATCATTAATTATTGTCTCAGTTGTGGACTTTTGCTGAATCCCAGGACTCCGCGGAATCCAGTTTGAATATCACTGATCTAAGAGAATCGGCCATGCAATGTCAATTGCTTCCAAGCATTCATCCTCTCCGATGTTTACTCCACCATTATGCGGAGAACACGTGGCAATGAAAACAAGGGAAAACGCGAAAATAAATCAAATGAAAGAGACTGACAGAGAGAAAATCGAGGTTAATGCTTCTCTTGAAGCTAATGTTCCTTTTCATGAATGGATCTCCCCATTTACTTCACATTTCAGTTGGTCTCCAGTTTTTAATAATAATTTCTACCGTTTTTTTTAACTTAACTCTATATTTTCTTTTTGTTGATACAACTCTGTACCTGGCCATACCTTGTGCACGTTAAAGAACACATTGGATGGCCTTGACGGGAAGCTACCATCTGTCTCCCAACAGCTGTTCCAATGGGTCATCTCCCCCAACCTTCTCTGAGCCTTCGGAGTCCTTGTGACCTGGCCATTTAGCCCATGGTGTGCAAAAATGTGGCGGTCAGAGGTAAAACAACCCAACCCTTCCTAATTCTTTACTCATGGGATTAAAAAATTTTTTTTCTATATATTTTCCATGTTTTTACGAATATTTTGATACTGTATTCACGAATTTATAAGATTTTTCTATCGAAACCAAACAAGCAGAACTACGGTAATTAAAAAACTATCCGATTTTTCTATTTAATCTATTTCTACCAAAAAAACGCCGCTGTTGGGAATCATTGATTTAAGGATCAAGACAATTTAAAAGGAAGGATCGAATTTAGGAAAACAATTATTGATTCTTGATTTCGCACACTTTGGTGATGAATAGTGAGAAAATTAGTCAGGCAGATGGTGCTGCAATTGCTTAGAACTGTTTTGCCCTTGAACAAGTTTCTGAACTTAATTATCTCAGGAACTGTTTAACTGGCTATGTGCAGCATGAAATAAAAAGAAGAATATGGGTTGTGTCGGGGACTATTAAGACTCTATGGAGAATGTGGAATATAGAAGAGTTTGGTCCTTTCTAAAGTTAGTTACGGTAGCGAAACAGGGGCCCATTGTGAACAAGATAACAGGAAACTTGATACCTTTGATTCTACATGTTTACGAAATATCTTGGGCATTAGGTGGTTTGACCCTGTAAGCAACGATGAGGTTAGAAGGAGTCATCAACCTCCTTTGAACAGCATATTGTGCAGAGAGAGACATGTTGCCTTGTTCACACTTTGTTGTCGCCTAGTAACAGTACTAAATTATCGTTGCGTGAGATTTGAGAACAATCATGCTATTGCCAGAGATCGTTAATTTTTAACAGCGAAAAAAAACACAGGATTTCATCAGAGACAGAATAATTGACAACAGAGGAGTTTGCCGATAAACAAACCGGAAAATGGAGAATTATTACTGTATTCAGAATCAAAACCAATTAATATTGTTTTCCTAATTTCTTTAATTACTTTATCATAAATTGGCAAATCGAAATAGATAAATTATTTTACAATTTTATAAATGCTGTATATTACCAGTTTAGAGGTAGGAAAAAAAAAACTGTCTTTGAATATTTTACAAATATCTCGAGACATTCCAATAGAATTTATAACAATTTTTAAAGTTTTTACACTTATGGCATTATATCTACATTTTGTTCTTATTCAAATTCATTATTAAGTCATCCTTTTATGTGTCAGTAGCCAAACGCACATATCCACACACAAAATACTCACACAGCCATGGACTACGGAGATTAAACCAGATTGCATAATTTAGTCGTCCAAACACTTCTGCCTTGATCTACAGCTGCTGCATTCGGCCACTGTGGACCAGTTCTAACAAGGTCCTATTTGATACTCTCTGCCCATCGCATCCTAGATCTCCTCCTTTTACTGAGGCATTTAGGCACACTGTTCACAACCTTTATCAGCAATCTGTACATACAAGAAACATGTCTCTTTCTGCACAATATGCTGCTCAAAGGAAGTTGTTGACTCCTTCTAACCTCATCGTTACTTACAAGGGTCAAACCACCTAATGCCCAAGATATTTCGTAAACATGTAGAATCAAAGGTATCAAGTTTCCTATTATCTTGTTCACAATGGGCTCCTGTTTCGCTACCGTAACTAACTTTAGAAAGGACCAAACTATTCCATACTCCACACTCTCCATAGAGTCTTGATAGTCCCCGAAACAATCCATATTCTTCTTTTTATCTCATGCTGTACATCGCCAGTTAAACAGTTCCTGAGATAATTGCGTTCAGAGACTTGTTCAAGGGCAAAACAGTTCTAAGCAACCGCAGCACCATCTGTCTGACTAATTTTAATCACTAACGTTCTCACTATTCATCACCAAGCCTACTCTATTACTAGTCTCATCAACAGCCCCAATGAAAGAATTTATCTCATAAACATCAATAGAGAAGAGGGCCAACATAATAGGCATAATCTAAATCAGGATTTTCAAATCTGTAGACCATTTAAGACTCCAATCTCCCAGTTACAATGAATTTCGCATAACATAATCAAAAACCCTAAAGAGAAAAGGAGACAAAACTACTAGTAATGCTAAACCAATCGCTAGAAGCCTTACTAACTCTCACACACGACTCAGTGTTATTATAGAGAATCATATAATGTTAAACATTTCCAGGTATGCTATGCACTCTGAAAATAAACTACAAATTTTAGGATCAACAGAAGGAAAAGAAAGGTTTCTTAAACTTTAAGAATTTCTCAAAAATCTTCCTAAGTGAAAAAATCTGATCTACTCCTCCCCTACCACTTGTGAATCCACACTGCTCATCCCGCAGTCTACTCCCGCATCTACCAGATTCTTAATTCTATTAATCACAATAATGCAAAGAGCTTTACATGGAATATAAAGTAAATTAATTCCCCTGCCCTTGATCAGTAGGAGACACCGATGGGACTGGAAAGGCAGCAGTCCATCGAAGGGAATGTTAAGCCATGGCCCCTTATGCGGGAGAGCCATACACTGTGCATGTTAAAGAGCTCGCTGGATGGTCTTGACGAGAGACTATTATCTGTCTCCCAATAGCCGTGTGGGTCCACTTCCCCCAATCTTCTCTGAGCCCTTGGGGTCTTTGTAACCTGATATTTAGCCCATTGTGTGCAAAACAATTGCCGCTCAGAGGTAAAACAATCCAACCTAACTGATTCTTCTATACTTATCACAAGAGCTACCATCACTTTTTTTTTCAAATAGAGAGAATATTTGTTTTAATAAAATACATAAGTACAACGCTTTTATCATAAAAAATTTCATGAGCAATGTGACAACAGAAACGTTTTCAGATCTATGCATTTCAGTAATAATTTCATCAAAACCTGGTGATTTATATGGGTTTAATTTAGAGATAGCAATAGTAACTTCTGGTTATCTATTACCCATATTGTCTAGAACATCTCTGAAATGCTCAGCCCATCGAGCCATCACAGAATTCTCACCTTAAACCACATTACCATGTTTATCCCTCAATCCCTGTGTACCTGTCTGTTTCTTCCCATACAAAACATTAACTATATGATACAGCTCTCTGCTGTTGTGCATCCTCTGTTTTGTTGGCCAAGCTGTCAAGCTATAGATTCCTGTCAACTGATGCTTTACACGTTTATTGAGTTTTTTGGTCCTACTGCTGTTAGGACCAATATGGAGTATTGATTCAGTTTACCCCTACAATTCTATCTTTCGTACATAAGCTGCAATGCATTATCACTCAGGGGGCGGGGGTGGCTCAATCGGTAGCGCGCCAGGCTCGTAATCTGTAGTTCCCAGGTTCGAGTCCCAGCTGGGTCAGCGTTGAGATTTATCTCCGCAAAATTCTCCCGCTCTGCCCACGGTCAGTAGAGGACACCGATGGGCTTGGAAAGGCCGCCATCCGTCGGATGGGACGTTAAGCCGTGGCCCCGTGTACGGGAGAGCCATATCCTGTGCACGTTAAAGAACACGCTGAATGGCATTGACGGGAGGCTACCATCTGTCTCCCAACAGCTCTTCCAATGGGTCCCCTCCCCCAACCTTCTCTGAGCCTTCGGGGTCCATGTGACCTGGCCATTTAGCCCATGATGTGCAAAAAAGTGCCGCTCAGAGGTAAAACAACCCAACCCTTATCACTCAAAAGAATGTCTCCCCTGCTACTTTTTATCCGAGAGAGTACTATTAGTATCAAGAATAAATCAAGAATAATATCAAGCAAACCACGATTGTCATAATAACTAAATAACCCATCATGCTAAACTTTGGCTTTATGTGGATCTTTCAGAGAGAAAGCTGTGTATGGAAAAATATTATTAGATATAAATTGAAGATTTGATTACTACTATGTCTCTTAATGTCAACTAGCCCTGTTTCTTTTCGCAATTAGCTTTTCACTCACGATCACTACTAATGGAGATGCAAAATGCATATCTAATGCAATTGGTGTGAACAAAATAATTAAAAATCTGACATACGTAAGTACAGTAAAAAGTGTCAAGTTAACCGGTTGTTTTACCTTTGAGCGGTATTTTTTTTTTGACAAAATGAGCTAAATGACCAAATCACAAAGATCCCAAAGGCTCAGGAAAGGTTGGGAAAAGATATTCACTGATCAGCTGTTAGGAAACAGATGGTAATCTCCCGGTAAGGGTTAATGTACAGGGTATGGCTCTCCCGCACACTGAGCCACGGCTTTACGTCCCATCCGATGGACGTCGGCCTTTCTAAGCCCATCGGTGTTCTCTACTGGCCGAGGACAACTTAGGAGATTAGCAAGTTGTTGGGTTGGGTTGGGTTGTTTTACATCTGAGCGGCACTTTTTTGCACACCATGGGCTAAATGGCCAGGTCACATGGACCCCAAAGGCTCAGAGAAGGTTGGGGGAGGGGACTCACTGGAACAGCTGTTGGGAGACAGATGGTAGTCTCCCGTCAAGGTCATCCAGCGTGTTCTTTAACGTGCACAGGGTATGGCTCTCCCGCACACGGAGCCACGGCTTAACGTCCCATCCGACGGACGGCGGCCTTTCCAAGCCCATCGGTGTCCCCTACTGACCGTGGGCAGGGCGGGGGAATTTTGCGGAGATAAATCTCAACGCTGACCCAGCTGGGACTCGAACCTGGGAACTACAGATTACGAGCCTGGCGCGCTACCGACTGAGCCACCCCCGCCCCCAAGTTGCTGGGAAAAACATTCGAGGAATAGGTTCAGTAAGCTGATTAAAAATCTATGAAGTCTGGGTGTGTTGATTTATCTCTGGGGGGGGGGGGGGGCAATTTTTTCTCAAACAATGGCATAAATGACTAGGTCACGAGGACCCCGAGGGCTCAGAGAAGTTTGGGGAAGGGGGTTCATTGGAACAGCTGCTAAGAGACAGATGGTAGCCTCCCGTAAATGCCATCCAGAGAGTTCTTTGTGTGTATAAGGAATGACTCTCCTGCATATGGCTCACGGCTTAACGTCATATCCGACGGACAACAACCTTTCCAAGCCCATTGGTCTCTGCTTTCTGACTGAGGAAAGGGTGAAGCTTTAGCGAAGATAAATCTCAACGCTGATACAGGTGGGACTCGAACCTGTGAACGGCAGATTTTGAGCCTGGCGCTCTACTGCCAGCTCTCGCCGCTGTAAGTTTCGACCATTTAGACTGATATTTTGCTTTTAACAACAATATTAATTTATTACTAATAGTTGTCAGGCATTTGACATTCCTTTTAATTGATCGATTTTCTCTCCTTTTAATTCATTTATTTTTTTTTCTTTTGAATAATGTCTTTTAGAGTATTATTATTATTACATCTTTTCAAATGCAGTTTGAAATCAAAATGCAGATTCAAAATGCAGCCTGAAATCCATCCACTTTTTTTCTATCAAACTGACAATTTTAGAGTGCCAAATGCGATTAAAGTGAGGTTATAATTCATGAATAAAACAATTTCCAAATCACGAATCTCTGCATCTTAAAATAAGGTGTGCCTCTTTGAATAGTTATAAAAATAGTTCACAGTCACCAAAAGCACAATATTAAAAAAAAAGTAAACGAACATTTCCAAGTTAGATGAGTGAAAAATACATTCAAAGCTCTCTAACTTCGGAAAAAGCTGTTTATGGAAAAATATTATTAGAAATAAATTGAAGATCTGATTACTACTATGTCTCTTAATGTCAACTAGCCAATCTTAATCAGCATTTTTTATTAAATTTTCATGCATAGCAAAAGCTACAATTAAATGTTTCAACTTTAATACCTATTAAATTATTAAATAAATAGTGCGGAAAATAGACATTTAGACAGGTGTGAGTAAGATCTTCAATTTGCATCCAGTGACATTATTTCATTAAAACATTTGTTTCCTACATCATGGAGCTTTGAATATAGCATCACATAGCATTGAAATTCCCTGTTTCTTTTCTTTTCGCAGTTAGTCTAGTTATCTTCTTTAAGGGCTATAAGGTTATAATGTATATCTATTATGGCTATAAGCCAGTGCACAACGTAAAACAAATTTCCATAAGATTATCTGTCTCAGAATTATCACAAAAATACAATGGATAAATATCTAGTCTCTAAGAAAGAGGAATAGAATAACATCTCTTTCCTTCTCTCGCATATTCTCTTAAGATTATCAGCCGCAAAATTATCACCAAAATCCCAAGGATAAATATTTAGTCTCTCAAAAGGAAGAAACAAATAACAACTCTGTCCCTCTCTCTCGCATATTCTCTTTGAGATTTATCAGCCGAAGAAATATCACAAAAATTCCATTGATAAGTATCTAGTTTCTCAGAAGTAGGAAAATAATCACATCTCTTTCCTTCTCTCGCATATTCTCCTTCAGATTATCAACCGTAAAAATATAACCGAAGCACAATGGATAAACTAAAATGTCGGGCTTTTAAAAAAATACAATATCCAAATGTGCCTTCAAGCATAAGGCCAGTTCCTCACGGAGAAGATCTTCCTATACCAGCACCTCCAACCAACTGGGAGGAGATGGATAATCATCAGAAGGAGACTTTGAGGCACATACAGATCCTATATACACCCCTAAAATGTTAGACTAGCCTCATCTGATTCATCAAAATGAACGAAATGATCTTGTTCGAGACTTAGGACTTTCCAAACAATAAGTTGAGTTTTACGTTCAAGACTTCAAGAGTGGAATCTTCTGGCCAAGGATATAAGAATTTCTTTGTTCAGAAAGAGAAATTTGGCTTTATCTGCTTATTACTAGATACAGGATGATTTGTGTTTCTGCACGGATATTTCAGGGCTGATGGAAGAAATTGGAACAACTCACAACCCTAAAAATGGCGTCCATTTATAGATTCGTCAAAATTCAGCTTAAAAGCTGTCCTTTTGCATAAAGGAAACCAAAAACCTTCCATTCCAGTTTCTGTATTTATCACACATGCTGTGGGAATGAAGGAAACTTATGAAAGCATGGAAAAAATATTCACTGCTATAAAATATGACCAGTTTAAATAGACAATATATGGTGACCTAAAAGTCATATCTCTCTTGCTCCGGGCTTCAAGGAGGCTACACCGAAGTTTGCTGTTTTCTGTGTTTGTGGGACAGTAGGGCCAGAAAGGAATACTACAAAGCAAAAGATTGGCCCAAAAGAGATGTTGTTATTCCTGGAAAGAGTAATGTATGGTACAAGCCTCTAGTTGACCCCTCTGATGTACTGCTCCCACCACTGCACATCAAACTGGGGCTTATGAAAAACTTTGCAAAGGCTATGGACAAAACTGTTAAAAGGTTTTTGCACTTGAAGGAAAATTTTTCAATAATAACTTATGCCAAACTCAAAGAAGAGAACTTTGTTGGTCCTCAGATCAGGAAGCTACTGAAAGATACTGTCTTCGAAGAAAAACTGAATATGAAGGAGCGCGCTGCATGGAAATCCTTCACGTCTGTGGTCCAGGGTTTTCTGGGAAAAATAAAGAGGAAAACTACCATCAGCTCATTCAAGATCTTCTCTAAAACTATGAAAATCTTGGCTGCCGAATGTCTTTGAAGATTCATTTCTTGCACTCTCATCTTGACTTCTTTCCCAAGAACTTAGGAGCTGTTAGTGATAATCAAGGGGAAATATTTCACCAGATATCCGAACCATGGAGAAGAGATACCAAGGCAGGTGGGACACAGCAATGATGGGTGACTACTGCTGGTTCTTGCAGAAGGAAGATACCTCAGCAGATAAAAAGACAAAAATCAACTTATTTTAGGTATAATAGATCCTTACCCATGTTTTCGTATTTTGCGTTTCAATATTATTTCATTTATTACTCTATATTCAATGGTCTATAACTATGACGTTTCTAATTTTTTTTTCATTGTAATCATGTAACTAATTAATGAGTTTTAAGTTGCAATTTAAAAAAATAGTCACATTTGTTTTCATTTCCCAGATATGCGTATTCATTGAAATTTGAAATACATCAATTCATAATTTAAAAAAACTGTATGTGCTGCAGATTTTTCACAGTCATATTTAAATTCAGCACCCCAAAATTTGTTAAAAACATCCTATTTGACCAATGTTATAAAAATAAAGTTTCGATTTGTTGTCTAATGTTATCAGTCGCAGAAATATAACGAAAAAAAAAACAATGGATAAATATCTAATCTCTCACAAGGAAGAAAATAATCACACCATTTTCCCTCTCTCGCAACTTTAAGGACATGTAAAAAGGGAGGGGGAAAATGTTAAGTCTTTTGTCCCCCTCCATATTACATTTTTCCGGCTCTATTGTGTTTTTTATCCCCTCCCCTCGATTTGTTTCTAGATCCGGGCCTATCTAGTGGTAAGATATGTGGTAAATGTTCCGTCTTTGATTTGTTTATTTGTTTTCGAATGTTATCGGTTTATCAGTTAGTTTCGTATTATGATCATCAGAATCGTTTTAGTATAGATAAATAACTTATTGGTATTTAGAATGACTGAAACAAAAATTGGTTCATAATTTATGTAGTTATTGCCTTAGTTATTGAATTAGTTCCTTTATTGTCTGTTTATTTATTGCGAATTCATGCTCGGTTGTCAAATATTCAAATACAACTAAATAAAATCTGTAACAATATCTAGTTTCTCATAAAGAGGACACTAATCACACCTCTTTTCCTCTCTCGCATAAGAGACGTCTTAACGCATCTTCCTGAAAAATTCAGTGTCTCTTTCGCTCTGCGAATCCCGATCCTCTTCCTATCTCTTCTCCCTGATCATCTGATTAATCAACCATTTGTCAAAATCAAGGCTCTCTTATCTCCTCTTTGCTCCCTCGAAACGACAGTGCCTGTTACCGGATCCTAAGAAGACAAAAGACGCCATCCTCATCACACTAACGTTCCTGTAATGAAGACAAATTCCTTAAAGTTGCCCAACTCGAGAGAAGCCAATGAAGCAGAGGATGGTTAATTTCCCCAAACACCTGTTTGACGAAGGGAATGAATATCTGCCAGGTCTTATCCTCATCTCCATCGTTCCTTCTTCAACTTCGCCTTCTACTCGCCACTCTTTCTCCATTTGGCATTTATTTTTCTTTTTTTTTTCCTTCCCTCTCCTTTGTTGTTCAATCCTTTAAGGTTGATGAGTTCTTTTGAGAGTTTAAGCAGCATCCCTAAACTCGTTTACGTGACAGAGAAATGGGAGAGTTTCTGTCGTTAAGGGGTTAAAAGAGAAGAATCCATTATTGCACTTTTACTTGTACTAGATGATCATTATCAATACTTGCCAAGCATTTGATCATTCTTTTTTTACTTTACTTCATTTTCACTTCTTTAACTTCACTTTTTTTATCATTGCTTTTGATAGTTTTAATTCCTCTTCTGAGGTTTCTAATCTACGATTAAAGAAGATATAGTTTCGTAATTACCAAACAAAAAAGCGTCGAGTTAATGCAAGCGGAGATTGTGAAAAAAAAAAAGCTTGCTGAAAATTATATAAAGTTCATTAACTAATTAGTTATTCTTCGTTTAGGAAAAGTGCAAAAGTACAAGCTTAATAAACGGCTGGTGAGATGATATTAATATTAGAAAGTAGTTTATTTTTCTCGGTTAATATTTTTTTTTCGTCTCTCTTTCTGGTATTGGATAAAACCACATGGAAACAAAAATAAATTGGATAAAGAAAGAAAGATTATAATGTATAAAGAAGCAAGCGCAATTTAGAGCAACAGATTAATGAAATTTTATATTAAGTGACTCAGTAATAGTATACGTGATGATATGATTTTATTCCGCCGCTAAAAATTAACGAAACGCAGCTGGAAAATATTTGTTATCGTGAGAAAAAAGTAGTGAATAAACATTTTAAGAAAATTTGAGTTTTTTTTACCTCTGAGCAGGACTTTTTTTTATAAACATTGGACTAAACGACTGGGTCTCGAAAATACCAAGAGTTCAGAGGAGATTTGAAAAAATAATACAATGGACAGCTGTTAGTAGAGAAATTCTTAAATTTATGTCAGATATAAAAATGCGAATGGTCTCAATTCAATGAAACTTAGTTGTTTACATAAATAAGTAGCATTTTGTTAATATTGCTTAAAAACGTTCTTCGAAACAGAATTAAAATGCAATGAATTATTTAAAAAATTTATATTTACTGAAATACACTCCCCTATCAAATTACTAGAGAATTTCCATGTTATGTCAATGGGAATCTAATTTCGAAGTTCTAATTTCGAAGTTCTCAAAATATGCATTTGATGGCAAAATGTGCCTGGAGGTAAATTGATGATCATAATCAAATCTGTTTGAATCTCGATTTATAACAATATTTGTTCAATATTTGTTCAATATTTAAAGAGTTATGAAAGATGAAACATTAAACCATAAAATACCTTGTTTCATAATTATCATTCATAATTTTCAAATGCAGAAATAATCATTTTGTAAACTTGTAAAATATTTATTTATTTTATTAAATGATTTAAAGCAATACTTATTATTTAAATTTTAATTAATTTCTGCGGTAAATACTTATGATACATAGATTGTAAAATATTCCAGCTACCATAACTCTTTAAATACTGAAAGAACATTGCTGAAAAGCGAGATTTAAATGGATTTGATTATGAGCTTTAATTTATCTTCAGTCATATTTCCGTTAAATGCATGATTTAGAAGTTATAGGGTTTTAGAGATAGAATTACCAATGACATAAGATGTAAATTGTCTAATATTTTGATAAAGCAGTGTATTTTGTACTAAATATTAAGGGGGAGGGTTGATGGGATTGGAAAGGCTACCGTCCATCAGATGGGAAATTAAGCCGTGTCTCCGCATACAGTATACCTCTACCTCGTGTTTGCATTAAAAACATGCTGGATAGTATCAAGAAAGGCTTCTATATATTTCTTGACAGCTATGCAGGGAATACCCTTCCCCTACCACCATCCTTATGTCTTTGGGTCCTTATAACTTGGACATTTATTCCATTATGAGCAAAAAACGTTCTGCTTAGTAGTAAAATAACCCAAATCAACTACTATTAAAATTAATATTTGAAAATGGGAACAGAAATAAATGTTTATAATAGAAGCTCTTATCAGTAATTTTGTTTCTCATATTCGTGTGACGTACAGGAATATGGTGAAAGTTATAATGACTTCAACTGGTGCTTCAAAACGAATTATCAACTTCATTACTTTCCAGAAATATTGCCTTGGCATTTCAGGAAAAGTCTCACGGATTCGTGTGTCTTCCACAGTGTGCAATTTCAGGAATCGCAGCCTCACTGAAATCTCTTGCATGAAACTTTCGTGTAATACAATTCACGCTTAGTTTGGTAAAGAAGAGAGACCGCTTCGCATCCATTGAAACATTTGCAGCTACATAAGAAGGTTTGCTTTCTTTTCTTGAATTACACACAATTAACGACTGCGAAAGTTCCTACGTGTGTTTCAAACTGACGCTCATTTTGATGAATAAAGTTTAAATCTGACGAAGACACGCATCAACGCACAAGATCTTGAAGTTAAATAGAAACCAGAAACTGCTTCGTTTGTGGAATGTAGCAGCAAAGAGCTCGCAGTTCAGAATTAGAATGCCACACGTAACGAGATATCCTTTTTTTCTAAACTAATGCACACATTGTATTGTCTCTTTCCTTCTTCTGGTATTAAGTATAGAATGTAGTTTTATCGTGGAAGAAATCTTCTTCTAGATTAAGTATAAATGAGAGCTTTATAGTGGAATAAATTTTGAAGTTTTCGTGCATTAGCTTACTTAACGTCATCTTGAATCATAAAATATTTCCTGAGCGCAGAGTGGGTAAATTATATTTTCGGTTTTTCCCAAAGACTCTCAAAAATAAGAATCAGAGTGTTTCAAACTTTGTTGGGAATTCCAAATGAGAGTGTTATTGTTGTTTTACTTCTGAGAGGCGTTTTTTTTTTCTTATTCAATGGAATAAATTGTCAGGTCACAAAGACTCCAAAGGCTTAGAGAAGTTTCGAGGGAAGGGGACCCATTGTGCAGGTGTTAGGAGACATGATAACGTCTCGTCAAGGCGATCCACAGTGTTCTTCAATGTGCAAAGGTTACATCTCTCTCCTGCACACATTCCCACAGTTTAACGTCCCATCCGATAAAGAGCAGTCTTTCCAAACCCAATAGTGCCCCTTTCTCACCGAGTCTCCTGCACACAGAACCACGACTTAAAGTCTTATTCGACGGACAGCGGTATTTACAAGCCCATTGGTGTCCCTTTCTCATCGAGGGCAAAGCAGAGATTAGGTAAGATAAATATCAATGCTGGCACAGGTGAGAATCGTAACTAGGAACTGCAGACTACAAGCCTTGCTCCGCTACCAACTGAACTAACTCCTCCCCTCAAAAGGGATTATATTTCATCTCAAATTTCGCTAATACCCACGTAGGTATTGGAGAAGTTTGAGTATTAAGCGCGCCTCCTCGATTCAAAATATACCCATTTTCACTTCTAGGGTAGAATCGGACACTAATTCGATTCGTCGTTTCAGCTCGTTTTAAAATGAAAAAAGAGCTGCTCTTTTCACTTGGTCGTTCGTCCTTCCTTCTGTAGCCCTCAACCTTTTTGTTTACAGATATAGATGAAAATGTTTTTTGGGTTGGATAGGCACTAATGAAATATTAATATTTTCCGTATCTTCAAATAATGCATCAGGCTTTTAATTTCCAATTCCCAGGTTCCAGCTGGGTCAGCGTTGAGATTTATCTCCGCAAAATTCCCCGCCCTGCCCACGGTCAGTAGGGGACACCGATGGGCTTGGAAAGGCCGCCGTCCGTCGGATGGGACGTTAAGCCGTGGCCCCGTGTGCGGGAGAGCCATACCCTGTGCACGTTAAAGAACACGCTGGATGGCCTTGACGGGAGGCTACCATCTGTCTCCCAACAGCTGTTCCAGTGGGTCCCCTCCCCCAACCTTCTCTGAGCCTTCGGGGTCCATGTGACCTGGCCATTTAGCCCATTGTGTGCAAAAAAGTGCCGCTCAGGGGTAAAACAACCCAACAACACAAGCCACAGATGATGATTCATTTTTACCTCAGTGGAAATGAGAAATTCCAGAAAACTAATGCACCGATTGATCGCTCTCGAATCGTACAGGTGTGCCTTGGATAATATTAAACGTACTTTTACAGCTTCCCTGGCCTGAGCAATCCCCTGATCTTAATCGAAAACAAATGGGATTATTTTGAAAGCGAATAAATCAAATGCACTTACCTTTACTCTCGCCACTCCGCTATGTTCAAGCCATTTTGTAGAAAGAGTAGTTCAAAATCCCAACCCCCCTGTATTTCGAAAATATGTGGAAAGGATGCCATGTCGAATCCGGGAAAAGATTGTCAGTGGAATCAGACGAAGTATTAAAATAGTTGTTCGTAATAATTTGGCCAGGGAGTGTATGTACCATGCTCCTGAACGATATACGCCAAATAAAGATGACGCTCGCTTTAGGCCAATAAGATTTACGCTCTTTCATTTTAACGCCATTTACAGTGAATGATCTTATGATAATCTGAGTCCAGCCCTGATGAATTTGAAGCCTGTGGGGACTATTGCTTCTAGAAGCCTATTAACGATCAACGAAGAACTTGGCAGAGATTTTCCTGGACGCATGGGCGTCCGCAGAGAGGGGCAAACGGGGCACCTGCCCCCTACCTGGGATCAAGTAAAAAATTCCACAAATTATAATCGTAACAATTTAAACGTAATTAATTTATATACATTATGTGTCTCCAATCTTTGCCCCCCCCCCCCCTTGAAAAATTTTCTGCGGACGCCCATGCCTAGACGACATAGAAACGATCCTTGATAAAATGGATCTAGTTGGTCAGAGATGCGCCAAAGTGATGATAGTTTGAATTGGATTGTTTTGACTCTGAGAAGGGCCACTCTTCACCCATGTTCATTGGCGAAGAGTTTAAAGTCTTAAAATTAGTGGAAAGAAAAATGAGCTGCCATTAGTTCAATGGTAGAATACTCTGGCATGTTTCTGGAAAGATACAGGTTCAAGTCCCGTATGTCAGCGAATTTTTTTCCACAAAATATTTATTGATATATTGATGTTAAAATGTCAACAAATAACGCTGTGATTGTCATCTATGTTCAAAGGACCGTTGGTTTCAAGAAAACACTATTTAAACTGATCCCATTCTTTCTCAACTTCAGCGGTAAGCAAACCACGATTGTCATAATGACTAAGTAGCCCATCATGGTATGCTTTGGCTATATCTGGATCTTTCAGATTTTCAGTTTTAAAAGTAATTCTCTTAAATTTGACACAAACATTTCTTTAGTTTCAGTTGCAAAACACTTTTGACCAGGTAATGATTAGACCAAATTTCGGTTCTCCTGTATGATCTGAAATTCCTAACCGAATTAGCCCATTTGCTGTTAATTAAAATATAATCTATCATATTTCTAGCATTGTAAAATAAAACTCTCTCAGAATAATATCTGTCATATTAAAGAGGAAAATCAAATATCTAAAAGATTAAAGAAAGTAACTTGAAATCCAGCTTAAAGTCTATATAGAAAATGCTATGAAAGAATAGGATAAAGAATTTTGAGGAATGGTTATACTAATTGCAACAGGGCACATCTTCTCCTTACTTCGTGGGATATTATTAATTAATAATTCCACAGGATAAAAATGACTTATGTTATATGATGAGAAAATTAAAAGAAGAATACGCCAAACCAAAATACCCCCTCAAGCAGCTGCTTGTCACAGAGGTCTGACAGGAGCCTGTCAGTTTATATGCCATAGTAGAAGATCTGAGAGGATGGCAGGACCTCAGCAGAAAAACGACACAAACAGCCATGCCTTACCCAGGGCTCGAACCCAGGTTCACTTAGATCAGTAGCCAAGCGCGCTAACCACTCGGCCATGGGACGGCTAGGCCAAACCAAGGAAAAGAATAAATTAAAAAAAAACTAAATATCTAGAAGTAGGATAATGGAAGGCAATTTGGATGGAGAAATAACAAGAAGGGTTAATATTAAAGATAAATTCGGACTCAATATTTCGAGTACACTCGATCCAGATTTGAGGGAAAATTCTCTGAGGCTTAATAAGACATATAGACAAAAATGCGTATTGCAAATCATTTATTTTATTTTTTATTATTAATTAAAATAACTTTATGACAAAATTAAAATGCTAGTGTCATTCGGAACGAAAAATGTTAGAAACTAATTAATCCCATGCCAAAATATATGTCCATTCTTGACTCTGACTTAATTCACAGGTTTCCACCGTACTACTCCATTCATAAGGGAGGCGACGACAACATCCTTAGAATTCCGGAAATATACATTTTTCGAGAGATCAGTCACGACCTACAAACAGCTAAGAACCCGTTCTGTTACTCCAACAGGGTTGGAACTAAGTGGGGCCAAATTTGGTATCCGCGGAATCACAGGGAAACAGCCAATTTCTCCCACTGATGATATCACATGTAATCCACCCTTCCGTCTGCACGGGTTGGGATGTTTTATCTCTGAGCGGCACTTTTTGTGCACACATTGAATTAAATAGCCAGATCACAAGGACCTCCGAGAAGCTTAACGTCCCATCCGAAGTACGACGATCTTTCCAATCCTAGTTGGGTCCACTACTGACCGAGGGCGTTTTGCGGAGATCAATCTCAACGCTGTTTCAACTGGGATTCGAACCTGGGAACTGCAGATTACGAGCCTTGCGTGCTACGGATTGAGCCATCCTCTCCCCTTGTTCATCTGGAATTACAAGTACTATTAACATGATGACAGTAGTATAAACTGAAAATTTGTGGATAACATAACACAAAGAGCCATTCATTATTGACGATAGACAATGCATGAGAAAAGAATGAAATGGTGCTTATTTTTAATTTCTAAAGAATGATTAAAAGGTTGAAATTATAATAAATATATTTCATTTTTTTTAATACCTTTCTTTTTCCAAAATTACAAGAGATATTTTAAATTTAAATTATTCTATCCAGAAGTCGTTTGTGCTATTTTGATCCCTAACTTATATTTAGTGGACATATTTAAATAACAGGTGACGCTCTATTTGTACTTCCTAAAGTTATGGGGTAAATAATAATTGACATAAATCAAAAGTAATTTTTCTCTCAAAGTACTTGTAACTTAATGAATTTCTAAGTAGATCCGGTTTAATATCCTCGTATGTCCTTTGGCGGAGGAATTTTTATCGGTGTATCGATTTCAATGGGTAGATCTTCTTTCAAGACCATGATGGTATTTTTAAACAATGGGTGACCAAAATTATTTTTAATAATTTTTGTCCGATAGTTAAACTGTATGTAACAGGCCATAACAATTGATTTAGGGAGAGATCTTTTTTATAGTTTTTATTATGCAAAGGAAATAAAAATCATGATCAAAACTTTTTTTTATAATATTTTAAGTAGCCTTTAATATCCATAGGCCTTAGGCACAGTGTTGGTGTACATGATACTGTTTCTAAGACAAATTGCATCTTTAAATTTCGAGTAATGAGTATTTATTCCTGGTTTTCAAAAAAAAATTGTATTAAATTACTTCTAATAAAAATATATAAAATTCATAAAATCCACGAGTAAAGAATGGAATGTTGTTTATTTTTAATTACTAAAGAATGATTAAAAAGGATTAAATTGGATCTTTTTTCAATGTAGAGTTTATTATAACATTGAAAAATATTAGTCACCTCTCTCATCAGTTTGGGACAATGATGGCGAGTCGGTAGGGCGCCAGACTTCCAAAGAGATCCCTAGAAAATTCCTAGAAAAGTCTATTGAAGAATGGGATAAAAATATTGACGAATGGTTATACTAATTGTAGAAGGACACTTCTCCTTACTTCTTTTATATTATCAGTGCCTTCTGCCTCTCTGCCTTCTGCGAGAAAGGGGCACCAATAAGATTCGAAAGGCTGCCGACTGCCAAATGGGACGTTATAAGCCGTGGTCTCATGTGCAGGAAATATATAGCCGTGGTCTCATGTGCCTCTCTGTTTTATAGGGCGGGTGTGGCTCAGTCGGTAGTGTGTCAGATTCATTATCTGCTAGTTCTCAGGTTCGAGTCCCTTCTAGGACAGAGTTGAGATTTTTCTCCGCAAAACTCTCCGCCCTACCCTCGGTCAGTGAGCTTTTTTTTACAACACCATCCACGATAGGCGTGGAACAGCCGCTAATCTAACGTTTTGTATCACCTGCAATCGAATATTTTATATCTCATATTTGAATTTTGCCTTCCCATGGCCGAGTGGGTAGCGCGCTTGGCTACTGATCTAAGGGACCTGGGTTCGAGTCCCGGGTAAGGCATGGATGTTCGTGTTGATTTTCTGCTGAGGTCCTGCCATCCTCTCAGACCTTCTACTAGTGGCATATAAACTGACAGGCTCCTGTCAGACCTCTGTGGCAAGCAGCTGCTTGAGGAGGAATTTATTTTTTTATTATATGAATTTACTCTATTGTATAAATTGCATTGCAATGAATTATTCTTCTTATTATTTTTTAATTGCAGCTTTTAAGCGATGGTAAGTAGGTCTTCAAACCAGTACAATATCCTAATTCTTAAAAACAACAACAGTAACAACAACATAAGGCATTCATTTAAATAGAAGGACAACACCAGTTATTGGCAAGAGAATAACAGAAGAGGATAAGAAAGGCCATTAACTTCTCGTAGCACACTCCGAGAAGCAAAAACAGAAACAGAATAAAGTAACAAGAGGAGCTACTCACTGCACGAAGAAGAAAAAAATAACTGTAAAAGCCTATTTCCCGATCTCCTGTCTTTTGTATGAGCATCTGTACATAGTGTGCGGTCATTTTTCACCTTTAAGTTCTTCTGCGGCATCGTCTCTTTCGGTTCCTTGCCTCTATCTGATTCCACGTGCGTGGGCTAAATTTCTGCCTTATCCATCAGGATGAACTCCATCCTGATGACACAGAGGAGTGAATGGGAGGGGAGAGGCCCAATTTGTCTCAAGAGCCCTTCCTGTCTGCCACAGATACATTTATAGCACTGAGAGCTGCCTTTTTCCAGTGCTGTTAATGTCATTAAGGAAAAAAGACGTTGTCATTGTTCCTGCTCCACCATCTGTCCGTCTATCCATCTCCTTACTCATTGACGAAGAAAAAAGACGCCGAATTTCTGACTGTATACGAAAAAGGCTTCTTTCATTTCGCCTTTCTTCTTACGAATCGCGAAATAACCGAAAAGAAGTAATCGGGCGGTGGAAAAGAGGAAATTAATCTATTGCTATTTTTTATTCGCATCGATTATTTAGAAATTTGTTTGAAAATCTGAGTTCGCCCTCACTCGAGTAATTTGACTTTTATTTGGGTACATTGTATGTGTGATTTTTAATGCAAGTTACAGTAAAAGACTGTGTTTTTTTTCTGCAAGTGAAATAAAACGTATTTTTACTACAAGTGAAGGTAAAAGCCCGTTTTTAATGTAATATAGAGCAAGAACCTGCTTTTAATGAAACAATAAGAACCAGTTTTTAATGTAATTTACAGAAAAAGACAGTTTTTGATGCAAGTTAACTACAAAAGCCTGTTTTTTGTGCTCTTTCTAGTTCAGTCGATACACCATTAGGCTCGTAATCTGTAGTTCCCAGGTACCATACCCTGTGCAAGTTAAAGAACATACTGGATGGTCTTGACGGGCTCCTAATAGCCTTCCAGTGGGTCTCCTTCTCCTAACTTTCTCCGAGCCGTTGTAACCTGGCCATTTAGTCCATATCGTGCAAAACGTGCCCCTTAGAGGTTAAAAACAACTCAACCCAAAATATTGATTAGCAGGCAAATATTCGTAAGTATCTAGGTTCATTAATCGAGATTTCATTATTCACGCTTTACATATTAATGTATTGCTACAACCTAACCATTCCGGGTATTGCTTATCAAAATTCTTATTTCCAGTGCTGATCGAATAGCGCAAGTACGGTGTTGGGGCTGCAAGCTGAGAACTTTGGAGAGCTTTCTGAAATTGTGACTACAAAAACACAGTCTATGTGTTTTGAGAGGAGATTATGCGATTTTAGAATTAATTTCTTTAGTGGCCCAGACACCATGTGGTTTTTGGGATCACTCATATTTTTCTATATTGTAAATTTTATATGATGATGAAATAAAAATTGATTTATTGATTGATTGACATTAAACGGATTAAACCAACACCTCCTATAACAGAAGGCCCGTGGACAAGTTATGATGTTTACATTAGTAGTCCTGCAATTTTGAAATTCCTATAGTTGTATTTGCATTGTTACTACTGGTGTACTTTAGAACTAATATTTATATTAAGGTTTATTTATAAATATACCATATTTGGAAGGTAAAGTGTTCGTATATATTAGCATTTTTGATATTTTCTAATAAATACGAATATTTTCTTCGAATAAAGTATATTTATAAATAAACATTATTATGAATAATAGTACACCATAGTAATAAATTAGAAATAAATTTCTAAGAAATTTTCTAGACATTTTAAATATACAATTTAATTTTAAATATACATAAACAATTTCTAGACACAAGGACTACTTAAAATGACGTCATATCTTGGTCCATCGGTCTTCTGTTATAGAAGGTGTTATTTAAACGCAGTGTGAGATAGTTGTAAATTCGGTAGGATTTAACTGAAATTGTAATTCTTGCATTCAGCCGTACTGTCGATATTCCTTTATATTGCTTTAACGTTAAGTGTAAATTATGCACAGATTGTAGCTAGTAGGTTGTTTCTAAAATGTACAAGAGTAAGTCAAAAACTAAATCTTCATATTTCATTTTTAGCGATAGACAGAAATTACACCAAAGAGAATATACAAGAAATATCTCTAGCTCCCTAGATAAGTGTAGATTTTTTTCCACGTAGTCATAAGATTCGTTAAGAAATCAGCTAATCGAAGCCCTGCCGACGGTAGGAGGAATCCTGACACACTACGACTTCCTCTTTAACGCCATCATACAATGCAGATGCTTCTTTAGCTTCTCTTACAGCGTCTGTTCTGGACTGCATGATGAAGAGTAGCCCATCGCGAGATGTAGAGATATTCATCCACTACAGTCACACAAAGATTTTTCAACTCACGGCATCACTTCCTCCCATACTACGCTGACAAGACATATGAGCCGTACACAGCCACAAGCTGTCGATGGATTCCCACCTGTTGTGTCTTATGTTCCCACAGAAACCGAATTTCTGCTCGGATCCCCATCCTCGAATACACGTGCAGTATCTTCGCCATGTTCTCTCCGACTCTTCACTTCACAGTACGAGTATGACTGCTCCACTTAGTGACTTTATTTGGTATTAGCGTGTACCGAATCTCCAGCTTCGGATACATGTGCAGTACAGTCGCTCAAAAAAGTATCCGAACGCTACGGTTGATTGCAGAATTCAGAAAAAATATATGGCAAGGAATTTTTAGAAATTAGTGACTGGCAACCTTCGTGTCACGTGACACAAATTAGTGACTGGCAACCTTCGTGTCACGTGACACGAAGGTTGCCAGTCACTAATTTCTAAAAAATTCCTTGCCATATATTTTTTCTGAATTCTGCAATCAACCGTAGCGTTCGGATACTTTTTTGAGCGACTGTACCTTCGCCCCCAAATACACGTAATTTTTTTTAGATCCAGACCTGTTCAACCATATTTTTCATTTTCTTCCAGTTTTAAACAATTTGTCTTAATGTATTTAACGTTATTAGAAGTAACTCATTTTCCCAATATCATAATCCAATAGATTTTCGGAGACTTAATTTTTGGATATGTGATATACCATAAGCGTACAATTTTCTTTAAATACGATACAGAAAAATTGGAGTCGCTGTGACATAGTATTTAGTGCATTGTGCGCAAAAAAGAGCAGCTAAGAAGTAGAACGACCCACTCCACGGTATTTCCTATTGTTCAACAACAATAGCAGTATCATCCCATTAAGAGGGCGTGGTCGGTGACGTCATAAGGGAGAAAGCACTGTGCAAAGGGGGGACTGGAATGGGATGATACTACTAACAGTGTTCACTTTCTTCCAGTTTTCAACAACTTGCATTAATGTCGTTCACATTCTTGGACGTAATTCATTTTCCGGACATCATAATCCAGTAGATTTTCGGCTACAGAACATATGGATATGTTATAGGTGATAGCTTATAATCCAAAACGTAAGAAAACAAAATAAAAACACCCAAGTCTCGTATCTTGCAAACGTTATAGATGTAAAAACAAAATACGATGAACGGAGCAGAGATTAAACGCTACTATTATTCCTCCACAAAGAACGCCGGTAATCTTAACTCAAGAGATGGACCTACACTGACTTTTCATGGCAACCAGGAGAACCCCGATACTAATGCTTTGTTATCGTCAATAACATTCAACACACTGAAGGAGAAAGGGAGCATAATTGCCTTAATGCATCACACAAATTATCTACGTTTTATAGGTGAGGATTTAAGTGGCTTTGCTCTTCAGTTTTTTTTTTCGTTTTCTTCCCCGCGTCAAAATCCTTCCTATTAATTATTTAACCACTGTTAATTTTGACTCCTCTTTTCTGTTTTCGTTAAGTGGCTATTTTGCGGTGTAACTAATGTTTAGTTATTAAGATATTCTTCAGATCTTTCTGCAGGAGAAAGAAGTGTTATCGATTCTCTTGGGTGATGGTTTCAAAAGACCCTCTCGTTGTAATGAGAAGAGAAGAATTAAGAATCAGTAGCTGATATGACAGACAATATTGGAAGCACGAAATACAGTAGACTCTTTACAATCAGGTCCCCTGGTGATTGAGAGATGCGGGTTTTGCAGGGATGTACCTAGTGGTTGACAAATTTTGGAGAAGCAGATTTCCATGAATATTAAGTACTAACGATCGTATTAAATTTACAATTATTTATGAATATCTAAGAGATAATGCTTGTGGTTACAACTGTAAATAGCAGTTCAATATGCATATTGAACTGCTATTTACAGTTGTAACCACAAGCATTATCTCTTAGTAATTCGTAAACAAATTGCAATAAACAAAGTGACAGCAAATATTATCATGTAACGTTATTTTCAAAAGCATGTCTAGTTCAAATATAATATGAAAGTATTTCAATATAATACAACATTCAAATATAATAATAATATTCAAATATAATAATGATAACCTTAGTAAATGTACTTTTAGCGCTTTTATGTCCTATAAGGTTGCCATTCTATAGTCAATAGATATGCAATACGGTAAATATTGACTAAAGTAATGTAATATACAGTATCAATAAAGTAAATATAACAGGTATCAAATAAGATTGTTGTTTTACTTCTAAGCTGCACCATTTTGCACACAGTGTGCTAAATGGCCAGGTCACTAAGATCCGGAGGGCTCAGAAAAGGTTGGGGGAAGGGGACCCGCTGGACGCCTGTTAGGGTTGTGTTGTTTTACCTCTGAGCGGCACTTTTTTTGCACACCATGGGCTAAATGGTCAGGTCAGTTGTACCCCGAAGGCCAGAGAAGGTTAGGGGAGGAAACCCACTGGGACAGCTGTTGAGAGACAGATAGTAGCCTCCCGTCAAGGCCATCCAGCGTGTTCTTTAACGTTCACATGGTATGGCTCTCACGCACACGGGCCCACGGATTAACGTCCCATCCGACGGACGACGGAGTTTCCAAGCCCATCAGTGTCCCCAACTGACCGTGGGAAGGGCGGGGAATTTTGCGGAGATAAATCTGAACGCTGAGACGGCTGTTAGGAGACAGATGGAAGCCTCTTTCAAGGCTATCCAGCGTGTTCTGTAACATGCACAGAATATGAGTCTCCCATACACGATGCTACGACTTAAAATCCCATTCAAACCCACTGATGTCTCCTACTGACCGATGGACTTTTACGGAGATAAATCTCAAAGCTGACCCAGGCGTGACTCGAACCTCGGAACTGTAGATTACGAGCCTGGCGCGCTACCGACTGAGCCACCCCGCCCCATTTTAGAAGGTTGTCGATCGGATTTAATATGTTTTATGTAGGAACATAATAGTATTCAATGTGAATAAATCCGCTCCATTTTTCTCCATTTTCTAGACTTTTTGTAACTTTTAATTTTTGTTAAAATTAAGTGTAGCCTACTCTCTCTTTTGTCTAATTTGTACGAGAACATGATCTCCTTGTTCTCATAGCTTACGCCTTACATCAGATTAAATTAGGATTAAAGTTCGCTTATTTCGAGCAAATACAATGCAAAAATCCCGTAATTAAATACGTATATATTAAAGAAGAATATAACATCTTATTAAAGAACAAATTAGAGGCGATTCTTTTTCAGCATATTTGTTTAGCTAATAAAATATTGAAGTCAGTTTTTAATTATAAGCACAGATTTAAAAACTATCAAGAGCAAGTGTCGATTTACGAAGTGCAAATGAAAGCTGCGACATTGTTTCGATGTAATAAAAAAGAATAACGTGCAAACATTTATCTAGTCGAAATATTAATAAAAAAATAACGGCGTTTTTCATTTACGCATTCTTAATTTTATTAGAGGTATTTTCGAAAAGTGCTCACATCATGCACGTTATACACCGAAGAGCCAAAACATTATGACCAGCGTGTCGTTATGAAAATCGAAGCAAATACAGATGAACGACGGCGCGTGTGAAGGTCATGAAACGGTATAAATAACAGCAGATACTGAGCTCTGTTAATAAGTGTCATTCTTGTTCTTCAGATGGGAAATGCAGAGGACTTAAGTGAGTTTGACAAAGGCCAAATTGTAATGGTCAGACGACTGGGTCAGAGCATTTCCTAGACGGCAAGACTTGTGGGGTGCTCACGGTCAGCCGTGGTTGGTATATTCAAAAAGTGGTCCGAGAAGGGAAAAACCACGAACCTCTGGCAAGGTGTGGGCCGACCACGGTTAATCGATGCTAGAGGTGAGCGAAAGCTATCCCGTATGGTACGACCCAACAGAAGGGATACTGTGGTGCAACTCGCTCGTAATTTGAATGCTGCTGACGAAAGTAATGTGTCACAACACACAGTACATCGAACCCTGCTGAATATGGGTCTGCGTAGCCGCAGGCCGCTACGAATGCCCATGCTAACCTCGTTTAGCCGTCAAAAGCACCTACAATGGGCACGGGAGCAGGAAAACTGGCCCTTAAATGATTGGAAGAAGTTCGTTTAGTCCGATGAATCTCATTTCCTGTTGCACCACTGCGGACGCTGCGTATATGTGCGTCGTTTATCTGTGGAAGTATTGGCACTAGGATGCATTGTGGGACGAAAACAAGCCAATGGAAGAAGTGTAATGCTTTGGGCAATATTCTACTGGATCCTGGGCCCAGTCATTCATATGCAGGAAGCGATGACGTCTACCACCTACCTAAGCATCATTGAAGACCAGGTACATCCTTTCAGTGTCTTCTTTTAGTGTCTTCTTTCAGCAGGACAATGCACAATGCCACGCTGCCCGGGTTGTTAGAGAATGGTTCGCAGAACATGAGGAAGAGTTCCAGGTATTGCCCTGGCCTCCAGATTCTCCAGACATCAATCCAATCGAGCATCTGATTTTTGTGTTGGAAACACATGTCGATCTGCGGCGCCTCAACCACGTAACTCACAAGAGTTAAAGGATCTGCTGGTAACGTGTTGGTACCAGATACCACAAGACACCTTTAGAAATCTTGTAGCGTCCATGCCTCGCCGGGTAAGAGCTGTTTTGGCGACACGTGAAGGATCAACATCATATTAGGCAGGTGGTCATGATGTTTTAGCTCTTTGGTGCATATATCAACAGTTTTCTGAAAGTATTATTTCTCCTGAAAGCCAATTCGATTCAACGCTTTTGCATCATAGTCTAAGGATGAGTTCTAGTTTATAGATAAAAATATTGTTTTCATTACAAACTAAAAAGGGTTTGGGTTGTTTTACCTCTCAGCGGTACGTTTTTTGCACACAATAGGCTAAATGGCCAGGTTATAAAGACACCGAGGACTCAGAGAAGGTTGGGAGCAGGGACCCACTGGATAACGGTTAGGAGACAGATGGTAACCTCCCGTCCTGGCCATCCAGTGTGTTCCTTACACGGAGCCACTGCTTTAAATCCCATCCGATGGACAGGGGCCTTTCAAAGCCCATCAGTGTCCTCTACTGACTGAAGCAGGATGGGGAGTTTTGCGGAGAAAAATCTCAAAGACGGCCCAGCTGGGACTCGACCCTGGGAACTGCAGATTACGAGCCTGATGCGCTCTCCTTCCCCCCCTCCGCTCCCATATCTGATGCATATGAGAATCTCGTTTTCAAAGACAATGAATTTTTTCATTTACCTTCTTTTTCACTCCTCAAAACATTTAATTCCAGATAATGGATTATGGAGGAGCAGGAAAGCAAATTGCAGTATTTTATTAGTAATTATACAACATAAAAACTATTTATTTATTATTTCTAAAATTTAAAAAAAGTTGCTTTTCTCACAGCGTTCTGAGAATAGTAGACAATTTTTTATGTCAATGGACTATTTCTTGAGACTCGACCATCGAAGTTTCAGATTTCTACACTAATCATATCACTTGCAACATTCATTTAAAGTTTCACCGTTTCCATATTTAGCGGTCTCAAACGATATAGATTAAAACTATCTAAAAATCTTAAAAATGCGAATTATAATACTTTATTAGTCCCAATATTCAACTAAAAAATAGTTTTCCAATTTTCTCTAAAAACAGTTGCGTTTCCCGCCGATCGCGAGCGTAAAGGAGTCAACTCATTAAAATAAAATAAATAAATACCATATATAATAATATAAACAATACATTAAAATAAAATAAATAAAATAAATAAATAAATACCCCCTCAAGAAGCTGCTTGCCACAGAGATCCGACAGGAGCCTGTCAGTTTATACGCCACAGTAGATCTGAAAGGATGGCAGGACCTCAGCAGAAAAACGACACACACATCCATGCCTAATCTGGGGCTCGAACCCAGGTCTCTTAGATTAGTAGCCAAGCGTGCTAACCACTCGGTTACTGCCAATAAAAGCTTCACGACCTTCACATTCCACAACCAAAATTAAAAATTTCTAGCATAAATACATCGTTTGTAACACTCGTTTCAAATTTTGGAATTTTGAAAAATTTCCACCGTTAGAGGGCACAGTTATAGCTTTTGGGTGATTCGGAAAGTACGTACAGTAATATTTCATCAATACCTATCCAATATGAAAATAATTTTAAATTTATCTCAATGAACGAGAAAGCTCGATATCTACACATGGACAGACAAACGATAAAATGAATACATTATCTCGTTGTTTTTGTTTTTGCTTTGTTTTCCTTGAAGACAGAAAAAAAAAATCATGAAATCTTAATATCTCTAACTTTTTTCATCGAAGTATACTGATTGGTATTTATGCACCAATCTAGAAAGGAATAATCAATTCCTTAATTCCTTAATTAATTTCTTAATTCTACAATAGCGAAACCGTCCCATGGCCGAGTGGTTGGCGCGCTTGTCTACTGATCTAAGGGACCTGGGTTCGAGCTCCGGGATAAGGCATGGATGTTTGTGTTGTTTTTCTGCTGAGGTCCTGCCATCCTCACAGACCTTCTACTCTGGCATATAAACTGACAGGCTCCTGTCAGACCTCTGTGGCAAGCAGCTGCTTGAGGGGGTATTTATTTGTTATTTATTACAATAACGAATTATCCCCCATTTTTAGTGTTACTATCTACACCAAAAGAGCAATTTATTATACACACCCACTTACTAACGTTTTGATCCACCTTTTGCCCACACAACAGTTGCAAACATGTCATGGCATGTACTCTACCAGATGGTGGAAAGGTTCGGGTGGTATTGCTGCCCATGATTCCAGGACAGCTGTCTGTAAAACGCCGAGAGTTGCCCGGTAGTGGATTTCGGGCTCGAATGCATCGCCCCACTTCGTCCCACAGATGCACAATAGGGTTTAAATCCGGAGAGTGAGAGGGGAATTCACTGGAATGCTCCTCCAACCATCACCTTACCATATGAGAGCGAAGAGACAGGCCAGTTGTTGACGAAAAGAAGGCATCCTACTGTTAGGAATGGATAGCTATGAACGTAGGCGAGTTCGTCAGCATAGCTTTGTGTAGTAGTGGTCTCAAGAGGTACAATGGGCCCCAAGGTGGTCCTTGTAAACATAAGACTTAAGAGACCTTGTAAACGTAGACCACACGAGGCCATGGATCCCAACTTGACAGTTGGGATCCATGGCCTCGTGTGGTCTACGCCACACACGCAATCTCCTGTCGGCGCGTTGTAGTTGGTACCTAGATTAGTTGGACCAAGATACCCATTTCCAGTCTTCCACGGTCCATTGGCGATGTTCCTTCTTCATCCACCACATCCTCATAGCCCGGTGATGTGCTGTTAACGAAACTACTCGATGTGGGCGTCGACTACCACTACAGTTGTGCCTTTGTGAATTGAATGGTCTGCACAAATCTTTATAGGTGACCCATGTCATAGTTATCCACTGCTTATCTTATTTATATATCTGATATTACGATACGGGAGAGAGGTAACACTCACTTCGAACATCAACTGCCTAGTTATGTCCACATTTTTCCTGCTGTCTGCTGATTGTGCAGATTTGTGCGATAGTCACATGATCAAAATCTTAGACGTCTGCAGTCGCAAATATGGGATCCATATCCCTCACACCACCTATCTGCCCACGAGCGAACTTGCTCAGGTCGCAGTGTTTACCCAGCATAACAGACGCAGGTACAGTATACAACAGGTAGGTACAGTCGCTCAAAAAAGTATCCGAACACTATGGTTGATTACAGAATTCAGAAAAAATATCTAGCAACGATTTTTTTAGAGGGTTGAGTTGCTTTACCTCTGAGGGGCACTTTTGTGCACACCATGGGCTAAATGGCCAGTTCACATGGACCCCGAAGGCTCAGAAAAGGTTGGGGGAAGGGACCCACTGGAACAGCTGTTGGGAGACAGATGGTAGCCTCCCGTAAAGGCCATCCAGCGTGTTCTTTAACGTGCACAGGGTATGGTTCTCCCGCACACGGGGCCACGGCTTAACGTCCCATCCGACGGACGGCAGCCTTTCCAAGCCCACCGGTGTCCCCTACTGACCATGGGCAGGGCGGGGAATATATTTTTTTTAAATTAGTGATCTGGCAGCCTTTGTGTCACCTGACACGAAGGTTCCCAGATCACTAATTTCTAAAAAAATCGTTGCTAGATATTTTTTCTGAATTCTGTAATCAACCATAGTGTTCGATATTTTTTGAGCGATTGTATCTTACTTATTTATAGCCCCTGCGGGGTTTTCGCTGACAGCATTATTGGGGCTTAGTAGGTCAGTTTTGTGAATGGGTGCGGTGTGTGTACAATAAACTGTGCTCTCAGTGTAGTAATAACATCTATACATCCTGCAATAAACTCCCCAATGCACAAAAAACGAGGTACTACCCCCTCCCACCCTCTGTCATTACTGTTTCCCTTAAAATTTCGTAGGGTAACTATCAACTTGGGAAACTATGGGATTGCACCGTCGATGTTTTTATAGTTCTCATAGATTACTGGTTGAGTGACAGATGATTGGCAGGTCACTGACCAATGATCGATAAGGATGATCGAAGCATCAACTACGCAGTTTCATAGTCTCTCCAGATTTCACTCACGTTACGCCTCTGATCCTTTCTGTTGTCGGTTATTGGGCCATCAAAAACTTAGTCAAAGTGTGGGGATCAATAAAAAATTGTCCCAAATTTTTTCCCTGATCCAAGACATAACGTCAAATTTACAGGACGATACCTTTCATTCAATCATATTCCATAGCACAATTTATGATTTATTTATTAATCCAATCCCTTGTTTTACCTTCTCATACCTTTAATTTTATTAAGCATTTAATGGCTGTTTAATCAAGAATACATTTTGCTAAAATACGTTAAATATTTGCCCGCACTGCACTGGCTAGAAACCACCACTCTACACTATTGGACAAACCACTCTACGCTATTGGACACACCCTGTGATCCACACCCGTTTGGGTTTTCTTTCCTAAGAATGTCACAAACGATGTTGAGGTTTTACAATCCCGCACACAAGCTGTCATCTTGATGGATGGCAACTCGATATGCTGGTCAAATATTGACATTTTTCTTATGAACTGCCCTTTCTAGCCCTTCTTATATTTCACGACTGATATACGAGAAATGATTGGGAACAGTGGCATGGCCATTGCTTTTTGTAAAAGTTTTTATGATGCTGACTGTGTTCTTTATGAAACTACGTAGTGTAAGGTACGTCTGTGTTACTCTGAACAATCGGTGAAAGCTTCAGCTAGCATTGACTTCTTCTGGATACAATGTTAAGGATGTTTTTTCCTTAATATTGACTTAGACTAAAAGTGCCGACACTATTTGTTTTGTAAGTGTGTACACTTTGTTCAGTTGTTGTGCAACTACAGAAACAAATAAATCTTATTTGTTTTTCTATAGTTGCACCGTTGTATCGAGGAGTCAACTTATCAAATATACTGAGATTGGTGTTTTCTGGCACAAATAACGTGTAGTCGGTTGGGCTAAATTGTCAGGTCACAGGGACCCCGAAGGCTTAGAGAAGTTGGGGGGAGGGGACCCACTGGACAGCTGTCCAGTGGGTCCCTCCTCCATTAGGCTAAATTGTCAGGTCACAGGGACCCCGAAGGCTTAGAGAAGTTGGGGGGAGGGGACCCACTGGACAGCTGTTAGGAGACATATGGTAGCCTTCCGTCAAGGCCATCCAGCCTGTTCTTTAACATTCACAGGGTATGGTATTCGGCACATGGAGTCACGGCTTAATGTCCCATCCTGTGGGCGGCGTCCTTTCCAAGCCTATCGCTGTCCTCTTCTGACCGGGGGCAGGGCCCCCGGGTCAGTATTATTGATTTTTCTGATTTATGCAAACTACTGTTACTGAGAAAGTAGACTGAAAAGCCATAGTTCATCGGATGGGACGTTAAGCCATGATAGCCTGTCACACTCTTCAAGTAATGAAAAGCCACAAGACGAAGGGTAAAAATACTTGTATACTTGTTGACTATGATGGCCTTTTTGATAAACAAAGTCCTTGTGAAGTATAAAGAATATCAGTTGATAAGGACAATGCTCTGATCATGTTTCGCATTCGTGTTATTGTCTACTCTGTAGGACAACGTGATTTTCATGTTTCAGATCATTGTTCAGCATATTTGGATATTAGTGATGTCTTTGTTGCATTTCATTGTTCAGCATATTAAAACATTAGTGACTGCTTTGTTGCATATCATTGTTCAGCACAGTAGCCCACTGCATTCATTGTTACATTCTGGTTGGTCCTTGTTACACTTCATTGTTTAGCACAGTAGGCCATTTCTCTGTTACATTTCATTGTTCAGTATGGTAGGGCATTTGTGATTTCTCTGTTGCATTTCATTGTTCAATATGATAGGATATTGGTTATTTCTCTGTTGCATTTCATTGTTCAACATAGTAAGACACTGGTGCTTCCTCTGTTGCATTTTAGTGTTCAGCTTACTTGGACGTCAGTAGCTTCTATACCTTGTTTCCTCCATTGTTCAATCTGGTATGATATTAGGGATTTCCTTATTGTTGTCATTGTTTAGATTAGTAAAGATGTTGGTGTTTTTCTTTCAATTCATTGTTCACCCTGATGCAAAAATACTGATTCTCCTGTTGCAGTTCATTATTGAATCTGATAGGATATAAAGCTTTCTGGCAGGATATTAGATATTTATTTGTTTCAGTTTGTTGTTTAGACTGGGAGGATATCAAATAGATCTTTGTTTATTATTCAATATGATATATATTAGTCTTTCTTTCTTTTGCAGTTTAATATTCAGCCATGTAGATATTCGTTATTTACCCTCTTACAGTTCATTATTCACCCTGGTAGGATAGTTTGATTGTTAATTATGTTATGCGAAATTCTATGCAAGGGAAAGATGTTGGCCTTAATTTGTCTGGAGTAGGGGTTCTCAAAGTGGGGTACGCGGTTAAATGTTTTGGGGTACGCCGTGAGAGCTCAAAAGTCGCTAGATCTGGTAACAAAGTAAAATAACCATTGTTATATTATAACTATAATTTTATCTATCTGTACAAGGGCTACGCCAGTTACATACACATTTCCAGGGGTTACGTGAAGCACAAAAGGTTGAGAACCACTGGTCTACAGATTTCAAAATTCTGATTTAGATTATGCAGATGATTTGGCCCTTGGCTAATGATGTTGATGAGACTGGTAATAGAGTAGGTTTGGTGATAAACAGAGATAAAACTAAAGTGATGAAAATTGGTCAGGCAGATGGTGCTTCAATTGCTTTGAATGGCTGCCCTCTTGAGTAAGTGTAGCTCAGTCAGCTGTAGCTCAGGATAGACATGTTTGGAGAGGAAAATTGCACAGTCTGTTAGGACCTCCGTAGCCCACGGCTGAATAAAGACTTTTTATGTATATGTATATGTCGCAGGGAGATGATAAAAAATAGCGATTTGATCAAATCCCTAAGGTATATGATCAATTCACGGAAGATGTTAAAATAACAACTCTGTGGGATGATTTCCCTGAAGAAAGTAAGTGATTTGATCAAATCCCTTAACTGTTTTAGTGAAAAGATGAAATAATATTGTTTAGATATTAAAAGTATTTATTTAGTAAACCATGCATTATTAAATGTAGAATAGTTAATACAACAATAGTCATTGAAACACAAATTATTTCGGCTATTACGGAATTGTAATAGCCGGTACATTGTACTTTTTTCGTTTTTTCCGAATCGCCTTTTTCACCTCTTATTATCACCTTTCCGAATCGCCTTTTTAAGGTATTCTTAATGTATCTCGATCTACAATACACAGCCTGCCGAATTATTCAAAACGCCCTTCATGAGCGAAGGCCAAGTGAGAACGAATCTGTAAAGTGATGAATCTCTTGAGTATGAATCTTCGGGTCACATGACTCCGTGGTCCGAATTATAATGAAACGCCCCGAATGAGCGGAGGCCAAGTGAGAACGAATCCGTCAAGTGGTGAATTTCTTGAGTATGAATCTTTAGCTCACGTGACACTACTTTGGACACTAGAAAGGGTCCTTTTTTTACCTTTCTGGGAGAAATGTTTAAGTAGTGGTGCTAATTTAAATTGTTCAATGATTGTGACAGCTTCTTCTATCCTTTCGCGAGTCCACAAAGGTTTTTCTTTTTTATGCCGCTTGTTCAAAAACGTCCTGATAGTTTCATTAAACTGTTCTTCAGATACAAATTCGGTCAGTTGGATTTTTTTCTATATCTGAACTCATTTTTCTACGGTAGGTACTTGATAAAACTCGAAATATAGAAAACAATAATAAAAATGTGCGCAACCTTCCTCGCGTAATGTTTGGGCGCTGGCCGGCACGGACGCCAGAGGGGAGCGGTGAGGTAAAGGGGAGTGGTAACAAGCGGAACATAGAGCTGTGCGAGTCCTGACTTATTTATTTCATCTTTTCACTAAAACAGTTAAGGGATTTGATCAAATCACTTACTTTCTTCAGGGAAATCACCCCACAGAGTTGTTATTTTAACATCTTCCGTGAATTGATCATATACCTTAGGGATTTGATCCAATCCCTATTTTCATCATCTCCCTGCAACATATATATATGTATTTCCGCGTGTTTAATCTGGTGATACAACAATGCTTTTATTGTCGTTTATCATTCAGCTCTGTAAGACAAAAATGATTTATATAATGTTGTTTGTGGTTATCATTTTTGAAAGTGGTATAACATCAGGGATTTGCTTGTTTTAATTTTCAAATTGGTAGGCTATTGTGAATTTCGACCTGAAAATGGTAGCTAGGCGTAAACTGGAAGGCGAGCTGTGTACCAATCCCTAGTGATGATACACAGAAACGGCCAGGTCTAGCACCTAATGTCCGACCCCGCCTTCTCGTGGTGCAGGCCTTTAGTACTTTTCAAAAAATATATTCTCTTTTGGAAAGGAACGGAATGGGAGGGCTGCCAGTTCAGTATGGCCTACTGATCTGGTCACCTATGGCCACTTTTTTTCTTTTTTTTCAAACCTGCTGAGGATTGGTCAACTTCACAGGGTCCTATTGCTGACCATTTATACCTACTAGACTGGACTTGTTTATGGATTTGAGCTTGATTATTCATCCTATACTTGCTACACTGGTGGTCCTCTGTTGAGGGAGAATCTGCTGCTGTGTTTTCTGTTTGTTTCTGGGTTTCCAGCCCTAAGTGAACAGAGGCATGGGATACCTTATATCAGCTGGTGGATAATCCTAATCAGAGACCATCGCAGGTACCTGAACCTTACTTAGCTAGTTGGGCATCGTCAAGCCTAAACTGGAGTAATGTGTCTCAGGCAGGCCATATGGCTCTTGAAAAAGTCCACTTGAAAAGGTGGTGCCTGAAGTTCCTACCAGCATCGGTGACTTCAGCCTTTGACGGAGGAGGAACAGGTCTTTGCCCCATGCCTGCGATCAGGGGGCTGTTTGATATTGTTGGCCCTACCAATCTCAATAAACCTAATTTCTTTAAAAATCCCACTAATCATTTTCTCTCTGCAGGGACGTGGAACGTGAGAACATTACATAGAGATTATTCTCTTGATGTCCTCATGCAGAAATTCCAGCGCTATAGCCTAGATATTCTAGACTTGCAAGAGACCAGATGGACAGGTAAAGGTGAGATACTTAAAAATAACTTTAAATTTCTCTTTACAGGGAGGGAGGATGGAAAGCATCACCAAGGCGTGGGTCTGCTGCTCAGCAGACATGCTAGTGATGCTCTTCTAGGACATGAGTGCATTAATGAAAGGTTTCTTACAGCAAACTTTCAGACAAGCATTAAAGACTTGAATGTTATCTGCTGTTATGTTCCCACTGAGGATGCTGATGAGGATGAGAAGGATAGGTTTTACAGATAACTTCAGGATATTTTGAATTCTGTCAAGAAAGGAGATATTATCCTTGTTCTAGGTGACTTCAATGCCAAAGTTGGTACTGACTCCAACCTTTGGGGAGGGGTGATAGGCCCTTTTGGTATTGGTAGCTGCAATGGCAATGGGCAACGTCTCCTACAGGTAAGTAAACTCAATGGTTTCAAAATAACTAACCCAAAAATTCAAACATCGCGGCCTACGTAAATACACACGGGTTTCACTTGATGGGCTGCATAGGAATATGATTGATTATATTTTAATTAACAGCAAATGGGCTAGTTCTATTAGAAATACCAGGACATATAGGGGAGCTGAAATTCCATCTGACCATTACCTTGTTAAAAGTGTCTTGCAACTTAAACTTAAAAAGTGTTGTGTTAGGGTTAAAAAATTTACCTTTAATACTGAAGCTCTGAAAGACCCAGTTATAGCTAAAGCTTACCATTATAGGTTGCTTAGTCATTATGACAGTCATGGTACGCTTACTACTGAAGTTGAGGAAGAATGGGATCATTTTAAACAGGCTTTTTTGGACACTAACAATAGTCTTTTAGGAAAAAAGGAGCAGAGGAGACAGAATTATTTAAGTGATAAGGCACTTGAGCTTATTTCAGAAAGAAAGAACTGCAGGAATGTCCTTAATCAGAGAGCTTAATAAACGTGTAAAGGATCAGTTACCTACTGATAAGAATCTTTGGCTTGATGGCTTGGCTGACAAAGCTGAGGAAGCAGTTAAGCAGCACAACTGCAGAGAGCTATACCAGATAGTTAATGTTTTGTGTGGTAGAAAACGGACAGGTATACAGGGATTGAAGGATAAACAAGGTAAGGTTATAGAAGGTGAGGATTCTGTCATGGCTAGGTGGGCTGAGCATTTCAGTGACGTTCTAAACAATGTGGTTAGTTCTACTCCCATTGTTTGTAATGATGATAGATGCATTGGCGTCTTTAATGTTGGCCCTATAACACAATCTGAAGTTATTTTGGCTATTTCTAAACTTAAACTTCATAAATCCCCATGGGCAGATGAAATTACTACAGAAATGCTCAGTGCTGGGAATGTTTCGGTTACCACTTGGATGACTGAAATTTTGAATAACGTTTATGATAAAGGCATGGTTTCTAAAGATTTTACCAGAGCTATTATTATCCCTATTTTCAAAAAAGGTGATCGCAGTTCTTGTGATAACTATAGGGGTATCAGCCTACTCTCTGTTCCAGGTAAAGTTCTTTCCATGATTGTGCTTAATAGAATTAAGAATCTGGTTGACAGTCAATTGCGTGATGAGCAATGTGGATTCAGAAGTGGTAGGGGATGTGTGGATCAGATATTTTCACTTAGGCAGATTCTTGAGAAATGTTTAGAGTTTCAGAAACCTTTGGTTGCTAGCTTTGTTGATTTCAAAAAGGCTTTTCCTGACAAGTTAATTAACCTAATGAAAGCTCTCTATCATAACACTGAGTCGTGTGTGAGAGTTGGTAAGGCTTGTAGCAATTGGTTTACCATTACTTCTGGTGTTCGACAAGGGTGCATTTTGTCTCCTATTCTCTTTAGTTTGGTTGTTAATTATGTTATGCGAAATTCACTTCAAGGGAAAGATTTTGGCCTTAAATGGGCTAGAGATACGAAAATTTCTGATTTAGGTTATGTTGATGATTTAGCCCTTTTGGCAAATGATGTTAATGAGATGAACTTTTTCATTCGAGCTGTTGATGAGACTGGTAGTAGAGTAGGTTTGGTTATAAACAGAGAGAAAACTAAAGTGATGAAAATTGGTCAGGCAGGATGTAATTCAGTTCATCTGAATGGTTGGAGTCTTGAGCAGGTGTCACAGTTTAATTACCTTGGGAGCTATGTAACAGATAATGGTGATGTGCGGCATGAGATTAACAGACGAATAGGGATTGCTGCCGGGACTTTTAAGAATCTATGGAGAGTGTGGAGAAATAGGCGTATACACCTAAAGACTAAAATTAGACTGTATAATAGTTTGGTTCTTTCTAGGGTTAGTTATGGTAGTGAAACTTGGACGCGGTGTAAACAAGGTAACAGGAAGCTAGATGCTTTTGATTCTAGATGCTTACGCAGTATCTTGGGTATTAGGTGATTTAACTTTGTAACTAATGATGAGGTTAGGCAAAGGAGTCTGCAACCTCCTTTAAGCAGCATATTGTGCAGAGAGAGACTCCGCTGGTTCGGCCATGTTGCCCGTATGGATAATTATAGATTGGCGAATAGGGTTATGAACAGTGTGCCTAGAGGCCTCAGAAGGAGGGGGAGACCTAGGATGCGGTGAGCAGACAATGTCAGACAGGACCTTGTTAGAATTGGTGTGCAGTGGCCGGATGCAGCAGATGTAGCTCAGGACAGATATACTTGGAGAATTAAACTGCGTAGTCTGGTTGGACCTCCGTAGCCAATGGCTGCTTGAGGATGATGATGATGATGATGTGAATTTCTCGTCTTCAGTAAATTGTTCAGATTTATAGGGCATTAGTGACATCAATGTTGCTGTGTTTTCACTATGTTTAGATGAAGTCCCCCCCCCCTCTCCCCACAACCATGGCTCATTACAAAAGAACTTGCAGCTGATAAAACAAATAATCAATGTACCGAATCTAGCTCATTTTTTCCAGTTTTGCTGACCAAATATTTTTAGATGCATAACTAAACAATTTTACAAATTCATAGTGCTGGTTAAAAATGCATATTTTTGTTTTTGTAATCAAGATATTTTTTTGATTCCTTAAAATTTTTATGTGTAATATTTTTTTCAATTCAAATCCCATATAAATCTATGTTTTTATTTTTAAATAGAAAATATTTCGTGCGGTTGGCCCTCGTTTGAACATTAGTAAATTCTTTATTACAGTCGTTGTTCAGCCTGAAAAAACTAATAATATACCTGTTGTTCGTCACCGTTAAATTTGGTAGGATATTGCTGATTTTTCTTTTTCAGTCTGTTTAATATCAATGATTTCTCTGATGCAGTCCAATGTTTAACTCGAGATAACAAGAATGATTATTGGGACAGCGGTTGTCTCAGTTGGTAGCGTGACAGGCTCGTAATCTGCAGTTACCAGGTTCGATTCCCCCCTGTGTCAGCGTTGACCGCCGCATCTCCATTAAATCCCCTATATTGCCATCAGTCCGTAAGAGAAAATGATGGACTTGGAAAAGCCGTCGTTCCTCGGATGAGGCGTAAATCAATGGCCCAGTTGCAGTTGAACCACATCCTGCACACTTCAAAGAACACGCTAGATGGCTTTAACAGAAAACTACCATCTATCTACCAACAATTATCCAGTAGGTTTCCTCCACATAACCTTCTCTAAGCCTTGGGGGGGATCCTTGTGACCTGACTCCAGTATAACACAAGTGATCCTTGCAGTTTTAATCCAGCAGTAGTGATGCCTCGTAACTGTGTTAATAGTGCAGAAGTGCTGATACATTATGTTACATTTGTGGTGAAGTGATGTTTGCAAGCCAGAAACGGGCCATCACTCCAATAGTGGAAGTGGAGTATGAGTTTTAGTTTGGATGTAAGATCGGGGACTAGGATAAGTCCTGGGCCCCATACATATGCTGCAGTATGTGTGCAAGAAATCTTCCGAAGTGGCTGAAAGGCGAAAAAATGGCCATGCCATTTGCTGTTCTTATGGTTTGGAGAGAGTCAAGCAATCACGCAAATGACTGCTACTTCTGTTTCTGGAGGCACCTGTTTCTGGAGGCATCACAAGGAAAAAGAAGTGGACAATAGCGTACCCGAATATACAATATGCTCTCCGACCAGTTCCGCACTTCGAAAGCCTTCCCGCTCCCGTACCTCCAAAAGAATTTTCCATCGATTCAGATGATGAGGAGGGAGGAAAACCAACGTCGGGTTCTCCGCAGCCTTCGGTGTCTAATGATGATCCATAAGTCTTCCACGGTGCGTCATCTGCGCCACATATTCTCACCGAAAAAGAAATGAACGATCTTGTTCGTGATCTGGAGATGTCCAAGGCCAAAGCAGAGTTACTTGGATGAAGACTTAAACAATGGAATCTTCTCAAGGAAAATCTCCGAGTGACTTCGTTTCAAACTCGTCATGAGCAGTTTGCGCCATACTTCAGAAAGCAAGATGACCTTGTGTTCTGCTCCGTAGTAGATGGCCTGATGAATGCCATCGGAATCAAACATGACTCTCAAGAATGGCGACTAATCATAGTCTCCTCGAAATTGAGTCTCAAGGCGGTGTTGCTGCATAATGGAAATCGACTTCCATCCATTCCGGTCTGACAAGCTGTCTACATGAAAGAATCCTACGACAACCTAAAACAGCTGCTGGACTGTCTTCAATACAGCAAGTATGGCTGGCATCTCTGTTGTGACTTGAAGGTAATGGCTCTGTTGTTGGATCTGGAGCTGGAATATACGAAGCACTGCTGTTTCTTATGTGAATGGGACAGACGAGCAAAGACTTTGCACTACGTGAAGAGAAACTGGCCTCAGAGGAAATCTCTGAAGTTCGGAGAGAAGAATGTGGAACACCCAGCACTGCAACGCACAAACCTGCTACCGTTCCTACACATCAAACTTGGTGTGATGAAAAACTTGGTAAAAGCCATGGACCGGACTACATTAGCTTTCAAATACTTGGCTGACAAATTACCTCGACTCAGAGAAGCGAAAATTAAAGAGGGAATTTTTGTGGGTCCTCAGATCCCCGAGCTTCAGAGACCAGATGTTCGAACAACCTGTTTCAGGGTGACGAGAAAAAGGATTGGGACGAGTTTCATCTGGTGTCAACTAACTTCCCCGAGAATGTCAAGGCAGAGAATTACAAAAAACTGGTTAAAGGCATGTTGTCTCTGTATCACAAACTTGACTGCAATATGTCCTTAAAGATCCACTTTCTCCATTCCCACTTAGTTCCAACTTAGTCCCACTAGACATAAGTCTAGTGGGATTCCCACCAACTTATTCCCACTTAGTCCCACTAGATCTATTCACTATTAGTCCACTATTAGTCCCACCAACATATTCCCACTTAGATCCTTACTATTACAGTTATCCCATTAGATCTATTCGCTATTAGTTCACTATTAGTCCCACCAACTTATTCCCACTTAGTCCCACTAGATCTCCAAATTTGTTGCCCAGTGTAGATTTCTTCCCGACAACTGCGGTATGGTTAATGATGAGCACGGTGAACGTTTTCACCAGGACATTGCAACGATGGAGAAACGATACCAGGTAAACTGGTCCACTTCAATGTTGGCTGACTACTATTGGACCTCGCCAGAGATAATCCTGAGCAGCTGTACAAGCGACGAGTAAAGCGATGTCGGAAGTAGAAGCGGAGTTATATTAGAAACTATTGCAGATTTCTCAGTAATCAGCACCTTGAAATCTTTAAGAAATGACTAGTTTTATCTCATTCATGACTTTTACGAAAATTTGTTGCCCAGTGTAATCATTAGTCTTAGTTACTGAAACCCTTCATCATGTTTCTAATAACCACTAGTCTTAGCTACCGAAACTCTGAACTATGATTTTAATAACCACTAGTCTTTGTACCGAAACTCTGCACTATGATATTAATAATCACTAGTCTTTGCTACCGAAACTCTGAACTATGATATTAATAATCACTAGTCTTTGCTACTGAAACTCTGCACTATGATATTAATAATCACTAGTCTTTGCTACTGAAACTTACACTATTCTTTAATCGCCACTAGGTCTTATTTACCGAAACTCTTGTACAAGAGCAAAAATATCGCCCTATATGAATTTTAAAAATTTTAATTTTCGGGTCAGATATTTTGACATTGCCATTATCACTTGCAAAGGTAAACACGTCTTGGTCTGAGTATGCATGCTGCTATAGAGAACATTGCCTTTTCCTTTTCTGAAAAGCAAACATTTCTACTCACTTCTCCCTCCCCTCGCTCATCTACCTCCTCCTTCCCGCTGTTTCGCGTTCCATGTGCAACGCTGCCAGCATCTGGTCTGGCTGATGTAGAGCCATCATACGACAAAGGAGTTTTTCATGCAAAGAACGCTTTCCAAACCTAACCCTAATGGTGCCGTTAGCCATGCTAGAATAAACATTAGCTCTAAAGTGCCGGTAAAATGGACGTTGATGACGCCATCTATTCATGAGGAGAACTGCTATGTGTACAGGATACGAGCCCAAAATGGAGGGGCGATAGGCTATTGTGTCGGGAGGGGAACAAAGGGAAAGGATGTAGCCGGTGGGAAAGAATGTGGTGGAGGATGGCAGATTTGGAAGGGTGGTGGATGGAAATGAAGCTGACAGTGGATGAGCATTGCTGCTCTTAGCTCAAGAACTCAGGTATAAAGGACGGGCATTAGTTCTACTTCTCATCAACCCTCTTCTTGATTTTAACGGTGAACTTACTTCCGAATAAATTAAAAAAAGTTTTCAAGTTTTTTTTTGGGGGGGGGGGAAGGATACAAATTACTCCTTGAAGCCTGCTAAGAAATGTGTTTTGTTAATTTGTTTGCCATCTTCTTTCTTCCCCATTTTTTTATCTTTTGGGAGCTGTAGTTTACGAAACTTCCCTATTTTTATTTTTACTCGTTCCATTTTTTTTCCTTCCTTTCTTCTTCTTCCCTTTTCTTTCTATTTCCAGGACCGAGACAAACAAGGAAAAGCTTTTCTGTGTCTGCTATTAGTCCGGACATATACCACGTTAGCGAAAGGAAGGCATCAGCCACTTTCCAAAAAAAAAAGGCAGACTCTGATATCGTATAAGTCGCTTCACGCAAATGGGCGACCCCGGATGGAAATGAAGTTTAAGGCTGTGACATAATACGTTTCTGGAAGACGTAGTTTCGGAATGCGAAGGAAGGAAAAGAAAATGCATTCCGATTTTAATCAAGAGTTGCCAAAAACTCTCCATTTCCTGGTGAAGGCAAAATATTTCTGGGAGAAGAAAGATAGTCAGAGGGATTCTAGGAGGGGAGGGAATTAGAAGGGAGTAAGTAACCTTCAGGGGTCTAAGAATGGTCAGCCACTCCGCTTTCAAAGCCCAGAAAAACGATTACTCCGTAATTTCCCAGAGGCCCACAAAAGATGATGTTTTAGCGCTATTTTTTCATGTCTGTATAAATATAATAATGTAATTGGTGCCACCCAAAAGTGTAAGATTCGATCGCTTCTTACTCCTAAAGCGTAATGGAAGAAATCCTCTTTAAAAAAAAAAAAAAAAAATAGAAGAATTCAATACAGGGATGTTGCCGAGAAAGGGGTGGGAGCGATAAGACCAATATGTAGGAAAACAATGCACATATTCAAGAAAGTAATTTTTAATTGAAAGCACTGATTATGTTCAAAATAATTTTGAACATAATCAGTGAATAATCGTGACCTTGGATTCCACTTCTTGCCATATCTCTTTTTACTTGCTGAGTTGTTTCTCTTATTCTGGCTTTCAAATGATTCAGATCTCGAATTTTGTCCATGTAAATATAATTCTTTTCAAAACCCCATAAGAAGAAAAAATCGAGGGGTGTCAATTCACGGATCCTTGGTGGCCATATAATTGGATCACCCCTGCCAATTCCTTTGTCAGGAAATGCTGCACTAAGAAATTCCGCAACATATCTTGAGAAATGTGACGATGCCCCGTCCTCTGGTAGCAGCCTGTGAAATTGTTTGTGTGAAAGAATGCACAGGTACACCATTCAGTGTGATGTCTTTGTGTATTTGGGGATAGTGCTTCCCGAAATCTCAGCATTATTTGCCAGATATCCTGTATTTAAAAAATATTTATATTCTTCATTAGAGCGAAAAATAAGGTTATTTGAAATCTAGTTAAGATATTGTAATATGGGTGAGTTGGGGTACCTTACCTCTTAGCGGCACTTTTTTGCACCAAATGGGCTAAATGGCTAGGTCACAAGAACCCAGAGGGCTCAGAAAAGGTTGGGGGGAGAGGACTCATTGGACAGCAGTTAGGAGACAGATGGTAGCTTCCTGTCAAGACTATCCAATGTGTTCTTTAAGTGAATAAGGTATGGCTCTCCTGCACATAGGGCCATGGCTTGAAGATCTCATCCGATAAACGGCGGCCTTTCCAAGCCCGTCGGTGTTCTCTACTGGCCGAGGGGGGGTGGGAAGGTTTTATGGAGATACATTTTAATGCTAGCCCATCTGGGACTCGAAACTGGGAACTCAAGATGAGCCTGGCATGTTATCGAGTGAACCACCCTGAAATATAATAATAATGATTTATTTCCTTCATATATTATGCAAAAATACGCATAAAAAGCTTTTGAAGGTATTACTCACGAAGATATCTTGTATGTGAGTAGTGAACAAAAAAAAACTCAAACAAGAGATGTGAAAATAAAATACAGCACAAAAAGAAGACTACAACTGAACACACTTAGATTTACAACTAGGCAACCTTGTGGCGGTGCAAGCTGGAGTTGGTTTCGTATAACCATCTTTCACTATTGGGTTAAAATGCAAACCGAAGCATATCTTCAATAGCAGATGTGCCATCCACCATATCTTTAATTGCTTAGAGAAACGTGTATAATTACTAGCCATTTTAATTTCGTAAGATAGGGAATTAAAAATCTTCGATGATGTGTAAAGGAAAACTTGTTAGAACTTGGTTAAATTTATCCTTGATAAAGGGACAAACCTCCCGCTTAAACTATTTCCATACATTCCATAATAATTCAAAAATCTATTACTACTGCTGGAAAAAAAATTATTTAAAACCGTACAGATATAAAGATACCTAATAAGCAAAATTATTAAACTATGAAAATATGGGGATGAGCGTAAGTTCTAGATTTAAACAAAATTATTCTTAAAAATGTTTGTGAACAATTAAAACTGGTTTCAACCGTAACGTGAGTACCACCACAACAATAAAAAATAAATGCCTACTCAAGCAGCTGCTTGCCACAGAGGTCTGACAGGAGCCTGTCAGTTTATATGCCATAGTAGAAGGTCTGTGAGGATAGCAGGACCTCAGCAGAAAAGCAACACAAACATCCATGCCTTACCCAGGGCTCGAACCCAGGTCCCGTAGATCAGTAGCCAAGTTCGCTAACCACTCGGCCATGAGATGGACTATGCCATAATTCAATCTGGAATGCACCAAGGAGAAATAAGCCATGCGAAAAAAGAGAGTTCATAGAAAGTAAAACTTTCTAAGATAATTGTTTATTTCCTTTGTAGTTTCATTAACATGTGGTTTTCAAGTCAATCTGCAATATAAGGTAACCCCCAGATATTTAAAAGTAGTGACCTGTTCAATCACAATACAATTATAATTCCCAAGTTCAATTAGGTCAATTCACTCTACCTCATGAAATTTAACAGAAATATAAATTTCGGACCCCAGGCTTTCACTGAAATTCATTAATTTCTATTCCAATATATTAATCTGTAGTTTATTGCAATCATCGTTGCAACACAAGTAAATTACAATTTATTTTTGACCGAATCTCCTCTCGAGTCTTGGTGGCATAACATAAGGCAACATCATCAGCAAAAGCTGTCAAAGAAGTCATGTAAAAATAAGAACCCAAATCCTTCATATTGATTAAAAGCAAGATGGTCCCAAAACTGATCATTGGGGAACGCCTACATGTAGCATTTTATTATCACTATAGGAACCTGCAATTTTGACGCATTGCTTCCCGCTAACCAAGTAGTCCCGAAACCATTCTAGTGTCAAGTCCCTAATACCACTTCTAAACAATTTATTTAGTAGAATATCGTGAACAACAATATCTACCGCTTTTTGAATATCTATAAAAAAGAAGAAGTTCTGTTGTGATTTTTAAAAGAAGCATATACAGAACTCATGAAATTAAGCAAAGATTTTTCAGTACTTCTTCCATTCGAAAAACCATACTAATGGGTATAAAAAATAGATAATTTAAAAATTTGGTGGTTGTAATTTTAACAAGTTTTTCCAGAATTTTTGAGAAAACAAGTAGTAAAGAAATGGGTCTATAATTTTCAATAATTTTCTTGTCTCGTTTCTTAAAAATAGGAACCACAATAGCAGTCTTAAATGCAGAAGGAAACTATCCGTTTGAATAGAAATTTGATAAGAAAACACATTATATATATATATGTAAAGAATAACAACCAACCAAAAGAAATTTCACTATTTTCCGTTATACCAGAAGTCATTTTCCGTTGAATATTTTTATTGCAGCCACAATGCATTATAATTTTTTTTGTTCAATTCCAACATCAAAAGGAAAGGAAACAATTCCACTATGATTGTTTACATCATCTCCTGTGTATGACTGAGAAGCACTAATAAATTAATTATTAAACTCGTTTGCAATATTCTTAGGATCCGTAATTATGCAACCGGCTCGAGAGAAGATTTCGGTAATCTGCGAACTATTGTCCTCCCCTATAGTTTGATTAATTGGCTTCCACTACGCTCTGACATTATCCGTATTTCTGCTAAATAAATCAGTATAGTATAATTCCTTCTTCCTACGTAAATCTAATAACAAATTATTACGATATCCATTGTAAAACCGCTCGAAGCAGAAATCGAAAAGCCGTTTCCTTAGCTCTCTGTATAATTTATACTTTTTCTTAATTTTAAATTGCAAATACGATGAAATCCAGGGCTTAGCTGCAAACCGCAATGACGACCCTCTGAGCTGTTGACATGATTTCGATACACTTTTTTTAATATTTTTTAAAAACATTGTAAACTAAATTTACATCATCCAGAGCAGAAACCTCATCCCAATTTACAGTTTACACATTCTCCCTTACTAATTCATATTTAATCTTAATTAAATCTTTATTACAAATTAAATCTTAATTACAATTAACAGAATAAATCACTTTATTACTATTGTCTCTAACAGATAAAAGTATCATATTGCGATCTGTTAACCCTAACTCAATTACTTCTCTATCAAAATTTAATGAAATTTTAGATATAGCAAATATTTGATCTACGCATGTGTTCAAATTGCCAACTATTCTAGTGGGAACATTAACAAGTGATGTCAGACCATTTATGGACATTTCTAGCAGAGAGTTAACATAGAATCCAACTCTAACATTCAAAATATTTATATTCATATCACCAAGTATGTATCTATCATTTGCAAAGGTAGGTAAAAGAAAACGTAATTTCCATGTGAAATCATCACAGAAAAAACAATTGTACTTATATATTCCCAAAACATGATAATCGTATCCATCGTAACTGCAATTCAATAATACACAATCAGTAGTAATAAAGTTCGGGCTGAGTACATTCGACTACAAACAGTTAAAGCTAAGTATATTCGAGTATAAATAGTTGAAGCTACGAACATTCGAGAAATTTACTGACATAAATAGCTACACCACCAGCACAATTTATTTCACCATATTTGTAACAAACAGTATAGCTCGATATTTTATAACTGGCTAATTCTTCTGGCCTCATTTCAGATGAAATTCAAATGTGTGGTTTAATTTGTAGCATTCAATCATAACTTTGAACTCAAAAAAATTATGATTCATACTGCGAATATTTTGGAGAACCATGTATAGTCCATAACATCTACCAGAAATAAATCAATATCTTCTCTCCGGTGACAAGTAATGCGCTCATTCATAAAAAGAAAAAAATTTGAACTCAGACTAAACTATTAAAACAAAAGGTCATGATTCCAGAAATTAATCTTAGCAAACAATGGAATACTCATTATATTCTCTACCGATATTGGGAACAACACGGATATCGTCGCCATTAAACAATTCCGCCAACATTATTTAGATTATACAATAAAATCTACGAAAAATGTTACAGTAATATGAGGGAAGTTCAAAATGTTCTTGACATGCATCGGAACAAAAACCATTGCGTTAACATCACAAAACTTTTACTGTCTTTCAAAGTACTCCTCTTCAGCATCTATGCAAAGTAGCAGATGTCTACCCCAATTCTGGAACGCTTGGTGGTACTTCTGTCCTTGAATACTTCGCAATTGCGAATGAACGTATTTCACAAGGTCTTGCACCCTAGAAAAAGTCTTCCCAGCAAGTTCCTTTGTAATTTTTGGAAACAGCCAAAAGTCGCATGGTGCAAGATCGTATGAATATGCAGGATAAGGTAGCTATTCGATTTTTCCTGCTCCAGATAGTCCGTAACTTGACGGGTTTTGTGAGCACTGTCATTGTCACAAATAAGGAGAACCCTTGACTCGCCTGTTGTTGAACGCTGCTCCTGCACCTCCTTAACCATTTTGGGCAGAACAATGTTGGTGTAGTATTGGTCATTTATAGTCATTTTTAGGTAAAGTGTCCACAGTTGCCATTCCTTGGGAATTGAAAGAAAAATTATGAACCTTCTATTATTTGAGTGAAAGTCTTGTTGGGGGATTTAGAGATGTGATTCATCCTCCACAACCCAAACATAGTTGTCGATCTTTCTGTGAGTTGTATTGTAATAAAACCACGTTTCATCACCTGTGACAATGTCTTGTTAATCGTTTGAGGCCATTAGATTCAAACATTGACATCATCCCCTTGCATGAGTCGACTCTAGCCCTTTTTTGCTGTTTTGTCAGTTTTGACACAGATCTTTCGGAACTATAAATGTTGATGAATAAGTGTTTCCCCACTGCCAATTGATACATTGACATCCAGATTTATTACCTAAACGGTGATGTGTGGGTTCCCTTAATGTGGTCTCCACAGCTGCCATTCCTTGGGAATACGCTCATTCATAAAAATCGAAACGAACAACAGCAATGGTTCTCTCGTTCGCTGCCTCAGTTCACGAACAACAGCAATGGTTATCTCGTTCGCGGCCTCAGTTCACGAACAACAGCAATAGTTCTCTCGTTCGCGACCTCAGTTCACGAACAACAGCAATGGTTCCCTCGTTCATGGCCTCAGTTCACAAACAACAGCAATGGTTTCCTCGTTCGCAGCCTCAGTTCACGAACAACAGCAATGGTTCTCTCGTTCGTTGTCTAGTTCACGAACAACAGCAATGGTTCCCTCGTTCGCGGCCTCAGTTCACGAACAACAGCAATGGTTTCCTCGTTAGTGGCCTCAGTTCACGAACAACAGCAATGGTTTCCTCGTTAGTGGCCTCAGTTCACGAACAACAGCAATGGTTTCCTCGTTCGCGGCCTCAGTTCACGAACAACAGCAATGGTTCTCTCGTTCGTTGTCTAGTTCACGAACAACAGCAATGGTTCCCTCGTTCACGGCTTCAGTTCACGAACAACAGCAATGGTTCTCTCGTTCGCGGCCTCAGTTCACGAACAACAGCAATGGTTTCCTCGTTTCGCGGTCTCAGTTCACGAACAACCGCAATGGTTCTATCGTTCGTGGCCTCAGTTCATGAACAACAGCAATGGTTCTCTCGTTTGCGGCCTCAGTTCACGAACAACAGCAATGGTTTCCTCGTTCGCGGCCTCAGTTCACGAACAACAGCAATGGTTTCCTCGTTCGCGGCCTCAGTTGACGAACAACAGCAATGGTTTCGTCGTTCACGGTCTCAGTTCACGAACAACCGCAATGGTTCTATCGTTCGCGGCCTCAGTTCACGAACAACAGCAATGGTTCTCTCGTTTGCGGCCTCAGTTCACGAACAACAGCAATGGTTCTCTCGTTCGCAGTCTCAGTTCACGAACAACCGCAATGGTTCTCTCGTTCGCGGCTTCAGTTCACGAACAACAGCAATGGTTCCCTCGTTCGCGACCTCAGTTCACGAACAACAACAATGGTTCTTCGTTCGCGGTCTCAGTTCATGAACAACAGCAATGGTTCTCTCGTTCGCGGTCTCAGTTCGCGAACAACAGCAATGGTTCTCTCGTTCGCGGTCTCAGTTCATGAACAACAGCCCGTCCTTCAGAGGGGAGGTTAAGCCGTAGCCGGATCTGCAGGTTGGGTTGTTTTACCTCTGAGTGGCAATTTTTTGCACACCATGGGCTAAATGGCCAGGTCACATGGACCCCGAAGGCTCAGAGAAGGTTGGGGGAGGGGACCCACTGGAACAGCTGTTGGGAGACAGATGGTAGTCTCCCGTCAAGGCCATCCAGCGTGTTCTTTAACGTGCACAGGGTATGGCTCTCCCACACACGGGGCCACGACTTAACGTCCCATCCGACGGACGGCTGCCTTTCCAAGCCCATCGGTGTCCCCTACTGACCGTGGGCAGGGCGGGGAATTTTGCGGAGATAAATCTCAACGCTGACCCAGCTGGGACTCGAACCTGGGAACTACAAATAACGAGCCTGGCGCGCTACCGACTGAGCCACCCCCCGCCCCGGGATCTGCATGAGAGTCATACTCTGCATACGTTAAACAAGGCACATCAGGCAGGATGGACTTGATGGGAAGCTTCAATCTGTTTCCTAGAGGACCTCCCTTAAGCCCTTGTGACCTGGCCATTTAGTTGTTATTAAAAACGTTGACTGGTATTCTTTCGGAAAACCGATTCCGCAATTTTGTTCGATGTAACTTATTACTCTTTTAAGTTGATCGCCAGCTGTGAAAGATTTAAAATTTCATATGTTTTAAAAATTTCGAGATGGAATAATAATAAAAAAAGGCTTATTTGGGAAAATTAATGAATTTGCGACTGAATAGTCAGGCTTTCATAAGAGGAATAACGCAAAGTTTAAAAATAAATGTAAGAAGTGGCTTAACAGGATGAGATCTTATCAGGTATCGCATTTTTTAAAGTTTACATTGCGTGAATTCAGATATTATTTAATGATTTTTCTCACTTGCTTCTTATATGATTGGGAACGTATTGGATTCTTTCGGTGATTATACATATTCGTCAGATTAACACTTTCTCGTTGCATACTTATACATTATATACACAGTGTGACCAAAATTAATGAGACTGAAATAAAATAAAAACAACGTTGCTTAGAACAGCATGGATATTAAACGTTTCCATAGAAATAGTTCCCGAGGGACCGAATACACTTATTATATCGTTCACCTAACTTTGTAAAGACTTGGAAACCTTCTGCCTTCACATTCTTCTGCATGTCATCGATCATATCAAATTGGTGACTTTTCAATGTCAATTTCAACTTGGAAAACAGAAAATAATCTGCTGGATAATTAGCTGTTTACACAAAATCTTTGCAGACATTCAATGGTCTGAAATTTTACTCGTCACCCAAAGAGTACGGCACAAAATTCGCGCAATTTTTTTGTCTTACCGATCTGTGATAATTATGGACCTTATTAATTCCTTATTCAGATTTAGTTTACATACATACATATATACATACATGCAAATATAAATACAAAATCCTCATGCAGCCATGGGCTACGGAGGTCCAACCAGACTGTAATTTTCTTCTCCAGATGTGCCTCTTCTGAGCTACAACTGCTGCGTTTGGCCACTCTAGGCCAATTCTAGCAAGATCCTGTTTGACATTGTCTGCCCATCGCATCCTAGGTCTCCCCCTCTTTCTGAGGCCTTTAGGTACACTGTTCATAATCCTGTTTGGCAATCTGCAGCTATGCATAAAAGCAACATGGCCAAACCAACGCAGTCTCTCTCTGCACAATATGCTACTCAAGAGAGACTGGTGAATCCATCTTCTAACCTCGACATTACTTACAAAGTCAAACACCTAATGCCCAAGATACTGTGTAAGCATCTAAACTCAAAGGCATCAAGTTTCTTGTTATCCTGCTTACAAAGGGTCCATGTTTCGCTACCATAACTAACCTTAGAAAGAACCAAACTATTATACAGCCTAATTTTAGTCTTTAGGTATACACGCCTATTTTTCCACACTCTCCATATATTCTTAAAAGTACCAGCGGTAACTTGCCGCCTTAACTTACCATCATTCTGAGTGTTAATCACCGATCTCCTGCGGGTAAATTTCTCATTTAGTCCAACAGTTCTGGGTTACAGGTCGTTTTCTATCGTTCATTGCCAAGGTCAGCTTCCATATATCTCCGCCCTCTTGAAAACGCTTAAACGCTTGTGTGCTTTGAACAGAACCCCATCCCCATAAGTTTGTAACATTTCGTGTGCTTCAGTAGAACTTTTCACCATATTTACACAAAACTTGATGTTGACACACTACGTTGATGGATTTCTGACGGCTCAGTAATACACGATTCACAAAGCACATCCATATGAAACATCATCGCAATCGCAACAGATTAAAGTTAGAGTGGGACTATCAAGGTCACACGTCAGAATGTTTATAGGGACCTCTCGAGGAACGATACTCGCACTGCATATTTTCATTTATTTCAGTCTCATTACTTTCTTGTCGTCTTTATTTATATATAGGAGATATGATTATAAGACAAAATATCATATAGCGAGTGATATTTACAAAAAAAAGAAAGCTTATGAGCTGAAGAGTGGTACAGGATGTATATAAAAAATTTTCTTGCCTTTCAGATGAAGGATTGCTGTTTTATATGCTTATTAAGTTGGTTGGTTGATTGTTTTACCTCTGAGCGGCGCTTTTTGCACACAATGGGCTAAATGGCCAGGTCACAAGGACCCCGAAGGCTCAGAGAAGGTTGGGGAGGGGACCCACTGTAACGGCTGTTGGGAGACAGATGGTAGTCTCCCGTCAAGGCCATCCAGTGTGTTCTTTAACGTGCACAGGGTATGGCTCTCACGCACACGGGGCCACAGATTAACGTTCCATCCGACGGACGGCGGCCTTTCCAAGCTCATCGGTGTCCCCCAATCTTAATAAGTATTGTATAAATTAAAGGAGGGTATCAAGTGCCAAGGAGTGACACAAAATGAAGTATAATTAGATTTTATTCTTCTTTCTCAAGACAGAAAAAGTTTGCAAACAATTATTTCATTATATGTCCCAACCCGTGACTATTCGTAGGAAGTAATACACTGCCTAGAGAAAAATCCAGGAAGAAATTTCCGGTAAAAGAATTTCCGTAATATGTTGGAAAAAAGTTATATCCAATGCTCTGTAACTTCTAAAATAATCTATGTATGTAAAAATATGAAATATAAATTAAAACTTTTAAATTGATCCAAAATTCGATTACGTATTTAATGTTTCAAGAGTTATGGGAGTTTGAATAACAATAGTATTGCCAATCATAAGAATTTACCGCAGACACTAATTTAAACTTAACAAGTGTTATTTAAAACCATTTAACAAAATAAGAATACTTTTTCTGTATTGGCTATTTTTGCCTGTTTTAAAACTGCCATTATTGCTTTTATATATTGCAGTTTCCATGACTCTTTAAATTCTTACTGAAAATTTTTGAAATTCATGATTTCGATAGGTTTAATGTACACACACCGGCCATTGAATTAGAAATCTTTGTGCAGAGGTACAAAGATTTTAAAATGTCACTTACGTAATGTCACAACGTAAATGTCACTTACGTAAATGTCACTTACGTAAATGTCACAACGTATATGCAAAATACACGGTCACGTGGATCACTACGTGATCTAGGCAACTATTGAAGACTGCTGCTCATCCGTAGTGTTGATCACAATGGGAAAAACAAAGGATTTTTCGGGGTTCGATAAAGGGCTTATTGTGGGTGCCCATCTGGCTGGAGCGACGATTTTAAAAACAGCATAGCTGACTAGTTTCTCAAAAGGTGAGATATCTCGTGTTTTTAATCAGTGGAAAAATAACCCACATTGCTTGTCTATGAGGTGTAAGTGTGGCGCGACGACAATCTGTTAGGAACGAGATCGTCTTCGTCTGAGAAGGCGTGTACGAAGAAACAGGACTTTTTGTGTGCAGCAATTGACCGAAACATTCAATGAACGCTATTCCCGACCTATATCTCAGCTAACTATGCGTGGGGAATTGAAGAGAATCGGTATTAGCAGTCGCATGCCTATACGGAAACCACTGATTTCTTCGAAGAACTGGAAAGTTCGTCTACAGTGGTGTCAGGAACACCGTGACTGGACACTGGAAGACTGGAAAAGAGTCATTTGGTTGGACGAGTCGCGGTACACCTTGTTCTGTACCAACGGTAGACAGAGTTTGGTGGGAGCCCCATGAAGCAATGGACCAGCTTGCCATGTAAGCACAACTCAAGGTTCTGGAGACGGTGTCATGGTGTGGAGCACGTTCTGTCGGTACGGAACGGTTTCCCTGGTATTTCTAGATGATCGGATGTCCTCCAAGGATTACTTGAACATTGTTACCAATAAAGTCCATCCTGCAATGTTGACTTTTTATCCAGCAGGTGACGGCTGTTTCATGGACGACAATGTTACTCTCCGTCGCGCAAGATGTGTTCAGCAGTGGTTCAGCGAGCATGACAGTGACTTCCACTATCTTCCCTAGCTATCACAAAGCCCGGATCTGAACCCCACTGAGAATGTATGGGACATGTTACATACATTCTCAATGGATCCAGGGGCAAAGTTCTCTTCCGTCAAATCTGAGTCAGTTAAAGAATTGTCTGGTGAACGCCTGGTATGCTAGAGATGTAAAGTCACTCCAACACCTTGTAGAATCTAGGCCAAACCGCATACATACTGTAATTTCGGCTAAAGGAGGTCCAACTCGGTATTGAATAAAGGTTTCTAATTCAGCGACCGATGTATATAGATTTTCAATTAACATTCGCCACTGTTATACCATAAAAAATTATTTTAAATGTTACTGGAGCATTTAATTTGGCTTTCTGGCTTTCCACGATTACAATCCCAACCCCATCTCCAGATCAGACCCTGGTATAGACTACATAAAAATATCACCCCTTTCTTTATCCCCCTGAAAAAATAGACTACGATGATAATAATAATAATAAACTGCAAAAATAACAGCATTGATTATAAACATAAAGTAACAATTTCTATTTTTTTTATTTTTTGGTACAACTGTAAAGCTTATCATCAGCAATCTAATTAAAATTACAGTATGCTATAAAATGCAATCTGAATTATTTTGAACAAGAGTATTTGCAAAAGCTAATTTTTAGTTTCAGAGCACGTATATAGTGACATAAGTGGTTTATCTCTTTAATTGCAACGAAGTCTCTCACACGTACGTGCTTAAATGTGTTTTTATGTCAAAAAGGCTCCATTTCTTTCCCACCTTTCAACCAACTAATCTCCCAGGTTTAGTATTCTTGACTTTGAAGAATGCCAACAGTCTCAGAGAATATTAATCCTCTTTCGTTTCACACTAAACACTGTCGATAAACGAAACCCCCCGCAGCAACTTTCTAACAATTAGCAGGGATTAGATCAGCTCAAAGACTTGTTAGAGTGATGAAAAACAAGGAGAGAGAGCTAAAGAGGAAACGTTGTTATCCTGGCTTAAATCTCACCCAGCGAAATGGTTCCAGAGAATTTCCTCTTGCTACTTTCTGCACTAAGAAGGTAACTTGTTTTCTTCCCAAATCTCGTGAGTTGTTAGCAGCAGTAGTTTCTCTTCAATCATGATTGACTTCCGCTGACTTTTCCGCTGCTTCTACCGAAAAGTAAAATACCATTTCAAAGTGTCTGGCTCTTTGCCAAAGCACTTGAAATCGAGAAGTGTTGCATCGTCCAGCAATATTGCAAGCATCTCCTATCCGCTACGGATATTTGACATGGCTGAATGTGATTCAGAATGATACATATGTTGGGAGTATTATTGATGGCGAGATTTGCAACTTTAAAAAATGTCGAACGAATAATGGATGAGATGAGCAAAATAAAGTAGTTCGTAACTCGTCTAATTCAGCTGTGTATGACTCAGAGTGTTATAATTTTTTATTGGAATATCCATTTGACGAAAAGAAGGAAAATAATTTAAAACTCATATTCTTCTGATTAATTATCTGATTAATTAATCGAGGTAAAGAAAAGGTGTCTGATTCTACAGGAACATTATGCATTGTTTAGTTATTTGTGTTTTTGCCGATGGTTGCGTTGTGTCATAAATGAGGAAAAATTAAGGAGATTGCGTTGAGACTGCATAGCTAGTGCATCGAAAGATCTCGTAGCTCATAAGTTGATTGACAGGCGAAAAATCATGGGCATCTTAGTCATTTAAAACAACAAACTTTCCTCATATAGAGTCAGACGTAGTGATCATTCAGTATCTGATACCTAGATCATTTAAAATCAGAAAACTTAATCATTTAGAACCAGACACCTTGATCATTTAGAATTAGATACCTCGCTCATGTTGAATCAAATATTTGAATATGTTAGAATCAGACACCATGATAATTTAGTATCTGATACCTTGATCGTTTAGAATCAGACATCTTGCTTATATTGAATCAAACATTTTGGATATGTTAGAATCAGACAATTTTTTCGTATTGAATCCAATATTTCGAATATATTAGAATCAAACACATTGGGCATTTAGAATAAAACACCTTCCTCATACTGAATCAAATATTTTGAATATGTCAGAATCAGGATACCTTGATCATTTGACATCTGATACCTTAATCATTTAGAATCAGACACGTTGATCATTTAGAATCAGATATGTTGATCATTTAGAATCAGACACGTTGATCATTTAGAATCAGATATGCTGATCATTTAGAATCAGATATGTTGATCATTTAGAATCAGATATGTTGATCATTTAGAATCAGACACGTTGATCATTTAGAATCAGATATGTTGATCATTTAGAATCAGATATGTTGATCATTTAGAACCAGTCACGCTGATCATTTAGAATCAGACACCTTGCCCACATTGAATGAAACATTTTGAATATTGTTGCGACAGATGAACGTGTAACAATATAACCATGATGTGATGTGTCATTTGATGTTCATGTTGTGTCTCAGCGTGAGAATTTCGTCACAAATCTGTTGGAACAATAGAAGACTTTCAAATATAACGAAAAAAAACATCTTGGAAAGTTCACCGTATTTTAAAGAGTTGAACTGTCTTTCAGTAAAGTTTTGTATTAAGTATTTTAATTCTTAGTAGCAAATATTTAATTTTTTTAAATCTTAATTTTTAATCAACTCTTTACAGTACGGTGAACTTTCCAAAATTATCTTCATTCGTCCTAAGAGATAGGAAAAGCTAACTTTTTCATTTTAAGAGCTAAATGAGATACGCTTTTTGTGTTTTATAGGACTAATAATATATTATTTTTACTTAATTTCCAAAATAATCACAGCTGCTAGGTATTTTCAGTACAATATCACTATCATGTTATTATTATATTTTCCAAATTAGATTTTCCCATTATTATATTTCATATTATTCTTCCGACAAAGTGAAAACTTAGCAGAGATTACTACTGTTAAAAGTGAGGAAAATTCGGAACATCAGAAACCTTCATTTTCTCTAAAAACGTGCATCCCATATTTACCAGAGGCGACATCTTATCCTTCTAGTTTAGTCTATTTAATCAACAATTAGATGTCATAATTATGTCCTTTTTGTTATTTACACAACTTCACTTTAGAAATTGAATGCTACTAAAGAAGTTAGCAGAAAAATAGTTGAGTGCTCAAAAAATACAGTTTTATTAATATTATTATACGTGTTCAATAATAAATAATCCTGATCTTAGAATCACGTGCATAATATAAAGAAACCGACTTCACACTGATCTGCTAATATCTTTGAACAAGTAAAAGTAACATTGCATCTATTTTCATGCTCATAAAATGTTTTATTTTTTGAGTGACTGCAGTTGTTGTCAAAACAAAAGTGTAATTTCTTCATTTTTTTTCACCAAATCATTTAGGCTCAAAATATGTTTTCATATTTGGGGAGGAATACATGTTGACTTTTCAATATTTTGTCTTCTGAAATACTGAAAAACGAAACGTTAATAAACACAAAATTGAACCTTTTTTCGAAAATCTTTCATCAAAATACCATGGTGCACCCCTAAGAGGAATGTGCCAGAGAAAAGGACATTTGGCTCCAAGCAGATCTCAGTAGAAGTCGTCCACTCTCAAAATGCTGTTGGCTTAGAATGGAACTACATAAGTACTCCCAAAGAGAGAGAGAACAAAACGCACATTGAGAGCTAGAAAAAGCAGTGATCCTTTACCGCTGCATAGAAATAAACCTGTGAACACTAAAGAGTAAAGAGCCGCATGAAAGGCCCTCATTCCATTGAATCTAGACTCACATGTTTCGTAATTTAATCCACCAGCCACTTAGGCATGGAAAAGAGGGAAATGGAAATGAGATTTCATAAGTCGCAAGAGTCATTCAATTAAATTATGTGTTTGTGAAGGTAAAAAAGGGAAGCAGGGTGAAAACAGATGATTTTGATTTGAGAGAATGGAGGAGTGGTAGATGCATTAACATCATTGGTAACGAGGTGTCGGTAGAAGCAAAGAGACATAGAGCATCACTATTGAATTTGGATACATTACAGATGCGATACAAGATTGCATTATAATGTGTTAATGTAACGTAACCCCAGCCGTTCTTATGGCGGGATGCACTGGATGCGTCACATCCTTGTATCACTCTTATAAAATTGCATTCCAAATCACAGGTAAAAAAACAACCATTAAAGTGAAAAGTAGCGTTCTTCCGTTAACGAGGGAAACAAAGGCAGTTTCTTTTCACATTTATACTTTTGTATCTTCTGTCATTTTTTATATAATGACTTATGGGGTAAAAACATAATTGCAAAAAATATGCAGTTGTATAGAAAATCATGCTATATGGAGCAGAAATATGGCAAGCGAGAAAACGAGAAAAAAACTTACTTTCTGTGGAAATGGATTTTTGGCGACGTTCTTAAATATTATCAAGATTAGAAAGGTTTAGAAATGAAGACATTAGAGCTTCAATTGAGGTTGAAGAGACTGTTATTGAAACGATTCAGAAGATACAATTAAAATGGTATGGACATGTCAAAAGTATGAAGGAAGGAAGAATGCTTAAGAGGATTCTAGAAAGGAACCCTGAAGGAAAAAAGGGGTTAGAGGTAAACAGAAAAAAATCATGGACCGAAAGAATAAAGGAAGAGATGGACAATGGAATCTAAGTGATGAAGACTGTTTTAACAGAAACGAATGGTGAAAAAGAATTTACTTATAAAGTTTTGGGTTGCGGAAAACCATGTAATGTGGAAATTTCCGAATAATAAATAAGAATGTTATTTTATTTCTTACTTCAGACGAAGAACAACAAAAAATAGAAGAAGAATTGAGGGAGGGAGCACTTGGTTTCCATAGTTACATTTTAAGGTGAGGAAGATTTCATTGGAGGTCGATATATGGATGAAATTATTTTAAATATGTTTTCGAATTTCTATTGAGCAAGAGTTCCCTAATTTCGCACCTTTACGACAGTGGTTTTCAAGTGTGGAAAATAAAAAATATGTGTTTAAATACAAAAAATAATTCCACTTTACTACTTGTCAAATCCATTTCAGTATAGTAAATTTAGTGTAATACATTTGGTGAACATTTACTAAATTTGGTATAACCATAGTATTTAAAATACAGGCATTGCTAAAACAATAGGAACCGTTGTTATTTTAGTGATGCAAATTTCGTTTTTCGATTTATCATCATTTAGTATATAACAACTATTTTTGATATTCATTATTTTTTTCTGAATTACAGTGCTAGGGGTTCAGAGTTTGATTTGGTAAACATTTAATTTGATCCCAAAACAAATTCTCCTCCCTCCCCATGATTCGAAAACTTGATTTCATAGCACATTTATGTTTAAGTATTAATTTCATTATATCTAGAAAGACATTACGTTAACATGATTACAATGTACTACTGTTGAAACCCAGTTTTCAATAAATGTTTTTTATAGAAAGAGAGAGAAAGAGAAAGGAAAAAAATGAAAAATGAACACATTTCAAGGTCATTCAAATAATGAACGAACGCACACATGAATTTTTTTTCCGTTCAAATTTTATATGCTGTATATGCATAGAGAGAGAGTGTGTGAGAGAGTGAGAGAATGAAGGCCTACGTGAACAAGTCATCATTTTATGAAATAGTTTGCAATGGTAATAGTTTTATATTTTAAATCATCATCATCATCCTCAAGTAGCCATGCTACGGAGGTCCAACCAGACCGTGCAATTTAGTTCTCCAAGCAAATTTGTCCTGAGCTACATCTGCTGCATCCGGCCACTGCACACCAATTCTAAGAAGGTCCTGTTTGACATTGTCTGTCCACCGCATCCCAAGTCTCCCCCTCTTTATGAGGCCTTTAGGCACACTGTTCATAACCCTATTCGCCAATCTATAATTGACCATACGGGCAACATGGCCAAACCAACGGAGTCTTTCTCTCTCTCTGCATAATATGGTGCTCAAAGGAGATTGCCGACTCCTTTGCCTAACCTCATCATTAATTTGAAAGTTGAACCACCTAATGCCCAAGATACTGCGTAAACATCTAGAATCAAAAGAATCTAGTTTCCTGTTATCATGTTTACAAAGTGTCCAAGTTTCACTACCATAACTAACCCTAGAAAGAACCAAACTATTATACAGTCTAAATTTTGTCTTTAGGTGTATACGCCTATTTCTCCACAATCTCCATAGATTCTTAAAAGTCCCGGCAGCAATCCCTATTCGTCTGTTATTCTCATGCCGCACATCACCAGTATCAGTTACATAGCTCCCAAGATAATTGAACTGTGACACCTGCTCAAGACTGCAACAATTCAGATAAACTGAATCACAGCCTGCCTGACCAATTTTCATCACTTTAGTTTTCTCTCTGTTTATAACCAAACCTACTCTACTACCAGTTTCATCAACAGCTTGAATGAAAGTTCATCTCATCAACATCATTTGCCAAAAGGGCTAAATCATCAGCATAATCTAAGTCAGACATTTTCGTATCTTCAGCCCATTTAAGGCCAAAATCTTTCTTTTGAAGTAAATTTCGAATAACGTAATCAATAACCAAACTAAAGAGAAAAGGAGACAAAATGCACCCTTGTCGAACACCAGAAGTAATGCTAAACCAATTGCTACAAGCCTTACCAACTCTCACACACGACTCAGTGTTATGATAGAGAGCTTTCATTATGTTAATTAACTTGTCTGGTATACCATATGATTTCACAATCAACCACAAATTATGACGATCAACAGAGTCGAAAGCCTTTTTGAAATCAACAAAGCTAGCAGCCAAAGGTTTCTGAAACTCTAAACATTTCTCAAGAATCTGTCTGAGTGAATATATCTGATCTACACATCCCCTACCACTTCTGAATTCATATTGTTCCTCACGCAATTGCCTGTCAACCAGATAGATTCTTAATTCTATTAAGCATAATCATGCAAGGAACTTTACCTGGAACAGAAAGTACTGATACTCCTATAGTTATCACAAGAACTGCGACCATCTTTTTTAAAAATAGGAATAATAATAGCTCTGATAAAATCCTTATCTACAGTGCCTTTATCCTAAAGGGTATTCAAAATTTCTGTCATCCAAGTGGTAATAGAAACATTCCCAGCTCTAAGTATTTCAGCAATTTCATCTACCCCTGGGGATTTATGTAGTTTAAGTTTAGAGGTTTAAATTTAATTTTATTTCAATGTTTTCTCCATAATAGAGATAAATTTTAATTTTATTCTTTATAATTTTTTTTACAAGAAGTTTAATTTTTGTTTTCTAAGTATAGATTTGTAATTAATTTTTTTCAATTCTAAATTGTCTGAATGATGTATTATTTTTCCTAAAATAAAATATGTCAATTGTCAAAGTTCTCATTTTTTTCATATGCATACATATGATGTTGCCTTTTTTGTCATTTTTTGACCAAAAAATAGACGATAAACTATGCTTGTTAAGAATTAAAATCAGTACCTTCAATTTTGGCTTTTAAAAATTACTATACTTTTTGGTCAAAACCGGTTTTTTAAAAACAGGCTTTAAAATATCGATTATTCTTCAACCCTACAATGTACATATGGTTGAATACTAAAGACGCAGAGCAGATGAGTACACACTTTTTTACTTGGGGCCAACGAATTTGGAAAGGTCACCATTCTTCGGATGAGATATAAAGCCGTGGCCCCGTGTGCAGGAGAGCCATATCCCGTGCACGTTAAGCAACATTGGGTTGTTTTACCTCTGAGCTGCACTTTTTTGCACACCATGGGCTAAATGGCCAGGTCACATGGACCCCGAAGGCTCAGAGAAGGTTGGGGGAAGGGTCTCACTGGAACAGCTGTTGGGGGACAGATGGTAGCCTCTCGTCAAGGCCATCCAACGTGTTCTTTAACGTGCACAGGGTATGGCTCTCCCGCACACGGGGCCACGGCTTAACGTTCCATACGATGGACGGCGGCCTTTCCAAGCCCATAGGTGTCCCCTACTGACCGTGGACAGGACGAGGAATTTTGCGGAGATAAATCTCAAAGCTGACGCAGCTGGGACTCGAACCTGGGAACTACAGATTACAAGCCTGGCGGCTACCGAATGAGCTATCCCTGCCCCACTGACGGAAGGGTTCTTCTATCTGTCTCCTAACGGTTCAGTGGATTCCCTTCCCGGAGCATTTTCTTTGACCTTGGGAACCTTGTGGCTTGACCATTTAACCCATTTTCGGCAATAATGCTCCGATCGAAGGTTAAACATCCCATAACAACCAATAATAATATTCGACAGACCTTAGCAGGTGAAAATGGTGCGAGTGCTGTCACAAGGTATCGATACGAAAAATTACCAATTTAAATTTCGGAACTGTATACTTGAACTTGATAAACAGAAGAAGCTGTAGAAACTCAGAAGAGACAATTTAATTGAATTTAATAGTAATAAATGGCAAGTAAATATTTGAACTGACTCTATTTTGAAGACTAACATATATGTCATTACAAACATAAAATGAATTCAATGATTAGGCATAACATCACATATGAGAAAATAGCTGCAGATAAATAATTCCTTTGGCAATCTTAAGGCAAATGAAAATTTTAAACTTATAGCATTTAAGATATTTACATACGTCCATCTTCATAAATGCATTTTAAAAACCGCTGTGGTAGAAGATATGACTACGTCCTCTGGAAGATCGTCCATACTTTTGCTACTGTACAAAGAAATGGTATTTGGAATCTCTTCTTGCAAATGGGATGTCAATACACAGCTGATGTTGTCTAGTCCTGCTATTGATTACGTGAAAAAAAAAGTTTGTTTGGGATTAAAGCACATAAGTCCATGGATGATTTTGCAGCATGTGACTAAATCACACTCAAGTTGCCTCCATTCCACAGAGTGAAAGTGATAGTTCATTTAATCTCTGTTGATACGATTTGTTGCGAAAGTCCAACAGCTTTTTTTTAAAAGATTTCTGGGCTTTTTCAAGAGTTTCAATATCACATACCGGAGATGACATTCTAGAATTGGCCGAACGTATGTGGTGAATGGTTTTACAAGGGTGCTTATGTCACACTTGCAGTAGCATTTCAAAATCATGTGCACTACACGGATGGCCTTCATAGCAATGAAATTGCAGTATTGGAAAAGGATAATTTGGGAGTTAGGATGATGCCCAAATCAGTGTGCGGTGTACGTGAAGTTTTTTAATACCTACTGCAGTTCGCCAAACGTTTGGTGCGAAAGGAATTTCTTCTCTGGAAGATTTCACCATTGGTAACTTAGTTCACAATTTTATATCCAAGAAACCTATGCGATACCAGAGGCACCTACCGTTGCCAAATCTACACATTTGTAAGATCATCTGAGGTTCTGAATTCCTTCCCATCACAGGTAGAGACTCAAATTTTTAACCCAACAGGAGGAACCAACACACTAAATTTGGAACCCGTGGATCAAATATCTGGGGAATTAGATTGAGTTTTTTTTACCTCTCAGCGTCATTTTTCCACACAATAGGTTAAATGACCAGGCCGCAAGGACCCCGAGAACTTAGAGAAAGTTGGGGTAGGGGATCCACTGGAAGGCTCTTAGGAAACAGATGGTAACTTCCCGTATAGGCCATCCATTGTGTTCTTTAATGTGCACAGGGTATGGCTCTTCGTACACGGGGCCACAACTTAACGTCCCATACAACGGACAGCGGGCTTAGCAAGCCCGTCAGTGTCCTCTATTGAACGACGGCGGTGTGTGTGTGGGAGGGGGGTAGTAGATAAACCTCAATGCTTCCACAGGTGAGACTCGAACCTGGGAACTGCAGATTAGAAGCCTAGCTCTGTATCAATTGATCCACCTCCGCCCCATATCTGGGGAAATGTAGGGTGTCAAAATCTATCACGGAAATAAAACTGAATACTGTGCATAGTAATGAAGCTATTCGGAATGAGAGTTTCACTGACGTCAGTACGCGGTAAAATGATCTCGTATAGTCTCTATCGGTGTCCGTTCGTGTGTTCGTCTTCAGTTCGGCCGGATACCGTTATTATTTATTATCCTGATGATATTTTACAGCCTTGGGAGTTCAGCTTTTACTGAAATTGGTTACGTGAACTGATAATATCGCAGCTAGTTAAAGTGTAGAATATTTTAAAGTGCTTTCATGCCAAAGGGAATAGCTCTCAACCTCTACCTCACAGATTTTACTGAATTTGTAAGTAATAGAGAAAAAGCAAATTTCTTTTGCCTTTCTGTCTATTAGATTTCAAGGAATGAAATATTCAAAAGGGCCAGAATCTCGCGAATCTGAACTACTCATCTTTCTTTAAAAGTTCATATTTCCAAATATTTAAAATTGGTGTTACTTTATAAGGTGTTCAAATTAGCTTTAAAATGTACAATCCGTCAGTATATCAGTCGAAGCAATATCTCTGGAACCAATCAATTAATCTCAATGGTTATTCTTGTCTTGGATGGAGAAAAGAATTCAATTTGCACGCGAATATTTTTATATCCGTCTGCCTATGCACTCAATATCTCTGGAACTAATCAACCAATTTCGTTAATATCTTTTGCTTTCAATAGTAGAAATTATCTAGTGTTAAACGGCCATATTTTTAGTTCCCAATAAGGGGAGAGGGGCGTCTAAAAACTGTTGCAACTTTAATTTGGACCATTCAAAGTGAAATATTTAAAAGAAACGCCCTCTTTCATCAGCCCTGGTCGAATGAAAATTTCCCTTTCTCCCATTTACTCATCAAATCGCAACTTTTTTATGTCTTTAAACATGCTTAAAACTTTTAAATATTCATTGCAATAAAAAAATAAAAAAATAAATACCCCCTCAAGCAGCTGCTTGCCACAGATGTCTGACAGGAGCCTGTTAGTTTATATGCCACAGTAGAAGATCTGAGAGGATGGCAGGACCTCAGCAGAAAACAACACGAACATCCATGCCTTACCCGGGGCTCGAACCCAGGTCCCGTAGAACAGTAGCCAAGCGCGCTAACCACTCGGCCGATTTAAAAACACACTGTGGATCGGAAAAAACACACAATTTTTGTTAATGTGCTTCACGATATTACAATTTGTTGTTTTGATAAAGAAACCAGAGAACGTTGCGAATTAACACTTTTTTTTCTTTTTACTTGGGATTTAAATAGGGTCAAAAATCGGTTTTTCAATTCACTATAAAAAAAAGTATATGTTACGTCACTATATTATGAGCAGCACTAGCAGTTTTATTTCGGAATAATATAACAGCGATATTGCACAACCATGCTCTTTTCATTAATTACTCGAAATAGACATTTTTTATGAGGTGCACTAACACGTATTTTCGATTCATTTTGAACCATGGAATCAAGGTTGCCCTAAAATAGAGTCACTTGTAAAGACCTAGAATGGAAAAAGACTTGGAGGGGTGGGGGGGGGGGGGGCGTAAACCTCGTGATTTCACATTCTGCCCTCAAAGTTTCAAATTTCTATCATAAATACATCGGGGCAATATTCGTTCAAAAGTTTGAATTTTAACCTTTTTCCTACCGTCACAAGGTGCAATGTAAGCTTTTGAGTAATTTGGAAAGTGCGAACGTAATATTTCATCAACACAGCTAACCAAATAGAAATTTTAATTTAGCTCTAATTGCAAAAAGTTTGAATCTTCAGATGGACAGACAGACAGACAGCTACTAAGACATCATTAGTTCATTGTTTTTTTTTTCAAAACGAGATAAGAAAATATTGACCTGACTTTTCTTTCTCAGCTTCAACACCGTATTTTACAACTGAATAGAAGACTGCTACTATTTCTATATATACAGGGTGAATCTGAAAAAGTGGGCAAAACGTTACGGGGAGGTAGAACGCAGCTATAGAGCAATATTCGTCATAGAATGTATGGTCGGAACGCTAGCGGTGAGAAGTTAAAAGATAGTTTTCCACTGTCACATTTAAAGAATGAACACAAGAAGGAGAGGAGATACTCTGTGCCTCACTTGCATTCCCGTCCGCCGCACCGTACACAAAGTGCATATCCACCATTTCGTGGTTAGTATAACCAGCCATCCTCTCGGCAATCCACGGTAGAAATGCCGTTGGGTGCGAGGACCGACCCTTTTATACCATTTCCAACGCCACCTAGCGGCTCGCAATTTGCGTTCCGCCCATACTTTCTATGACGAATATTGCTCGTATAGCTGCGTTCTACCACCCCGTAAAGTTTTGCCCACTTTTTCAGATTCACCCTGTACATATCAACTCCCTCCTTTCAAACAACAAACATTTTGAAAACGGCATTTCGGTGAAAAAATTTATATATGCGCGAAATTTGCTCTTTCAACAAAGAAGGGAACTATAAAAGTGCTTTCAATATGTTCATTTCTTGCCTTTGAGTGGGAAGCTGACTGGATAGCTGCAAAGTGGATTACTAAGATTAAAAAAAAATGGAAAATAAATAACAGCAATGAAGCAATTGTATGTTCTTTTGCCGTTGGCTTGAAAGTTTTTCGCAATGGAACAACAAACATTCGAAGTGGATTGTTGATATAAAAACAGAGGTAAATTGAAGGAGCGAAAGTAAACAACAGCAATGAATCCTCTATTTGTGTGTATAATTTTTGCCTTGGGTGGTGAGAGCAGCGCTAACTGATAAAAATTTGTTTAATTCTGTTTACGTTATTAATTTTTTTTTATTTGTTTGAGAATACTTCGCTTTCAAACGTTAGGGAATTGCATTAAGAAACTACAACTGAAAATTTCAGTTATTATTATTATTATCCATATCCATCATATCTTATTCTCCTAAGTACAGTTGAAAACTGTAATTTGAATCCCATAAGGTAATAATGATGACAACATAATGCAATATCTTAAAATTCTACCATTGCATAAATTATAACTAATAAGAGTAGTATATGCAGGATAAATATGTAAGAAAAAATGACATAAATTATTCTAAACGATATTTCACTAAATTACACTGTTGTACAAAAACATTCTTCTTTCTAAGTAAGAGTTGTGTGATTCTTAAAGGCGTTTTAGTGCAGACTTCAGATCTGTGCTTGATATCCCTGATAGATGTTTTCTATCAGGGATAGTTTTCGAGTTAGACGATTTTTAATTTTTCATTCTATTCCTAGAATGCTCTGTCACGACTGACCCATTCACAAAGGAAACAAGGAAATTTTGTGTTCCCTTGTTGCATTCTCAATATCATGGCAATGATTTTTAAATTCACACATATTTACAAATTGAAATCCGTATATTTGATGGATTTGAGCATTACATCTAGAATCTCATGATTCTTTTGCCATACTAGTATAGGCAACTGGAACAGAAGACATTAAATTGACATTATGTAGTAAAACTGTCTTCAAGCTAGTTTTGGATGCATCTATAAAGAGCCTTCAATTTTGTGGGTCATGAATAAAGCCTAAAGCTGTCATCAAACCGGCAATATCATTACAGAAAGTCAATCGGCCATCATTTAAGGAGAATGCAACAAAATTCCTATTTCTATATAAAGTTATACTTGTACTAGGTTGGAGAAGATTCCATTCTTGCAACCTAGAGCCCAGCAGTTCAGCATTTTGTTTACTTAGCCCTAGATAACGAACCAAATCGTTCAGATCTGCCTGCGTTAAAAAATGTGGAGTTGAATCCATGGTAGCCTCGTAGGAAGGATCACTTCTTTCTGGAGGTGATTAACGTGTCTCACTCTCTTCACCAGTACTTTCTTCATCTTCTATTTCCTGACTTGGGTTGTTTTACCTCTGAGCGGCACTTTTTTGCACACCATGGGCTAAATGGCCAGGTCACATGAACCCCGAAGGCTCAGAGAAGGTTGGGGGAGGGGACCCACTGGAACAGCTGTTGGGAGACAGATGGTAGCCTCCCGTCAAGGCCACCCAGCGTGTTCTTTAACGTGCACAGGGTATGGCTCTGCCGCACACGGGGCCACGGCTTAACGTCCCATCCGACGGACAGCGGCCTTTCCAAGCCCATCGGTGTCCCCTACTGACCGTGTGAAGGGCGGGGAATTTTGCGGAGATAAATCTCAACGCTGACCCAGCTGGGACTCGAACCTGGGAACTACAGATTACGAGCCTGGCGCGCTACCGACTGAGCCACCCCGCCCCTTTCCTGACTTGGAGTTAGTGGAACTGCCAAAGTTATAGAATGTGGTACTGTCGTATTGCAGAAGATAAGTTGGGATAATCGATAAGTCTCTTCGATTTTCTTCTGGTAAATCCCTGGATACTAGTCATACAGAAGTAGCAATCTGTGGAATGGTCTTTTGGTTCCCTCCATATCATGGGTACATCAAATAACACGGCGCTACCTTTACCCTTCCACCAGTTTATTAATTTCACATAGCAAGTTGAACAACATATATGAGGGGCCCACTGCTTATTCTGATCTCCTATTTTACATCCAAAGTAATGTTTGTATGCTCTCTTTATTATAGGTGACTTTTTTTCCTTGTGCCTTGAAAAGGTGAACTCTCCCCATATATAACAGAAGTTGTCTGCCTTATTTTGACATTTTCGGCGGGCATTTTCTAGAATACAAAAGAAAGAAATAACGGAATAGAAGTATTCACAAACCTGTCATGTTAACTACACAAATATTGTCATAAAATATCTTTAAGTACCCTAGAATACAGTTTGAAAAAACTGATGTTAATTCCACAAATATATTGTCATACGTTTTTAAAATAAACTTTACAGAGGCAGACTAGTAGTTATCTAAACTAGGGGCTCTCAACGTGGGGTACGCGGTAAAATTTTTGGGGTACGCAGTGAGAGCTCAAAAGTCCATTACCCAGTGAAATGTTTATAATTTTATAAGATTAGTTAAATTATGTTATTTTTTGTGTTTATCGATTTATAAATGCAAGATTTATTGTGTGTATATATATATGTTTATTTTATTCCCATTGTTATACTATAACTATAGTTTCATCTATCTATACAAGGGGTGCGCCAGTTATATACACATTTCCAGGGGGTACGTGAAGCATAAAAAGTTGAGAAACACTGATCTAAACTATCAATAGAATAACATTGTTGCCAACATGTGAGTATAAACTATTGCAAACAGTCAGTGTTGCCAACTTTTTTGATGTAACGTTTCCTGATTTTTCATTTTCCAAGTAATATGTATGAAATTGATGTGTTATATCTCCATAACTCTAAAACTAGCCCGGATAGGCCAATTCTGATTTCAGATTTCAATTTCCGACACCAAAATACTTTAGGAATACATCAGTTAACCAAAGAAATTTATCCCTTGTAGAACAGTGTTATCGGTGAATCGTTCAAAATTGATCGTTATGTAAATGGATAACCTGGCCGGGATAGAGAAAAAAAATAGCGTGTGTGTGTGGGGGGGGGGGGGAAGTAACGCTTTCGTGCCGGAAATAAATCGGGTTGGGTTGTTTTACCTCTGAGCGGCACTTTTTTGTACACAACAGAGCAAATGGCCAAATCACAATGACTCCGAAGGCTCAGAGAAGGTTGGGGGAGGGGACCCACTGTATAACTTTTGAGAGATAGATAGTAGCTTCCCGTCAAGGCCATCCACCGTGTTCTTTAACTTTCACATGGTATGGCTTTTTCGCACACGGGCTGATGTTCCATCCGACGGAATATGGCTTTTCAAGCCCATCGCTGTCCCCTACTGACTGTGGCAAGGCCGACGAGTTTTGCAGAGATACATCTCAACGCTGATTCAGCCGGGACTCGAACCTGGGAACTGCAGATTGCGAGTCTGACACACTACCGTTTGAGCTCCCCCCCCGCTCCCCGGAAATTAGTAAATGAGAAGGTCAAAAGACTGGGTTTCCATTGCAGTATAACATTTTACCCTCCATTTCTGAGGTCTTTAAAAAATTTCTTATAAAATTCTTGAAATATGCACAAGTTTAATATTTTTTCCCTTCCATTACCTTTACTGGCATTCTCAAATGGTGGGAGAGGCATGACCCCCTTGCCCCCCTCTATATCCGGCTCTGGGGTATAATAAGGGGGAACTGGGGCTAAAACACTCTCCGAATATTTTTCTAAGCAATGGTATATACACTGCTCGACATTGAAAGTACCCCACCCTGAAGCGCATGTCGTACAAACATACAACTAGAAGAGTGGGTGTGCGCAGTTGAGATATGCAAATGAGGATAATCCGGAGCCGACGTGTGTGGCTTAAGAGATAAAAGGTGCAAGAAGGAACAGGGATGATATTGTGTTTATGCAGGTGTAAGTCATGCGAATGATTGAGATTAGGTGGTTCCATTCGAAAATTTTTCAGCGAAGGCCGAAAATGACTGGTATACGCCATCGGCAGGTTTATCGTCATTTTGATACTTTTGAGAGAGGAAGAATTATAGACCTATGTGAAGCTGGATGGACTACACGTCGTGTCGCTGGCAACGTTTATCAGGATGCACGAACTGTTGGACGCTATTGGTAACAGTGGCAAAATAAAGGTTCTAGTGTGTGTCGCAGAGGAAGTGGTGCCATCCGACAGACGCCAGCATGGCTTGATAGGCACATTATTCAAAATACTCATTCGTCACCACAGAGCACTGCAGGCGATATTCGATGTGCTGTGTCAGTATACATGGACGTCCCCATAAGGACCCAAATGGTAAATTGAAGGTTGAATGAACCGCACCTTCTCTCTAGGCAACCGTTATGTCGACTACCATTGACTGCAAATCATTGCAGTGCTCGTCTAGTTTGGTGCTGAAGTCATGCGAACGGGATCACGAAAGAAACACTGTTGTGTTTAGTGATGAATCCCGTTTCTGTCTGGGTGCCGATGATCAACGGGTCCGTGTATGGCAATAACCTGGAGAGAGGATGGATCCAGCTTTTGTTTGCGACTGGCACACTACCTGTCAGTCAGGCATAATGATATGGGGTGCTATTGGATATGACAGCAGGTCACCTCTTGTCCGTATCACGGGAACACTGAAAGCTGCATGATACAGTAACGCAGTTCTGCACCCCATTTTGTTACCGTTCCTGGGAGGTATAAGCCGCCCGTTTTCCAGCATGACAACGACCGTGTACACACTGCTAGGGTCTCCAGACAATGTTTGCAGCACGTTCAAGTATTGCCATGGCCAACACGATCTACAGATTTATTTCTAATAGAAAATCTGTGGGACCAGATTGGACGACATGTGCAATCTTCTCAACGGCCGGTGTGGAATCTTGATGAATTGTGGGAGCAAGTCAACTCTGCTTCATGTGCAATTCCTCAGTACCATATCCGTCGACTTTATGACTCCATGTCATGCCGTATTGTTGCTTACATTGCCGTTCACGGCAGTGCAACCACCTAGTGAGGCAGTCATATTGTGCTGTATTATCTCATCTTCTAACTGCTGTAAGTGACTACAAATAAAATGGTGGTATGCCAATGTGTATTGATATGTGTGTGCTACATTTCACCCCTATCCTCTCACTTCTGGGTGGGGCAATTTCCTGCAAAAAATCCTGCCCAAAATCGTGAAACCACCTTCGAAACCGGCCCTTAGCTAAAATTAGAGCACTCTAAGGCTTATATGTATGATAAAATGCATAATACAATAAATGATTTACACCCATTGGATTGCACGAATTGTCTCATTACACGAATAGCTCCTTTAAGCAATCGGTTGTAGACAAATCATCCAATTCGACCAATCGTGCCATTATATGAATAGGGGTTGGAACCAATAGGTATTGGACGAATCGCACCGTTCGACGAATAGTCCATTGGGCCAATCGGGATTGGACGAATTGTCCTTGGGCGAGTAGGAAATGGACCAATCATCATTAGGCGAATTGTCGGGGACAGAACATCCCTCCATGTAATGTTTGTCTCGAATCCACACAACGTCTATTTCGTTCAAGCCGATACTTTTCACTGATTCTAGTGTTTATGAGTTATTTCTATGTATAATGATTTCACTGTCTGGGGGCACAGAGACTTAGGGTATGTCCCAGATATAGGGGTTGTCCGCTTTCCATTTGAGCGAACTTTATCGCATATTGTTCTGATAAATATAAGAAATGGAATAGAATTAAACATGAAACTCCTGCTCTGTACTCTAATAAAATATCAGTTTTGCTATGTAAGAGTAGATAAATTAGATTTGAAAAAACTTAATAAAATATTAACTTTAAAGAAAAGTTTCTTTCTAACTTTAAAATATTAACATGCAGTATTCCAATTCCAGAAGTTCAGAAGAAATCATTACAGCCTTCTGAAGTTTGGGTTGTTTTAGCTCTAAGCGGTGCTTTTTTTTTATTGCACAGAATGGTTAAAATAGTCAGGTCACAAGGAACACAAAGGCTGAGAGAGGGTTTGGACAAAGATAACCACAGGATATTTGTTAGTAAACAGTTGATAGTCAAGGCCACCCATCTTGTTTTTTAAAGTGAACACAGTATTGCTCTGCTGCACATCGACTTCTTTACATTCCATCCAACGGACGGCGTCATTTCAAACCCATTCGTGTCCTGTTTCTGACAGAGGGAAGGCTGTGGTCTTATGAAGGGGTGCTGGAACTTTCTCTGTTTAAATTTCGTTGTGAACTGAACGAAGCAGCGGTCGATAGTTTTCGTTTTAAAATCAATGATAGGTTGTGTTACCTCTGAGAGGTGCTTTTTTATTGCACAGAATGGGTGAGTGAGAGGACCCACTGGGACAGTTGTTGGGAGACAGATGGTAGCCTCCCATCAAGGCCATCTAGCGTGTTCTTTTGATCCACAGGGTAATGGCTCTCCCGCACCCGGAGCTATATCCCATCCGATGGACTTTCCGAGTCCATCGGTGTCCCCTACTGACCGTGGACAGGACGGGGAGTTTTGCAGAGATAAATCTCAAATCTAATCCAGCTGGGACTCGAACCTGGGAACTGCAGATTACGAGTCTGGTACGATACCGTCTTACCCATCCCCGCCCCTGCCAATGATAGTTAAAAGAAGTAATATAAACTTTTTACATCAAGATGTTCCATTTGCTTTATAAAATTTCCCAGCAGAACCTGATATTTCATCAGTATTAGGAAATATTTTGATTAAAATGATCATGCCTTACTTCTTGGAGAGCATATATATTATCAAAAGAAGAAATAAATATTCCAAATTTAGGATTTCTTCTCGTTAGAAGCAAATTGTTACCAGCTTTCAAATTCTTTAGTAAGTTGATATAAACATAATTAATAAATTTTTAGTGTCATTTCATACTTTTTTAGGTTACTTCGTAGCAATATTCATGGTTTTGTTGAAACTTGCCAAATTCAACAATCTATAATTCAGAAAGCCTTGATCGTCCCAATTTAAAATTTTTTTGAAATGATGCTGTTTAATATATGCTTCAGCATTTTTTCCCGAAAACAAATATATATTCTAGGAGTTTTTTGAGTTATTCAAGTTAAAATGTCAGGTTAATTAACTAAAAAGTTTAAACGCTTCAATTTCAATTAAGATATATGCTTTTAAAAGCCTTAAAGAGTTTAAAAAATGAAACCAGTTTCATTTCTCAGCCTTAAATAGGATAACAGATATCGCTTTAAGAAGCAGATTACAGAAACTTTCTAGTTTTTTGAGTTGTCGTTTCCCGGAATCCACTGGTTATAAAAAATATTGAAATTGTGCGCAGAAATGTTTTTGTACGTAGCGAAAAACTCACCAATGCTCATTAAAATCATAAATGATCAGATTGAAAGAGGCTTTTTTTGTGTTTATTTGATTTGGCATGATCCTCATTTTTAGCTAGTTTTAAGTGTCGCTTTATGATACGACTAAACAATGTTTAATTACAGAGTTCTTCTGTGTAATTCAATGGCGCAATTTGAATTTTTGATTTGGCAAAGCAATTGATTGTTTAAAATATTTTGTTTTTTATGGGAGGCTATTAATTACAAATTCGTAACAATATTTGTATAAATGTTGCTATGAATTTTAGCATTATTGTGGCCGACTGGTTAGCGTGCTTGACTACTGATCAAAGAGACCTGGGTTCAAGCCCCGGGTAAGATATGGATGTTTGCGGTTGTCTTTCTGTTGAAGTACCGCCATCCTCACAGACTTTCTACTATGATACATAAATTCATACAGTCTTGTCGGCCTCTGGGGCAGGCAACTGCTCGAGGGGATGAGATATTTTATATGTAACAATAAAAATACGCTCTAGGTTTTAACTATAAAAAGTAAAAACAGTTTTACATTTATGTTGTTTAAATTTATTCTTTATCTCTTAAAAACTCACCAGATCATTTGATTATTATTTTTATATTGAAGTTCAAAAGTCCTTAATCGATTAAGTCTTGTGACAAAAGTTTTAAGTGTATACTTCAGGAAATATTTTCTCCAGTAAAATAAAAATAAATCATATCAATGATAAACATAAACGCACTTGAGGAACGTTTATGAAGAGTAACAGCAGTGAAGAGAAGAGAATTTAGGAAAAGAATCAGACATGAACTTCAAACAACTACGAAATATAGAAAAACATGAGAACACTAGAACACAGCAATGGAGAGACAAGTTTAGTTATATATAGGAAAGTTGAAAGATATAGAGTGCTCTTCATTGATGAGAGTGAGAGGGAGAGGAAAAAAAATCTTTTCCTCTTCAGTGTCGAACTCCACAGCCTGACAAGCAGCATGCTCTAAATCCCCTGAGGACATAGCTATCCAATGATGAACTGCGACAGCAAATGCAAGGCGCATAACAGCCGAAACAGCTGGAACCTTAGCAGCATCAGCGTCGCACACACACAGAGAGAGTCGGGTTTTGGGATATTGTGACGACACTGATTTTTCGACTTCATTAGAGAACTCGCCTTGCGTCGTCGGTGTGCTATTTTACATAAGGCTTTTAGGATAATCAAGGTGTTCGACTCCGTCTCCAGATTCCCGGTTGCCGGCAGAGCTTTGATGCGTGCCACTAGCACGTGGGGAAGGTGACCAGTTCCCATTAGAGTAAGAGATAGAGACCGAGAGAGAAAAAGAGGGGGGAGAGAATGGATGCTGGGAGGGAGATGGAAATAGAGGAGGAAGAGCACGATCCATCCGACATCAGCACTCTTCTCTTGCTAGAAAAGGTTGAAGACAACTCCTGTAGATAGAGGATAGGGTGATGATAGAGAGGAGGAGGAGGAGGAGGAAGAAGAGGAGGATCTTCTTTGATCTTTGCGTTAGCACGTACGTGCTCTTTCTCGTGTAGAAAGGATTTTTTTTCGCTTCTGCTGTTTTTGTTGTTGTTAGTGCTGCTGTTGTTCATAGCTTCTTCAACCGCTCTTAGCCTCAAGGTAATGGCTCATACATAGGCACTTAATTGGTTGGAGTACTTGATGTGTTTTGGGAGGAGGGGCAAGCGCAGGAGATCGGGAGAAAGAGACGTTAAAACGTTGGGAGGGGGGGGGAGGATGACAGAGAAAAGAGAAGAGAAGGGAGGGGCTGTAGGTGGAAAGAAAAAAGAATCACCGGTAAAGAACCACACAGACGTGGATGCTTTAAACGAAGCTGTAGTTGATGCATTTCCCCGAACACCCTAGCCAGTTTTCTGAGCTGCTAAAAGTGGTCAGAGTTAATAGAGAATCTGTGAAGCCTGATTTAACAGAGTAAAGTTTCCCAACGGAGTAAGCAAATGCGATGCAACCGAGTAGCGGCTCTTATAGCAAAATGGAGAGAGTGCGTGGGTAAATGAGAGCAAAAACCAAATGTACGTGTTTCAGGCTCTTTATGTACTTTTTTTCTTGTTCTTCTTTTGTTAGTATTTTATTTTTATCGTTTACTTTTTCGTTCGAAGAGCAATGAAAATAAAGAGGTTAGAAAAGACCGGAGGATGAGACCTGTGGAAAAGGTGTTTACATTTATGGTTTTGTTTTTAGGAAGAAATAAATTTAAAAATAAATTGGCGGATGAACTTGACCAATTTAAAAATAAATTGAGTAGATGAAAACATTGATAAGAGGAATGATAACGAAGTTAAAAGTTAAACGATTTAATTGCCTTTTTTTTACAAAAAGTCATTACCACAAATAAGTCTCAGTTTCTAGTCATTTTGCTGATAGTTGCATCGGCCTCATGTATCGGATCGATAGTTATTCGGCCTCATGTATTTTAATTTTTTTCTTTATCGAGGATTGCGCAGCCACATTCCAAGGGTTTGAATTGGGATAAAAAGCCTTGGAATAGGAAATATTTTTATAGTGGAGACTTTTCAAAGAGTCTCAAATATTTCTAGATGGAAATTCAAGCATCCATCTTGCCTATATCTTCGGATTCCAAATAAAAGTTAATACTTGAGCAACTTAAGAGAATAGATTTTGAAGTAATAGATTATCATGCATCTCAGTATTTATTGTTTCTAGAATGTATGTGTTTTCGTTTCGTAATAATTGTCAAACAGTTGCACGAGTCACTCTGATTTGAGATATGTATTTACATAAAAGAGCGTCTCAAGCTTGAAGATTAACAAATCTGTATTTTAGAACATAAACGGAAACCACAATCAGGCAATAGACATTAAGGGGTTAGGTTGTTTCACCTCTGAGCGCCACTATTTTGCACACATTAGGTTAAACAGCCAGGTCACAAGAACCCCCAATGTTCAGAGAAGGTTGGGGAAGGGGATCCCTTGAACAGTTGTTAGGAGACAAATGTCTTCCGTCTAGGCCATCCAGCATGTTCTTCAACGGGCATAGAGTATGGCTCTCCTGCACACGGGATTACGACTTTGCGATCCCGTGTCTGAGAGAAGGCAGCCTTGCAGAGCCCGTAGACCCACCCTGCCGATTGGGGAAGGGGATTCTGCTTACAGCTGTTAGGAAATGGATGGAAGTCTCCCGTCAAGGCCATTCAGCATTTTCTTTTACATTCACACAGGGTCCCATCTGACGGATGGCGGTCTTTCCAAGCCCATCGGTGTCCCTTTCTCACCGAAATCAAAGGGGGAGGGTTTATCAGAAATATCTCAAAGCTGGCATATAGAGGAAATCTTGATCAGTGGATGGTAACTCAATATTTTGATCACCAGACATGTCATCAGGTGATCGTAGACTCGTAACCCTTCATGGCTCTCGAGGAAATGTTTCGTCCAAATTTGACATTAATTATTAAACAATTGTTCAACTATGTTGCTCTGTTGTGCTTCCTATGTATTTCGCCCAATCCTTAACTTTGCTATGCATTTTAAATCGAGTGGTTTAGGAGGTTTGGGTAGCTCTCTTTAAGTTTTTTTTTTTAGGTAGGTTTGGAAGCTCTCTTTAATAACGTCGTGTGTTAGAGTTAGTAAGATTTGTAGCAATTGGTTTAGCATTGCTTCTGGTGTTCGACAAGGGTGCATTTTGTCTCCTTTTCTCTTTAGTTTGGTTATTGATTATGTAATGTGAAATTATCTGAAAGGAAAAGATTTTGGCCTTAAATGGTCTGGAGATGCGAAAATTTCTGACTTAGATTATGCTGATGATTTAGCCCTTTTGGCAAATGATGTTGATGAGATGAACTCTTTCATTCGAGCTGTTGATGAGACTGGTAGTACAGTAGGTTTGGTTATAAACAGAGAGAAAATTAAAGTGATGAAAATTGGTCAGGCAGGCTGTGATTCAGTTAATCTGAATGGTTGCAGTCTTGAGCAGGTGTCACAGTTTAATTATCTTGGGAGCTATGTAACAGATAATGGTGATGTGCGGCATGAGATTAACAGACCAATAGGGATTGCTGCCGGGACTTTTAAGAATCTATGGAGATTGTGGAGAAATAGGGGAATACACCTAAATACTAAAATTAGACTATAATGGTTTGGTTCTTTCTAGGGTTAGTTATAGTAGTGAAACTTGGACGCTGTGTAAACAAGGTAACAGATGCTTTTGATTCCAGATGCTTACGCAGTATCTTGTGTATTAGGTGGTTCAACTTTGTAACTAATGATGAGGTTAGGCAAAGGAGTCTGCAACCTCCTTTAAGCAGCATATTGTGCAGAGAGAGACTCCGCTGGTTTGGCCATGTTGCCCGTATGGATAATTATAGATTGGCGAATAGGGTTATGAACAGTGTGCCTAGAGGCCTCAGAAGGTGGGGGAGACCTAGGATGCGGTGGGCAGACAATGTCAAACAGGACCTTGTTAGAATTGGTGTGCAGTGACCAGATGTAGCAGATGTAGCTCAGGAGAGATATGATTGGAGAACTAAATTGCGCGGTCTGGTTGGAATTCCGTAGCCCATGGCTGCTAGATGATGATGATGATGATGATGATGATGATGATGATGATGACGACGACGACGACGACGACGAAGGCAATATCATCACGGGAATTTCTTCATAATTCTATTCGACGTGTTTTAATTCTGTTGTTTACAGGTAATTACAACATTCGGATGATTACAAACTGAGATTCTAAAAAAAAATCAATCTCACGATCCATTCAGTAGTAACCTTAGGGATAGGTGTCATCTTTATGAAATTCTGGGTATAAGCAGTATATATTTGTGAAAGGTTTTTTTAATCAACTTATTTTTAAACGCGAAATTATTTCTACCACTGTTATCGTTTTTCCATCGTTTAACGTGAACCTCATCCTCTTCAACTCATCATCATCATCTGTTATGATCGTCGTGGTCTCATCACCAGTTGAAGCATCAGCAGCGTCACATTCATCATTTCCAGCAGCAATGATAAAATCACAACCATCAATCGGGTTTCCTTATCTCGATCAGGTAAAGAGCAAACAATCGTAGGAAAACTCGATGCAACAACATCGCAATCAGCGTCACATCATGAATATCAGTGTCACAATCATCAACTTCAGCATCAGCATTATCAAACGCAATAGCAATAATGAAATATCAACCATCAATCGGTTTTTCTTATCACAACCAAGTAAAGAGCAGCCAATCGGAAGAAATCTCGATGCAACAACATCACAACAGCGTCATATCACCAACAGCATCACAATCATCATCTCCAGCAACCTCAGCTTTATCAAACGCAATAGCAATAATGAAATAGCAGCCATCAATCGGTTTTTCCTTATCTCAATCAGGTAAAGAGCTGAAAATTGGAGGAAATCTCAATGCAATGACATCACAATCAGCGTCACATCATTCTATTCACATCGATCCATTCACTATTAAGTTTAGTAATAGAAGTCACATCCCCTTCAAAGCTTCTGCTTGATTGTAAACCATGATAGTGTTCAGGACGCCATCACAATTCAGATACCCAGGGCAGACCAAGGGGGTTCATCCCCCCGTGAGAATGCTAGTAACCGTAAAGGAGTATAGGAGACAAAAAATACTCACCCTATATATACATATATTATCCGTATTTTCCGAGAAATATTTTAACAACTCTTAGAGCGGAGGAAAAAAAATACTGAAACGGCGTTCCAGTTCATTTTTGCTCGATTTTCTCACCCCCACCTCACCCCCCCCCCACACACACTATATGTTTTTTTATATCTCCGATTCTGATTATACCCATGTGAATTTGTCACGCTACAGTAGGCATTTCATTAATTTAAAAGCCAGCCAATTTTCATTTGATGATCCGGTGTTTTTTTTTTGTGCTTGAACATCCACAAAAATTCCCCTCTCCTCAACCGGTAAAGTCATCAAAGACAGCTGCAGAGAAGATGGATCCTCCGCACGACGACGACTCAGAGCTGCTCATGAACGAAGTGACCCGAAAGGCAATGAGCATCATCACCAACAACAGCGAGATCCACGTGTCATTGAGCGACCACATGCGGCAATACCCGCACACACGAGACACGAGAGAGAGAAAAAAATAATAATAGGAGGAGGAAAGATACAGAAAAACCTTCTGCCACAAAATAACCTTTTCCTCCTTCTTTCTCTGTCATTTGGCCCACATTTTTTGTCGCTAGCTCGTTTATCACCGACAGGAGCAGCCATTTCCGGACTGCCCCAGGAGGAAAACCGACTCCACGTTCATAACCCTTCATTTCCGGTAAAGGGTCCTGACGTCATGTAAAGTGTCTCCCAAATGGTCCAATTTCCTCTACGGAAATCTTTCCGGTCAACTCCATCATGCACGAAGGGCGTGTGCAGGAATCTCTCTCTCTCCAAGATGACTTAGATGGCAAAACGGATGATGAGCTATCCATTCCTCCGTAATTAAATGGCTTATTACTTTTGTTTCTCATTATGTCACGATTTCCCTTTAGTGTTTGATAATAACCAAACTGTAATTGTCAAGTGTCTTGTTCGTAATGGAAATGTTCGCAATTGCTTTCTGCTTCAAGTGTTAATCAAATATCGGGTTACAAGAGTTTAAAGTATAGTTTTCATTCAGTTTGCAAATTAGGTATGTATAGGACCAGTCAGAAGATTGGGAGATAGCAGGGCCATTTGGCTCTGGTCCCTGGCCTAGGGAATATAAATATTACAAGTGATTTTAATTATAATATTTATGTCATTGTAAAATTATATGTCGAACAAGGCAAAACAATGTGTATTGTAAAGCACTGTAAATAGCTTTTATTTGGCCGAGTGGTTAGCGCGCTTGGCTACTGATCAAAGGGACCTGGGTTCGAGCCCTGGGTAAGGCATGTTTGTGTTGTTTTTCTACTGAGATCCCGCCATTTTCACAGACCTTCTACTATAGCATATAAACTGATAGGCTTCTGGCACACCTCTGTGGCAAGAAGCTGATTTTTTCATATATATAATTTAAAATATATTTTAATAAATAATAAAAAAACTTATTAAAGTATCTATTAAATCTATTAGATACATTTATATGCTTTGGGAGTGGGGTGAGAAGACCCATCACACCTTTAACAGGCTGTGGTGTATGCAGTATATATTTAGGAAAGTTTTTTATGTGTTTACTAGTAATTATGAAACCCCTCTGTTATCGTCTTCTTCACCGTCCAAGGTCATCGACATCCTCGTCGATTCATCATCACTCTTTATCACCGTTGTCATCTCATCATCCGTAATAACCGCAGCAGCGTCACATCATCATGTCTAACAGCTGCAACAACACATTTCAAGCGCAGGAGCAATAATAAAATCTCAACTATCAATGTCATCTCTTATCTCACTCGGGTATATAGCAGACAATGGAAGAAAAATCCCTATGCAGCAACACCGCAATCAGTATCGCATTATGAATAGCGTCACATTATGAATTGAATCACAATCAGCGTCACATTATGAATAGCATCAAAATCAATGTCATACACCAATAGCATCACAATCAGTGTCACATCATCAATAGCATGACAATCAGTTTAACTTCACAAATAGCATCACAATCAACGCATCATCAATAGAATCACAATCAGCGTCACATCATCAATAGTATTACAATCAGCATCACATTATCAATGAAATCACAGTCAGTGTCACATCATCAACAGAAGCTTCACAAGTATCATGTCCAGCAGCTGCAATAACACGTTGTCAAGCCAATAGCAATAAGGGAATTACCATCATCAAATGGTATTTCTTATCTTACTCAGGTAAGGAGCAGGCAATAAGAGAAAAATCTCTATGCAACGTATCACAATCAGTGTAGTCACTGAAAGGAGAGCTATGCACCAATCCCCTGTGATGATGCATAGAACCGGCCAGGCCTAGCACCTAATGTCCGACCCCGCCTTCTCGTGGTGCAGACCGTTAGTACATTTCAAAAGAGATACTCTCTTGTGAAAGTGAACGGAAGGGGACGGCTGCCAGATTAGTGTGGCCTACTGATCTGGACAACTATGGCTACTTTTCTTTTTTTTCTACCCTGCTGAGGAGTGATCAACCACATAGGGTCCTGGTGCTGACCATATAAACCCACTGGACTGAACAGATATATGGCTCTGAGCTTGATTATGGATCCTGATGTGGCTGCACTGGTGGGCTTCTGTGGAGGGAAAATCTTCCGCTGTGTTTTCTGTTTGTTTGTGGGTTGACAGCCCCAAGTGAATAGATTCACAGGATATGTTTATCAGCTGGTAGATAATCCTGAGCAGAGGTCATCGCAGGCACCTGAACTCTTTGCTTCTATTGGCATCGTCAAATTCTACATTGGAGGAAGTCTTCCAGTGTAGATGGCTTCAGCCTTTAGTGGTGGGGGAACGGGTCTTTGCCCCATATCTGCGAATAGGGGGCTGTTTGATATTGTCGGCATTCCCTCTCTCAATAAATTTAGTTTCTTTAAACATCCCACTAACCATCAATCGGTTTCACATGTCTTACCTAAGTAAGGAGCAGACAATAGTAAAAAATCCCGACCCAGCAACATCGTAATCAGCGTCGTATCGTCAATAGCATCACAACAGCATCGCCATCAATGCAGGCACAACATGTATTGATGCTTTTTCGTGTAATGCCAGTCTTCAACCCAAAGAAACGCGAGATAAATGAAAAATGACGGTTACTGGAGAGTGGCCAATGTAGAAGATGATGCCAATAGTTCCAGCTGAGAGATGATACTAGCTCCAACTGATTGGTGTCTGTCAGAAAAAAAATGGATCCATTTCCAACGACAAAAGAGTTAGATAGGACTTTCCGGAATAGCTTTATAACTAGTAGAATATCACGATTGCTATATATATTTAATCAATAATGTCGGTGATTTTGATCTAATGGATGTTGTAAGAACTTCAGCAAAGGAAGTCAGCTCATTCCTTCAGTTTCCTTTATTGCTGGTTAGGATTTATACACGGTAAAAAAATTATTTCCCAGCTAGAATAGTCGATTGTCACGCTAAAGTTCCTTTACCACATTATTCTTAAGAATAAGGGAAAAAATGCTTTTTAATGCATATTTATGAGATTACGAATAACTCCAAATATTATTTTTTCTGTCACATAGTGCAAGTGACTTGGCCCCTAATGCAAGTTTGCTAAATGTGGGCAATCTTTGATTTCTTCTAGCTGGTTGGAATGCTCGAATTTTTCGAAATTTCTTTTCATTTGATCATGAACATAACCCGAATTGAAAAGTTATCAGTTTTTAATTAATACAGTGGAGTGCTGTATTAATGTTCTGTCACAATGTTAAAGTATAGATAGTCACACATTAACCTAAAAGATCGTTTTCAAAAGATGAAATTTTAAAATAATTTCCGGGCGATGTCACATTGTGTGTGACGTGTGTAAAATATTTTGTGTGGTGTGAAAAAAAGTTTTAAATTTCATCTCCTAAAAACTCTCTCATAGATTAACATGGAATACCCTATGCTTTTAACATTGTGACAGAACTCTCATTTTATACACTACTTGTGGTTTTGCAAATTTTTCCCAATGAGCTCCCTCAGCTTAGCAAATATTTTACCCCCCACCCCTTCAGTTTTATTAGCCTCCTCCAAATATATTTAAAGTGACAAAAAATACCAATTATCGAGATGTAGCGGGCAAACAAAGCAACTCAAAATGCACGTGGCAATGTTGCCGACTATGAAGAACCAATAGTTACTATTTGTGAAGTTGAATTTCAAATCGCGCAAGAGATGCAATAACTGAAGAAAGATTTTAACAGAAATGGAGCTATCATGTAGCTAAAAGGGCTATGCTTCTTTAAAGCTACCTAACTAGTCGTGCCACACTTGGAAAATCACTGAATTAATGCAGTAATATCACAATCACCGTAACATCATCACTAGCATCATAATCAAAGTCACATTATCACTAGCATCATAATCAAAGTCACATTATCAATAACATCACACTCAGTGTCACATCATCGATAGTATCACAATCGGCAAAGCATCATCGATAGTATCACAATCAGCGTCACACCATCAATATCACCAAGATTACCGTCGTATCATCGATAGCATCACAATCAGTGTCACATCATCAATACCATAACAATTTCCGTGAACCTTAATGATGTAGGCTGATAATTTTGATTTAGTATAACTTATTTGGGATTTTTTGTAGCTTAAATTTATGTTATTAAGTTCGAACTATTTAATGCCACAATAATTATTTTCACGAATTTGTTTTGAAGACTAATAACTTGCTATTACACATTTCTTAAACTTTCTTTCTTTCCTCTAGTCCACCGTGTCCCGTGCATGTTGAGAGAGAGACAAACAAGATAAACTTGCAAAGTCAATCGTCCATTACGGACGTAGGTTTCTGAGTATGGACCCTCCAAGCTGATAATCTGATGCTCCCATGTTCGAGCCCCAACTACTGTACATCTGCGTTGATATTTATGTGCACTAATCCTCCCTTTTCACTCGGTAAGAAAAAGGATACCGCTGGGATTGGAAAAACCACCGTCCATCGTATGGGACGTTAAGCCATGTCTCCATGTGTAGGATAGCCATGGGCGTCAGCACAGGGGAACAAACGGGGCATTGGCCTCCCCCTGGGATCGAGTAAAATATTCCACAAATTACAGTCGTAACAATTTAAATGTAATTAATTTATTTACATTATGTTGTGTTTTTGCATTGATGCAATACTGTATTCTACAATCTACTTGTGAAAAAAATCATAAAAAATTTAAATAATTAAATAAAAATTTATTGATGTAATTATTTTTCTCCAAGCTTCCCCCCCCCCCCCATGGAAAATTTTCTGCGGACGTTCAACGCTCATGAGGATAGCCATATCCTCTTTACGTTAAAAAAAACCTGGGTTGCCTTGACAGGAGTCTTCCATCTGTCTCCTAACAGCTAACTAGGGGATCCCTTTCCCCAACCTTCTGTGAACCTTAATGATCTGGCTAAAAAGTGCCTCTCAGAAGTAAAGTAATCCAACCCAATTATTCGCTGAATGAGAACATTTAAGCTATGCTGTGTGTGCAGAAAAGACAACAAATATAAAGACCATAGAGTAATGGTACATAACCCTGAGCTGCGGACCGCAGTAAAAAAAAATAGCCTGCAGAATACATTGAGTGATAACTTTACACATAAACACAATAATTCACTTAAAAATTTTATAAAAAAATAATTGATTTACAAATTTATAACAATAATAATAACAAATAACTCAAACATATTTCATATTTTGACATCAACATCAGCTATCGCGAGCTGCATAAAAGCAGTGGAGGCCGCACCACTTCTATACAGAAGATGGAGCTATCACAGAGCCCTCTGAATCACCTATAGTAAGGATCTATCCTAGATTATGTGTCGCTCTTTCACAATATAACGTCCCAGTTTTAATATATTGGATAAAATGCGTATAAAGGTTTAAGTAATGAAACAATTTTGTATAACGCTATAATCAAACAATAATTTACTTGTGTTGAAGATTTTATTTAAAAAAAGTTGAAATATTTTTCTTTATTTTTTTTCACTTGAGATGTGTTATTTTGCCGCCACTTCAGATGACAAACAGGCAAGTGATAAACAGATGGGATGATAAATTGGAAACCATATGAAAGAGAAACATCTTGAAGGAGAATCGGATGAGGAAGCAGAAAAAAAAATGGGGGAGAGAAAGGTTGAAGAGACTAACAAACGAAAGAGAAATGAACGGACAGATGGATAGAGGTGAAAAGAGGAAGGAAACGGACTGATGAACAGACAAACGATGGAAGAGGAAACATAAATGAACAAACAAATGAATGGGAGAGAAACTGATAACGAACAGAATGGATAAGAAGCAGACCGATGTTTCTCATCCATACGATTATCTGTATGGATAAACCAGAGTAGTGTCCTGACACCCTAGCACCCCCCACTAGTGCTTTCCCCCCTATGACGTCACAAGCCACGCTTTTTGGCTTTTGGCAGCCTCTTTTTTGAAACAAGGATTTTTCAGTAGTATTACGTTAGTTTTGCATAACCACTAGTCTCGTTTTAAATTGTTAGCTTCTTCTGTAGCAAGCAAGTGTCCGTAAGACAATATGTTTATTCTTACATGTGAACAAACACACACACATACGATAACATATACACGTAAAGATGAAACATATACAGACACTTTAACACACACACACACACAGAGAGAGAGAAACATGAAGACGTATACACATACAGAGAAACATGAAGACGTATACACATACAGAGAAACGACTATGTGCACACAGACATCTTAACACATACACACGAAAACATATACATATAAAGAAACATATTAACATACATAAACATACACACACTCACATACGCACACATACACGATTCACTGAAACACACACACACACACCTAGAGAGAAACAAACATGCAGACACAGTTACATCTTGACATATATGCACACATCTAAACGTACACACATTTCGTAGTAACATACATATTTACACATAAACACGAACACACACTCACACAGAGAGAGAGAGAAACAAACATACAGACAGACATACGTACAAGACAGTGTGCTTTAGTGTAATGCGGTGCCCTGTGAACTAAAGAATCTTTCTCAAACCCAAACAGTATAACTTTCACGTAGGTTCTGATATCAAAGATAATGTGTTTTCTTGCAGTGCAGCACCCCCATGGGCTAAAAATATTTCTCAAACCCAATCGTAGCGTGTTTTTTCACAGATGTGTTCCATTGGTAGTGATCGTTATCTCTATAGATTTAAATGTGAAGCATAGAGTGCGTATCTCTTTGTATGAAATCGCTTATAATGAGAAAATATTTCCTTTAAAAGTGTGCTGGAGATATTTGGAGGTGATTCAGCCACACATTTAGGGTATTTTAATGTTTTGAAAGCAATTCTGTCTTTCCCGGTGTGTACTTATCTAATTTTTTACAGTTGTTTTTTCAGCTATTGGAACTTATTTTGAAGTTATTCTGTCATGCGTCCACTGCATTTGAAGATATTTTGTCATTCATTTATCAAATAATTTTAGCTCTTGACAAGAAAATGGGGTGAAATACATGAATATAATAAAAAAAAAATAATGTAATGGATGGCGATTTTTCTAGATCCTAGTACAGTAATATTTAATGTGAGAGGTTGTCGGAATCTTGGTAGGAAAACAACACAAACGTTCATGTCTTACTATGGATCTCAGACCTTGGCCTTGTTAGATCAGAAGTAACTAACCTGCTGTCTATGAGATAGATTAGAAATATTCTCATGCAGGAAAAATAACTAAACACACGAGAAATCCCGTGTTAGATTGTAGTGAAACACCCTATCTTTGTCGAAAAACTTGTGTTTGCAGCGAAAAATAGCCATATTCACCCACACTTATACACTTATTCATGCGGTGCCCCGTGAACTAAAGACTCTTTCTCAAACCCAAACAGTATAACTTTCATGTTGGTTCTGATATCAAAGATAATGTGCTTTCTTGCAGTGCAGCACCCCTATGGGCTAAAAATCTTTCTCAAACCCTATCATAGCGTGTTTTTTCACAGATGTGTTCCATGGGTAGTGATCGTTATCTCTATAGATTTAAATGTGAAGCATAGAGTGCGTATCTCTTTGTATGAAATCGCTTATAATGAGACAATATTTGCTTTAAAAGTTAGAAGTTATTAGTATGAACTAAAAAAGTGGTGATGTATACACTATCTGATCGTTAAAATCAAACTTTAGCAAGTTAATATTAGCAAGTTCTTTAGCAAGTTCTCTAGCTAGCGAGTCCGAAATTAGTGTGTCTTTGCTTTAAAAATAAATACGTCTTCACGCAGCTAATTGTCGTAACAGTTACAGGATTTTTTCATACGATCCCGTAGAAGGGGGTGAGAGGATGTCGGGATCATGGTAGGAAAACAACACAAACGTTCATGTCTTACTATGGATCTCATACCTTGGCTTTGTTAGATCAGAAGTAACTAACCTGCTGTCTCTGAGATAGATTAGAATTATTCTAATGCAGGAAAAATAACTAAACAAACATGAAATCCCGTGTTAGATTGTAGTGAAACGCCCTATCTTTGTCGAAAAACTTGTGTTTGCAGCGAAAAAGAGCCATCTTCACCCACACTTATGCGCTTATTCAAACGTACCGAGGGGACCAGAAACTCTGAAAAGAGATAGCGGCTTGGGATAACCGACGAGAGAGCTTACATTACGTTTTATCGGTGGTTGAAGTCAGAGAATGCAAAGTTAGGTCTAGCGGATCGATTCTGGGACCCAACTTTTCATGGAAATACTGAAAATATTGTTGTTTTCTTATAAACACTGAGTTTTCAGATTTTAAATTTCCAAACTTCTGTGGTTCTTTGCTGATGTTTTCTATATGCAAAGTATTTTGAATATTTGTCCATCCGTGTGTACGCAATGTAGTATAGAAATGTGTATTCTCATGCAGGAAAAAATAACTAATAGTGAAAACAACTTGTGTTTGCAACGAAAAATAGCCAACTACACCCACACTTATGCGCTACGTACCAGGGAACTATAGAACCAGGAAATCTGAAAAGAGCGTGAGATAGCGTCTTGGAATAACCATCGAATAGTCGTTTTTTTCTATCTTACAGTATTTGCGTTGTAATTTTCTGTTTTGAAGCGTTTTTTTACAACCATCCCACTACATTTTTATACTTTCTCTCTCGTCACAGTATGTTTTACAGTTATTGTGCCTTCCACTTCCAAAGAATTGTGAAAATATTCACCTATCCACTGAAATGTGTGTGTATTTACAGATATTCCAACACTCTTTACATTTTAGTGATTCTTATTGAATTTACCATCCATTTCGTTGTTTTGCTAATTTTCGTTTATGCATTTAATTTGATTTCACGACCTAGTCACATGGTGTATCATGGGTAAAGTACTACCCATTTCATCTCTTTTCAGGTTTGTATGACGGTCAAGCAAACTTGCAATCAGTTTTTCATTCTAAATGCTTGTTGTCTGCATATCACCGAAATTCCTCCTCGTATGCCTTCCAAAAAGGTACATTGTAGGTTATCAACTCTAGTATTTGTCATCTTCAGGTATGAAGGCAGGAGCTATGTAAACATAACGGGGTCAGTATCTGCCACCAAACACATCAGCTAATATATACATTTAGCTAATATATACAAGACGTTATATTGGCGTCATGTACGTTATATTGGCGTAGGTTGTTTTTTTTATGTGGAATGAATATTTTCATTACACGGGTATAGACTTCTACCCCCCCCCCCCCACTAGCGCTTCTCTGAGGAGCTAATGTGTGTCATCTCAATTTTAAGCGTTCTAATAAGATTATTTCATAACCTAAAGGACAGCCATCTGCAAGGAATCGGTATTAATTGCATTCCCTATAATATGGAAAACAGCATTCTCCCTTTGAATTTCATAGAAACAAATTCTTAATGGAACAATAATGGTGCTTTTCATCGTCTGATAACAGTAGGAGATTGGCGTGCGCTTTAAATCTGAATGGTGTGATGTAGAGTGGGAACATCTCTTTCTCGTATCCAGACAGAAATGTTAATTTTTTCGAATTTAGATATTTGATTTATTGTTAAAGGGAAAATTAGGCCTGATATGTTTTCTTCTAAATGTATATAGTTGTTAAGGTGTTCAGTGTTTCCTATTGCAGGATACGAAGTGGCTAAAACAGACAAAACATTTTTTGTCGGAATTACATACATTAACAATTCTCTTGGAGTAGGGATATAACTAGGTCCCGCAAGAGGGATATATTTTCCAATGTTCATTTCACTATGGAGTACAGTATTCACTATGTGCTCCTTCAAATGAGGTCTTGATCTTCTTGCACATTGAATCTGATTCTCTGTTTAGGGATGATGTAGGAAGACTTGTGACACAGTTACTTCGGAAAAACGGGGTGCAGTGTTCGAAGGGGAGGCTTTTCGCCTGAAGCACACTTGCACTGTAAGGTACCATTTAATAACTATTTTAAACTTTGTCCACTAAATTATTTTTCTGATCGTAATACATGCAATTGAATTTCGTTGAAACATATTTCTTCCCGACACTGTACCATAATTGTGTATTCTTATGGAAGTTGAGTGATTCAAGTCACTGGTTCATTTCTAACAATAGTTTTTCAAGTAAGCTGAAATCTGGAGATGTTTTAGCACGAAATCAGTTTGGGTTCTTCCCAGTGTTTTCCCAGTGATATCCCATTATTTAATTAGTTTCTATTTTTAATGAAGGAAATCGTTTTATCAGTAGCAAATATTGTCGAGCGGATAGCAACAGATCTGTCTGCAATCACCCGTTAAGAAAGTGACCTTGTCACATCCTGCTTGTTGCGAAATGTACGATGAAAGGTCGAACTCGCAAAATACGGGTAAAAGAATTGCAACACCCTCGTTGTCATTAAAACGTGGTCCGGTACCAAACGCTTGTTCTAAAGCGGAACTTTTATGACACCCAAACAGGTCACCATATCACACATAATGAGGAATAAGTTTTTCCTTTTTATTAAATTTTTTTACCCAATGACATTTTCTGAGGTACAGTCTTACTGTAGAATAGTCCTTCTAGTAAAAATTGGACAACCCACAGTAACGGAGTTAAAAGAAATAAGTGTTACTGAAACGGACTTAAAATACGACGGTTAAAAAAATACGTATATTAATATGAAAGGACTATCGGGGTTCATTATAAGAAATACGTAGGAAAAGCGAGTTATACAGAATACGAAGGTTGTGAAAAAAAAACGTAGGAAAAAAAAAACCTAGTTTAACATCTGAAATATAAAACTCAAGCTGTAATAAAGAGATACCTAATTTATACGGGTATACCCCGTTTGAGACACATCTAAGCCACATCATCAGGTACAAGGCATAGCTGAGCGCAATTATGCTTCCGCTATCGGTAGTGAGTTCAAATATGGCGTCGGAAGCAAATTTTTTTTTTAAATACAGGAGACGTACTAAAGTTATAGGCCCTTTTTACATAATGACGAATAAGTTTTTAAGATTTTTTTTTCCTTTTATTAATTTTTTACCCATTGGTATTTTCTGTGGGACAGTCTTTTAAAACTGTAGAATAGTACTTCTAGTAAAAATGCGATAACCAACAGTAATGGAGTTAAAAGAAATACGCTGAAAAACGTTAGTTATAAAGAATACGAAGGTTGTGAAAAAACGTAGGGTAATAAAAAACCAGTTTAATATCTGAAATAAATCTTTAAACTGTAATAAAGAGATACGTAATTTATATGGCTATACCCCGTTTGTGACACATCTAAGCCACATCATCAAGTCCAAGGCATAGTCGAGTGCAATGACGCTAAAGCTATCGGCACTGAGGTAGCAAGTTCAAATATGGCGACGAAAGCAAATTTTTTTTTAAAATGCAGGAGAGGTACTAAAAATAGTATGGACGTTGGATGACACCGATTAAATGCGCCAAAACTGATATGGTTTAAAGAGGGGAGGGCTTAAAATATAGGTGGATCAACAGGGGGGTCTATGAAGAGGGGAGGGCTTAAAATATGGGTTAAACAGGGGAAAAACAAGAAAATTCGAGAAGGGGAATTAAAATATAGGTCAACCAGGGGGTCTGTAAGAGGAGGGAGGGCTTAAAATATAGGTCAACCAGGGGGTCTTCAAGAGGAGGGAGGGCTTAAAATATAGGTCAACCATTGGGGAAATAAAGAGAAATCGGGGAATTAGAGTAAAAATAAGGGGTTTTCCCGAAAATAGTACTTCTCACTGTCAACAGATGGCACCAGGGGTTTTTTCATAAGGGGGAGGAATTTTTTTATAAAGGGGGAATCAAAAATAGAAGAATTAGAATTAAAATAAGGTTTTTTGGGAATTAGTACGCTTCATAGGCACCAGATGGCGCCACTGAGGGAGGAAGGGGGTGAAAGGGGGTGTTTAATCAGGGGGAAGGAATTATTAATAAAGGGGCGTGGCATGTTAAGTCATGATTACATCATGTTACATCATAGGGGCGTGGCCGGTGACGTCATATGGGTCGTGGCCAGTGACGCCATAGGGGCGTGACCGGGAGTGGGCGTGGCTTGTGACGTCATAGGAAAGCACTAGTGGGGGTGCTAGGGTGTCAGGACACTACTAACCAGTAATGGTGGAAGAGAAACAGAAACGAACAGATGATCAGACAAATGATGGAACAGAAACGGATAGAATAACAGACAAAAAGATTGAAGAGAAGCAGGCAAATGAATAAACAAATGATGGAAAAGAAACGGTAAGTGAACAGACAAAAGAGCTTGAAGGGAAACGGACCGATGAACAGAAGAACAATGGAATATTTTTTCCTTCCAGCTTTTCGGTTCTGTCGTCATGGATTTCGTTTCAGATTTGTTTTGTTTTTCTAGAGGAACAGTTGGGATTTTTTTTTTGTTTCTTCACGTGATGATGACTTAGCTAGACTAATTATGCTTTTATTACAGGCAAACAATGGGAAAGTCGTAACCAATAAATATTTCGATCTTTCTTCAGTTAAAATGTATGAAATCAGTCTTAACGTCGCTATCAAATTTAGAGGAAAAATTGTCTTGAGCCGGGTGGAATACGTACCTATCATTTCTTGGTAACGTAACGGACCATAAAGAAAAAGGTGAGCGGACAAGAAGATGCGAAAAGAAAGATTTTTGTCTGTTCATCTGTCTGTTTTTATTACATCATCATGTATATCCTTTTATTTTCTGGGATGATAAATTTCATTTCCACCAGAAAATGAAAGAAGAAACGGACCGACCGATGAACAAAAAACGATGGAATAAAAATGGACAGCTGAATAGATAAAAATATGGAAAAGAAATGGACAGTTGAACTGACAAAAATATGGAGGACAGATGAAACTGACAAAAATATAAACGGACAGATGAAAGAGACAAACAAATAAAAGTAGAGACGGACCGATGAACAGACAAAGAAATGGAATAAAAACAGATACATGAGCAGACTGATATGGAAGAGAACCAGAAAGGTAAACAGACAAACAAATTAACGGAAAAACGAACAGATGAACATGATGATGGAATAAAAACATACAGATGAACAGACAAAAATACTGAAGAGAAACGGACAGATGCACAGACAAACAAATGAAAAAAGAAACGGGCCGGTGAACAGAAAAATTATGGTAAAGGAAACCATCAATAAAAAAGAAAATGTTAGAAGAAAAACTGACAGATGAATAGACAAAAAAGATGTGAGTGAAATGGACAATAAACAGAAAATTATGGAAGAGAAAATGATAGGTTTGCATGGTAGATATAGGGACAGGTTGACAAATACAAAAGTTGAAGAGAAATGCACTGATGAAGGGACAAAAAGTTGAAGGAAGTTACAACAGATGAACGGATAAGAAGATGGAAGGAAAGACGGACAGACGAACCGATGAACAAACTAATAGGAAAGGAAAGCAAACTGATGAACAGATATATGGTGAAAAAAGAAAGGAAAAGATGAACAAACAAATGGTAAAGAAAGAAAAGAGCTGATGAACAGACAAACAGATGCAAAGTGAAACGAAAAGAATAATGAACAAACAGGTGGGAAGTGAAACGAAAACAATGATGAACAAACATAGAGAAGGTAATATGAAAAGAATAATGAAAAGATGGAAGGTTAAACGGACGAATCGGCGGACAGACGTAAGAGTAAGAGATCGAATAAACAAAGAAACAGAAAAGTAACATTAGATTTGCATACGCTATTTATCCTGTCTTTTTTTAAAGCATTAAAGAAAAAATAATAAGTTAACGAGATCACAAATCTCAAACCATAAAAAAATCCCTAATAATTCGATAGCTTAACCTACAGGAATTTAATGATTAGCTTATGGAACATTACCATTACGCTTCTAAAAAAAGCTGCATTTCGTTTTTTTTTATCTTCCCCATTTACAAAGAACAAAGATGCTCCACCCATTCCCGAAGCGCCAATAACATCTTCGTCTTTCGTTTTTCCTTTCCATACGCATCGTCTATCCTTAGTATTCCGCCAACGATAGCTATAGTCGCTGTGTTCTTAGGAGCACAGCCTTTGCGGTAAGCCTCCATTTTATGTGAGCTACACAACATCGATGAAGAGTAGAGCGGATTACCAGAACTGGAGGATTTTTTTTTCTCCTCTTTCTTTTGTACTCTTCTTAACGGTCCTCTTTCTCTCTCTCCCTTTTGCTCGCTCATTCTCTCATTCCCTTTTACTTTTTTTTTCTTCCTTCTTTTTTCCCTTCCGTACGCCATTCTCGAAATCCACGATGAAATGGCGGTTTCTACAAGCCGTCGCTAATCACTCCCAGCAAAGACCTCTTGAGGACTGGGGTGGACTTGTTCTTTTATCTTCTCTACCTGAGGATGACTGACTAAAATGGACGTAACTTTGAAAACGCTCTGCGGGAAAATTGAATTGCAGCTACAGCAAAGTGCAGACTTACCAACTGGTTTTAAGAGTGGACTTTTTCTTTCTCTCTTTTCCTTCCCGTTGTTCGGTCCTATCGTCATGGATTTCGTTTTCCGTTCGTTTTGTTGTTTGTAGAAGAACAGTTCGGGCCTTTTTTTTTTCAAATTTCTTCGATTGGTGATGATTTAGCCAGACTAATGATGCTTTATTACACAGCAAACAATCGGAATATGTTACCCAATAAATCTTTCGGTGTTTCCTCAGTTAAATGGTATGAAATTAGTCTTAACGTCGTTATCAAATTTAAAGGAAAAATTACCTTGAGCCGAGTGGGATACGAACCCATCATTTCCTGATAACATATTGGGTGTTCTGACCACTGAGCTACCGACCGCTAATGGGGCGGGGGTTGCTCAGCCGGTAGAGTGCCAGACTCGCAATCTGCAGTTCCCAGGTTCTAGTCCCTGCTGGGCCAGCATTGAGATTTATCTCCGTAAAACTTCCCGCCCTACCCTCGGTCAGCAAAAGACACCTATTGACCTTGGAAAGGCCCCCGTCCGTCTGATGGGACGTTAAGCCGTGGTTTGTGTGCGTGAGAGCCGCTGGATGGCCTTGACGGGAGCTACCATCTGTCTCCTAATAGCTTTCCAGTGGGTCCCCTCCCCTCAACCATCTATGAGCCCACGGGGTCTTTGTGGCATGGCCATTTAGTCCATTGTGTACAAAAAGTGCGGCTTAGAGGTGAAACAACCTAACCGATCGCTGATCAAGATCTCTTACATTAAGTGATATGAACTATACTGCTCACAAAAATTAGGGGATATTTCATCGCTTCATATTCATTTTGAAATATCCCCTAATTTTTGCGAGCAGTTTATTTTACCTGCAGTTCATGGCTATATACTTGTATCACTTGAACGAATGCCTTCTCCGCTTACAAAGATCATCCTGAAGGAGATGGCAAAGTATGTTACGAGCGTACTCAATATATTATACAGGCAGGGGTTGGCTCAGTCAGTAACTCGCCAAGCTCGTAATTTGTAGTTCCCAGGTTCGAGTCCTACCTGTGCCAGTGTTTAGATTTATCTCTACTAAACCTCCACCATGCTGTCAATAATGAAAGGAAAAGCCGTTTGTCTTGAAAAGGTCGCCGTCCGTCGGATGGGACGTTAGACCGTGGACCGTGTGCATGAGAGTCACACCCTGCGCACGCAAAGAACTCGCTGGATGGCCTTGAGGTTACCATCTATCCCTTAAAAGATGTCTAGTGGATCCACTTCTACCAATCTTCTCTGAGCAGTGGGATCCTTATGCCCTGGCCATTTAGGGGGCGGGGGTGGCTCAGTCGGTAGCGTGCCAGGCTCGTAATCTGCAGTTCGCAGGTTCGAGTCCCAGCTGGGTCAGCATTGAGACTTATCTCCTCAAAACTCCCCGCCCTGCCCAAGGTCAGTAGGGGACACCGATGAGCTTGAAAAGACCACCGTCCGTCGGATGGGACGTTAAGCCGTGGTCCCGTGTGCCATCCCTGCTGCAAGTTAAAGAACACGCTGGATGGCCTTGACGGGAGACTACCATCTATCTACCAACAGCTATTCCAGTGGGTCCCCTCCCCTAACCTTCTCGAGCCTTCGGGGTTCTGGTGACCTAGCCATTTAGTCCATGGTGTGCAAAAAATTGCCGCTCAGAGGTAAAACAACCCAATCCAAGCCCTGGCCGTTTAACCATTTGTGTACAAAAAAGTGACGTTCAAGGGTAAAACAACCCAATAAATATATCTCTATGTCTCCTGAGTTTAAAGGTATGAAATTATTCTTAGCAAAGCACCTGATATGTAAGTTGTGAACAAGTTAATATCCCACCCGGCTCAAGATAATTTTTCTTCTAAATTTGATATCGGTGTTAAGTTTGATTTCATATATCAAATGTGAATGTCTGTCTATAACAATCATCAACTTTCTCAGGTATATTCTACATGTAAGAGCTTATGACTTCCCTTGAAACGTATTTTTTCCTCCTCTTTTCCGCTAAAACCTTGTAAAAACATTATTCCCCAAAGAGCTAGGTAAGGACACCAACGAAACAAACATTAAGGACGTGTAAAATTCCTTCTTCACTTGCTACTTTGGAGCATGCGATATAGTTACGAGTAGGCCCGGATCTAGAAAAAAGGAAACTAAATCGAGGGAGGGGAAGAAACGAAATCGATCAGAGAAAATGTAAGGGGGAGGGGAGGAGGGCAAGAGACTGGATTTCCAATGCAGTATAACATTTCTCCCTCCGTTTTACAGATCTTTAAAAAATTTGTTGAAAAGTTCACGAAATAAAAATAAGTTTCGTAATTTTTATCTCTATTGCCCTTATTAACATTATGAAGGGAGGGGGGGATTCAGGGGCGGATTAACATTCCACGGCCGGATCTAGGAGAGGGAGTAAGAACTTTTACCCTTGATCATCCTCCTAGATCCGACCCTGGCGATGACAATTTGGGCACACAGCTTTATTAGTTAAGTGGTGTTTAATCTTTGAGCGACGCTTTTTTTTTGTTTAGAATGGGCTAAATGGCCCAGGTTACAAGGACCTGAGAGTTCAGAGAAGATTGTAGAGAGGGAACCCATTGGATAGATGGCAGCCTCCGGTCAAGACAATTCAGCGTGTTCTTGCATCACGCACGGGGTATGTCTCTCCTGTATATGGAGCCACGTCTTTGCATCCGATCAGACGGACGCGGCCTTTCCAAGCGCATCGGTCTTCCCTGACCGAGGTCAGGGTGCGGGTGTTGTGAAGATAAATCTCAACGCTGACCCAGGTAGGGCTTGAACCTGAGAACTGCATATTACGAGCCTGGAGCGTTTCCGACTGCTCCCTTACACATTTCCTCCTCCCCAATGACTCATTAGTGTTTTCTTTTAAAAAAAAAAACAAGTAAAAGAATGGTTCAGTCGATAGCGTGCCTGTCATGTAATTTGATGTTTCCAGGTTCGAGTTTGGGAACATTTTTCACTAATTCTCTCTGTTCTCAAAGAAAAAGAGGACACCGATAGGCTTAGAAAGATCGCCTTTGGGATGTTAAGTTATGACTCATTGTGCATGCGAGACATATACACTCTGAACCGTAATCAATACAGTGGATAGCCTTGACGGGAGATTCCATCTCTTACAGGAGTAAAATGGAACCCTTTCCTTACCCAGATCTGATCTTTTGAAGTAATCTGGCATTTGGTACTACGGTAAAAAATTGACAATTTGGTGTTATGGTTGGTGATCAGCCATTTGCTATAATGATAAGTGAATGGTCATTTTGACAGTTTGGTAAGAATATGGTAATTTGACATTATGGTAAAAATGACTGGACATTTTGTATTATGATAAATGACTACCCATTTGGTATTATGATAAGTAACTGGTCATTTTGCATTATGGTGATGAATAACTATTCGGTACTATTCGGTAATATAGTAGTGACTGGCCATTTGGTGTTATTGTAAATGACTGGTCATTTGGTACTAGGGTAAGTGAATGACCATTTTGTATTATGGTAAGTGACTGCTCATTTGTTATTTTCGTAAGTGTCTGCTCATTTGTTAATTTTGTAAGTGGCTGCTCATTTGTTATTTTGTAAGTGGCTGCTCATTTGTTATTTTGTAAGTGGCTGCTCATTTGTTATTTTGTAAGTGGCTGCTCATTTGTTAATTTTGTAAGTGGCTGCTCATTTGTTAATTTTGTAAGTGGCTGCTCATTTGTTATTATGGTAAGTGAAGCCATTTGATATTATTGTAAGTGACTGGTAATTTGGTATTATGGTAAGTGAATGGCCATTTTGTATTATGGTAAGTGACTGGTCATTTGGTATTATGGTAGATGAATGCCCATTTTGTATTTTGGTAAATGACTGGTCATTTGGTATTATGGTAAGTGAATGCCAATTTTGTATTTTGGTGAATGACTGGTCATTTGGTACTATGGTAAGGGACTAATCATTTGGTATTGGTGGTGAGTTGCCGTTTGGTGTTATGGTAAGTGAGTGACCATTTGATATTATTGTAAGAGACTGGCCATTTGGTATTATGGTAAGTGAATTGCCATTTGGTATTATGGTAAGTGAATTGCCATTTGGTATTATGGTAAGTGAATGGCCATTTGGTATTATGGTAAGAGAATGACCATTTTGTATTATGGTAAGTGACTGGTCATTTGGTATTATGGTTAGTGACTAGTCACTTGGTATATGATAAGGGACTGGTCATTTTATTTAATATGGTAAGAAACTGGCCACTTGGTATTATGGTATGTGAATGCCCATTTTGTATTTTTGTAAATACTGGTCATTTGGTATTATGGTAAGTGACTGGTCATTTGGTACTATGGTAAGTGACTGGCCATTTGGTGTTATTGTGACTGGCCGTTTAGTGTTGTGGTAAATCACTGGCCATCTAGTATTATGGTAAGTGACTGGTCTCTGTGCAGTTGACGAAATGATGGTTCTCACAGGTCAGTGGTGATTCAGCTATCAATTACCAGTATATCAACCAATGCTTTGGTATTATGGTAAGGGACTAGTTATTTGGTATTGTATTGAGTTGCCGTTTGGTATTATGATTGGTAAGTGACTGGTCATTTAGTATTATAGCAAGTTACTGACCATTTGAAATTATGGTAAGTGACTGGTCATTTAGTATTATAGTAGGTTACTGACCATTTGGTATTATGGAGTGACTGGGGTATTATGTGCAAAAAGTGCCGCTCGGACAACCCAACCAACATGGAATACAAGAATGGATTACCATAATTAAGCATGGGGGAAGTTAGTAATAAAAACCGAAATTCGCAAACGAACTGATGATTGATGAATAGATCGGAGCAAAAGTTACTGATTTTAGTGAAACTTTCGTTATTTCAAGTTTGTGGATTTGTCTGTTTGTTTGTTCCGTGAAGACTCGCATATCTGTGTATATCGTTGTCATTTTCGCCCAATGTTAAGTCTGAAAGTCGAGATGAACTGAACCACTTTTTGAAACAAAAAATTCACTTGACAGCCGAGGGACGCATAGCAACAACCAGTGAGAGACTCACACATAATTGTTCTTCCACAAGATCAATATCGACGGAAGTTCACTTAGTCCTGCCTTTGTCAGAAGAGAAAACTCTCTTTCTGTCTAATAAGGGGCAAAATGCGATTGATTGAAGCAAATGTTACTGTGCAATTGACGAAATGATGGTTCTCACAGGTCATTGGTGATTCAGCTATCAATTACCAGCATATCAACCAATGTTTTCAGAGTTCAACCAATGATATCATAGCTCATTGGTTAACTGAAGTGACTGGTTGACAATTAACCATAGACCTGTGAGAATTGCTAATGTTTCAACTGCATCCAACCGTGCTTCGTCACTGGGTCTAATAAATATTGAAACTTTTGATGTAATTTTTGAAAGACACTGCACCAGGGGTGGTCATAAATCTCAAGTCTGTAGGAGGCCATTTAGGGGCATGTGAAAGATTATGTAGTCCATAAATGACACTCTGAAATTTACTATTGGATTATTTAGTAGTCACGATCATATTTAGTAATCTGTCATTTGGCCTTTGAGATACTAAGGGCGTCAAGGGTTTTCCTTACTGGAAAAAGAAAATGGCGACCAAACCCTGCATCCAAATCCTTCAGGGATACAAAAATGGTTGGCTGTTGGAATTAATAAGTACACATTAGGGGGGGGGGGGAGGGTGGCCCCAATTCGCTGGATTTCTTTGCATCAGCTGAGATTGAAAGGATTACTTTACAGTAGTTGGCGATGTTCCCTGCCTTTGTAAACCAAATGATATCTTATATATTTTACCCATAAAAAACCAGAATGTTTTTAATGATTAACATGTTATTTTTGGAAAGATATCGGCATGATTTCAGTTGTGTTTAATCCAGCTTTACCTTTTCCATTTTATCTCGCCTTCTGCTTTTTAATTTTAAACATCTTTTTTAATTATTGTACTTGATTTTTTTTTAAATTTACGCAGTATGGAAACGATCATAGACAACGTCTCAATAATAGGAAATGCACAAACCTGCACAGACTCATTATAAAAAAGTACTCATATGTTAAAGTGTTATATTAACCTTAACAATTGAATAATTAAGTATCAAAAATAGTTGAGGGTCCAAAAGGTTAAAAACTGAAAGTTTGCTTGTTCTGACTATGTGGAGTTAGTATCCATGTGGTGGCACATGTAATGTCAAAAATACTAAATTTTTAAATCGCTGGATTGGTTAAATATCTGATCTTCTTATCTTCGAGAAGTTCCTATTTGACACGATTAGACTTTTTTTTTAGGGCTGCATTAGAAACATCTTTTTTTCCAAAAAAAAAAAATCCATAATTTGCAACATCGAAAGGATAGAATCACTGCAGCTGTTACAAGATGTCAAGCGTGTTAGGCCAGATACGCTGAGCCTAGTACGAACAGGTAGTTGAATATCGCATGGATTAGCGCCAATCATTGAAGTCTGTTGAACACAAACTTTCAGAGTTTCTTTGCATTTTATACACACAATTATTTTGCAACTTAATCATTTAATAAAATACAAGTGGTCCCCGTTTTCCGAGTCTCCGTTATCCGTTTCCCAGCATATACGGGGACAAATTATCGAGGAACTCTGCCTAAAAATTCCCCGCACTTCCGAGCAACACATACGTGGATCACGAATGATGACAACAATGTAATTTCAGAAGAAACGACCTTAACAATTGAAGGTTTAAGAGGAGTCTTCAGCAAAATTAATGAGTCTGTGATTTATTTTAGGAACTATGATACTCTCTCTATGATCATTCTGCCAAGTTTAAACGTGATTTATGAGATGTTTTGTCATGGTAGAAAGCAATTTTGCAAGCAAAAATGCGAGAAGGAAACCAGACAACTTTGGACTTCTTTGCAAAACACAAACCTATCACGGAAGAATCTGAATCTCTGGCATCCTTCAAGGTCCTTTCAATTTTCACCTGATATCCCGAAAATGGAATGAGTAGATGGCTGTGGATGACTCCAACCACCCAGATCACCGCCTAGTCTTGCCTTTCCAGCTGCTCCTCTGCCTAGTTCTCTTCGACATCAACCTCCATCTGTCCAATCAAACCCAACACTTCAAATTTTGAAGGTAAGATAATAAAAAAAATCACTGATATGTTAAAACAAGTTATTAAAGCAAATTTTTCACGACTAATTAATGATTCTTTGTAAAAACAAATTCACGTGCCCACATACTCAAACTCATGCGCGTATAAACTGTACACACAACACTTAAAATTTACTTCTCACTTTTAATATAAATAGATCGATAACTTGTAGTAATTGAAGAGTCAAGGTAAGTTTTCAAAAAAAAAAATGTGTAAACAAATGTTTAATCAGATGATCTTGTCCTTATTAAACCTTGTTTATATTATTTTTATGGACGGAAATTTTCCTCTTAAAGGGGATTCGCTTTGAGTAGCGTTTTAACGGTCCCAATTAACCACGGATAACGGGAACCTCCCCCTCAAAGTGTATAACACTTTGACATATGGGTATTCTTTTAGAATGATCCCGTACTTAAACTGCACCAGTATGCTTGGTTTTCTTGTGTACCCGCTGGAAATGGGAGTCCGCAATCGACTGAATCTTAAGAAAAGCTATAATAAAGGGAACGAAAGTCTTTTATTTTTTTTCCTTCCTCCCTTAAGATATAATTTCCAATATTTTCCCCTTTTGGGGGTTTTCTTTTACACCTCTTCGGGATTGGGAAAGCATGAAGATAATAAAGTTTCGATATTTTCCTTACCACTTTTTAGTCGATATCCAATATTGTTTTAAGGCTGAATGGATGTGTTCCTTCGTATTCCGTTCAGCCATCTGTTTCATTCAATTAATAGAATAACATATTGCCACTCAAACTACTGCTTGCCACACAGTTCTAACAGTAGTTTGTTAGTATAATACATCCTAGGAAAGCTTTGTGAAGTAGTGGAGACCTCAGCAGAGGGAAAACACAAGAAAAGAAGCATTCATGACTTTTCTGATTTCGAATCCGGGTCCCTTTGATTTGCAACCAAGCACAGTAACCACTGGGGCACCAGGACTCTCATTGGTGCCGCAATATATTGGTTAGTAAAGAAATAATAGCTGAAGTGAAAAGGAATCTGATTTTGAGATATAGATAAGATGTGAATATTTCTTACGTTATCTATCTGCTGAGGTCTCGCCTTCCTCACAAACGTTTTCTATGACATATTATACTGACAGTTTCCTTCCCTTTCTCGCAATAGTTGCTTGAATAATAATTTGTAGACTCTAACACTTCAAAATTAGCGTAAATAAATTTTGAAGCAGTGAGAGAATTTTGACGACATTTGCAAGTTAGAGTGTTTCGTGAACAATACGTGAACAAATTTTCATATGGTGCCTCAGAGAATACATCGAGGAGCAAAATAACTCGACACATCCATCATTATCATTTTTATCAGAGTCTGTTTGTTCGGAGAACTGTGAACATCCTAAAGATATTGCTGCCAAAATGTTATATATTATATATGTGCATGTTGTGGTTTCTCTGTTTTTCCTGTTTTGATCTAAAGAATAAAGGAAAAACATGTATGTGTGTACTTGAGCCTGTCCTTTTACATAAGAAAGAAAAGAAAGAATAGAGAAACGAAATAGGAAGCCTCTTCTTCTTTGACGTTGCTTCTAATACACCTTTAAAATATACGAACAATAAACCAGAAGAGAAGTAATGTGATGTGTTAAGCTTTTCACCTTCTTCCGAAGGGAAAGCTTTTCCCCTTCACGTCGGCTCAACAGTCTCCTCACCATATTCAACTCACAGTTCGTTCGCTCTCTCTCTCTCTCTTGGTCTCCAGCATCACGTCTCCAAGATGCCGTGACGCGTCTGCGTCTGTCTCCGTTTTTATGCAGCAAATTTACGTCTCGGGGAAAAGAGCTGGTTGTCAAATAACAGGCGGCTCTGAAAGAGGAAGGAAGGGATCCAAGGGAAGGAGAAGAAGATGAAGGAAAAGAAGAAAGGGAAGCAAAAAAAAGTACTTTGACGTGAAGTTGGATGCCTAGTGGTCGCGGTGGAGGAAGCAGAGGATGAGAAGAAGTGAGAGACAGAGGGATGGAAAGAGAAAGGAAGTAGAAGAAGATAAAAGGGGAATGAAACATTCTATCGAAACGCGAGGTTCGGTACCGACATCTGTGGAACAAGGAGAATGATTGTTAGAGAATGCCACATTGAGTGAAATGTATACTGCTGTTTGGAAAATGTTGCACTCGGCATACTGATGCTTAGAGGAAATATTTGTGGTGTTCGAGTTGGATACGGAATAGGAAGGGAGGCACGAAGAAGAGGAGGAGAGTTAAGGATGCTGAAAATTGCCGAAGCTTAGAAAGAGAGAGAAGAAGATGAGGATTAGATAAAAAGGAAAGAATCCCAAATACTTGACTGATGGGCCTCAAATAATTTCTCATATGAATTTGTTCTATGCCTCTCCTCTCACTTCGTAATGTTTAAAAAAATTCAAGGACCTACCTGTAATAAAACGATTTCAATTCTCGAATGGTTTTTTTACCGTTTTAAAATTTCAATGACTGAAAATTTGGATTTAAAATTTTTCCCCTCCGTAACAATCCAAATACTTTCATTCTAGTCTTAAAATTTTCCATGAGTTTCATTCATTTTCGCAACACATTATCTAGTGACCCTTGACACGCTGAATAACGTTAAAAACTAAAGTCTCTGTCCTCGTTAAAGTCTAAAGTCTTTTAAAAACTAAAACCTCTAATAGAAATTGAGTTCCAATTTAAAACCACTTTTATTTTTACACTTCCTTAGAGAAATGAAGGGTAAATGGACCAGTCGATTTTCAATCGAAATTTTTCTGCGTCAAAACTTAAACAAGTCCCTCGCTATAACTGAAACAGATTTCAAACAACAGTTATTATTACTCAATAATAAATTCACAGTTATTATTACTCAATAATAAATTCACAGATATTATTATTCAATAATAAATTCACAGTTATTATTACTCAATAATAAATTCACAGTTATTATTACTCAATAATAAATTCACAGTTATTATTACTCAATAATAAATTCACAGTTATTATTACTCAATAATAAATTCACAGTTATTATTACTCAATAATAAATTCACAGTTATTATTACTCAATAATAAATTCACAGTTATTATTACTCAATAATAAATTCACAGTTATTATTACTCAATGATAAATTCACAGTTATTTGTTGATTGAGAAGTCAATAAATCAATAAGTATTTTTATGGGAAAATGAGTCTGCAGATGAGAGGGACTCGAACTTACGTCTCTGCACATTCATGCCAGAGTGCTCTAACCACTAAACTAGCACAGGCTAGCAAAGTTCGGGAAGATTCATAAGTAACATGAGTGGATAAATGACGGAGCAGGTGTTAGTTTAGTGTTTAGAACGCCCTGGCATGAATTTGGGAAGACGCGTGTTCGGGTCCCGCGCATCGGCAAAACACATTTTTTGTCACAAAACTATTTATTGAGTTATTATTACTATAAAGCAACACAGCTTTCGTACAAGATGCATACACAAACCGTAATGGTTACGGTGTTACGGTTTGCACTGTTGTGCCCATTCATAATCGGTTCTAAATTCAACGTCACAGGAGGGATTTTCGCTCTTGGCGTTATATATATAGAGAGAGAGATGAAACCAGTAGTCCAAAGAATCCTTCTTCACAGGACAACGAGAATACTCCCTCCTACACCCTGACGATGGAATACACAAATGATGTGCAGATGATGACGACGATTCTTATCAAACGAGAATTATCGAATGACCGTTCATTTTGCATATGATGATGCATTTTATCGTCTAATCTGGAAAAGCACTCTACTGCCGGGAATTGCTACCAGGCAGATAACGGTTAATGATACAATCCATCATTGTATGTTTGTGTATCATTACAAGGATACGTTGAATCACAATAACTGTGGCAAATATTTCCGTAAGTCTTTAGCATTAAACAGTACTCTGATGCAACCCTTATGAACTACTCCCAGTGAACTATAATTCTGCGCTATAACTTCAATTAGATAACGCTCTTTGAAGGTGGTGGAATCTTTCCTAAAATTCTGAAATACCAAATAGTGACTCTCAGTACGAAATTTCTCTGTACGATAAAGTTTTACTTTATGGGTGTAACTCACTAAATTGTAGGATTTCAGTTTCTCAGTTACGAAATATTCATCTTGCAACACAGAATGCTGATTACATTTTTAAGGTGACCTTATGAACCTAATTCGCATTTCGAAAATAACAGATCATTTCATATTCACGATAATATTAATACATTATTTTAATACGTTTAAATACCTATTTGTCTCACTTAAATATCATACTTTAATGCCTTATATTCTGAATTATTTGAATAGTTTTGTATTGAAATTATCCAGAATATTCTATTCCTTATTATTTGAAATTATTTTTTTAATTTACCTAAATATCTCATTTAGATATTTTGTAAACAGAATATTTGTTGTTCTGAATTTATTGCATATTCTACATTCTTACTTGTTTAAATGTGTTACCAAGATATTTTCTAGTTGGATTGGGTTGTTTTACCTCTGAGTTTCACGTTTGTGCACACGATGGGCTAAATGACCAAGTCACAAGTACCCCCGGGGCGGGGGTGGCTCAGTCGGTAGCGCGCCAGGCTCGTAATCTGTAGTTCCCAGGTTCGAGTCCCAGTTGGATCAGCGTTGAGATTTATCTTCCCAAAATTCCCCGCCCTGCCCACGGTCAGTAGGGGACACCGATGGGCTTGGAAAGGCCGCCGTCCGTCGGATGGGACGTTAAGCCGTGGCCCCGTGTGCGGGAGAGCCATACCCTGTGCACGTTAAAGAACACGCTGGATGGCCTTGACGGGAGGCTACCATCTGTCTCCCAACAGCTGTTCCAGTGGGTTCCCTCCCCCAACCTTCTCTGAACCTTCGGGGTCCATGTGACCTGGCCATTTAGCCCATGGTGTGCAAAAAATGCCGCTCAGAGGTAAAACAACCCAACCCAACAAGTACTCCGAGAGCTCAGAGAAGAATGAGAGAAAGGGATACAAGGGACTCTAAAGGCTAGGAGACAAATGGTATCCTCCAGTTAAAGCCATCCAGCATGTATAGCTCTCCTGCACATGGGGCCACCACGGCTTAACGTCCCATCAAAACGGACGGTAGCCTTTTCAAGCCCGTCGGTATTCCCATTCTCACGGAGGGGAGTTTGGGGGTTAAATCTCAACATTTGCGCAGTTAGGAATCGGACCTGGAAACTGCAAATTGCGAGCCTGGTGCTCTCCGACTAAGCCAATCTCCGCCAATATTACTCTAGTGCGTTCTTCAACAATTTTAATGTGGGTACTCTTTGAATAGTTGACTGTAAAATATTAATACCTGAACTATTTCGAATTAAATTAGGAAAATTGTCTCTATTTTTTTTTACTTTAAAATATTGAACAGGGGATATATTTAAATCTTTCTAGTGTAGGGAAAGTTTGATCTTCTTTTTTTAGATATTTAATAAAATAACTTTGCAAACCTATTTAATAAAAATATTTAATTACCTGACTTAAAAATTTTAAAATTTAATACTTACTAAACAAGTTAATCGTATCAAAATAGAAGAGACTAATACGGTATTTATTCACATGCTGTTGAAAAATTCAAACTTGCTATTATTTAGTCGAGACGCTTTACACAGATTTCATTTTCTGCTGCGTAGTTTCTAATCTAGAATACATATCTCTGGTGAATATAAGATGCTCTTTTCGGAGAGAGTAAAAAATTTTATTTTTCGCTTCAGCACCTTCTGACAGCGGAAATTCGAAATTGGGAAAAATGAAAAGAATAATATTTTAATAGCATCTACACAATACAAAAAGAATTTTTCATTAATCTCTTAAAACAAAAGAAAAAGCTGTACTTTTCCACCCACCACTTGGGGTAAGATATAAAATCATTGCTGTCAATATAAACTTGATCTGCACAATTTAACACCAAAATTTCGAGCCTAAATAGATCCTTTGTAATATTCGTTAAACGTTTTGTCATTCTCGAAAACTTGCTCCACGAATGATGACAATAATATAGCTAATGGTGAAGTCTGAAATCGTGAATCGTAATATTTCATCAGAACCTATCTAACCAAAAAATATTTTTTAATTTACATTTAAAAACAAAAAAGTTGAATATCTACCAAAGTACAGACATACAGTAAAGCGAAAACAATAGTTTTTTTATGAAAAGGAGGTAACAATTTAAAAAGGAGCCTACAAAAACAGAGTTAACTTACGGCCTTTCGTTACTTCTTGACATTCGTCGGTAATCAAACATAAAATTCTGAAATCTCTTTTCTAATATTAAAAAAAAAAACGTTTCAGTCACGTACAAAAACTTTTCTTCCCAAGTGAATTCAAGCTCAATCAATAATTTTGTTATCTTATTTTTTTAAAAGCAAGTACTCCACAAGCACTCAACAGATTAACTCTTCGGAAGTTATTTTTCGCTGGGAATTCCTAAATCTCTTACTTTCACCTACAGAGACAAAAGTCAGTTCGTGGTATACAACATGAATAGTTTATTAACTACTCTCTTTTACCTTGTCCAGAACTATCCCCGTCCACATGTTTCGACATATCAAACGACAGTTTCTTTTGCTGTTTACTTTAGCAAAGGGATTTTTATTTTATTCAAATCATATTTGTGCTACCCAAGACTCTGTTATGCATTCAATGCGGTCATAGGATGTGATAGGTTTCAAAGAATGAAGCACTTTATGAGTAATAATTTCATATTCTAAAACTTTCGTAACTCTGCTGTAACTGGTATTTTTTCCCCATACATAGAACAAAGAAGAATGAAAGATTTTCGAAAAAAAAGCATTGCTATTTTTCCAATTCAAACGCAGGCTACGACGACAGTTTACTGCAAACACGATGAAATATTCCCAATGAAGTAACAAAGTCATTTAGAACCTAAAGACGGCATTCAGACCCTAAAGAAGGTGTAAACATCATCCTTCCTCTAAATATGCAACCTAAATATATATTTTATGACTCAATATACGTACATGAGAAATAATATTTTCCTAAACTTTCCCAACGACATCATGAAAGATCACTTTTTTCTGGCCGAAGAAACCCTTGCGTCTGGAGGATTTTTTATCTTTTTTTTAAATTATTACTATTATCAGAAGCTAGGATTTCTAAACCTATTTCAGTGTGTGATACTTAAGAAATTAATATCTCTATTATCCAAGATTGGAATATATATTATAGACTATGCTTTAAGTACCTTTATCTAAGTTTGAGTTTTCTAAGGATCTAATAATTTTTCAAATTTGAGCCCATTAAGATGTCAGGTTATCTAACCCTTTTTACACTTTGGTCTATTTCGGATGCTAGGTTCTCTCTCTTATATCCAAAACTTGATCTCCTTCGGAAGATGAGAGGTTCTCTAATGGTACACAGTAGCATAAAAGTAAGGTCTAACGAATAGTAAAAAACTAAAATTACTGAAGAAATAAATTGCAACCCCAATAGTTTGATAATGCTTCGTTTTGGTCGATGAATTCATTAAATATTATAAAAAGATATTAAAATTAATTATTATGTCGATGAATTCATTAAATATTATAAAAAGATATTAAATTAATAAAGTACTAGTATCTTACTCCACTAATTTAACATCATTTTTTCCTCTTTTTTTTCTCTACCCTGGAGTTTTAACAGATTTCTCTGAATAACTATTAGATTTTGATTTTATTTGATTTATTGAAATTCATAAAATGTAAGTTACAGACAACAAATTTGAAAAATAAAAAAATCAGTTAAAAGGAATACAAATAATATAAACATAATATAGAGACAGAACAAAGCTATATACACATAATATTACATACAAGTGATTCGGATTGATGGTGTCAAAAACTGGTAGCATATAATTGCCTATTCTATGTATTAGAAGGTGTCATTTAAAATTAGTAAATACTTTACTTTTTTATTATATACTAATTTAGTAAAGTATCCAATAAATAGACAGTAGTATAAGTAACAGCTGTTTGACAAATCGACTTCTTGAATTTTCGGTAAAGTTAGATTTTCTTATGATCTGGTGCCAAAAAATGAATCTGAATGACTTTTGACTTTTATTCGTAAAAGTAAAGAATACAGTACATTTACCATTACAAATGCATTTATCCGCAAAGCTAAATAGCTTATCTGCATGAAAGTGAATAATTTAAACATAGGTCATTCAGCCACGAAAATGCCATACATCAAATATAGTTCATGAAATGCCACAAATAATATTTAGCTAATTTGATTTTCCCAAATATTTTTTTCAATTCAGTTTTGAGCCTGCTAAATGAATTTATATTTAGTGTTTCTCTTGTAATAGCATCAAACTATATAGTAATTAATATTCGGAGGCACATTTTCCGCAATTATTCCGAAAAATAGGCATTTGGTAATACCCTTGGTTTTGATGTCTTGTATTTTTATTGTGTTGAATTTGTATTTTGCATGTATTGTCAAAAATATTTAATTATTAATTTATATTTATATAAGTTACTGTATAATAAAAGATTTAAAAATTTTAATCTATCTGTTGTTGTTTCATAATGCTTTTGAAAATGTAAAGGAATAATATCCTTTTTTTTTTTACGTTTTTTTACGTTTTATTTACGTTAGTTAAGTTTGTTCCGTACACAATTATTCACTAATGTAAAATTGATCCGCATATAACTTTATAAAATAATACATAGCTTTCTATATTTAATTTTATTTTTAATTTTAATTTTTGAAATTTTATTGCCGATATTCTCAAGCTTTTACATATATGGGATATATGAGCATTCCGCTTAAAGTATTCATCAAAAATAATTCCCATTTTATTTGATTTAGCCTTCCCGAGGCAGAGTGGTTAGCGCGCTTGGCTTCTGATCTAAGGGACCTGGGTTCGAGCTCCGGGTATGGCATGGATGTTTGTTTTGTCTTTCTACTGAGGTCCCACCGTCCTCAAAGACCTTCTATTTTGGCGTATAAACTGAACAGGCTCCTGTCAGACCCCTGTGACAAGCAGCTTCTTGCGGGGTATTTACATATTTTATTTATACTTGCTCAACAGGTGGACAACTACATATCGATTCACAGTTGGAAACGTCATTTTTCTTTTTGTGCAATTTTTCTTATGGGTTTTGATAAAGAGGTTTTGACGAAAATTAAATACTGTTGAGTGTATAATTATCCATTTAGTTTTTTCTTAATTAAATAGATTTTACTATAATTTAAACATCAAATCATATTATTGTAATCTATTTGAATATTTGAAATGCTATCATTGAAATACTTTTTATAGTTTATTAAAGTAATGGTATCATCTTATATATAAATAGCATTTTTCAAGTTTATATTGAACAAATCATTAGGTAAAACAAGATCAATGAAGGGCATAAAAGTGGATCTTGGTGAATTCCATACGATGTAATTACTTTTCTACTGTAACAGTTTTTTATTTAGCAATTGTGTATTTGTCTAATACATTATCTGTAATAACGTATTTGTCTAATAATAATTTCTTTTCTCTTCTTGTAATAATGGTCACATATTTATGGTAATAATTTTTGTTCTTATAAAAATTACAAACTTATAAATATTCAAAAATTACAAACTTATAAATATTCAAAAATTACAAACTTATAAATATTCAAATCTCGTATCTGAAAATTACTTCTAACATTCAATTCCCTGTTCCCTTTTACATTATCCTTTCCTTTTAAAGATAGTGTCTAAGTACCTTCACTGAGATTTAAGCTCTATTAAAACTACACCAACCAACACCCATTAGGCTTCTTTTTTCGAATCCTCGTAACATTCCAGAAGTATCTGAGCTGTTCCTCTCTTCAATAGAAATCGAAAGCAAAAATATCTTTCTTAGAACCGTTGCTTTCAATCTCACGACGTTTCGAGCATTCCGTCATCAAACGCCGGTGAAGCCGTACTGTGACGTTAAGCTAAGCTTAGAAAGCGCATTTCCTCTCGTTCGCTCCATCCATCAAAGTATAATCAATCAGACCCCTGTTGTGGTTGCTTCTCATGATCTCAGTGATCACCACTCCTGTGTCAATAACCCCTACAAGCAGCAGATGGAGATATGCTAGTTTCACTGGCGAAGGAGGAAAGGGATATTAAGAGCAAGGACCATTAGAAAACTTTGTTAGCCAAACTAGTAATTTTAAACCAAACTTCTTGCATCTGACCATAGAGTATTTCTATAAAACGATCTTTTAGATCCCAAAAAACAAAATGACAGGGTTCTTTGCATCCGATTGTGTGATATAAAATCTCCTATAAATCTTAGAAATTTCTATCCTTTTTATGTATTTAATAACTTCAAGGTACGAATATACAAACTTTCAATGGGTGTATGAAGAGCTAGAAGCAAAAAATGGAAAACTTAATTCGAAATACTTAAAAATAATTCTTAAATATTAGGATATGCACAATCTGAAAAAATGCTGATTGTAATGAGGGGCGGGGAGTAGGAGGTTAATGGGGGTTCTGGACCAGAGGCGGGTCAATGTTAATCCTAAGGGATTCGCCTCCCATGTGTTTCAAAGAGGAAGCGGGTCTTTTTTGTCACCAATACAGGTCACCAATACCTATTTCCTCTCAATATTTTTTATAATTTCAAATAATTTTTTGTTTTTAAATCAGATATTGTTTTTTCATTTTACCGTTTTTCTTTCAAATATATTTTTTTTTCATTTTTACCCAATAGCATTTTTTCTTTTCATTTTCGGCGGCACAGTCTTTTAAATCAGTTCTGCGGGATAGTCCTTCTAGTATAAATACGACATCCATCAGTCAGAATCCTCATTCTGTTGTCAGAAGTTGACAGTGACGGTTCTCTGCAGCTGCGCCTCCGTGATTTCTTCAACTGTTAAAAGCCAATAGTGATAGTTCTCGACTACCTCGTGTAGTATAAAACAGCTATTTGAAAACTCACTGTTTTATAATGTATCCATGTGATATATGTGAGAAGGCTTTCCTTCATCAGACCCATCTCATTCGTCATAAGAGAAATTATGATGGAAAAAGCCTGTTTAAGTGCCCTCAATGCGAATCGACTCAAGTTATCCCGTCAGCACAAGGTCTCATAGTAATTCTAACTATGGTGCCATCTAGTGTTTAATATATGTACTGTTATTTACACACGTATCATATTTTAAAAAAATTGTTCCAATGTGGGAATTTGAACTCGCTATCTTCAGTTCAGAGAACTTATCAACAGTGTAACCCATTACGCTAAAGGTAGATATATATTTAGAACGCTTAAAGGTGTCTGATGCCGGGATATTAATTTTTTCTCAGTCATTACAAATCAGGTTTTTTAGGAAATTACCTATATATCTTGATATTAAACAGCTGAAATTAATGAATTTCGTTTAATTTTCAATTCATTGTGTTTAATGTAGGAAAGCATGTTATTTTTTATCTCAGTCTTTAAAAATCGGTTTTTTAGGGAATTATTTTTATTTTTACCTAACAGTTGGAATTAGTGGTAAAATCTCTTAATTTCATTGTATTTAGGAAAATATTATTTTCACCTCTGTAATTAAAATAAACTCTTCGTTTAGGGAATTAAATGTATTTTTTACTAAACCGCTGAAATAAGTGGTGAAATCGCCTAATTTTCGTTTCAATGCATTTAATGAAGGAAGACGTTATTTTCACCTATGTAATTAAAAGAAATCTCATTTTCTAGGGAATTTTCTCTTTTTTTTAAATCACTTATATTTTATGATGAACTCGCCTTAATTTCTACGGATTTAGGAAAAAACATTATTTTTTAATTTCACATCATACTTTTTTTTTTGTCACGTAAACATTCCAAAGTAAAACAATTATTAATTTGTAATTCGAATAACAGTATGAGATTCCAATTTTTTTTTACTTACTCATAGGAAAAGTATATAAAATTCACCTGTACTCCTCTGTATTATATAATGTAGAGAAATAATCCTTTTCGCTGTATGTTATTACTGAAAAGTATTCATATCCAGTAGCATCTGCTCTAAAACACGATAAAAAATCTGCTTAGTGAAAGTCAGAGATATCACGTCTCTGCAAAGTAAAAATTATAATTTTATCCTGTGCTGATAAATTTCTCATAAACACAGCACGCTGCACATTTACTGAAGTCCTGGCACTTTTGAGAGGCGATTGCTTTAAAAAACAGTTAATTTCGACGTCGCTCGATCTGGGTAGTGTAATGAGTTAGCATGCAGACACTTACAATAACAACAGGAACCATATTTTTTCATCACTTCTTAATACTTGAGAACGTCTCTACATCGTGAAATTATAAGTAATTTTTGATAAACCATGAAAATTAAGAGAATTACCGACCTTTTATTATAAGTGTAATCCCAGAAATGCATGTATTTAAGGCTTTTCTCCTAGTGAGCGAGCAGGTCCCCCAAACACGTTGCAGCCTGTGGAAATGAGTCATGAGCTCTCCGGGAGCGTCACGGGAGAGTCACGTGAGAAGTCGCGATAACGTTGTTTACCTCCCCCACTTGTTAGTAATTCAGACAACACACATATATTTCATTTTAAAATTTTTTATTGATATCAAAGTATTGGGAGATACAATGACAATGTATAGGTTTCACATAATATTTCACACAAGTAATGATTTCCATTGGTTTATATTTGTATTTATACATTTCACAATGATGCTTTTTTACATTGGTTACAGATATATTTTACAGCCTGTTTACAAAAATGCAGGTTAACAGAGGAAATGGTTTTACATACCGTTGTCTACATAAGGTCTACATGTGATATTTTTTACATATACAGGGGTTATACAAAAAAAACATACATTCGGATAAAATCATCTTATTTTATACATATTAACATGTATCTCAAACATCACAAAATCACAGTGAACTTAATGAAAACTGTGAATGTTCACTGTGAATTAAAAATCACAGTGAACATATTTTAACAAAATATTCGTTTTCTGCTACATTATTTTTTTCCATCTTTTTGTAGTGACCGTATGGAAGGGTGTCATAACCATTTTCTAAACTATATCTTTTATCATCAAATGGTGACAGACCAAGATTTACACATTTCACTGTATGAAGATGATGGGTTGCTACTTTGAATTTTGTCAAATCTACTCGACAAGGAGATTTGTTTATCAAGTAATCTCTGTAATCCTTGTGACGAAGGGTTCTTTTTACGATGTATTTGGGGACTCATTTCCCCGTGTTCTTCTCCACTTGTAAACTTAGAATAGAATACATTTTTGAACGAAGGCCTGCAAATTCTTTGATAGGTACTCCTGAAAGTTCATCTTTCATTTTACCTAGTACCTTTTTATTATGCGTACTATGCAAAACATGATCAATGTGATAGTCGGACGTATCGAAATGATCTATATCATCTTTCATCTCGGTATACACGTCCTCGATTTGAAGCTCGTATCACAGTGAATTTGTATCAGTGAACAATAATTTAGCTTTTTCTCCATATTTTGGACTAATATAGTCATAATGAAAGCTATATATCAATATTTTACTAATATCTAGAATGCTGAAACCAGCATAAATAGGCCTGTTAAGTTTCAATTTAGTTTGCTTTGATTGGAAACATGCGAGTTCGTTGTCAAAAACACGAAAAGCGTGAAAAGCGTGAAAAGCAGGTGATGCTAGGAGATTACACACTCTCTTTTGGTTTTGAGTCAATTCAATTTTCACTCGATTTCTCAAATTTTCCAGTGTTTTTCCGAACACAGCATTATTTATCAATTTGAAAAAATCCTTCTCGAAATCGTTTCTAGCTTTCTTCCGCTGATCTGTATTAAATTCTATATATGGTTTTAGCCAGCAAGACTGATTAAATTGCAAAACGCGATGTACTTTCTTCAGCTGCATACCGAAGGAATATTGTTTCATATTACGGTAATGAAGGACATATTTTTCCTTAGAATACGGATTTGGGACTACTTTCACGACTGATTGGTTGGAATTTATTCCAAGGTTATGAGCAAGCTCTTGACAATATGGTGATGGCATGCTGTTGGTAATCTGCAGTTTCTCAAGGGATAGTGGATAATCATTATGCTTGTCGTAGGGAGAAACTGGATAATCTAAATTGAGTTCCAATATACAACCTTTATTGGAATCATCAGCAACCTTGGTAATATCTAGATTTTCTATTTCTTCTCTATCAAGCCGTCGAAAATCGCTTTGATGAAGACTTTGTGACATTGCCCATCCGTAGAGATTGTTGGCATCATAGTACATAATGTATTTAGAGGGTAACTGAGGATTATAGGTATCTAAATACTTGTTGTTTGCAGTGCTAAAACGATTGCATATCACTGAAATTCCTCCTCGTATGCCTTTTTCCAGGAAAAGGTATATTGTATAGTCTGTTATCAACTCTAATTAAATATTTGTCATCTTCAGGCATGCTTGTCAGGCTAATCCAGCAGCTGTGTAAACATGACAGGGATCAATTTAATAGTATCTGACACATAATTTTCTGAAATTCTCAAACACATCAGCTAAGAGGAGTACGTCGGTCTTCAGGTACAAGTCGTGATATTGGCCTAGATTTTTTATGTTGAATGAGTTCCATACTTTCATCGCATGGATATAGTCTTCTTCCCCTAGCTCTTCTTCTGTTAGTTGATTGTAAAAAGCTTCACGTGGAGGTAATAATGTTTCTTCAAACTTTTCGCTGCTGTCAATGTAATCGTAGGGGTAAACTCCTATTCTCAAACCAAATGTAACAGTTCAGTTTCAACATGTTCCTTTAAAATATGGAATTCTTCTGCTGATAAATTATTGACTAGCTTCTCAAGAGAGGTACTTAAAAATTGATAGGAATCTATGAAATGCAAAGTTCCAAGGGAGAATGCTATGTATTTTTCCATATTATTGGGAATGCAATTAATCTTCTTATTTTTGATCATACCGATTCCTTGCATAATAAGATGGCTGTCATATCCCTTTAGGTTATTATGAAATATAACTCGAATCTTATTTGTGTGCTTAAAATAAATTTGTGTGCTTGTGTGCTTAAAATTGAGATTACACGCATTATGAGCGGCTCCTCGGAATTTGCCGGTTAAATAATCGTGATTTCTCACGCGATATGGTCCCAGAACATCTTTGCAAATATGACAATTGATAGCGTTGTGAAATGATTCCTCTTCGTGATTTGAAAGTTGCATTGGTTTGATATCCGAGAGTAATTTTTTATATCGTTTTCTTCTTTAAGCAGACATTCCAAAAATTCTTTTACCACATTAGGACCTCTATAAACTACTGGAGGTTTATAGCTGCAGCCGTCAGGTCCGACAACAAGATATGCAAATCCGCAGGGTTCATGATTTGCCGTGATAGTGGTGAGAGATTTTGCAGGGTTAGGAATACAAGTGTCCACTTTCATTAGGAATGATTCAAAGTCGGCGTAAATCACGTATGGAACGGGCTGTTGAAACTTGAAATTTGTGAATTTCAGCCATTTCTGCTCTTCAGTTGGAAATTCTACTCTCTGGGGTCCTTGTTATTGACAACAGGAGATATGATTCTTCAAGAGTAATTCATTTGTGAAACGGTGAAGGCAATATTCACAGTAGAAAGCCTGGCATCTATGTTTAGTGAGAGGACTGAAAAGTCTACTGATATTCTTAATGGAGCAAGAATGCTGCTTTTCATCATCCGATAACAGAAGCAGATTTGCATGCTCTTTAAATCTGAATGGCGTGATGTAGAGCGGGAACACCTCTTTCTCGTCTCCAAAAACATTGACAGAAATGTTGTTCATTTTTTCGAATTTATATATTTGATTTATTGTTATAGCGGAAATTAGGCCAGATGTGTTTAATTTTTCTTCTAAATGAACGTAGGTGGTAGGGCGTTGTGGATGATCTGTGGCTGGATACAAAGAGGCTAAAACAGACCAGACAAAACATTTTTGATCAGAATTACATACATTGACAATAGCATGTTTTAATAGAAATTCTCTTGGAGTAGGGGATATAACTGACCCTGCAAGTGGGATATATTTTCCAATGTTCATTTCAGCGTGGAGTACAGCATCCAGTATCAATCCACTATATGGTCCTTCAAATTCTTCAAATGAAGTCTTGATCTTCTTGCACGCTGTATCCTGTTCTTTGTTTAGGGATGATGTAGGAAGACTTGTGATACAGCTACTTCGGAAAAATGGGATGCAGTGTCCGAAAGTAGAAGGGGAATTTTTCGCCTGAAGCGCACTTGCACGACAAGCTACCATTTAATGCTACCTTTCGTTTCCAATTCTTCTTTCAGATGAGTTAGGAGTGACTCCCGCGAGACTTCAAGGAAAAAGGCAAGTTCAACAGATTTTTTTCCCGTTGCCATCAGCTTATGTGTTGACATGGTCCTTTTCATTTTTTCTGTAAACCGGCAGGGGTCTTCAGGGTCTGATTTTTGTTTTTTCTGTGGAATCCTTTCATCTTCGGAACGCCTTCGCTTATTATTATGTGGCTTTCTTTGATGTCGTAAAAGATTGTGTTTTCTTCCAAACTCCATTGCACATTCTTCGCATTTGTAGGTTTTCCTGGAGGTGTGGGATAACTCATGACGTCGGACGTCATCTCTCCTTGAGAATGTCGATTCGCATTGAGAGCGCTTAAACAGGCTATTTCCATCATGATTTCCCTTATGACGAATGAGATGGGTCTGATGAAGGAAAGCCTTCTCACATATATCACATGGATACATTATAAAAGAGTGAGTTTTAAAATATCTGTTTTATACTACACGAGGAAGTCGAGAACTATCACTATTGGCTTCTAACAGTTGAAGAAATCACGGAGACACAGCTGCAGAGAACCGTCACTGTCAACTTCTGACAACAGAATGAGGATTCTGACTGATGGATGTCTTATTTATACTAGAAGGACTATCCCGCAGAAACTGATTTAAAAGACTGTCCCGCAGAAAATGAAAAGAAAAAATGCTATTGGGTAAAAAAAAAAATCTTATTTCAAAGAAAAACGGTGAAAAGAAAAAAAATATCTAATTTAAAAGCAAATTATTTGAAATTATGAAAAATATTGAGAGGAAATATGCATTGGTGACCTTTATGTGTGACGAAAAAGACCCGCCTCCGCTTTGAAACACATGGGAGGTGGGTCCCATAGGATTAACATTGACCCTCCTCTGGTCCAGAACCCCCATTAACCTCCTACTGTGGGGGTGGCTCAGTCGGTAGCGCGTGAGGCTCGTAATATGTAGTTCCCAGGTTCGAGTCCCAGCTGAGTCAGCGTTGAGATTTGTCTCCGTAAAATTTTCTCGCCCTGCTACGTTCAGTAGGGGACACCGATGGGCTTGGAAAGGCCGCCGTCCATCGGATGGGACGTTAAGCCATGACTCCGTGAGCAGGCGTGCCATACGTTGTGCACGTTAAGGAACGCTCTGGATGGCCTTGACGGGAGGCTACCATCTGTCTCCAAAGAGCTGTTCCAGTGGGTCCCCCCCAACCTTCTCTGAGCCTTCGGAGTCCATATGACCTGGCCATTTAGCCCATGGTGTGCAAAAAAGTGTCGCTCAGAGGTAAAACAACTCAAAGCTGATTGCAAGAATCGTATCTAGACTGTATGGGAACATTTCTCAACCCTCTCCCTCTTTTATTTTGAGAATTTTAATAATAAAACGGAAGGTGTACAAGGATAATCTCACGCTTAGCTGATCTCTTACACATCAGCTAAGTGTGAGTGGAAACAATTGAATTAACGTGACTGCACAATTAATGGAAAGATGTTCTTCGCAGATTATTAAGTTATTATTTATTCGCCAATAAACCAACGATCCCATATCTTAACCAACTACATCTTTCACCAATGATTGATTGACAAGGAATTTTAAGCAGAATGAACCAAAGACCTGTGAGATCCACTATGTCTCGACTGAGTAGTCTCAATGTTTCAGTTGCGTCCATTAATTCTTCGCCATCATTACACATATTTCTCAAGAATATTTTTCTCTCTGTTTCGTTCCAGGTTTTGTCTCCACCTCTTCTCCTTTTTTTATCAACATTTTTTTTTCTATCTTCGAAACTGCAACTCTATCACAAAGCCATTGCTGCAATATAACCATATTTTCTTACTTTTTCTAATAAAACACTTTCCTAATTAAAAAAAGAGGCAAAAATATCTAAGAAAATATGTTTACATTGCAACAGCAGGTGGGGGTGGGGTTGGCTTGGCTCGGCCCACTCGGTAGCACGCCACGCTCATATTCTGCATTTCTCAGGTTCGAGTCCCCCATGGGTCAACGTTGAAATTTATCTCCACAAAACTCCCAGCCCTGACCTCGGTCAGTAGCTGGTGAGCTTCGAAAAACTGCCGCCCTTCGGAAGGGAAGTAAAGCGGTGTCCCTGTGTGCGAGACAGACATATTCTATGCACGTTAAAGAACAGGCTGGATGGCCTTGACGGGATGCTACCATCTGTCTCCTAACAGCTGTTCAGTAGGTTCCCTCGCCCAATATTCTATAAGGCCTCGGGGTCTTTGTGACCTGCCTATTTAGCCATTGTGTGCAAAAAAAGTACCGCTCAGGAGTAAAACAATCCAAGTGTGGCAATTAATCACTATTATCTGTTAGAAAAATTCTCATTCATTTTTCCAATGTCTTTTTTTTTTAATTCTTTTTTGCATCACACATTGATTTCAACTGTCACAACCTTAAAAAATTTTCTAGTAATGAAAATGCGATACCAATTTAAAACAGGATATGACAAACGTAATCCTCACCTAAGCTTTTCCTTCAAAATTTAGTCCCCAAGGTGGATTTACCTTGGCATTTTTCAAGATTCATTCATCGCAGCTTTTCCTAAATCAGAATGAAATATCAGATATTCATTTATTATGTTGCAGGAAATTTATCAGAGCTTTCCTGAATCTTTTCTCTCAGAAGGTAAGGAAAAAAAAAAGAAACAATGCCAATACATTTAAGAATGTAAGTTTTTGGTGCCTTTCGCTAAATAAAACATACAATAATGTTGACACCCAGAATCACTCATGTTTTATTGAGAAACAAATATATTGCAATAATGCCATATGCACTGATACAGACAGACTATACGGTGAAAAATACAAAATCCTGATTTTCTTTTCTTCGCTGTGACCACTTGTGTTGTTTATCACCATGCACTCAAGCTTGTCCTTTTTTAGGCGTAAGCTGGAAGTATTCAGTCGAAAGATTCAAATTTCAGAGGTTTGAGAGTTGGAATATTTAGAACAAGCACAATATTGAATAAAAAGTAGACATTACCAATAACACAGTCAAGGGGAAGCGAGAGGGGTATGGGGTTATAAATATCTAACTTGAGGTCTTAAATATCATATTTTTTCTAAGGTAGTCCCAAAAATCACAGATTCACATACGTTAATCTTGTTTAGTGGTAACCTACGATGATTAGGGATCATTCTCATTTTTAAATCGATAATGTTTTGCAAAATATACATCTCAAGTTCTAATATTAATCAAATCTACTTTTAAGAACAAAAAAGACAGCAGAAATCGTCTAGAGGAGTGTTTCTCGGCCGGTGTTCCGCGAGTACAGCTTAGGTATTCCACCAACCTAAGGTGTTTAAACCAACCTAAGGTTTTCGTTACCTTCCAACCTTAGGTATTCTACCAACCTAAGGTTTTAGGTGTTCCGCGAGTATATATATATTAGGTATTCCGCGGGTATAGCTTAAGATCCGCTAGTATAACTTAGGTTAGATGTTCCGCGAGTACAATATAGGTATTCCTCGAGCACAGTTTAGGAACTTCCTTATATAGCATAGATATCCTCTGGGGCTAGGGTGAGGCACAGTCAGGAGTTTGCCATTCTCGTAATCTGCAATTCCCAGGTTCGCGTCCCAGCTGTGCTAGGGTGAAGATTGATCTTTGCTTACTCTCACCCTGCTCTCGGCCAGAAAAAGGACCTTATGGGTTTAGAAAGGCCGCTGTTCATTAGTTGGGACGTTAAGCCGTGGTTCCGTGTGCAGGAGAGCCATACCCCCATACACATTAAAGAAGAACACGATGGATGTGAGCCTTGACGTGAGGTTCCTATCTGTCTCCTAACAGCTGCCCATTGCCCTCCTTCTCTGAACCCTTGTGACCTAGTCACTTAGCCCATTGTGTGCATAAAAGCGCTGCTCAGAGGTAAAGTAGCCCAACTCAACTTGGATGTTCCTCGAATATAACTTAAGCGTTACCTGAGTGTAGGTTAAGTATTTCCCTAATATAACATAGGTGGTCCGCGAGTATGACACAGGTGTTCATAAAAAACAATACAAAAAACCAATCATTAGTAATCTTGGTAAATAAAAAAATGGACTAGTTGTCAAAACTGGCGGCGAACTCTATTTTGATGAAGTCTAAGAATCGATGAACTCTATCGGAACATGAAAATTCAAAACTGCAATTGAACTTGAGTATAATATCTGTTAAATTTTAAGCTACGTTCATAATCATTAATGTATTTTTATTTAGAAACAAACCTTATATTATATTCATTTTCGTATGAACAGTAATGTGCATGAATAAATTACAAACATTACAATCCGTTTATAACAATCTCTTTCGAGAAAATTTTCATCAGTTAATGGGAATAAAAAAATTGCTACCTATATGTATAATACTCGGTTCACTAAATGTTGAGAAACAGTAGTGTATGTTTAATAGATTGGTTGATTTACCACTAACTTTTGGGAACATAATGGGCTAAATGGCTAGATCACAAGGAACCCAAAGCGAAGAGAAGGTTGAGGAAGAGTACCCATCTTACAACTCTTTGGAGGCAGAGGTGGAAACCTCACGTCGAGGGCATCGAACGCGCTCTTTAACGTGAACAGGGATATGGCTCTCCTGCATAGAGGACCATGGTCTTAACGTCTCATCCGAAAGATAGCTACCTTTCCAAGCCCAATAGTGTACCCTTTCTCACCGAGAGCAGGATGGGGTTTAATGCAGATACAGAGGTCTAGATAAACACGTAAATCATACAACAATTAATATTTGAATTTATTAACCCTTTCACGACTAAGGGAAACATTTTTCCCATTTTAAAATTGGTGATTATCGTATTTAATTATAACCTTATCTGCATTTTTTATACAGAATGTCAAAATAGAACGTATGCCGAACGCAATTACGTAAACGGGAACGTTTAGAAAACAAAAACAGAACTGTCAGGACGCATAATATATGTACTATGTGCAATGTCCATCTTTGCCTCACTACCAAAAGAAATTGCTTCGCAGAATATCATAATTAGCACACCATTTTGTATAGTAATTTTATTTCATAATTTTCTATTACTTTAGTTAACATTTTGTTCTAATAAATCAATAAATAAAAGACATTGCATAATAAGCCTAACTATAATTTGTGTTACCTTTATAGTCCATTGGGAAAAATATTTCCCATAAAATTCCAAAAAAACTACACATTGTTATGTATTTTTCTTATGATTTTTATTTATTTTATGCCTAAACAAACTAAAATAAACAGTTACATACTAATATTTACTCTTAGAAACCTTAGGGTCCTGAAAGGGTTAAACAAGTATATTCTTCGGGCATTGTGTTTTTCTTTCTCGTAGATATTTCGTTTAGTCATACGATGGATATTGTCAGTGGATTAAAAGACCTTTGTAGCTTTCGAAAGGCTTCAAAATTCGAGCATTTGCATACATATATGTCATGGTGCACGAGTTTATTTGTCTCGTTGTTCTGCTTAAACAAAATTAGATACATTGTCGTTTGAAAAAAAAGAGGCTGTCCTCTTAGGAAAGATTCAAAAGATAAGGCTCGTTGTACATATCATTAAAAATATGTAAGCTGATCTAGTGAAAGAGGGAGGCTAAATGCTACGTTAAGAAGATAGACTCAAGACAGCTCATTGTTGTGCTAAACAAATATACGCTTAGTGTACTACTACACAATAATGGGTTTAGTATCCTGATGAAATGACTCAATGTCCTGTTAAACAAACAATGACTCGCTGTCAGGCTAAAAACAAAAATGGTATCATTGTCAACTGTAATTTTCTTTTTAAACAATTTTTGTATCATCGTCCTGCTGAAAATAATGGATATATTTTTCTGTTAAACTAGGCGTGTTTCGGTTGGAGTACTTTAGGTACTATAGCATCCCTCTTAATTCTTTGAACGCTCGAAATGGAAAATGATTTAACTTTTCAGAGAGGTGCGCTTCAAGTGTTTGAAAAAAAAAAACGCCATGTTAACTGAAATTTAGTAAAAAAAAATACTTGCAGGGTATGGGGAAAAAATACATAGGCTGTCCTAATTTTTAATATGCAACCCAAAAAAGTAAGGAAACATTATATAATATGCTAATCAGCAAACGATAAAAATTACCCGATAATTTGTAAAATTTTGGTTTTTTTGAATCATCAGCACAGATAGTTCTGTTTTCAACGAGGCAAACCATAAGGTTAAAAGAAGAGAACGTAAACAGTTTTTAATGTATGCGAAAAAAAGGCAACCCTCTGCTCATGCGTACACAAACAGGGACGGATCTGGAGGCTTTGAGAATGCTACGAGTAGTAAGAGTAATGGAGGTAAAAATTAAAACTTATGCATATTTAACGCATTTTTCGAGAAATTTTTAAACACTTCTAAAATGGAAGGGGAAATCTTATACTACAGTGCAGACTCAGTCTCTTGATCCTGCCCCCTCTTTAACTTTTTTCCGCCTAGAATTCTGACACTTGCTTCCCCCCCCCCCCCCCCCCCCCGACTTTCTCTCTCACTTTATTTTATTATTTTTTTCGAGATCAGAGCCTGTACACAAATGTCTTGACCACTCCATCTTATGTGGCATGTAAAGTACTTTTTTTCAATGCTTTTCTAAAAAATACATCTTAGTTACAGCTACTCTCCCCCTAAAAAATTTATAAATAAATTAAGTTCAGCACCACCCGAAAAAAATCTTGAATACGCTCCTGGGCTAAACAATAATGGTCTTATTATTTTGCTAAAAATATTCTCGCTACACGCCTATGCTAAACAATAATGGTCTCATTATTTTGCTAAAAAAATCATCGCTACATGCCCTTCTACACAATAATGGTATCATAGTCCTACAAAGAATAATGATGTCATTGTCCTGTTAAACAATAATGGTATCATAGTTCTACTAAGAATAATGATGTCATTGTCCTGCTAAACAATAATGGTATCATAGTCCTACTAAGAAAAATGATGTCATTGTCCAGCTAAACAATAATGGTATCATAATCCTACTAAGAATAATGATGTCATTGGCCTGCTAATCAATAATGGTATCATAGTCCTACTAAGAATAATGATGTCATTGTCCTGCTAAACAATAATGGTATCATAGTCCTACTAAGAATAATGATGTCATTGTCCTGCTAAACAATAATGGTATCATAATCCTACTAAGAATAATGATGTCATTGTCCTGCTAAACAATAATGGTATCATAGTCCTACTAAGAATAATGATGTCATTGTCCTGCTAAACAATAATGGTATCATAGTCCTACTAAGAACAATGATGTCATTTTCCTGCTAAACAATAATAGTATTGATGTACTGCTAAAAATAATAGCCCCCATTGATCTGCTAAACAGTAATGGTCTAGTTGACCTGCTAAGAAATAATAGTGGCATGTAATGCAAAAATTAATGATCTGATTGACCTGCTAAACAATAATGGTCTAGTTGACCTTCTAAACAGTAATGGTCTAGTTGACCTGCTAAACAGCAATGGTCTAGTTGACCTGCTAAACCGTAATTGTCTAGTTGACCTACTAAACCGTAATGGTCTAGTTGACCTGCTAAACCGTAATGGTCTAGTTGACCTGCTAAACCGTAATGGTCTCATTGACCTGCTAAACAGTAATGGTCTCATTGATCTGCTAAACAGTAATGGTCTAGTTGACCTGCTAAACAGCAGTGGTCTAGTTGACCTGTTAAACCGTAATGGTCTAGTTGACCTGCTAAACAGCAGTGGTCTAGTTGACCGGTTAAACCGTAATGGTCTAGTTGACCTGCTAAACCGTAATGGTCTCATTGACCTGCTAAACAGTAATGGTCTCATTGATCTGCTAAACAGTAATGGTCTAGTTGACCTGCTAAACAGCAGTGGTCTAGTTGACCTGTTAAACCGTAATGGTCTAGTTGACCTGCTAAACCGTAATGATCTCATTGACCTGCTAAACAGTAATGGTCTCATTGATCTGCTAAACAGTAATGGTCTAGTTGACCTGCTAAACCGTAATGGTCTCATTGACCTGCTAAACAGTAATGATCTCATTGACCTGCTAAACAATATCAGTTTCTTGACCCTCCCTAAACAATAATAGTGTTAGGTAGGCAATGGTAAAAAAATATATCTTATTGACCATCTAAACAATAATAGTTTCATTGTGTTTGTAAAATAATAATTTATTGTCCTTTTAAATAATAATAGTCTCTTTCACGTACTAAACAATAATCGTCTCTTTCACCTACTAAACAATAATGGTCTCATTGTCTTGCTAAAGAACAATGGTTTCTTTGTTGTGTTGGACAATAATGGTCTCGTGTTATTCCTGAACAATAATAGTCTCGTTTTATTGCTAAATAAAATTAACTCATTGTTCTGCCAAACAAGGATATTCTCATTGTTCTGCCAAACAAGGATATCCTCATTGTTCTGCTAAACAAGGATATCCTCATTGTTATGCTACTGGCAGAGTTCAGGTGCAGATGCAAAATAAAGCGACATTCATTTGCCACGATCGATAAGACGTAAGCGAAATTTATCTATCGCGTTTCACCAATTCCATTCTCGCATCACTTAATCAGAATCTTCATCTATTCAAAACGCTTCTCTGTCATCTTAACATCCAGCTTCTCCCGAGCGCTTCAGCAACGACATCTTAATTACACTTTGAAAACTCGAGGGGAAAATTTTCCAAGGTCATTAATGCTCTTATTCCGTCGCTCATTCATTCGGAAGAATGAACAGAACAAATTTCCCCCCATCGAATTTCATTCCCTTTTAAAAGAGGACAGCAAAAGATTTCAACTCCGTGCTTAAATGTCAACAAGAAATAACTTCTCGCAACCCTTTCGTCATTTGGGCTCCACACCACTTTTATCCTTTGAGACAAAGGCGCTGCCATACAAGCATACACACATAATCCACATTCACGATAGTTCATGCACACACACACACCAACAACCTACCAGTCTGGTGCACCCTATCTAGCAGCTTCAGGTCCAGACAGAAAGCAAAGGCATTATTAATTGTTTTCAGTTCTTCCGTTAATTCTGGGTAATTACAGAACCGGTTAAGCAAGTCGCACCACCTCCCCCCCCCAAACGATTTGTTCACCCACCCCTTGCACCCTTTTGCGCCGGGGCAAAGTGAAATGACGACGAGTGGAACTATTAATCAAGTGCGAACGGCCACTGCAAAATGTTGAAACCAAATAATTACGTTTATACGTTCTCACTCTCTCCGCTCTGTACCAATGTCGGCAAATGGCAAACACTCTGCAACAGAGCTTTGACAGCATGCTAACGTGCGTATTTGTATCCGGGAACTTGGGCGCTTTCAAGAAGATTAGTTCCGGAAATCGTTTAATTTCATAAAATCGAGTAGCAGAAAGTGGAGAGAGGGTAAGGGGGGAGGGAAAAGTGGGGGTGACAGACTTACAAGCTCGAAGGGAACTGGAGTGGGAGGGTGGAGGATTAACTCTATTAAGAGGATTAAGTTTTCATCTGTCAAATTTTATCCTTAGTAATACATTGGCTGCACTTGCAGGTGGGATGGTGATGAAGCGAAAGGATGTTGGATGAGGAATAGAGAGGATCAAGATGGAGAAAGGCAAAAACATCTAACTGTTAAAAAAATAGCATTTTCTTGTTTTTTTTACATTTTTTTTACAGTTTTCTGTTAATTTTAGTGTCAATTTTATTTTCCGGTTTAATCGGTTAAGTGTCAGACTGGGCACTTTAGATTCTCCTGCTGGAGTATTGGTTAAACAATTTTCTTTTCCTCTTATCTAACTCTAACCTGATTTAGTAAAGAAAAGGTCATACCTTGTACACATTAAAAACACAAGTTGGATGATTTGGACATGAGATTCTAATCTGTCCTTAAGACTTGCTCTGTGTGTGTTTTAATCCACCCTATTATAACTCTTTGGATCATTGTTCCTTGATCATTTATCCTATTATGGACATCAAACTAATGCTGAGCACAAATAGAGCAAATCTAAACTTCAACAAATAAACTTCGTTCCTAAAAATATTTGGCAGGACGGGAGGCTACCGTCTGTCTCCCAACAGCTGTTCCAGTGGGTCTCCTCCCCCATCCTTCTCTGAGCCTTCGGGGTCCTTGTGACCTGGCCATTTAGCCCATGGTGAGCAAAAAAGTGCCGCTCAGAGGTAAAACAACCCAACCCAACCTTATATGGCGGGATTTCCATGTCACCAACATGGTATTCCAGATTCGAGTCCTTATGCGACCACCTTGAGATTTTCTCCGCTAACTCTCCCTTTGTCCTCGGTCAGGAAAAGGACAACGATACTCTTGCAAAGGCAGTCTTCCGTCGAATGTAATGTTAAAACGTAACCATGTGTCAAGAGAGTCATACTCTTCTCGTTAAAGAGCATGCTAGGTGGTCTTGAATAAATGCTTTCCACGGCTCTCCTATAGCTAACTAATGGATTCTTTTCCGTTACTCAACTCTGAGGTTTTGTAGCTGATGATTCAGTACATTTTGTACACAAAAGATCACTGAGGGGTAACACAAACAAATCCAATTTTTAAATCTTTGAATAGATTCTTCTTGATGAGGCACTCAATCATCGGTACGAGTAGTTATATTTCCAGCGAGAGGACGAAATGTCACTTTACCTGTTTCAGTAAGAGTGGAAAATGCCATTTATTTATTTAAGGAGGATATTTATTAAGGCCCTTGTTCATTTTGAAATGAAGAAAAAATAACCTTCATTTATTTCAGATTGCGTTGGGTTGTTTTACTTCTGAGCGGTACTTTTTTTTGCACACAGTGGGTTAAATGGCCAGGTCACAAGGACACTGAAGGCTCGGAGAAGATTGGGGGAGGGACCCACTAGAACAGCTGTTGGGAGACAGATGGTAGCCTCCTGTCAAGACCATCCAGAGTGTTCTTTAACGTGCACAGGGTATGACTCTCCAGCACACGGAGACACGGCTTAACGTCCCATCTGACAGAGAGCAGCCTATTCCAAGCCTATCCCCTGGGGCGATGGTGGCTCAGTCGGTAGCGCGTCAGGCTCGTAATCTATAGTTCCCAGGTTCGAGTCCCAGCTGGGTCAGCTTTGGGATTTATCTCCGAAAAATTCCCCGCTCTGACCACAGTCAGTAGGGGACACCAATGGGCTTGGAAAGACCGCCGTCGGTCGGATGGGACGTTAAGCCGTGACCCCTTGTGCGAGAGAGCCATACCCTGTTCACGTTAAAGAACACGCTGGATGGCCTTGACGGGAGGCTACCATCTGTCTTCCAATAGCTGTTCCAGTGGGTCCCCTCATCTAACCTTCTCTGAGCCTTCGGGGTCCATGTGACCTGGCCATTTAGCCCATGGTGTGCAAAAAAGCGCCGCTCAGAGGTAAAACAACCCAACACAACTTATTCCCTACTGATCGAGGGCAGGGCGGGGAGTTTCGAGGAGATAAACTTACCGCTGACCAGCTGAGACTCGAACCTCGGAAAGTTACAGAGAAAAATGCCGTTTTGCCTATTTCAATTTCAGAGGATAATGCCGTTTACTTACTTCAGGAGGAGTAGAAAATTCCCCTGTAGAAGGATTCATTCGGGATATTTCAGGTCGAATGATGAAGTGCTATTTATTTCAGGAGGAGTCTAAATTGTCATTTTTTCTTATTTCAGTAAGATGGGGGAAAGTTTCATTTAATTAATTCAGGTGAAGGGGAAGTGCAATTTACTTATTTCCGGGATAGTAGAAAGTGCCACTCACTAATTGAAAATTACTTACAAATGAGAAAATAACATTTACTTATTTCAGGAGGTTAGGAAAAATGAAAAAAAATAACATTTGCTTATTTCAGAAGGAAAGTTTAAATGCCATTTACTTATTTCAGGATCATAATGTGATGCTGCTAGGTCCACGCCCAAAACCGTGCCAGCGTTGAGTTTTTCTCTCTTCCCTGGTTAAATATGGATTGATTTGAGTAAGGAAAAGATTAATCAAAAGTCGGTCAAAGATAAAATAATAAATTCCATCCAATCCTTCCATCCCTTTTTTTTCCTTCATATAACTCAAACAATATATCTCATAATCTTTTCTACCACGCATCTCTCTACCTAAATCATTATTCTTTCCCGTTCTCCTGTCCTCCCTTCCTCACACTCCTTTTCTCCTCCACTTTTCTCTCATTTTCTCCTCCACTCTTTTCTCTCCCTATTTCATTTCTTAATTTACCCTTCCCCTGTCCTCTCTTCTTAACTTCTTTTTTCATTCTCCCTTCTCATGTTCTCTCTTCCTTTCCATCTTCTCCTGTCCTCTTTCCCTCCCACTTTTTCTCTCCTCTTCTCTTTCGCTCTTCTTTGTCTATACGTCTTCTCCTCCTTTCCCTCTTTTCTCCACTCTTCTATCATCCCACTTCCTTTCTTCTTTTACTCCATCTCCTGTCCTGACTTCCTTCTAATTTTTCTCTCCTGTTCTACTCCATCCTCTCTCTCTCTCTCCCTTCCTTCCATTTTTATCCCCTCTTTTCCTTTCCCTCTTCTCTTGATCTCCCTTCCTTCCATTTTTATCCCCTCTTTTCCTTTCCCTCTTCTCTTGATCTCCCTTCCTACCACTCCTCCTCTCCTCCTCTCTTCCTCTCCTCCACTCTTCTCTCTTTCTTTCCCTCTTCTCCTGCCCTCCCTTATTCCCACTTTTTCTCTCCTCTTCTCCTCCACTTTTTTATCTCTATTTACATTCTTCCTTTTCCTCTTCTTATGTCCCCCCTCTCTTCTCTCTAAACAAAATGTAGAGAAATTCCTTTCATCATCTTCTTTTCACATCTGTTCAATGATTTCCCTTTCCCATCCATGTTATTAACCTTGGGAAAATTGCGACCTGTCCATTTAGGCCATTGTAAAGCAAGAATAGCAAAAATAACTAGTTCATGTTTTGGTTTCAGGAGGGTTAATTGCGTGTTTTTATATCTCTCTCCTAAAATTACACGCGCCTTCATTATCTCAGAAAAACACTGAAAATTTTGGGTTTACCCTTATCGGACAAGTGAATTAAAACACACAAGAAATAGTTTGCTTAATTACATTCTCCAGTCCAACACCCGCTTGAAAGACATTCTTTAGTTCTACATCTAGAATACAGCTCATCAGTCCACTAAACAGTAATTAAACCTTCTCAACAGTTGTTCTATCGATCTTTCAAAGCAGTAATTGTTCAGAAAGAAAAAATGAGTTTGCATTGTTCGCAATTTTTCCAATTACTTTAGACACTGATGGATTGTTAGCTGTCGATCTCTCAGAGTACTTGACAAAATTCAAGAATTTTGCCCATCTTTTACAGATAGGTGATGGCAACATGAAGGATTGATAGCTTGGCGAATATAAAAAGAAAGGTTTACGCTTTTACACAGTTTAGCAATAAATGAACAGATATAAATATTTATTTGTTTAATTTAAATTATATTCGATTATATTCAGAAACGAATCGCAACAAATCGAAATCCAGATTATATGTTTTTACGTAGATAAATAACGTCGTCGTCATTTTCAGTCAGGGGAAAGGAAGAGAAGTCCTTCGAAAGTCCTTCTTCAGGGGAAAGCAGGAGAAGAGGTAGGTTTAGAGAAAAGATGAGGTAGGGAGAGAGAAGAGTGGATGAGAAGAGAAAAGAAAGAATGGGAATAAGGGAGAGGAGGAGAAGGGAAAAATAAGAGGGGACGTACGGATAGAGAGGAGTGGGGGAGAAGAGGTAAGAAAGAGTGGAAAGACAGGGGAAGGGGAAAGGAAGAGAGCAGGTGGGGAGAGAGGAGTGGATGAGAAGAGGAAAGAAAGAGTGTGAAGGGAGAGATGAGAAGGGGAAAATAAGAGAGGAGGTGGGGAGAGAGAAGAGTTGAGGAGACGAGGAAAGAAAGAGTGAAACGACCAGGGAATGCGAAAGGAAGAGAGGAGGTAGAAAGAGAAAAGAATGCAGGAGAAGAGGAAAGAAAGAGTGAAAAGACAAGAGAATGGAAAGGGAAGAGAGGAGGTAGGAAGAGAGAAGAGTGGAGGAGAAGAGGAAAGAAAGAGTGGGAGGAAAGGAGTATGCAATCCTATGTTGATTTTAATAGCCATTTATTTATTTAAATTTATTTATATGTGCATTATAGCCTCATCCTGTTGGAAGTACAGTTCTACATTGTTACAAATCCCAAGAGGGTGGGGTAAGGGGGATCTTCTCCTCCCCTCGGGCTAGGAGAAGGAGTGAGGGAGAATAGTGAGCAGTTTCATTGAACCAAGTCTCTTTTCACGTAGCTAAGCGCGCTAACCACTCGGCTCATTATTCAGGTCATTAACAGAATTTTTTCCTAAATGGTGAAATCTGATAGTTTCAAAGAGATTACCCAGAATAGAACTTAAAAGACATTTATATATCTGAAAATCCGTGAGTTAACGTTTTTTTGCCCTTTAATTTTATGCTCTGAGAAAACAAGTTCCACTAATGGGCTCCGTAACGATCAGACTAGTCGCGGAGTTGTAATTTGAAACTGAATGCTCAATATGAAAGTTAATGCTACACGAAACCACCAACAGAACCCGACTAGTTTGCTTTTCAAAGCAGAGAAGAGTACCAACTAAAAGAACCGGCTATGCAACACTCGGCTATTCGACTCCTTGTTGTCTCTATGTCGCAACAATCGATGAAACTTTTGTTTTCAAGGTATTGTCCTCGACTATTGTTTCCTTGTGATTAGCATATTTTGCTGAAGAGAATGCCTCCTCCCATTGCAGAGATGGGTTTCGATTGCTTCTCTTAAAATGCTCCAACTACCTGAAACAGGAGAGCCAACACCCATGTCCTGTATTTAAATATAATGGGAAGATAAGGATCCTAGAGTGTGCAATATAGTTTTTTTGTCGTGAAAGGAATGATTTGGTAACTAGTCTGTTGATAGAGCTAGAAAATCTAAAAATAGCGACTGGATGAATGCTGAAGATTAGATGGAAATTTTTTAGATTAAAATTTCACATTTTACAGCTTAAGTTTTTTTCTTTCGATAATGGTCTACTTTTTCAAATGTAAAGTCTTTTACATAAAAGCCACATCGATGTATTTTAATCAACAAACAATAAATGATTCAAATTTGTTCCAGTATCTTTCGCATACTTTTCCTTTCTTTAAAAGCGATTCCTGTAAAAGGGAGCCCTTAAACAATGGTTTCCTTAAAGGAGTCCTTAAACAATGGTCTCTGTGAAAGGGATCCTTTAAACATTGGTTCTTCTGAAAGGGAGCCTTTAAACAATGATCCTTCTGAAAGGGATGGCTTAATAGTTTCTGTGAAAGGTACACTTTAAACAATTGTTTCTCTGAAAGGGAGTCCTTCTGTGTAAAGGAGCCTTTTAAACAATGGTTCTATTTACGAATTATAATATAATATTGTAATATTCCATTAGTACCAATCGAAGATTATTTTGTCGAACGAATTTTTTTATAATAACTATGGTAAAGTTCAGATATCTTATCAAATACCCAAAGTTTTTAATTCTCTACCGAGAGATCTGTTATGACTGATCACTTATTCAGAAATTAATGTTTTAAAATGGTTATTAGATATAAATATTTAAAAGGTAACGTTGAAAAGTCATATCCTTCATGAGGTATTGTTTTAAGCAACTACAATGTTAGTGTGAAATGACGACTTGTAAAGTAGGTGATCAGGTTGCTAATAACAAAGCTTACAGCATAGTATTTATAATTGTGTTTATAATCCGTGATTGTAGAGATCCTGCTGACAAGCCATAGGGCTTAGCTGGGTATTTTATGCATATAGCTATTATTAATATTATTAAAAAATCACCTCTTAAAATTAAACAATGGGCATAAGGGGCCAACTTATTGTTGCGAATGGAATCTTCAAGATTGTCACATTCACCCCCTTCCAAATTTCAAAATACTAGCATAAATACATTATTTGAAATATTCCTTTAAAATTTTTAAATTTTTAAATTTTCCAACATTAGAAGGCGCAATTCTGGCTTTTGGGAGAATCGAAAAGTGCGAATCGTACATCTCATCAATACCTATACAACTAAAAATTTCATTTTATCTCTTAAAACAAAAAGTTCGATGTCCACAGACGGAGGACAGTAGACAAAAATGAAAAAAATTATCTGGTTTTTTCCTTATCTTCCTATTGTTTTCCCCTTTGACATTTGTCGGTTTTGTGGATTTGTCAAAACAATTGTTGCACCATATCTTTCGAACGCGATGGAGAAACTTAATGATTTATGTGTCAAATGTAAGATTGCAACGCGGGGAGTGTCATAGGCTACAAACAATTTGCCTCTAATAAGAAGAAGATCCCCATGATTTATTCCCCTTAAACAAGAGGATATAGGAAAACCCTTATATCTCCAAAACACAAGTACCGAAAGTAACAAGCTATGGGCTAAATGAAAGTTTCTGAGGAGGAGAATGTCATAGAATATCAAAAATTGAATCTTAATGCTTTCTTCCCACCTAAAAAACAGGAAACGTGAAAGTCGTTCTACTACATCTTCAAAACGCGAGGGCTTAAAGTTACGAGTTAGGTGTCAAATGAAAGCTCATATACTGACCGTTGTAAACTATTTCGAATTTTGCCCCATCATTCTCCCCCACCTCTGATAAAGAGGGGGCGGATTTTCTTTGGGGTCGACCTTAAACGGTTTTATCTCAGATTACAGCTTGTGACGTCTCCAAAGTCAAGGACTGCCTCAAATATGACTCCAAATGGGAGGAAAAGGTGGTCCATATTTATGAGTCATATATCAAATGAAAGTTTTTTAAGGTAGGTGTTTTCAGTTAAAAAGAAAAAAAATGTAAATAAATTAAAAAATTACCTATATTCCTACATGCGCCTTAAATAGTAGAAAATAAACCTAAAGCATATAGATGGTGCAATCAGTCACTGAGTTCTTGTTCACTTCAAAGGAAGATAGGTCGCCGATTTACTTACACAACAAGGCTGTTGATAGCTTTTTTTTCACAAGTAGGGTTTTTTCACGAGTAGTTTTTTTCACAGTAATTGGAAGCTTTTTTTGAAGCGAATTGTGAACTCAGTGACTGATTGTACCATCGATATGTTTTTGGTTTATTTAATACTTTTTGCGGCGCATATAGGAAGACAAGTATTTTTAAAATATTTAATTTTCCTACCTATCTTCCTATTGCTTTTCGCTTGACATTTGTCGGTTTGTGGATTTGTCAAAATAATTGTTCCACCATATCTTTCGAACGCGACGGAAAAACTTAATGATTTATGTGTCAAATGAAAGCCTCTGATGCGGGAAGTGTCATAGGCTATAATAAGAGTACACTCCCATGCTTTCTTCCCCACTAAAAAAAGGATATATATGAAAACTATTCTTCCGATATCTATCCAGAAAGCGAATGCCGGAAGTAACAAGCTATACGCCAAATGAAAGATTCGACGCAGAGAATGTCATAGGCTATAAAAAATTGACCCCTATGCTTTCTTTCCCCCCTAAAAGTGAGGGGAAATATGGAAAGTGGCAAGCTATGCGTCAAGTGAAAGCTTGGTACGCGTGGAGTGTCATAAGCTATAAAACACTGACCCCATGCTTTCTTCCCCCTAAAAACGGGAAATATGAAAAATATTCTGCTGCTATATCTCCAAACGGAAATGCCGTAAGTAGCCAGCTATATGTTAAATGAAAGCTTGTGGCGAGGGAGTATATGGTATTAAAATTGAACCCCAGTGCTTTCTTCCTCATAAAAAACGGGAAATATGAAAGTCATTCTACTATATCTTCCGAACTCGAGGGCTTAGAGTTATAAGTTAGGTGTCAAATAAAAGCTCATATAATGATCGTCGTAAACTATTTCGAATCCCTCCCCCCATCAATTGGAAAATGCCTTCTACCTGCAGATAACAATTACACGGTAAATCTACTTCCCAACCTCATTCAAAATACGGTTTGTTTGTTTTTTGTGACCTTTCAGTTCAGATCAGAGTGCAAGGAAGAGTACAACGCAATAGGAAAAACGATCCAATTTTATAACAAATAAAGAGTGTTGTTCCTCTGGTATTCACACATCAAATTTGCAGTGTGAAATTCTGAATGCGAAACGAATTGAATTCGGGAGAAAACCTGTGGTGCTGTCGAACCATGGTACACCATTCCAGTTTGTTACATGTAACGTAAATAATTTAATTCCATAATAAACTAAAAGTGTGATGTGCTAATGTACAATCGCTCAAAAAAGTATCTGAACACTATGGTTGATTACAGAATTCAGAAATAATTTCTGGCAACGATTTTTTTTTCTGAATTCTGTAATCAATCATAGTGTCTGGATACTTTTTTGAGCGACTGTACTTCGTGCGATGAACCTCATCACATCTGAACTTCGAACGAAACTTTCTACAGCAAACGTGTCATCATTTAGATTCATTTAAATGAGTGGAAAACCACTTGCGAAGTGGAATGTTGTCCCATTTGTGAAATGCAGAAATATCAACATTTATGATACTTCTGAAGCGGAAAAATAAACTGAATTTTGCACGTAATTTTTAGATGTTATGGAACGTATGTATTAGGCTGATTTATCATTCGTCAGCAGTTTTTTTGCAGACAATGGGCTAAATGACCAGGTCATAAGAACCCCAATGGTCAGGATATAGATGGTAACTCACTTAAAGGCAATGCATCATTTTCTTTAACCTTCATAAGATATGGCTCTCACATACACGGCACTATGGCTTAACATACCATCCAATGGACGGTCTTTCCAAGACATTCGGTACCTCCTTTCTCTCCAAGGTCAAATTGGTCTAGTGGATATAAATCTCAAAGCTGGGATAGTTAGGGCTCGAATGTAGAAACTGCGAATTGCGAGACTGCGGTGCTACTACGCGCCAGGTTCGTAATCTGTAGTTCTCAGGTTCGAGTTCCAGCTGGGTCAACGTTGAGATTTATCCCCGCAAAATTCCCCGCCCTGCCCACTGTCAATAGGGGACACCGATGGGCTTGGAAAGACCGCCGTCTGTCGGATGGAATGTTAAGCCGTGATCCCATGTGCGGGAGAGCCATACCTTGTGCACGTTAAAGAACACGCTGGATGGCCTTGACGGGAGGCTACCATCTGTCTCCCAACAGCTGTTCCAGTGGGTCCCCTCCTCCAACCTTCTCTGAGCCCTCGGGGTCCATGTGACTTGGCCATTTAGTCCATGGTGTGCAAAAAAGTGCCGCTCAGAGGTAACCCAACTGCGGTGCTACCGACTGAGCCAACCTCAGCCCCATGGAAATACAGAGGATAAAATAATTTCTATTAGAACACCACCACTGAAGAAGAACCTGGAAAAAGCGGGGGGTACGTAATTGTTCATGGAATGGTCTACAAAAAGAAGACTAGAAGCTGAGAATTTATTGCAAATTTTAGATGAAAGCTCATATATATGTGAGGAGGAGAGAATGTCAAATAAGAAACAAGAAAACTATGAACTTTGTTTCAATAATATTATAACATTTTTAATTTGATACACGAAATTATCATGCAATAAATAGAAGAAGTTTTTGTTACGAAAATATAAGCCGACTATATTTTAAATGCACATGCATTAGCTACTCTTATCAAGGGAACAACAGCTGTAAGTCAGTATCCTCCCAGCAGAATGCTCGGAAACTAACGAAGCCCCTCTAACCTGATGCCAGTGATGCATCCTTCTGAGCCAAGGCGTACAAGGACACACGCAGTAGCATCATTATGGGGGAGCAGGCTATCTACAATTTTAAACGTAATTATGAGAGGAGACGGGGTTGTACCGTTTCGTTATGCTCCAATCGATAGCGTAGAGTGTTGTGAATCATTAATAGCTTTTCGCAGTATTCATTAAGTGTTTATTTAAAAGCACGCCTGACATGCTTGCCTGTCAGACTCCATGAATGTCAATCCCCCCCTCACTACCGTTCCCTCCTCGCTATACTACTAACAGTCACTCCATCCATTCCTTCACTGTGAGTCTCGGTAGAAGCCAACTGCACAGTCAAAATACTTGAAAAGTGAGAATCTATTGCCTTAGGAACTCAACACTGCCAGAACTCTCGAAGGCGTTTACCTGATAATGATGTGTTAGCGTTTAGGAGATCACGACGCTCACAGTAAGCGCTGGACATTAATATTTTAGCTGTGCTACTAATAAAATTAGTTTAGATAGTCTACAACAAGCGCGTTGTGTGTGCATTTTTCAATTCGTCATTTAATAGCTATATGCAAGGCAGAAAGTTTAAAAATTCCATTTTATCGCTTTGGGAAGCAGTGGAATCGAGTCAAAAGATTATGGGGATACTATGAGCCTGCGCAGTTGATGCATCGACAGTCCCATAAATCATTGGTGAATTAACTATCAACCAACCTATGGCTCATACTCACCCACATAGTCTCCCAATTGCTATTGGCTGAAAATAAAATTCGAAGCGTCTTCACTTGTGAAAAACCTTTTTAATGCAAAAATGATGGATGGTTAACAGGATGGTTAACAGTCTAAATAAAATTTATTTAAAACTTTTGAAACAAATTTTTGGAGCAATGTTATAGTCGTCGGTACCTTGGATTAGTTACTGTTGATAGAATAAAGGTTAAAATATATATTTTAAATACTTATTGTAATTATTATTGCTGTTATATTGTTTGTTTGTTTTCTCATAAGCAGAATTTTATTCATAAAAGTAAACGATGCAGTAGAGTTGCCATTTGACCAGCAAAGCTAAATTGCTTATCTGCAAGAAAGTGAATAAATTAAACGTAGATCATTCAGCTACGAAAATGCTATACATCAAGTATAATTCACGAAACACCACATATAATATTCAGCTAATTTGATTTTCCAAATATTTTTTCAGTGTCTGCTGTGACCATTCTCGGATTACATTGCTTCTTGTTTTGGAGCAAGGGCTGGATCATTTGGTAGCGTGCCAGGCTCGTAATCTTCAGTTCCCAGGTTCGAGTCCCTTTGTGCCATGGTTGAGATTTATCTCCGATAAACCCCTACCCTGCCCTCGGTCAACAGTGGATACTATGAATGGGCTTGAGAGAGACGTCGTGTAGGACGTAAAACTCTGGCCCCTGATGGACAGTCATACTCTATGCACTTTAATAAACACTCTGGATGACCTTGATTTGAGGCTAATAGCTGTCAAGTAACCCCTACATTCTTTGATCTCTTTATGTTCTTGTGACCGGCCATTTAGCTCATTGTATGAAAAAAAGTGCCGCTCAGAGGTAAAACAACTCATGTTTCTGAGATTCCACTTTACAGACATGACTTGTAGTCCTTATATCGATCCTACGAGTAGCATGATTCTAAACATGAAAAATCATGTAATTCGTAGGATCGATAACTTAACGATAACTTATTCGTAGGATCGATTCGACTGCAAGTCACGTCTTAAACTATATAGATATATAGGATCGATATAAGGACTACAAGTCACGTCATTAAGAGGTCATAATAGAACTGAAATGCAATAGAATTGTAGTCCTTGAGCGAAATTATAGTAGGGTACCCCCACACGGGAAGGCAATCATTAAAAAAAAGAACAGTTTAATCACAAATCGATTTTATTGTTTTGACAATGCAATAGGTTTTGAGTAGATATTATTATATATTTACTTCGTCATGTAAATATAATCATATGTATAATATTAATGCAGACAAGAATGAAAAACAAATTACAACACTAAAAGATCAAAGATATCCTAGAACAGTAAGTCATCGTAGATATTTTCGGGCAAGAACAAAACGGGTAAATTGAAATAAAAGTTGAAAAAAATTTTTTTCCTGATCTATAAGAAACATAATCTGCAAACTGAGAGTCATGGTTTTTCATTTCATTCGTAATGTTTTTGCCGTACATTCCTTTTCCGCATGGGAGAAGTCTCTCAGACTATAATCATGAAACTGCAATGGACACTTGGGAAATTCCACTCAAAGCAATCCTTCTTTCAAACTTAAAACATTTTTGTCTGCATATTAAAATTACACTTCAAAACAAATATAAAATATACCAAGATGCGTGAAGAAGACCAGGAGACACCGTGCTGACATAATAGTGACGGTAATAGTACAGTCGCTCAAAAAAGTATCAGAATACTATGGTTGATTACAGATATCAGGAAAAATATCTGGCAACGATTTTTTTTAGAAATTAGTGATCTGGCAACCTTCTTGTCACGTGACACGAAGGTTGTCAGATCACTAATTTCTAAAAAAATTGTTGCCAGATATTTTTTGTGATTTCTGTAATCAACCATAGTGTTCGGATACTTTTTTGATCGACTGTACCGTGCTGACGTAACTATACGTTAGAGTCACGACGAAGTAAATAATATTTATTCAAAACCTACATATAACGTTATAGTGACTATACGTTTAGTTACATACACGTTATAGTGACTATACGTTAGTTATAGTGACAAAGTCATTTGTTTCTTTTGTCGACTAACTTTTCAGCTAATTCGTAAGCCACCCCGTAAGCCAATGGCTTACGAATATTTTTACACTAAATATACCCAGAATTACTATTTTATAAAGTGGAATTTCGCCTAATATGTATAATCTGAAACTTCACCTATTTTAATAATATGCACTTTCACTGTATTTTTATTATATCTAATTTTATTCAATCAGAGCCAAACTGATGAAAACAAAACCATAAAAACTGTCGAATTTTTACTTGCAATGGGTTGAAACGATGAAAAGTTACACATTATACCATAAATTTTATTAATTTTAGAAACATACTTTGTGGGATTTGAAAGTTTTCTGGGATGAAACGTCTTGCAATGCTGAGAATAGTGGCAGCAAAATAGCACATACGTACAAGTTCTCATTTCTTTTTTACTTGGTACACCGCTTGAGAAATAATCTTTTGGGGGAAGGAGGGGAATATTTTGCGAAATGAGCCCAAAGTAGTCTTGCTGGTGATATTCCAGATATTTACCGAATGTTATAATGCAACTGCATCCAATAATTGCAGCTGATTCATAAAAACCATCCCTGCAAGCACTCTGCAATGACTTATCTATTAGTTAAAACACCTGAAAAAACCTAACGCGGCGGGAATCGAACATCATCTGAAAAAAAGTATCGCTGACCCGGCGGGAATCGTACCCGCAACTCTCCAGCTTCCTGTCAGAGCGCGCTACTTTTACACCACGCATCAGACAGTAAAACCTTTCAGAATAAGACCTATAAATCTTTCACTGAGATGTGGCGGACCTTGCGCCATCTATACTTCAGGAGAGGCAACTTTTCTAATTGTTGCTAATGTCTCCTAGAGGTGAGGTGTTAATCTATGAATGGGCTTCATTTCCTCTCACATCTCAGAGATATTTATATAAAAAGATAAATGGATAAAAATTATACATTTACCAAATAAATAAATGGATAAAAATTATACATTTACCAAATAAATAAATGGATAAAAATCATACATTTCCAAGCCACGCTATTTCCTGACTTCTATTTTACTTTTTGTTTTCGTGTCATTTATATACAGTTCTGTAATTTTTTTGCCTATTTTTTGCAACCTAAAGACGTCAAATAATATATCTAGGTATTATTTTGTTTAATATAAATTCACTTTAAGAAATTTTTTGTTTAAACTTAGATACTGATTATAGGCAATAGTGATACAAATATGGTAAAACCTGATTTTCCAAATTCAGGGAATTGTAAAAAAAATTTAAATTACAGAAATCTTTGTTAATTCGATATATACCAGCATAATAGAACTATGAATTTAATAAGAGTAAAAGCACAAATATGAAATGCAAAACAAATAGATATAGCTTACCTTATAATGTAATGTTAAATTCAATTCAAAATATTCACGAAATTAAGTACAACATTCTTATTTTTATTAGGATTTTATTTCCTAATAAACAATACGAATGTTCATGTTATCCCTGCTGCCAGCTAAATACTACAAAGTATAAAATGGTCACAAAAAAACTCCAAATCCTATCAAGAAAAAAATTCATTTAATATAAACACCAATTTTGCCGTTTGGTTTTCTATCGAATATTTTGCGAGATGTGTTGTGTGACGTCAGCAAATTTTCCCCATATTGTCCCTCGCATTTCTTGTTATCTCTGACAAAATGAGTGGACCGTGAAAAATGTCGGTCAAAACCTACAGTAAATTCCTTTTTAAGCACTTTTTTTTCGCTGAAATAAGAAATAAGAGAAAAACACAACCAAATATGATAGAATAAATAAGACAATAGCCTATTTTCGCAAACACCTATTTTTTTTTTAATTATTAAGGTTGGGTTGTTTTACCTCTGAGCGGCACTTTTTCGCACACCATGGGTTAAATGGCCAGGCACATGGACCCCAAAGGTTCAGAGAAGGTTGGGGGAGGGGACCCACTGGAACAGCTGTTGGGGGACACGTGGTAGACTTCCGTCAAGGCCATCCAGCGTGTTCTTTAACGTGCACAGGGTATGGCTCTCCCACACACTGAGGCACGGCTTAACGTTCCATCCGACGGACGGCGGTCTTTCGAAGCCCATCGGTGTACCCTACTGACCGTGGGTAGGGCGGTGAATTTTGCGGAGATATGAATTATTAAGGCAGAAATATATTGATATTATGAGCACAGAGCTATTTTATTTTTCGAATTACAAATTATCAAGGTTGGGTTGTTTTACCTCTGAGCGGCACTTTTTTGCACACCATGGGCTAAATGGCCAGGTCACATGGACCCCGAAGGCTCAGAGAAGGTTGGGGGAGGAGACCCACTGGAACATCTGTTGGTAGACAGATGGTAGCCTCCCGTCAAGGCCATCCAGCGTGTTCTTTAACGTGCACAGGGTATGGCTCTCCCGCACACGGGGCCACGGCTTAACGTCCCATCTGACGGACGGCGGCCTTTCCAAGCCCATCGGTGTCCCCTACTGACCGTGGGCAGGGCGGGGAATTTTGCGGAGATAAATCTCAACGCTGACCCAGCTGGGACTCGAACCTGGGAACTACAGATTACGAGCCTGGCGCGCTACCGACTGAGCCACCCCCGCCCCCAAATTATCAAGAGTTTCGATTTATCCAGAGACTTCTGTAAAATATTTCTTTATCGATTCTTAAGATTAAAAGAAAATTCGAATTTTGCGAAAATTTCGAATTAATGATTTTCGATTTAACAAGGTTTAACTGTACGTATGCAAGTTAATATTATTATATTGCTATTAGAGTAATAATTTATTTTTGATATATATTATTAATATGTGTTAGAATTAGTGAGGTCTATTAACCCGGGGTAGAATACTTATTGAATGATTGGAATAGTTATCTCATTTGTATGCTATTTATACACAAATGCCTGAGCCATTGTATATAAGAAACAAAGATAGATTCGTAATATTACTAACATAATTATAAGAGCTAAATGGATATCACTAAGGTATAAACTTTAACCACTTAGTGAACCTAAAATTGCATACTGGTTTCCCTGGGTAAATATGATAAATAGTAATAGATAATTAACAGAGCAATTGGAAAACAATGATTTGTAAGAAAAGTAAGAAACTGAATCAATACAAATGCATATAGCACGGTTTTTCAAAACTTTTTCTTCGAGCCCCCACTCCCCCACAAAAAAAATAATAAATAAATAAAAAAAATCATACCCACGCAACACACTATCCGTAATATGTATATCGAAAAGATATCCATAATATGTATGTCAAAAGATATATGAGATGGCAAATGGAGATCCATTTGTCATCTTAGATATTCCGATATTTTCTGCATATTATTTTACCTCCGAGCGGCACTGTTTGCATACAGTGAGCTAAATGGCCTGGTGACAAGGTCCCCGACGGCTCAGAGAAGCTTGGGGGAATGGGACCAACCATGGAGTTTTTAGGAGACAGATGGTAGCCTCCCATCAAAAACCCGCTCGGAGGTAAAACCAATATGCAGAAAACAAATTTTCTGCATATTGGTTTTACCTCCGAGCGGCACTGTTTGCATACAGTGAGCTAAATGGCCAGGTGACAAGGTCCGCGACGGCTCGGAAAAGCTTGGGGGAATGGGACCAACCATGGAGTTTTTAGGGGACAGATGGTAGCCTCCCATCAAAAACCGCTCGGCATATTCTTTAACATGTAGTGGGTATGTCTTTCCCGCACACGGAGTCACTGTTTAATGTCCGATCCGACAGACGGCATCCTTTTCAAGTCCATTGGTATTCCTGCCACAAGTGCAGTGAGTTTTGCCTAGATAAATTTCAACGCTGGCCCAGGTGAGACTCGAACCTGGGAAGAGCAGATTACGAACCTGGCGCGCTCCGACTAAGCTACCTCCAATATTGTGGCTGTGGGAATTTTTAGATCCTGAAAAAATTTCAGAATGGCGACGTAGATACACTGAATATGGAACATACTTTTAGTAATCATATATTTTATTCATTTTGGTATGCTTGTTGCTTAATTCAATTGGATTTAATTTCAATTCGATTTCCCGTAGTCTAGTGATTATCTCACTTGACTATGGATCAAAGGGACCTGGTTCGAACCCCAGGTAAGGAATGATGTTTGTGTTGTCTTTCTGCTGAGGTCTCGCCTTTCTCACAGACTTTCTACTACGGCGTATAAACTATTAGACCTCTGTGGCAAGCAGCTGCTTGAGGGGGATATTTATTTATTTGTTATTCACGTAGATGAGGGAAAAGACCTATGAGAAAAAAGTCATGGATTTTAACATTGATAAAGAATTTGTTTCTTTTAACTTTTATCAAACCTGATTATTCTTTACTATAATTTATTTATAACTTGAATACTGTCAAAAATATTACATTTTATTGTTTGACTTACAATATAAAAATTCTATGTTAAAATTTAATCTGCTGGGGACCTTTCTGAAGACTTCGCGATCCATACTTTGAACAGCCTTGGCATATAGTATAGGACACTAAATAAATTAAAAAATAGCGAATAAATGGAATGAAATAAAAAAACATATATATATCCAAATAAATGAATATCGTTTTTATCCTTTATGCTTACCATTTCTTTTATCCCAATTTCGTTTCTATTCCTTTTTGCTGTTTAGACATCTGTAAACTTTCGCGAATATGAGCGAGACTAACAATAAGAGAAAGAAAAATCAGAGTGATGAAAAGAAAGGATTAAGTCTGTTTCACGAGAATTGAGACTTTACTAGTGAGCTGATACTCTAAAGCTGCATGGAGGACAGGAAGTGCCAAAGGACATACCTGAAGATCAATTTCCTCTTGAAGACCGAACTGAGAGAAAGAAAAACACGTTGTCAGATAAGGGATCAAATGACGTGTCATCTTGAACCCAGCACATCCATTCGTTTCCTGCGTTTCGTGTCATCCCAACGCATGAGACTTAGAGGGACAGATGTATGCCCCGCAAATGCCAAACAAATAGACCTGAAACACAGGAGATCCGTCAAAGCTGGTATGAGCATCTCCCAGAGGGACACCCTAAGTGATGGATGCTTCTTCCAACTACCTTGCTGGCCACAGCGCTTTTTCCTATGGCAATTTCGACTGGTGGGATTTTAGTTTATAACTTGGTAATTTATTTCCCATTTCTTTCCAGTTTTTCCCTTTCTCTTTGTGTGTATGTGTTTGTGTTTTTTTTTTTTTGTTTCTTCTTCGTAAGTCATTTTTCTCTCTTTCTCTCTGTTTTCTCTACTCGATGTTTTCTCTTAAGAAGCCATTTTTGGTTGCAATTTTTTTATATAAATTCTTTGACAACTGAAAGCCCATGTATCCTAACGGTTGTATCATTTGCCATATTCTATTTGGGGCTGAAGGCATTTTGAAATGGTTTATGTCTGTTGTTGCTGTGGGTATAGATGTTTGTGTATTAAACTATTCTTATTCTTTACTCATTTGTTTGGGGAGGACATTTGGGCATTATGGAAGACAGAGAGAAAATGACATATTGAATCTAGAGGAAGTTTGGGGAAGATGAAGGCACGAGGCTTCTGGAATTTATAGAAGCATCAATCCAGATGATTTTTCGTAAAAAATGAGAAAAAAAAGATCCGTTTTGAAACGAAAGTGTTTCGAAGTTTAAAAAAATCCTCAAAAGTAAAATATAAAACTAATTTTTTTTCTGAGCGAAGGTAAAACAATTTTCAATTCACCTGGAGATGATAAAATGCCCATCATTTATAATATTTCCATCTTTATTTGTGCAACTCAGAACCCCAATCTGTTGTTTTCCAACACATAAAACTGACTTTTGAAAGGCTTCCCCTTTTTTTATGTAGCGTATCCCTGGGTAAAAATCGTCTCCTCCAGTGCTGTTTCGCCTTAAAGTCGCTTCCCCTATACTCCCATCGTGATTTTAACATTTGTTTCTTGGAAACGCTCATCGTAATTTTAACATTTGTTTCCAAAAGACTCCCATCATAATTTTAACTTTGTTCCCTTAACTCTCATATTTTAGTCAACTTCATTTCCTAAACACTCACTTTATAATCTAAATGTCGTTCGCTAAACACTCTGTTTATAACTTTACTCATATTACAAAACTGATTTCGACAAACACTCTTATTTTAATCTCAACTAATTTTGACAAACACTTTCATTATAGCCTTAACTAATTTCGACAAACACTCCAACTGTAGCCTTAACTGACTTCAACAAACACTCCGATTATTATCTTAACAAATTTCGAAAAACACTTCCAGTATAACCTTACATAATTTCGACAAACACTCCCATTATAATTTTAACATCTTTACCTAAACCCTCACAATGTAATATCGACATCACATTATAATATTTATGACGCTCTCTAAACAATCCCATTATAACTTTAATGTCGTTCACTAAACATTCCAATTTCGTATAACCTTAACAACTTTCGACAAACACTTTCATTATAATCTTAACTAATTTCGACAAACACTTCCATTATAATCTTAACATCATTCCCTAAACACTCACAATGTAATATCGATATCACGTTATAATTTTTTATGACGTTCTCTAATCAATCCCATTATAATATAAACGTCGTTCACTATACTATCCCATATTGTAACTTTAACATCTATTTTTCCTAGAACTCCCTTTCTAATTTAAACTTCGTTCACTATACTCTCCCATATTGTAACTTTAACGTCTTTTTTTCCCAGAACTCCCTTTCTAATTTAAACGACGTTCACTATATTCTCCTATATTGTAACTTTAACGTCTTTTCCCTCCTAGAACTCCCTTTCTAATTTAAACGACGTTCACTCTACTCTCCCATATTGTAACTTTAACGTATTTTTTTCCTAGAACTCCCTTTCTAATTCAAACGTCGTAGCTAAACCCTCGTATTATATGAGCTTCGTTTTCTAAGCATTCCCATCATGATATCAACATCATTTCCTAAACACATTCATTTAAATTTCAACGTCATTCCCAAAACACTCTCAGTAAAATATAAACGTCGTTACCAAAACACTCGTAAAAATATTACAACAGCGATGTTCCAGTTGGCAACCATTGTAATAATGTTAAACAGGAATTATTTTAATTATCAGTTTTCTATTTTTATTTTGTTGACGGGATCGTCTAAAAATCGCTCCACAAATTGTGGTCAGTGACCCGGTACTGAAAAAAAAAAACGATACTTAAAACATATGCACATAATCGCATAATCCTATCGTTAATTGGGGGCGGGGGTGGCTCAGTCGGTAGTGCGTCAGGCTCGTAACCTGCAGTTCCCAGTTTCGATTCCCAGCTGGATCAGTGTTGAGATTTATCTCCGCAAAATTCCCCGCCCTGCCTATGGTCAATAGGGGACACCGATGGTCTTGGAAAGGCCGCCGTCCGTCGAATGGAGGTTAAGCCGTGGCCGTGTGCGGGAAAGAACACACTGTTGGGAGACAGACGGAAGACTACCATCTGTCTCCCAACAGCTGTTCCAGTGGGTCCCCTCCCCCAACCTTCTCTGACTTTTCGGGGTCCATGTGACCTGGCCATTTAGCCCATGGTGTGCAAAAAAGTACCGCTCAGATGTAAAGCAACCCAACCCAAATCCTATTGTTAATCTGCAACATTCATGAACGTGGCAAGATACGACTGATTCCCACCGCATATTTCGTATTCCATAGTTTTCTTAGTAATTTGAACGGTATAAAGTGCGTACATCATATTATATAATAAGCATATTCCGAAAGGACGAGGGGTATGGGCAAACGGGTGCGAAGATGCGAGCTTCTTATACGTTTTCGGTGGCGAAAGTTTTTGGCTCCCTGTGATTCCGTGGGTATTTCAGCGATTGGTCATAAATGTTGTGTTGGTCCCACTTATTTCTTGCTTTGGTGGGGTTTCAGATTTGCCTCATGTCTTGTCTTTCATGACTTTTTCTGATGGGTTAAGAGATCGGGTTCCAAGCTGCCGTGGGTTGGGATTTAACTTTCTTCAGTTATCCGAAATCTTTGGAGGAGATGTCATCGGCTGCCTTATGAATGAGCTTTAAGTTATCGATGGGAAAAAGTCATCAATGGACGGCCGTTTGGCTCCAAAAGGTTAGCGGGTATTACCAGTAATAAATGATTTACTGTTACAAGATAAACAAAGAGTGAAAATTTATTCTTTCTTTTCATTTTTCTTGAATATGCATTTATATCCCCCCCCCCCCCCGCAAAATGGAACGGAAAACTCCGGTCCCAGATTTTTTGAAGCTTTCGAAACTTTGGTCTAAAATATTTGGTGCTCGTCAAATCTCCCCTTGAATCCTTTGTTGCTCACTAAAGTCCTTCTTTGAACCCTTTTCTAATCTCCTCTCAAAAAGTTTTCAGACCTTATTTTGTACGGTAAGGAAAACTTTTTCAGACTTCTGGCCACGTTCAAAGCTATTTACTTCTTCTCTGGACAGAATTCCAAAATATATTAGCAGGATTTGAATTCCCTGATAACATTACATCTTTAAGATAATGCGATAGTTAAGCACTAAAAACGCTGAAGAACTCAATTAAGGAGATTTAAAGAGGTAAGTGCTGTACGGTAACTAGGAAGTTTGGCGCCTGAGGCTGATCAATATGGCTCCCCTGTCCCATCGTCAAGACTCAGCAGACTAAAGCACGTACTCAAACACTTCTTTGTACACAAATAACAGACAAGTGCTGTTTAACTATTTAATAATTAGTGAGTAGTGTAGCAAGAGACTTGGCGCAGTTTACTTCTGCAAACACCTTGATATGGGGGCCATTAAAGGGCTTTTCTTGCCTTACTGACAAATTCATCTGCTCTGGTCAGTGGAACTGGTGACTAGGCGAAATATACTCGTATACTAATCACAAGATAACGTTGCCGTAGAACTTGATCCTCTAACTATTGGACTTGTTCAAGAACGAACCACCACAAAAGTTCTGAGACGAAAAAAAAATGATTAACACTTAAGAAATGTATTGTTTTGCATGTTTAGTTGTTTCTACCTATCTTCGTATTATTTTTTGCTTGTCATATTTCAGTTTTTTCTGTTAGTCGGTTTGTTTCTCCGAAAGGTTGTTCTACCATATCTTCCCATCCCTTGATCGATTTCTACAAGTTATGCGTCAGATTAAAGCTGGTGATTCTGGGAATACCATAGGTTACAAAATATGCGTCCACGTATTTCATCCCCTCCTAAAAAGGGGGGGGATATCAAAATCGTTCTTCAAATTTGAATCGTGAAAGTTCACAGTTAAGAGACAAGAGTTTTAAGCCTTAAATGAAAGCTTTTCCTGTGGGAAATATCGTTTACTCCCTCGAGGTTTGACCCCCCCCCCATATCTTTCCACCCAAAAAAGGGACAGAAATGATGGAACAGAAATTTTACAAGGGTCGACTGAACGAGTTATACAGGATGAATCTGAAAAAGTGGGCAAAACTTTACGGGGTTGTAGAATGCAGCTATACGAGCAATATTCGTCATAGAATGTATGGTCGGAACGCAAACGGCGAGCCGCTAGGTGGCGTTGGAAATGGTATAGAAGGGTCGGTCGTCGCACCCAACGTCTTCGCAAATGTGCGTCGGTCCCTATCCCGCAGGTGTGAAGCCTGCATTACAGCTGGCGGCAGCTCTTTTGAGCAATTTCTTTGAGCATGTACCTCAATTACATTCCTGTTAATAAAATGTTTTCTGAAGTATCTCCTCTCCTTCTTGTGTTCATTCTTTAAATGTGACAGTGGAAAACTACCTTTTAACTTCTCACCGCTTGCGTTCCGTCCATACATTCTATGACGAATATTGCTCGTATAGCTGCGTTCTACCACCCCGTAAAGTTTTGCCCACTTTTTCAGATTCACCCTGTATATCAAATAAAAATCTGTGACGTTTACGATGTCGAGAGCCTACCCCATAACACTCCGCTTCTCACCCGTAGAAAAGGGGAAGAGGAAGCGAAGAGTCGATTTTCTTTCGAGTTGTATGTTAAATGAAAGCATTTGCACAGTAGCAGCTGTTCTGAAGAAAAATGTTTTTAGTGATAACACAAAAAATATGAATTAAGGAAATATAAAAAATACTTAACTTCCTTGCCCGAAAAAAGTAAAAAATATAATTAAAGCATATATATGATGAAATCGGTCGCTGAATTCGTCATTGCTTTTTTCTTTGCTTCAAAAGGAGACAGGGCATCGATTTACGTACTGTAAAAAATGCTAGTGTCGTATTTTCTCTTGAAGTGAATACGAATTCAGTGAGTGATTTCACCATAAGCAAACTTGATGTTTTTTTTACGTTTTTAAACACAGAAAGATAGACAATGTTTTAAACTTTTAATTATATTTTTTAGGTAGTGCCATATTTTGTGCACTTCAAAGAACACGCTGGTTGCCGTAGGCGCGAGGCTTCCATCTGTCTCCTAACATCTGTCCAACAAATCCCCTTCCCCCGATCTTTCGTGAGACATTGGGGTCCTTGTGACCTGGTCATTTAACTCAATGTCTTTAAAAAAGGCTCAGCTTAGAGGTAAAACAACCCAACATTTGTTCAACCCTTGTCCTTAATCCCTCAATAAATCAAAAGTGAATATACTTTTTATATTCTTAATGATTTTTCTTAACTCCTGCAAACTACAGTTGGCTTCTCTTTCTGGCAATCTACGAAACAAAAATGGAAAATTCAATAACCCTAGTGAGTTTGGCGTTTTAAAAAAACAACGTACTTACCACAACCACTACATCCAAAATGCTATTAAACAGCAACAACAACGTCAATAAGTTTCTATGTCTCCAGCCTGGTAACGCACAACACCGTTGATGGAAGCTGAAAGATTTTGAAACACACAAATAAAAGCAGGAAACTTTATACGTTTATTGACATGAAAGAGCAGATTTCAAATGTATATTCCATTTTCGTTCCATCGACCTTTCTAGACGCAGATAAAAATGGAATCGAATAACACTGGAGGGGGGTAAAAAAGCTTTGGCGACAATCTCTGCTGTCCGCCTCAGTTTGCTTCGGTGTTACAATTGTTTTTTTTTACGGAGAGAACGCGAGGTAATAGTATAGTGTCTAAAAAAATTGGAGAGCTAAATGACCTGGCTTGCATCTGATAGTCTTAAGTTCTATCTCACTCAAAAGAAATAAAGTGCAGATAGTTTGTTTACTTTCCTAAAACCTACGAATAATGGTTTTCGATGTAAAAAAATTTCTCCTAAATGTGGCATCTTTAGCTTCAAGAATCTGAAAAGTTGTTTTTTTCTTCTATTCTTTGAGAGGAAATGCGCCTTTTTTACTTTTCTAGCTGGCGATCAGCTTGGTTTCTCTGAATATAAGAAATAGAAATGATATAGAAACTCTGTAGATGGAAATGATATAGGAACTCTGTAGATGAAATGATAAAAGAACCATTATGTTTGCATGGGTTTCTGTTTTCACTGGCTGATGTGTTGCGCCTTTATAGAATTGAAGAAAAACCCACCAGTTAATGGGAGCGTGGTCGCCAAACATTCTTTTATCGCTGTAAAGTGCATTTTAAAATATAAACCAGTCTGTGGTGCTTCTACGATAATGACATTAAGGCGCGAAGGTCGAGGGTTTCCAGTTAGATGTGAAATCTAAGACGCAGTGAGTCTAGTCACGTGTGCAAATGAGACCATAACCTATGCACGCTGGATGGACTTAATAGGAGTCTACGATCTGTCTCCTAACAGCTTTCCAGTGACGTTTCCTTCCTCAACCTCCTGTGAGCTTTTGGGGTCCTCGTAACTTGGCTGTTTTAGTTCACTGTGTGCAAAAAATAATCTGCCGCTTACAGAGGTTAAACAATCCAACTTACTTTTGGGTGTAACCTTTCACCAGAATACAGTTTAACTTTTTACCACAAAATGAGTAACCTACTGTTGCATCCCCACATAATGAGTGTAAGGTAACACCATTTTTTACAGTTCACGAAACAGGATTTGTAACAAATGATTCTGAAGTCTAAGTTTCAGTTTTTTTTTTGCACACGACGGTTAGAAACAACTGGCCTAGTAAAATAAATGCATTTGTCTCTACTTACTTTCCTTTAAAGTTTCATTTAATCAAAGGGAAAAAAGCGCTGAAACTATGCTGAATTGTATTTTTTCTAAACAAATAAAATTTATTTTCGTTTCTGGATCAATTTCTTTGTCTCTGTTCTCCCCACATATGTCATGTCCATGTAAGAGCTAATACGAGATATGTACACTTCACATATAGTACCACACAGATGAAAAACGCTAGCTTAATGAGACTAAGAACATATTTTTCAGTTATTCCTAAGACATGACTCAATTTCAGTAGGTAGATTTTATGGTAACAGTTTTTTAAACATTCCAATGTCTTCCAAACTGCTAAAGATCTCGCATTTTGAACTGCTGATAATAAAATATAACTATAGAGCTTTACACTCTCCCGAAATATTTTCAGTATACTTAAGCAGTGAAAACCTAGATACATCGTACAATTGTCAGATGTAATGTATTGGAGTATCTGGGGAACTAATCTGGAAGCAATTAAACTCTGCTCGCTTTTTCTAATTGGATAAAAAATGAAAAACAAAACTGTATCTCAAACAAAATGCGTAAAACTAACTCACTGTCAAAGCATTGAAATGGTAACATACTTCATAACACCAAAAACATGCGATACTTCCTCACTCTTTCGAAATGCTCCTCTGTTTATCAAAAGTAATGATAGTAGTATATCAGCGAAATAAAATTCCACGTATCTAAATCACGCTGACTTGCTTCCACAGTGTACCAAAACTTAATTGGGAAAAAGATTATTAAGTATTTCGGAATTGCGTTTGAGATCTTGGAGATGATTCAAGAGTTCTTTGCTGTATGAAAGGTAAGAGGACTTCATTGCCCTACCACACACACACACTGTGGAGATTTAAATGAACACTGGATATTTAAATGAATTTCCATGATATGTCAGTGGGAATGTAACTTCGAATCTCTATAACTTCTAAAATATGCATTTAATGAAAAGATATGACTGGAGATAAATTAAAGATCGGATTAAAATCTATTTCAATCTCGATTTTCAATAATATTCGTCCAGTATCTTAAAAGTTACAAACGCTGAAATATTTAATAATCAAATATCTTGTTTTATGCAAATCATTCATAAATATTTAAAATTATTTTATAATAGGAGTAATTCAGGACGGGCGGACACGTCTGACGTCATCGGTGGCAGACATTGGCAGTTTCTTCGTAATTCTGTAGCGATCAGCCCCAAATTTGGTGGTGAAATGAGCGATCAGCACCAAATTTAGTGGGGTAGTCCCACTTAATTCTAACCCTCTTGAGTAACAGGTCCCTCGAAAAGAGACTGAAATTTTTGGTGGCGCTGCCATCGCCTCCTTTGTGAATGGAGTTGTGAGTAGTACGGAGAGAAGCAGCGAATAAACTTATCAACGAACATATGTTTGGCACCAAACTTCTGTCGAGATTTAATTATGACTGGAGTGTTGGAAAGCAGTGAATGAATATATCGATGGAAAGAGTTATCGATACGTTTCGCGCCAAACTTTTGGCGTGGGTTTAATTAGTATTAAAATAATCTTTGCGCAGACTTCTAGAATATATATTTTATTAAATGGCTTGAAGCAATATCTGTTATTCAAACTTTATTTAATTTTTAAAAGTAGTTCTTTCGGCCCGGAACATAAATTCTGACTTTGCACCCTCCAGTACAATCAGTTATTAAGAATTGTGGCCTAATTTAAATGTAGCAGCTGCTAGCCGAAGTGATCTAAGAGGAGCCTATCAGTTGGGTTGGGTTGTTTTACCTCTGAGCGGCACGTTTTTGCACACCATGGGCTAAATGGCCAGGTCACATGGACCCCGAAGGCTCAGAGAAGGTTGGGGGAGGGGACCCACTGGAACAGCTATTGGGAGACAGATGGTAGCCTCCCGTCAAGGCCATCCAGCGTGTTCTTTAACGTGCACAGGGTATGACTCTCCCGCACACGGGGCCACGGCTTATCTTCCCATCCGACGGACGACGGCCTTTCCAAGCCCATCGGTGTCCCCTACTGACCGTGGGCAGGGCGGGGGATTTTGAGCCTATCAGTATTATACGCCATAGAGAAAGTCTGTGAAGAAAGAGGACACTTCAATAGAAGAACAACACAGAAACAAACATTCGTACCTTACCATGGGCTCGAACCCGGATCTCTTTGATTAGTTGCCAAGCATGCTAACTACTCGACCGGTGGAACATTGGTCTGTATTTTAATCACAAAAATAACGTAACCGCGAAGTATACAATATAATACACACAAGAAAAAAAATTACGTGTGTAATGAAATAAAATTAGAGAAAGAAAATCTCATTTTAACATGGCCCCCTTGCCCTCCCCTCTCCACCTTAGATAGGCTTGACACTGACAATAATATTTTGAAATGGTTTGGTTGATAAGCACAGCCGTTACTGGCCATCTGAGTTACACATCGTGCACAGAATTCCAGCGAGTGTTATAGTATTCTAGATTCCCCACTTTGGCAAGTAACTGCTTAAGGGGAAGTTTATTTATGTTAATCAGGATCAGTAGCATTTGAATTAAAAAAATACTAATTATTTTGTCAAAGTCGGCAGAACCATTGATCATTAAGAGTTGTTTATTTTCTATCCTTTTAGCCAAAATGACCAGCCAGCCATCTACATAGTTCTTATTATGCATTTCGCTATGGGATGCAGAGATATTTTGTGATTGAACCTTGACGCCTGGGTCACGCATAGATTTAACGTGTGAGCAGTACAACTACTATCGACACAACTATAGCACGCAATTTGTTACCTACATGAATAATGTCTGTAGTGTTCACATGGACAACGACAACGACTTTATCATTGGCAATTAGCCGATGATTGTTTTGTTCTATGTAATTCGTAATGTCTCTCTGGAAGACGAGCAGTGTGTAAAAAGTTTGTTGAAAAAACATGTTTCACCTATCTTGTGGGATACGAAACACGATCTCCTCTACCACTGAACAATTGATAGTTAACGCTTTTCTCAGTAAGTATTGACGGTTTGCTTTTCCTTATAGTCTCTCATGGTTCCATTTATGATCGCAAATGTCTAGCTCTCGATAGCCCAGTGGTAGAGCACGTAGCAGGTTATCAGGGAGTTGTAGGTTCGTATCACTCTCAGGGCCCTGCCCACGGTCAGTAGGGGACACCGATGGGCTTGGAAATGTCGTCGTCCGTCGGATGGGACGTTAATTCCCCGTGTGTGGGAGATCTATACCCTGTGCACGATAAAGAACACTGTGGATGGCTTTGACGGGGGGCTACTATCTGTCTCCCAACAGCTGTTCCAGTGGGTCCCCTCCCCCAACCTTCTCTGAGCCTTCGGGGTCCATGTCGCCTGACCATTTAGCCCATGATGTGCAAAAAAGTGCCGCTCAGAGGTAAAACAACCCAACCCAACTCTCAGGGCCGGATTTACACTATGCGCGTCTTAGGCATAAAATGTGCTACTGCGCACATACTGCGGTATTTCTTTAAATTTTCTATTTAAAAAAGTCACTTTTTTCGCTTTCACAACCGTGAAAACAGGAAGTAATGAAATCGAGGGAGATGTAGGAATTTTAATGGTAAGTAATTCAGATTTGCTTCCAAATACACTAAAAATTAATATAACAATTTAATATTTTATATCGCATATGTTTTATATTTTTCAGTGTGCAGTTATATTTAAAAATTAGATTATTCATTGTGAAATTTCAGCAATTTTCTTTCTCGCATTTTCGTCTCAGGAATGAACAAATTTCTCTGTTGGGACACTTCCGCGTTGTGTGAATGGATTGGGTTACCTCTGAATAGCAGTTTTTTGCACACAATGGATAAATGCCAAGTCACAAGGAACCCCAGAAAGTTGGGGATAAGGGACCCACTGAACAGCTGTTAAGAAACGGATGGTAGCCTTCCGTCAAGGCCATCCAGCGTGTTATTTAATGTGCACGGCAAATGTCTCTTACGCACACGAACCAGGCTAAACGTCCCATCCTACGGACGGCGGTCTTTCTAAGTCCAGCGGTGTCCCGTACTGACCGAGGGCAGGCTCAATGCTGGCCCAGGTGGGATTTGAACATGAGAACTGCAGATTATGAGCATGACTCGCTGCCAACTGAGCAACCCTCTCCACAAGTGTGAATGGAAAACTCTATTCAACTTATTATTGTAACTTTAACATAAGCCTTTTATAGCAAACTGTCAGGTGAATTGAATTTTTAGCATTTTTTTTCCATATCTCGCTTTTTTTATCAATATTTATGTAATATTTATAGAGTTTTGGAAGTTGAAATATTTTACCGTTGTTACTAGTCTCAAGAATTCTCCTCAAAAGTCACAAATCGTTTTCTAAATCAAATGTAATTTTAGAAATTTGTATAATGGTTTCGTTACTTCCATCAATTTTACTTACACTTTTAATTTCTTGGACCAAAGACATTTAATTCATTACTTTTATGTATAAGAAATGAAACAAATGCCTGTCTTTTAAAGTGTCTACTGAAGGATTATCTTTTCTCGCTATTTTACCATGATTTAAAATCATCTAATTCATTTTTTCGTCTCAATAAATTAAATCAATCAATACATTCACTCTTGCTTTGAAATTAAAATTTAATACTCATTACTTTAAACAAGGCGAAATATTGCTCTTGGGTTATATCATTTCACAAGGAAATTTATGCATATTTTATTCATCTGCATAAATCAAAATATATATATGTGTATTCTTTGTTCAACTGCATGAATATAAATATATATATAAAATAATACAAATTATACCGAAAAAGTAAGAAATAAAATTATATATAAATGTAATAACAATAAATAAATAATTTTTTTATCACTAAAAAAGTCGAAAGAGCGTAACAGCATCACACGCTCTCAAAATTTTCAACTTCAATGACTCTTTAAACACTACACGAACATTTTTCAAAATCGAGATTTCGATAAATTTGATTGAGATCTATAATTTATCGCCTCTGACACTTTTTTTTGCAATACGCTTATTTTAAAAGTTATAGAGCTTTAAATGTGGCTTTCCAAATACAAAACGAAAACGCCCACTTTCGATTGGAAGGAGAAAAAATTCTTTGAATCGCTCTTGATCCATGGACACCTGTAACTAGTTTTTAATCCCTTCTAAGAATTGAAAAGGACATTATTGCTACTTAAATAAACAAAGTGCAACTACTTCATGTGTGTCACAAAAAAAAACATCCTTCAAACTGCAACACTTCACTGCTGATGTTCCTAATATGTTGACCTCCTTAGGCAACTGCTAACGAGTCTGCTCTCATGATCCCACTCCAGACAAAACTAATTTTTTCAGCAAACCTTTCATACTCTGTTTGCAGGAACATTACATTACAGAAACCTAAACAATCAGATTATTTTTAAAAGCATAAACTTAATAAGAAAGACGATTTTGAATCTTTTTGCAACGTAATTAAATAAATTTTTTGTTTCGTAAAATATTAAATTGTCCTTTCATCTGTAATAAACACCAAACAAATTAATCGGAGAACAGATGCAAATGTAGTTAATGAAATGTAAATTATAGTTATGAAATATAGATAAGGTTATTTATCTTATAATAATTGGATAAGGTAATTATCTGACATTAGGGAGGGTGTTGTCCCAGGTTCACAGTCAGATGTTTCCGAGTTCGAGTTTCATCTGTTCCTGCGTTAATATTTTCTTCGCTAACCTCCGTGGCGACCTCGGCGAGAAAACGTACACCAGTGAGATTGTAAAAGATGCCGTCCTTGGGATGCAAAGTTAAGCCCATAATAATGTGCGCAACATAGTTGAAGTACCCTATACATCTTAGAGCACATAACGGATGGCCTATACGAGAGATTTCTACCTGTTTCTGAGAGCTATACAGTAAATGCCCTATCCAGCTCTCAGCACTTGGGGTTCTTGGAACTCTTATTGTTTAGACCAGTGATGCACAAATTGTGGGTCTCGCAAATTATTCTGAAGGTCGCAGGGAAGTTAAATTATATTTCATTTTTTGATTAAAGGCCGGGATTATAAAAGACAAATAAGTTGGATTGTTTTATCAGCACTTTTTTGCACCCAATGGGCTAAATGATCAGGTCACAAGTACCCTAATGGCTCAGAGAAAGTTGGAAAGGGATCCACTAGACTAGGGGTTCTCAACGTGGGGTACGCACGTAAAAATTTACGAGGTAAAATTTTTTTGTGTACGCCGTGAGAGCTCAAAAGTCGCTAGATGTAACAAAGTCGCTAAGTTGGCAACACTGCTGTGCAAAAATGTCATTTTTTGTGTTTATCAATATATCTAATTTATGAATACAAAATTCAATGTGTGTATATATTTATGTTTTATTTTATTCCCATTGTTATACTATAACTATAGTTTTATCTATCTACACAAGGAGTACGCCAATTACATACACATTTCCAGGGAGTACGTGAAGCATAAAAGGTTGAGAACCACTGCACTAGACAGCTGTCAAGAGGCAGATGGAAGCTTCGCGCCAAGACCATCCAACGTGTATTTTAACGTGCACAAGGTATAGCTCTCCTGTACATAGAACCACGACTTAACATCACATTCGATGAACGGTTGCCTTTCCAAGTCCATTGTGTCCACTTTACAACCGAAGGCAAGGTGAAGTGGAGATAAATATCAACGTTGGCATAGGTGCGACTCGAACCTAGATTACATGCCTAATGCTCTATCGACTGAGCCAACGACTGGACCCCATCCAAATCAGTAATTTACTCTAGAGATTTTATTCAGCTACAGAATTTAATTTACTTTGGGGATATTTATGCTTTTCTGATGCAAATTTTCGGTCTCCGAAAAAAAAAATAAAACAGAGTCCATCCTTAATCAGAAACATCAGATTAATCAATTCCAATATCACGACAATTATTGACTAAATATTATTGACCGTCCAGGCAAACCTTTCTCGTTAATTTTTGCTTTGTATTTGTTTTCCTACAACTGAATGGAATTTATAATTATTTATTTGAACACTACTAACATGAATATGTTTTTACTCGCATTTACGTAAAGTCTAAAATATTTTAAATATACTTATACATTAAAAAAAAACATTTTATAATACCCTCATTTAAATATAATAAAACATTTATTACATGAACATACTATGAAGGCATTTTAAAAAGTTTCAGGGAACGGTTTTAAAAAGGATGTAGAGGTATGGGCACCGGTAGTAGTTTTTTCAGGAGAGGGGGGGATTTCTTTCAAGAAAGAGCAAAAAATTTCAGCTGGGGACAAAAAATATTTCAAAACAGAAATAATTTTAGCGAACCAGACCCGGATCTAGTAAAAAAAATCGAGAGGGGTACAAGAATCACAATCGAGTCGGAAAAATGTAAAGGGGGAGGAGGAGGAGAGACTGGACTTCCAATGAATTATAATAGTTTCCCCCTCCATTTCACAGTTTTTTTTAATTTCTTGAAAAATTTATGAAATATAAGTAAGTTTAATAATTGTTGTCCTTTCTGGAAGGGGGAGTGGTATTTAAATTCCATGTAAAAATGTTGTTGTTTTTCATAACAACAAATAAAAATTAATAACGTACTTTCTACCAACGAAAGGAAAATGTGAAAAGAAGAAATTAAAAAAAAATATATTTTCATTTTTTTAAACAAAAAATTGCTTAAGTTTTGGTATACCTGAAATTTCTTTAATTGAAAAGATTTTTTTTTTCTTTTTTTTTCTCGTTGGGAATTGATACACATTAGTTTCGGAGATATCTTCCTTTTTAGAGATTATTTACTGAAATTATTTATTATAAATTTAACATAAATATAATTTCGTATAAAATTAAATAAATAAATACCCCCTCAACCAGCTGCTTACCACAGAGGTCTGACAGGAGCCTTCCAGTTTATATGCCATAGTAGAAGGTCTATGAGGATGGCAGGACCTCAGCAGAAAAACAACACACACACATCTATGCCTTACCCGGGGCTTGAACCTAGGTCCCTTAGATCAGTAGCCAAGTGTGCTAACCACTCGGCCATAGGACGGCTATTTAACATAAATTAAATTTTTAGAGGGAGTGGCAATTTTTCCTCTTTAATCCCCCCCCCCGGCCACCAGCGACTACATGTTAGCGCACTACTAGTTTAGCCCAATTTGTACAAAAAAAAAAAACTGTCATTCAGCGTTAACCCCAAATACTAATATAAAAAGAGTGTAATTCACTAAAAGATAGTTTTCAAGGTGAAAAAGAAACGGTAGTTATTAATGTCCTGAGTAAAATCTCTATTTCTGTATAAAAAGTTCATTTTACTCGAACTTGCCCTTCTATCCTCGAGGAAAATGATGAATCGTTATTTTATATATGGCTTCCTGATGAGCAGCACGAGGAGAAACTTCATTTTATCTTTCATCCATAATATTCACATTTTTCATTATTATATCAATTCCTTTCTCCCCCGCTCTGATAAGGCTAATAAATTTATCATCAAGTTCGCAGAAATTTATGCAAATCATTGAATTTGATTTTGAAGCAAACGAGAAAATTAGTTTGCTATTACTGTTATGTGAGCTTTACTTCAGATATGTGGTTTTCATCGCAAATTATTTATAATATTGTTACGACAGAAGGAATCTGGCAACCGAAAGCAAAAAGTTTCAGCCAACGAATAAGAACTTTGGGAGAATTTGGAGAAGGAGAGTGGAGCGTTAACGGTCGTTGTATTGTAACGGTCGGAGAGTTCAAAAATGGACGGTGAGCTGTTCTGAGACAGTGCGCGTAAGTATCAAGAAGTAACTTGATGTGTTGTGTATACGCGGAAGGATAAAAGTGGGATCTTTTATCGTTAAGTATCAAGAAGTAACTTGATGTGTTGTGTATACACGGAAGTATAAAAGTGGGAACTTTTATGGCTAACTTCGAATGTCTACACGGACTGTCTTTTTGTTCGGCTAGTGTGTGAACAGTTATTAGCACAGGACGAGAATTGGTTTACGAGTGAAGATCTTCGGGTGACCTGGTAAATCAAGTAAAAGGTAGTATTTAGTAAAATACACAGAGCTGATATTGTGTGCTCTACGCAGGAAGATTGATGACTTGTGCATGTTAATAGTTGATTTGTTAATAAGATACTTCATCCGTATTTCCTTTGTAACAATTTACCTTGTATTGAATTTGGTTTTGAAATATAGCTTTTAATATTCACGCTCAGTGGCTATCCATTTTTGGTGATCCGCAACATTTGGTGTCAGAAGTGGGATTATAATAATTTATTGAATGCCGTTAACTAGAAGTATGGATGAATTAGTAAAGTTGATAAATGACTTGAAAGCCGATATTAAAGGTGATCTAGCTGCCCAAAGCGATAAAATAGGTGACTTGAAAGCCGATATGGCTACACAGATGAATGACATTAAAAGTCAAAATAGCGAAATGGCCGCACAAAATAATGAGTTGAGAACTGAGATAGTTTCTCAAAAAGATGATTTGAAAGCCGAAATGGCCGCACAAAATAATGAGTTGAGAAATAAAATAGGTGACCTGGCCGCACAAAATACTGAGATGAGAGCTGAAGTGGCTTCTCGAGTTGGTAAGATTATTGATCACTTCAAGGATCATAAAACCGAACTCAATAGACAATGCAATAGTTTAAATGTTGAATTTGTCAGTGAAAAAGATGATCTTGATAGTGTTAAGTTAGATTGTAAACATGGAAAAGAAAAAGAGAAAGGCAACGCATATAAAAATGTGGATCTGCTACTGGAAATCAAGAATCGTAGAGATAGCGCAGATAATGCCTTTGACCACGCAACTACTGGTAATGCATGGCAGAGTGTCTATGTCGCTGGTGACATGTCTAGGAACTGTGAAGAACAATCACACAGATCAGAGAGCTGTGAGACTATACAGTACGCTTTGCACTTCAAAATACCTAGGTATACAAGTCTGTCACGATCTGAAGAGAGATCCACACGAAAGGTATTCTATTCCTCGCCGTCAGCAAAATGCGTCATGGACAATTATCGCAAAGGCAGAGTAACGAGTGGTAATGAGGGGGAACGAAACAGAGTTTACGTTTCGCAGAGTGGTCCGAGTAAAGAAGAGGCGTCCATTCATCATAGAAACAAAGTGCCATTCGACGTTACCGGGGAAGTCGGAGAGATTTTACCGAAGCATATAGCCACACTCGAATCGTTTATAGAAAGTGGGGATTTAAGAAAGAAGAATTCCGAAGAATGGCTTAGAAGCGTAACAGGTGATGCTAGTAAAGGAGCTTCAGGCAGAGACAGTACTTCAAAGACTAACTTTCTGGATGAAACTAAGCCTCAGAGTTACGATCAGAGAGAAGTGAATCCCTCAGATAATTTCAACGTAGCCACGCTGAATTTCTTTGAACAGTCAATGTGCAGATTTGGGCATTATAACCATTTAGATTATAAGGATATAGAAAAGTTTTATCACGACTACAAGAGCTCTAAAGTGGACAATATGTTACAAAACTCGTCGCTGATCTCCAGAATGAACAATTTGGCAATCATGACTGATATTTCCCTGGTTAATTACAATGAGAGCTCCAAGAAGGTGAATTCGGAAGAAACAGCAACTATGACCTCCTCGGGTCATGTGTTTTGCTGGAGACCCGAGTGGAGCCATCGGATGGTGGATAAACACAGCACAAGAGGTGTCAGCGACAAAGTGAGTCTTGTCTTGGCTCCTGCACTTGCTGCTTTAGGTCTCAAGGTCCCTATGATCTCCGGTCGTGCTCTCCAATTGAAGGGAGATACTCTGGACAAATTGGAATCCATCCCTGGCTTCACAGTCGACTGCACTAAAGATAAAATCGAGCAGATGATGGAAGACGTCGGATGCTGCATCGTAGGACAGACAGAGGAGCTGGTGCCAACAGATAAGGAGATTTACCGCTGCAAGGATCTGACGGCTACCGTAGATAGCGTTCCTCTAATGAGATGCTCAATTGTGTCCAAAAAGCTGGCTGAAGGAGTGTGCGCTTTGGTTTATGATGTTGAATTCGGAAAAGAAGCTATTGATCTCATCAGTACAGAAGATGTTGCTGTTGATTTAGTTAAGAAAATGGTTGCAGCATCACAAGCTCGTGGAATGAAGAGTTTGAGTTGTTCAGCTGTTATCAGCAACATGGATTCACCTCTTGAAAACTCTGTTGACAACTCTCTGGAAGTGATGGAAGCTGTTCAGTGTTTCCTTGGTAACGGATCCTTGGAACTGCAAGAGCTCGTCGAAGAGTTAGGAGAACTTCTGCGTTTTGTGAACATTGCGGATAATAGGGTAGATGAAGCATCACGTGTCCGTAAGGTTCTGCATAACGGCAATGCTTTGAACAAGTTTCGTAACATGTTAATAGAACAAGGAGTATCTGAAGATGTTGCAAGCTGGCTATGTGAAGGTAAAACAGAAAAAATATTGCTAGCAGCCCGACACATCACTGATTTCACTTATACAGAAGATGGGAGAATCCCACTGGACGGCTGATCCGTTGGCAGATAATCCTTCCTCGATCCCGAGTGGAACTTGTGATGAAAGATGTACATGATAGTGCCACTGGAGGACACTTCGGTGTTAATAAGACATTAGCCAAAGCCAGGGAACGATTTCATTGGTTGAAAAGTAGGGCAGACGTTGAGAGATGGTGTAGGCAATGTGAAGCCTGTGCAGCAAAGAAAGGCCCTAAGACTAGGAGTCGGGGTAAGCTGCAGACGTATAACGTTGGTGCCCCTTTTGAAAGAATAGCCATTGATGTAATGGGTCCGTTTCCTAGAACTGATGATGGAAATCGATATTTATTAGTGGTAATGGATTATTTCACAAAGTGGCCTGAGGTATATCCCATCCAAGACCAGGAAGCAACAACAGTGGCTGAGATGATAGTTAATAACTTCATTAGTAGGTATGGAGTACCTTTACAACTCCACTCTGATCAAGGACGGAATTTTGAATCCAATGTGTTTAAAGGCATCTGTCAACTATTAGGTATTCAGAAAACCAGAACAACTCCCTTACACCCTCAGTCGGATGGTATGGTTGAAAGGTTCAATAGAACAATTGCTCAGCATTTAGCATTATTTGTGAACGACCACCAACGTGACTGGGATCGCCATGTACTACTCCTTTTGCTGGCATATAGAACGGCAGTGCATGAGACAACTGGACAGACACCTTCCATGATGATTTTTGGAAGAGAGTTACGTCTTCCCTGTGACCTTTTATATGGTCGGCCCGAAGCAATGCCTGTGTCCACTCCACAATACGTACAAGAATTGCAACAACGACTAGAAGAAATCCATCACTCCGTTAGACATAACATCGACATAACAAGTGACAGAACTAAAACAAGATATGACAGTAAAATAAATGGAACTATTTTCAATCAAGGAGATCTTGTCTGGCTATACAGTCCACATAGAAAAAAAGGACTATCTCCAAAACTTCAGAAACCTTGGGAAGGTCCATATACAATAGTTAACAGGATTAATGACGTGGTATATCGCATTCGTCGACGTCCAGCTACAAAGTGCAAGGTGGTTCACGTGGATCGTTTGGCTCCGTTTCATCGAAGAACTGAAGAAACTTTGGAATCCAGAATTGTTCGGGACGAACAAGACCTAGGAAGGGGGCAGTGTTACGACAGAAGGAATCTGGCAACCGAAAGCAAAAAGTTTCAGCCAACGAATAAGAACTTTGGGAGAATTTGGAGAAGGAGAGTGGAGCGTTAACGGTCGTTGTATTGTAACGGTCGGAGAGTTCAAAAATGGACGGTGAGCTGTTCTGAGACAGTGCGCGTAAGTATCAAGAAGTAACTTGATGTGTTGTGTATACGCGGAAGGATAAAAGTGGGATCTTTTATCGTTAAGTATCAAGAAGTAACTTGATGTGTTGTGTATACACGGAAGTATAAAAGTGGGAACTTTTATGGCTAACTTCGAATGTCTACACGGACTGTCTTTTTGTTCGGCTAGTGTGTGAACAGTTATTAGCACAGGACGAGAATTGGTTTACGAGTGAAGATCTTCGGGTGACCTGGTAAATCAAGTAAAAGGTAGTATTTAGTAAAATACACAGAGCTGATATTGTGTGCTCTACGCAGGAAGATTGATGACTTGTGCATGTTAATAGTTGATTTGTTAATAAGATACTTCATCCGTATTTCCTTTGTAACAATTTACCTTGTATTGAATTTGGTTTTGAAATATAGCTTTTAATATTCACGCTCAGTGGCTATCCATTTTTGGTGATCCGCAACAATATACTTTTTCTTCCTTCTCCTGAAAAAAATCTGTCGCAAACAATGCACTCCCTATATTTTCCATTTAATATATCCATTTCATTGGAACAGATGTATAGTTGTATTTGCACAGATGAAACTTTAGGATATCACTATTGCCCCATATGGAGCTAGGGCCGAATCAATGGGAAATGCAAGGGGACCATTCCCCTTTCCCCCTTGAGAATGATAATAACCGAAATAGAAACGAAAAAAATATTAAACGTCTACTGAATTCCCTATATTTTTAGAGAAATTTGTTTTTAGACCACTGTGTTCCTGTTCATTCAGATTTTGATCTTACCGCCCATCCATCACCAATCAATCTCAAGACTTATCCGCCGCCCCGCTTATTTTTTAAGCATTTGTCTAGATCCGGGCATGATGCTTTATTGGATCGTCATTTCAACTGAATAAGCTTTAGTGGGCTGCCGTTCGCATAGATGAAATGTTAGTGGATCACCATTGGCACAAATGAAGCTTTAGTTGATTGCAGTGTAGCAGATGTAACTTTTAACTGATTGTCACATGCGCAGATGAAGTTTTCATATGCTTTCATTTGCTTAAATGGAACTTGGGATGTTCGCCATTTGCACTTGATTGGTTTGCAACGTATTTCCGTAGATGAAGCTTTAGTGCAATTGAAACATTTGAAGATTGGGAACGATTGCTCATAAGGATTAAACAAGTCTCAAAAAAGACTAAAAATGTTTCAAAAGAAGTTTCTTGGTGTAGCGAAACTACTAAAAACTGTAAATAAAGAAGTGGTAAATTATCAAACATATAATGGGGAAAAAAATTAACCTTAATAAGATTCAAATTCTTTTTTTTTGAATTTTGAATGTAAATAAATTCAAATTCACTTTATTTCTAGTAAGAAGAGAAGTGTGAAAAAACCATCCGTTAGCCTCCCGGATTTCCTGGAATCCGGACAGAATTCGGAGCAGGATTTCCTGTTTACGCTCCAGTTGCTCTACTATTTGAATAAAGACGGGAGCAAAGATTTTATTTATACCGATGAGAACAAAGTTTTTATAACCACATATCAAGCAATATTATACCTGGGTTATTCAGATGCAGAGCATCGAAGCTTTGGATGTAAATAACCTCTCACGGCGTATGTCAGCAGCCAGTTTTATAACACGAACTTTTTTTACGTTCTATAATGGTATAAATAACGCATGAGCTCCGCGACACTTAGAATCACGTGGTAAAGCTTCTAAGTACAACCTTTAAAATCTTTCTTAAGCAATGGTGAATTACTTCCGCCTTAGCCCAAATGCTAGAACAACTGGCGTATAAACCAGGGATCTCGAATTCCAGTGGGGAAGACGAACGTGCGGGTTTTTCAAAATTGTCTTATCATCATCATCATCCTTAAGCAGCCATGGGCTACGGAGGTCCAACCAGACGCACAATTTAGTTTTCCAAGCATATCTTCCTGAGCTATATCAGCTGCATCTCGCCACTGCACACCAATTCTAATAAGGTCCTGTTTGACATTGTTCCCCACTGCATCCTAGGTTTCCCCTTATTTCTGAGGCCCTTAAGAACACTCTTCATAACCCTATTCGCTAGTCTATAATTATTCATACGAGCAACGTGGCCAAACCAACGAAGTCTCTCACTGCACAATATGCTGCTTAAAGGAGGTTGCTGACTCCTTTGCCTAACCTCATCATTACTTACAAAGTTGAACCACCTAATGCCCAAGATACTTCGTAAGCATCTAGAATCAAGAGCATCAAGTTTCCTGTTATCTTATTTACAAAGTATCCAAGTTTCACTACCATAACTAACCACAGAAAGAACCAAACTATTATACAGTCTAATTTTAGTGTTTAGCTGTATATGCCTATTTCTCCACACTCTCCATAGATTTCTAAAAGTCCCAGAGTCAGTCCCTATTCTCCTGTTAATCTCATGCCGCACATCACCAGTATCTGTTAGATAACTTCCATGACAATTAAACTCAGACACTTACTCAAAGGCGCAACCATTCAGAGCGACTGAAGCACAACCTGCCTGACCAATTTTCATCACTTTAGTTTTATCTCAGTTTATTACCAAACCTACCCTATTACCAGTCACATCAACAGCCCTAATAAAAGAATTCATCTAATCAACATCGTTAGCCAAAAATGCCAAATCATCTGCATTATCTAAACCAGAAAGTTTTAAATCTCTAGAACATTTAAGGCCAAAATCTTTCCCTTGCAAAGAATTTCGCATAACATTATCAAAAACGAACCTGAAGAGAAAAGAGGACAAAATACACCCTTGTCGAACACCAGAAGCAATTCTAAACCAATTGCTACAAGACTTATCAACTCTCACACACGACTCAGTGTTATTATAGAGAGCTTTCCTTATGTTAACTAACTTGGCTGGTATACCATATGATCTCACAATCAATCACAAATTATGACGATCAACAAAGTCTAAAGACTTTTTGAAATCTACAAAGCTCAACCAAAGTCCCAAAGGTTTCTAAAACTCTAAACATTTCTCAAGAATCTGCCTAAGTGAAAATATCTGATCCACACATCCCCTACCACTTCTGAATCCACATTTCTCATCACGCAATTGACTGTCAACCAGATTTTTAATTCTATTAAGCACAGTCATGGAAAGAACTTTACCTGGAACAGAGAGTAGGCTGATACCCCTATAGTTATCACAAGAATTGTGATCCCCTTTTTTGAAAATAGGGATAACAATAGCTCTGGTAAAATCCTTAGGAACCATGCCTTTATCATAAAAGATATTCAGAATTTCAGTCATCCAAGTGGTAACCAAAACATTCCCAGCTCTAAGCATTTCCGTAGTAATTTCATCTACCCCTGGGGATTTATGTAGTTTAAGTTTAGAAACAGCCAAAATAACTTCAGATTGTGTTATAAGGACCAACATTAAAGCCACCAATGCATCTATCATCATTGCAAATAATGGGAGTAGAATTAACCACATTGTTTAGAACATCACTGAAATTCTCAGCCTACCTAGCCTTGACAGAATCCTCACCTTCTATAACCTTACCTTGTTTATCCTTCAATCCCTGTATACCTGTCCGTTTTGTACCACACAAAACATTAACTATCTGGTACAGCTCTCTGCTGTTGTGCTGTATAACTGCTTCCTCAGCTTTGTCAGCCAAACTATCAAGCCAAAGATTCTTATCAGTAGCTAACTGATCTTTTACACGTTTATTAAGTTCTCTGTAATGCTTTCTATTAGGATTAGTAGGGTATTGATTAAGGACATTCCTGCAGTTCTTTCTTTCCGAAATAAGCTCAAGTGCCTTATCACTCAGATAATTCTGTCTCCTCTGCTTCTTTTTTCCTAAAAGAGTACTGTTAGTGTCCAAAAAAGCCTGTTTAAAATGATCCCATTCTTTCTCAACTTCCAGTAAGCATATCAAGGCTGTCATAATGACTAAGCAACCTATCATGGTAAGCTTTGGCTATAACTGGGTCTTTCAAAGCTTCAGTATTAAAAGTAAATTTTTTAACCCTAGCACAACACTTTTTTAGTTTAAGTTGCAAGACACTTTTAACAAGGTAATGGTCAGATCCAATTTCAGCTCCCATATATGCCCTGGTATTCCTAACAGAACTAGCGCATTTGCTGTTAATTAATATATAATCAATCATATTCTTATGCAGCCCATCGGGTGAAACCCATGTGTATTTATGTATGTCGCGGTGTTTGTAATATGTGTTAGTTATTCTGAAACCATTGAGTTTACTTACCTGTAGGAGACGTTGCCCATTGCCATTGCAGCTACCAATACCAAAAAGGCCTATCACCCCTCCCCAAAGTACCGACTTTGGTATTGAAGTCACCTAGAACAACAAGGGTAATATCTCCTTTTTGACAGAATTCAAAATATCCTGAAGTTGTCCGTAAAACCTATCCTTCTCATCCTCATCGGCATCCTCAGTGGGGTCATAACAGCAGATAACAATCAACTGTTTAATGCTTATCAGAAATTTAGCTGTAAGAAATCTTTCATTAATGCATTCAGATACTAAAAGAGCATCACTAGCCTACTGATCTGTACAACTATGGCGTAGGTTAAAGGCGTAAGTCTGCTTCTCAGCAGACTACTATCGTGTCTGCCGAGAATATCTAAATTATAATGGTGGAATTCTTGTGTGAGGAAATAAAGAGAATAATCTCTGTGCAAAGTCTCACATTCCAACTACCTACGTAGAGAAAATACCAGTGGGATGTTTAAATAGAAAACATGTTTATTGACAGAGAGGGAATGCCTACAATATCACACAGCCCCCTAATCTCTGTCACTGACTTTCCCCCACCACTAAAGGCTGAAGCCATCTACACTGGAAGACTTTTTCCAATGTAGAATTTGACGATACCTGTAGAAGTAAGAGTTCAGGTGCCTGCGATGATTTCTGCTCAGGATTATCCACCAGATGATAAAACATATCCTGTGAATCTAAGCATTTGGGGGTGTGAACATACAAACAAATAGAAAACACAGCAGAAGATTCTCTCTCCACAGAAGCCCACCAGTGCAGCAAAATCACAATCCATAATCAAGCTCAGAGCCTTAATCTTGTCCAGTAAGTTTATAAGATAAAGCATCAGGACCCTGTGTTGTTGATCACTCCTCAGCAAGGTAGGAAAAAACGAAAAGTAACCATAGTTGTCCAGATCAGTAGGCCAGACTAATCTGACAGCCCTCCGCTTCCGTTCACAAGAGAATATTTCTTTTGAAAGGTACTAACGGCCTGCACCACGAGAAGACGGGGTTGGACATTAGATGCTAGGCCTGGCCGGTTCTATGCATAATCACAGGGGATTGGTGCATAGCTTTCCTTCCAGTGACTACCTAGCTACTATTTACAGACCAAAATTGCCTTGTTACTACACAGTTACTATCGCTTTAATATTTGACAAGTTTAGCGATAATGTCCTATTAAAGCTGTAGAGCAGTTCAAAGGTAAACACCTGCCTTGGCTAAATACATGGTTATAAATACCTTTAGACACTGTTTTAGAATGTTGGCAGAATCTAGTTCTTCATATAGAGGTGTTCTGAGATGTGGAGTTGGAACTTCCTTGTTTACAGATCTATCACAGCATTTTCTAGTTTTTTAATTCACATGTAGTACAAATTCAGTGTTTGACAGAAAGTTCTATTTTGTGATTGGAGCTTCCTTCTGTTTTTATTATTTGTTATTAAATGTCTGAGGATTATGATGTTTTGTTATGCACTGTGCAGTTTTCTTGAAAGCATACAGCAGTTTTTTTGTTTTTACTATTTTGTAAAGGTTTTAAATAGCTTAAAGTTTACTGTTGGAGTTCGCAATAAATAGTAAAAAATAAATACCCCCTCAAGCAGCTGCTTGCCACAGAGGTCTGACAGGAGCCTGTCAGTTTATATGCCAAAGTAGAAGATCTGAGAGGATGGCAGGACCTCAGCAGAAAAACGACACATATAACCATGCCTTATCCGGGGCTCGAACCCAGGTCCCTTAGATCAGTAGCCAAGCGTGCTAACCATTCGGCAATAGCTCTTCTTAACTGTTTTTTTATTCACAATATTCCTTAGTCTGCTGACCCATTTCGACCAAACGCGCAGCAAAAAGCTGTGAAATTATTCTGCTTAAACGAAATGTTAGTCTAAACAATTATTACTATAATTCTAGTGAGATTAACTCTTTCCTTCTATTTCAAGTTACAAAATGAAAGAAAAAAACCTCGATTCAGAAAGAACTAAATCTACCGTCAGCAAGAACTACTACCGTCAGAAAGAACATTTTACTGTTTCTCATAAACACCCTTCAATCTGTCTAGTTGGAAATGAGAGACTATTGAAAGAAATGTCATTGTTACTAATAAAGAACTAGCTCGTAAGCAAAAAAATGCGGAGAAATATATATATTCCAGATTTCCATACTATGAGGTATGTCAGATCCCGATATGTTTTTTCTTATATTGCCAAAAAAAGAAAAGGAAGCCCAGTAAAATAAAGGAAGACCCATCAATATATCAAACCCTATATCCGTTTGTACTTGGCATAGAGATGGAATGCTTCGGTGTGTGGTGGAGCCCTGTCACAATGCTCACTGGCACGCACTAGTCCCTGTATAAATTACTACTACCGCTCCCCTATGACTCCCCCTAAATCCTCCATACCCCCCCCCCTCCACACAGTCTCTCCTTCCCTTTTGCTCTCGGTACTTCCATCTCTGTGAAGTCCCTTCTCTTTTCTCTCCCACTTGCACACGCACTGAGAGAGGGGGGAAGGTAGAAGAGGCACTGGTGTAGCCCCTCCTCCTCTCCTTGTCCACTGAGCGACGGCTCCAGATTTTGATGCACACACCTGACACACGGATCGATAAGCTGGCGACAGAACTTCCCGTAATTTACTGAACTTTAGCACGCCAGCATGCCAACCATTATAAATCATAATGTTAGCAGGTCATAGATTGTTTGACGAGTAATATACGTTTGTGTGACTGTGTTTCGAGTACTAAGAGTATATTTCTTTGGATCAGGTTTACAGGTTACACATGCTTATGAGGGTTTATTATATTTATTTCTGATTGCCGTGTTACTTTCCATTCTTTTATTCGGGAGTTTCAAAAATATAGTGAGGTTTGAGGAGTGGGTTGGGTTGTTTTATCTCTGAGCGGCACTTTTTTGCACACCATGGGCTAAATGACCAGGTCACATGGACCCCGAAAGCTCAGAGAAGGTTGGGGGAGGGGACCCACTGGAACAGCTGTTGGGAGACAGATGGTAGCCTCCCGTCAAGGCCATCCAGCGTGTTCTTTAACGTGCACAGGGTATGTCTCTCCCGCACACGGGACCACGGCTTAACGTCCCATCCGACGGACGGCGGCCTTTCCAAGCCCATCTGTGTCCCCTACTGACCGTGGGCAGGGCGGGGAATTTTGCGGAGATAAATCTCAACGCTGACCCAACTGGGACTCGAACCTGGGAACTACAGATGTTTGAGGAGTGTGTTTCATGGTACAGATCATGTACGGAATCATGCTTTGCATGTTCCGTACATGAATCCTGGAGAGTTTAGTCGAGGTAACGGCATGTCTTGTCTTATAACGCCGACATTCTCAGCAGGATTTGTCTCACATTGCAATCATTTGCATACCCCACCGTGCTATTCCCACCTGACAATTTCGATAAAAACTGACTATAATTTCAATATCACAAAGTGCATTTTAAATGTACGAGGTGCGCCACAAAGAAATGAGATTATAGCAATAAAACCTACAGTGGCGGCTCGTTGTTAAACGTTTTGGCGTGGCACTTTGTCTAGCACTTCCAGAGGACGATGTAGGAAAAGTTTGGGGGAGATGCCTCATATTGAACTGAACCGACTAGGACTGGGAAGATGCTATATAATGTATATGCTAGTTTTCGTCACCTATTCTCAAAACACATTATTTAGTAAAAAATTTCCAAAAAAAATAAAGAAAAAAGAAAAGCGTTCTTGACCTTCCTACTTCAATTCAGTGTTTCGCCCCTCCCCTCTAATAATTATCTATATATATATGTGTGTATGTGTGTATATATATTTTTCCTTCTCCGTTCTAGTGGTACTTCAAAAACTATTCGTGAAAGTATGTTTACGTATAGGTTTAAATTGAAGAGTTTGTTTTTTTTTTCGACGTATATATAGGTTTACTTTTTTTACTCCATTCCGATTATAAATTTATATTTATTACTTTAAATTTAATTATTCGTAGTAAATTACCACTTCACAGTTAACTATTTTGATTATATCTAATTTAAACTATGAAATTGTACATGTAATTTATTGCGTATAGTAATTTATTTCATAACGAATGGTTAAATAAGCGATATGGTAATAAAATGAATTATGAAAAAAAATGACTGAAGCAAAAAAAAAAGACTATTATGAGACCGAACAGGAGTCCTTTGAGTTGTAGGACAGAAAACATCAAGCATATTAGTCGCTAACCACTACTGGGACTAAACTTTCAGCACAATTTGCATTTTCAATTTGCATTAATGTTTTGCTTAAACTGTTCATATATAATGTCTTTTCTTAGCAAAATAAAAAGTTGGCAACTCAGTTCAAATTCAATCAGACACATCATGCCAAGAACGTTTAGGATTGTTGAGTCTGACACAATAAAATTAAGATTTTCGCTAAATAACAAAACCTTCGACTATTGGTTGCTTTTGGTAGCATCAGCCATTCAAATGTGACGTCCACTAGAAAATGGTGACCCACCTCCTGCAGCTCATCGCTACTGTCTTACAGCGCATCATGCGCATTTGTTTGATCTCTATAATAATGTTAAGAATCCGGGGGTAGCCATAATAGAGAAATTCGAATTGAATAAACTAAAACAGACAACTCGGCACTGAATTCGCTGAGTAAATGCTGTAATTGTCTTAGTAACATGGCAAATAATGATTGCAAAGCGAATATAAAAATGATATTATACTGATTTAAATATGACAAATAAAGATTATTATACTTTAAATTTGTTAATTATTACTAGTGATTATTTTTGGTGGGGTAGTGCCCCAGGTGGCCTAATGAAAGACTCCCCCTCGAAACTGATATTATTAGAAAATTTCAGAAATCAATGTTGACCCTGCCAACCTGGCACTGAGAGAAACAGCAGCATTGGGTTAGATGGGGTCTAAATTTTGACACTATGCTAACCACCGTCCCAAAGTTGTTGTGAGGAGTTCGGTCATTTGGGTAACTGGGGTCCAAATTTTGGCACTTTGAGGAGTGAGAGAAATTAGGTAACTGAGGTCTGAATTTGATACTGTGAGGCGGGAGAGCATTTCGGTAGCTGAGGTGTAAACTTCACATTGCAAGGAATGAGAGCATTTAGGTAACTAGGGTCTAAATTTTGACACTGTGAGGAATGAGAACAATTAGGTCTAAATTTGATACTGTGAGGCGGGAAAGCATTTCGGTAGCTAAGGTATAAATTTCACACTGCAAGGAATGAGAGCATTTAGGTAACTAGGGTCTAAATTTTGACACTGTGAGGAGTGAGAAAAATTAGGTCTAAATTTGATACTGTGAGGCGGGAAAGCATTTCGGTAGCTGAGGTATAAATTTCACATTGCAAGGAATGAGAGCATTTAGGTAACTAGGGTCTAAATTTTGACACTGTGAGGAATGAGAACAATTAGGTCTAAATTTGATACTGTGAGGCGGGAAAGCATTTCGGTAGCTAAGGTATAAATTTCACACTGCAAGGAATGAGAGCATTTAGGTAACTAGGGTCTAAATTTTGACACTGTGAGGAGTGAGAGAAATTAGGTCTAAATTTGATACTGTGAGGCGGGAAACCATTTCGGTAGCTGAGGTATAAATTTCACACTGCAAGGAATGAGAGCATTTAGGTAACTAGGGTCTAAATTTTGACACTGTGAGGAGTGAGAACAATTAGGTCTAAATTTGATACTGTGAGGCGGGAAAGCATTTCGGTAGCTGAGGTATAAATTTCACATTGCAAGGAATGAGAGCATTTAGGTAACTAGGGTCTAAATTTTGACACTGTGAGGAATGAGAACAATTAGGTCTAAATTTGATACTGTGAGGCGGGAAAGCATTTCGGTAGCTAAGGTATAAATTTCACACTGCAAGGAATGAGAGCATTTAGGTAACTAGGGTCTAAATTTTGACACTGTGAGGAGTGAGAGAAATTAGGTCTAAATTTGATACTGTGAGGCGGGAAACCATTTCGGTAGCTGAGGTATAAATTTCACACTGCAAGGAATGAGAGCATTTAGGTAACTAGGGTCTAAATTTTGACACTGTGAGGAGTGAGAACAATTAGGTCTAAATTTGATACTGTGAGGCGGGAAAGCATTTCGGTAGCTGAGGTATAAATTTCACATTGCAAGGAATGAGAGCATTTAGGTAACTAGGGTCTAAATTTTGACACTGTGAGGAGTGAGAACAATTAGGTCTAAATTTGATACTGTGAGGCGGGAAAGCATTTCGGTAGCTAAGGTATAAATTTCACACTGCAAGGAATGAGAGCATTTAGGTAACTAGAGTCTAAATTTTGTCACTGTGAGGAGTGAGAGAAATTAGGTCTAAATTTGATACTGTGAGGCGGGAAAGCATTTCGGTAGCTGAGGTATAAATTTCACACTGCAAGGAATGAGAGCATTTAGGTAACTAGGGTCTAAATTTTGACACTGTGAGGAGTGAGAAAAATTAGGTCTAAATTTGATACTGTGAGGCGGGGAAGCATTTCGGTAGCTGAGGTATAAATTTCACACTGCAAGGAATGAGAGCATTTAGGTAACTAGGGTCTAAATTTTGACACTGTGAGGAGTGAGAACAATTAGGTCTAAATTTGATACTGTGAGGCGGGGAAGCATTTCGGTAGCTGAGGTATAAATTTCACATTGCAAGGAATGAGCGCATTTAGGTAACTAGGGTCTAAATTTTGACACTGTGAGGAGTGAGAACAATTAGGTCTAAATTTGATACTGTGAGGCGGGAAAGCATTTCGGTAGCTAAGGTATAAATTTCACACTGCAAGGAATGAGAGCATTTAGGTAACTAGGGTCTAAATTTTGACACTGTGAGGAGTGAGAGAAATTAGGTCTAAATTTGATACTGTGAGGCGGGAAAGCATTTCGGTAGCTGAGGTATAAATTTCACACTGCAAGGAATGAGAGCATTTTGGTAACTAGGGTCTAAATTTTGACACTGTGAGGAGTGAGAGAAATTAGGTCTAAATTTGATACTGTGAGGTGGGAGAGCATTTTTGTAGCTGAGGTATAAATTTCACACTGCAAGGAATGAGAGCATTTAGGTAACTAGGGTCTAAATTTTGACACTGTGAGGAGTGAGAGAAATTAGGTCTAAATTTGATACTGTGAGGCGAGAGAGCATTTTTATAGCTGAGGTATAAATTTCACACTGCAAGGAATGAGAGCTTTTAGGTAACTAGGGTCTAAATTTTGACACTGTGAGGAGTGAGAGAAATTAGGTCTAAATTTGATACTGTGAGGCGGGAAAGCATTTCGGTAGCTGAGGTATAAATTTCACATTGCAAGGAATGAGAGCATTTAGGTAACTAGGGTCTAAATTTTGACACTGTGAGGAATGAGAACAATTAGGTCTAAATTTGATACTGTGAGGCGGGAAAGCATTTCGGTAGCTAAGGTATAAATTTCACACTGCAAGGAATGAGAGCATTTAGGTAACTAGGGTCTAAATTTTGACACTGTGAGGAGTGAGAGAAATTAGGTCTAAATTTGATACTGTGAGGCGGGAAACCATTTCGGTAGCTGAGGTATAAATTTCACACTGCAAGGAATGAGAGCATTTAGGTAACTAGGGTCTAAATTTTGACACTGTGAGGAGTGAGAACAATTAGGTCTAAATTTGATACTGTGAGGCGGGAAAGCATTTCGGTAGCTGAGGTATAAATTTCACATTGCAAGGAATGAGAGCATTTAGGTAACTAGGGTCTAAATTTTGACACTGTGAGGAGTGAGAACAATTAGGTCTAAATTTGATACTGTGAGGCGGGAAAGCATTTCGGTAGCTAAGGTATAAATTTCACACTGCAAGGAATGAGAGCATTTAGGTAACTAGAGTCTAAATTTTGTCACTGTGAGGAGTGAGAGAAATTAGGTCTAAATTTGATACTGTGAGGCGGGAAAGCATTTCGGTAGCTGAGGTATAAATTTCACACTGCAAGGAATGAGAGCATTTAGGTAACTAGGGTCTAAATTTTGACACTGTGAGGAGTGAGAAAAATTAGGTCTAAATTTGATACTGTGAGGCGGGGAAGCATTTCGGTAGCTGAGGTATAAATTTCACACTGCAAGGAATGAGAGCATTTAGGTAACTAGGGTCTAAATTTTGACACTGTGAGGAGTGAGAACAATTAGGTCTAAATTTGATACTGTGAGGCGGGGAAGCATTTCGGTAGCTGAGGTATAAATTTCACATTGCAAGGAATGAGCGCATTTAGGTAACTAGGGTCTAAATTTTGACACTGTGAGGAGTGAGAACAATTAGGTCTAAATTTGATACTGTGAGGCGGGAAAGCATTTCGGTAGCTAAGGTATAAATTTCACACTGCAAGGAATGAGAGCATTTAGGTAACTAGGGTCTAAATTTTGACACTGTGAGGAGTGAGAGAAATTAGGTCTAAATTTGATACTGTGAGGCGGGAAAGCATTTCGGTAGCTGAGGTATAAATTTCACACTGCAAGGAATGAGAGCATTTTGGTAACTAGGGTCCAAATTTTGACACTGTGAGGAGTGAGAGAAATTAGGTCTAAATTTGATACTGTGAGGCGGGAGAGCATTTTTGTAGCTGAGGTATAAATTTCACACTGCAAGGAATGAGAGCATTTAGGTAACTACGGTCTAAATTTTGACACTGTGAGGAGTGAGAGAATTTAGGTCTAAATTTGATACTGTGAGGCGGGAGAGCATTTTTGTAGCTGAGGTATAAATTTCACACTGCAAGGAATGAGAGCTTTTAGGTAACTAGGGTCTAAATTTTGACACTGTGAGGAGTGAGAGAAATTAGGTCTAAATTTGATACTGTGAGGCGGGAAAGCATTTCGGTAGCTGAGGTATAAATTTCACACTGCAAGGAATGAGAGCATTTAGGTAACTAGGGTCCAAATTTTGACACTGTGAGGAGTGAGAGAAATTAGGTCTAAATTTGATACTGTGAGGCGGGAGAGCATTTTTGTAGCTGAGGTATAAATATCACACTGCAAGGAATGAGATCATTTAGGTAACTAGGGTCTAAATTTTGACACTGTGAGGAGTGAGAGAATTTAGGTCTAAATTTGATACTGTGAGGCGGGAAAGCATTTCGGTAGCTGAGGTATAAATTTCACACTGCAAGGAATGAGAGCATTTAGGTAACTAGGGTCCAAATTTTGACACTGTGAGGAGTGAGAGAAATTAGGTCTAAATTTGATACTGTGAGGCGGGAGAGCATTTTTGTAGCTGAGGTATAAATTTCACACTGCAAGGAATGAGAGCATTTAGGTAACTACGGTCTAAATTTTGACACTGTGAGGAGTGAGAGAATTTAGGTCTAAATTTGATACTGTGAGGCGGGAGAGCATTTTTGTAGCTGAGGTATAAATTTCACACTGCAAGGAATGAGAGCTTTTAGGTAACTAGGGTCTAAATTTTGCCACTGTGAGGAGTGAGAGAATTTAGGTCTAAATTTGATACTGTGAGGCGGGAAAGCATTTCGGTAGCTGAGGTATAAATTTCACACTGCAAGGAATGAGAGCATTTAGGTAACTAGGGTCCAAATTTTGACACTGTGAGGAGTGAGAGAAATTAGGTCTAAATTTGATACTGTGAGGCGGGAGAGCATTTTTGTAGCTGAGGTATAAATTTCACACTGCAAGGAATGAGAGCATTTAGGTAACTAGGGTCTAAATTTTGACACTGTGAGGAGTGAGAGAATTTAGGTCTAAATTTGATACTGTGAGGCGGGAAAGCATTTCGGTAGCTGAGGTATAAATTTCACACTGCAAGGAATGAGAGCATTTAGGTAACTAGGGTCCAAATTTTGACACTGTGAGGAGTGAGAGAAATTAGGTCTAAATTTGATACTGTGAGGCGGGAGAGCATTTTTGTAGCTGAGGTATAAATTTCACACTGCAAGGAATGAGAGCATTTAGGTAACTAGGGTCTAAATTTTGCCACTGTGAGGAGTGAGAGAATTTAGGTCTAAATTTGATACTGTGAGGCGGGAAAGCATTTCGGTAGCTGAGGTATAAATTTCACACTGCAAGGAATGAGAGCATTTAGGTAACTAGGGTCCAAATTTTGACACTGTGAGGAGTGAGAGAAATTAGGTCTAAATTTGATACTGTGAGGCGGGAGAGCATTTTTGTAGCTGAGGTATAAATTTCACACTGCAAGGAATGAGAGCATTTAGGTAACTAGGGTCTAAATTTTGACACTGTGAGGAGTGAGAGAATTTAGGTCTAAATTTGATACTGTGAGGCGGGAAAGCATTTCGGTAGCTGAGGTATAAATTTCACACTGCAAGGAATGAGAGCATTTAGGTAACTAGGGTCCAAATTTTGACACTGTGAGGAGTGAGAGAAATTAGGTCTAAATTTGATACTGTGAGGCGGGAGAGCATTTTTGTAGCTGAGGTATAAATTTCACACTGCAAGGAATGAGAGCATTTAGGTAACTAGAGTCTAAATTTTGACACTGTGAGGAGTGAGAGAATTTAGGTCTAAATTTGATACTGTGAGGCGGGAAAGCATTTCGGTAGCTGAGGTATAAATTTCACACTGCAAGGAATGAGAGCATTTAGGTAACTAGGGTCCAAATTTTGACACTGTGAGGAGTGAGAGAAATTAGGTCTAAATTTGATACTGTGAGGCGGGAAAGCTTTTCGGTAGCTGAGGTATAAATTTCACACTGCAGGGAATGAGAGCATTAAGGTAACTGAGGTTTATTTTTTTACACTGGTAGGACTGAGTGTTTGGGTTGCTGAGGTCTAAATTTTGACACTAACGCACTTCTCCATTCTCTTTTTTTAGGGTCAGAAATATTTTTGTAGTCCCCTCTGGGAATGTTTTTTTAGATGCTCTGTTGTACGCTTCTTTATTTGCTCGAAGTAGTCAAAATGGGCACGTTTTATAGGTGAGTGTTCTGTAGTTGTGATTTGGTTTTGGGCTAAAAAATGCTTCACTCATATATGTGAGTGAGAAGGAGGGTTTTGGTGATGAACACGTTCGTTCATGAGCATATTGCTTTCGATCGCACATTTTTCGAACATGGGTGATAACACACGTCTTACATAAACGGCCATAACACAGACACTATTCATCCCATTGGAACACGGGTGCTGTTATTAGAACCAGAAAAAATCAGCTGAAACAAGTGTTGAATCAGTTAGACTGGTGAAGCAGTAGCAGTGGGGGGAGAGGATTATAACATAGGCTATACGAAGAGTCTCGTGTCCTTTTTGCCGCATTTATTATATAGGAAACTATTACAAAATAAATTACTTTTATTAGTAACTCTTCATTTCATAGTAAATTAAAATCGAAAGAGCAAACGAAATCTCTCCTCCACATCTTCAGTGTTTTTTTTTAATATCTGTTCTCTCCTCCCAACGATCGTAAAAAGCCACAACCCTAGTAATTATAATAACAAAAAGAGAAACTATTTATTAGGAAGCACGAAAGCTTAGGGAGGAAATGATGCATTTCGAACTTGGCGCTGGTTCTACGTGATTTGGAGCAGCAGCGGTCTGACGAGAGGCAACACGCATGGGTGGGAGCAGTGGCAAGATATAACGCACGTCATCAAGAACCGATGGTCACGTGACTTGCAGATAGCGGGAGCACAATTCGGCGATGCATTCCGCTTCCTTGTGTCGTGTCTCACGCGATAGCAGCATCTTCTGTCGCTGTTCCGCACCACATCAGCGAGCAGGCGCTTCGCTGAGCTTCGAGCAAAGAAGCCACTAAAACTTAGATCGTTGGGCCTCCTACTAGCAAATATTGTCTCTTGAAAGCTAAATGTTCTGAACACATTCTACATTATGGGTAACAACGATACTGCAATTCACTTTAACGGAATGTAACTTAGCAACACGGCGAGGAGAAAATTTCACGAGGCATGGGGGATGTAAGGGCTTCGGCCTAACAAGAATCATAATTTTTGACTCTATGAGGAAGGAGAGCATTTAGGTTACTGAGGTCAAAATTTTAATGCTGTGAGGAGTGAGAGCATTTGTGTAAGTGAGGTCTAAATTTTGACACTTTGAATAGTGAGAGCATTTGGGGAACCGAAGTCTAAATCTTGACACTTTGAGTAGTGACAGCATTTGGGGAACTGAGGTCTAAATCTTGACAGTTTGAATATTGAGAGCATTTGGGAGAACCGTGGTCTAAATCTTGACACTTTAAGTAGTGAGAGCATTTGGGGGAACTGTAGTCTAAATCTTGACATTTTGAGTAGTGAGAGCATTTGGGGGAACCGAAGTCTAAATCTTGACACTTTGAGTAGTGAAAGAATTTGGGGGAACCGAGGTCTAAATCTTGACACTGTAAGTAGTGAGAGCATTTTGGTACTTAAGTTTAAATTTCGACACTGTGAGAACTGAGAGAAATTTGGTAACTAAGGTCTAAATATTGACTTGCGGTAACTGAGAGAGCATTTGGGTTATTGAGGTTTGACACTTTGAGCAGAGAGAGTAATTAGGTAACTCAGGTGTGAAATTTTACACATGGGAGAGAGAGTGCTTGGCTCAAACTCTAATTTCTCTATAAGTCTAAGTTTCTCAAGTCTAATTTTCACACTGTAAGAACTGAGAACATTTGGGTAACTGAGTTCAGATTTTAACACTGTAAGAACAGGGAGCATTTGAGTAACTGAGGTCTAAATTTTGACATTGGGGACAGTGAGCATTTTTGGATAACTGAGGTCTAAATTTTGATACTCTGACAACAAAGAACGTTTGGGTAGCTGAGGTCAGAGCCGTATCTAGGCTATGCCAACATGGCCCCGGCCATAGACGCAATGGCAGGTAGGTGGCAAAAGACATGTTCACATATGAAATTTTCAAATAACCTTGTCGATATATATATATAAATACCCATGTATAAATTTTTTTGCACATTTCAGCTTGCCTACTGTCATAGACGGGAGTCAACCTCTTGTCAAATACACTGAAGGAAGGGGTGGAGCGGAGAAGTTGCTCTGTTTTGCAATTGAGACGTCTGAAATTGTGGCCTTATCGAATTCGCATGACCTTGAAGAGAGCTGCTTTAAAGGTAGGCACTCACTAGTCAGAATGGCTGCATGAATTGCTAGCATTACCCCCACTGAAAATATTCTTCCCTGTCTTCTCTCTGTGTCAACACATAATAGCGAGCAAAGGATCCATCAACACTCCGAATGTTGTCCATAGTTTGAAGAGGGAGAATCCCAGGCGGAATTTCCTTGTTTTACTAATAGTAGCAAGCTCTATCCCTTCAATGTAATGGCCTCTGCAACCCTTCGTCTTTTGCTTAAAGGAGTTAACTACCGCTTTTGATACGCGCGCAGCTAGAGAAATCAAAGAATCCCACGGCTAATCCTCACAAATGTGCATTGTAGCAGAAGGAATGGCAACTGGTGGCACTGGCGGTGCCATGAATCCTCACCAGCAGAAAGAACTAACCATTCTCCGCACCATTGTTCTAACCATGTCTGTGAACTAAGCATGCCTTACCCCCAGCTCGCCTAAAGCCAGTCCCTCAAACAGTAACCAGTCAATGTTTCCAGTCAACCACTCGGTCGTTCGAGGTCTTGGTGAAAGGGTTTAGTGTTCTGCAAAATTGTTTAGTTGTTGTAGCTCTTCGTACAACCTCTGCGAAGCATTTTGCAAAGTAGAAGAAAACTCAATAATCAGAAGAAATTAATGAGAAAAATAATGGTATCTGTAACCAACAAATATAGCACATGCATGAAACAACAAATTTTTGTGTTAACCACATCATTATACACTCTACTATACTCAAAGCCAACTTGAGAACGAAACTGGAATTTATACTTGGTCTTCAACAATGACGTATCTAATATTTTTATGGGGTGATGGTCTTGATATTCCACAATACATTTTTTTTCTAAAACAATGCATTTTATTCAAAAATATTTATGCATAGTTCATTTCAACTATGATTTGCTTTAGTTTGCAGCACCAAAAAAATTGTAACAACGATCAATAGATACCATCTACTAGTACAACGATTAGGATTCAATATGAAATTCTTGGGTGAATTGCGTGATTAAAAACAAAATTACTTTTATTATTAAGTATATTCTGATTGAATAAAATTATAATATTGATTCAATCGTAATTCGATGGGAACACTATTCAACGTTAAATTCAAAGTTATAGGAAAAACTGTCTTGAGCCGAGGGGTATACAAATCCAAGACCTCTTGATAACATATATAGGTATGTCTAACCATTGAACCATAACCATTGGGCTACCACCATCGATGAAGATTTTCCCCTAGTAATGATATTAACCTCATGTGTTTATATTCCACCTGGCTCAAGCACAAGACAGTTTTTCGTCTAACTTTGAGTTTGATATTCAAGAGTATTCTCTTTAATTTAAAATTTACTTCTTCTTAATATTTTGAGTTTTTCAATTTTCAAACCATCGACAAATATTTGTAAGAAATCGGCAAAAAAGAAATATATACAGTATATTGAGCCAAAATGCCCCTTTTCTTTCTCATAGTAAAATATGGAAAAAGAAACGGCTGAGGACGTTACGGTAGAATTTATCTCATCTCTTTGTTACTAAAACAAACAAGCCCAAATCGATGGTGTCAGGCTAGAGGCCTTTTTAGATTTTTTTTTTGTTCAGGCTTTGTATATTTATTTTGGATTTCACCAACAAGGCTTATGCTACGTGGGATGCCCTCTGTCCCGGCATCTGGAAAGTTAATTGAAGTAACAGTGCCCAGAGGGGACGGAGGTCACCCCACTGCTCGCGGACACCCCAGATGGTGAGGCGGAGAGAGAAAGAGAAAGGGTTGGCAACAACGAGAAGGACAGAGCCGGTCGAGTTTCGAAAGCGTGCAGACGAGAAATTGTAAAGCTGGGAAATGCCGACTGGTAATAGCGGCATTGGGCTCTATAAATACAGCTGAACAGGCATAGTAAGCTGGTGTTGTTGTAATCTATGTAATTGAGCATATGTCCTCGTCCATCAAGCATGTTTGGAAGGTTAAATAAATATTTGTTATTTTAAAGTAAAGGCTGAAGTTTGAACCAATTTATTGGGGAGGAGCCTCAGTATTGAGTCCCTGCAGTTGTGATAAAATCTTTGATTTTTTCCCGAAAGACTCTTTCACCCGTCGCGTATAGCGATCGAACCGAGGTGACGTCCTAAGTGGTCCCAATAGACCGACAAACGAAGAAGTAACATCACAGATGGATATATTTTTTCTAATATCTGTGTTAAATATAGTAGTAGTAACGTCATTCCTATTTTTAAAAAAGACTGAATATTTATATTTCTATATTTTATTTGAGTGACAATGTCATACACAATTTCTACCTAAGAGTACACAATAGTGTGCATGGAAATTAGCTTAGCGAGAGGGTATCGAAACTTTCTTGAGGATTAATGAAATTTAAGTTATTTCTGAAAAGAAAGTAGGAATCACATATGTACAGTTTCTATCAGATGGTATCTTTTACGTATATTTGACACTATATCAATTCATGAAATCAGATGTCTAACAGAAGGGGGAGGGGCAACTTCTCATCTTGCCCCTTTCCGTTTTAGATATCGATGGCACCTTTGACACCTATCTGTGGGCTGCAGTACAGAAATTCAAATCTGTGATTTTATGTGAATAATATTTCTGTCTTTTTAAGGAATCAGACATGCGATAAATAAATCTTTGAATTAAGAAATGAATGCATGATGTCCACAAAAATAATTTCAAATATTGTAATGTTACTTACCAATTCTAGCATATTTTTGCAGTTTTGATTGGTTGTTTTAGCTTTGAGTAGTACTTTTTTTTTTCTCGCAGTGGGTTAAATGGTCAGGTCACACAAGAATTCCAAGGGCTCAGGGAAGGTTGGGGAGAGGGGACCCACTGGACAAAGCTAGCCTTCCATCAAGATCATCCAGCATGTTCTTTAACATGCACATGTACAAGCCCAAAGATGTACCCTACGTGCCGAGGGCAAGGCGGGGAGTTTTGCGGAGATAAATCTCAACGCTGGGAAAGGTGGGACTGGAACAAGTGAAGCAGTATGGTGTTCTAGTTTCAGTACTAGCAGTTTTGAATATTTCACCTAAAGGTTATAAGCGACACAAGGTGGTGTTCGAAAGCAAATGCTTTAAATGTTCTCTAACATACAGGTCAAACAAACGTTAGACGTTTTAAAAGAAATATCTGAAGATTCTTCATAAGGGGACGGCGTTGCCACCGCCTGATTATTGCATAATCAAAAACAAAGCTATAATTTTATATTCATACTAATAATGCGAATTAAAATTTTAACAAAATTAAATACAGTTAACAAAGCGTTGAAAAATAAATCGGAAAATGTTGCAATATCTTCAAAATTGTTGAAAGGACTACGAAGGAATTTTAAACATCTTAGAAATGAAACGAATAGGTTGGATCAGATTATAACTGAAACAGTAAAAATATTAAAAAAATCAAATAAATCTAGTTCCCAGAGATAAAAGAAAAAAAAAGGGGGGAAAAACATTGTCTAGTGAAAATGCTAATAATGAGTCAAAAAACATTTACAAGTGAAGATGAACTGAAATATTTATTATACGAAGTTCTGGGTGTTGTCATAAATCAATTAATCCATGAGCCAAATATCAATGCAATTTGACGTCCTCGCTGGAAAACATTTAGCATCTGCATCTGTTACAGAATTTGAAAAAGTTGTAATGGATTTCTGCACCGAGTATCCAGAGTCAGACTGTTTGCAGATGAATAATGAAATAGTGTTTTAATTATCAAAGCGAAGACCTTTTCAAAAATTTAAACAACTTTCATCAGTTTGAAATTTTGGAATTCATGGTAAAATTGGAACTGTGGGAATCATGTCCGAACATATTTATAGCTATGAGAATATTCTTAACAACTTCTAGTTACAGTACCGAGTGGTGTAATGAGTTTTAGTAATCTCAAAATAGTGAAAAATTATATACGGTCTACTATGCATCAAGAGAGACTAAGCGGAATAGTAATTTTATCTGCTGAAAGTATTTTATTTGAAGAAACAAATTTGGATGATCCATTAATGATTTTGCCAACATAAAAGCAAGAAAAATTAGCTTTAAAAATAAAATATATATATTTATATATCCTCTCTTTAGTGCAATGATTTGTTTTATAGATGCAAAAATAATCATCATGAAAATTCTCAAAATAAAAGAATCTATATGAAATATCTTATTTTTTGTATGCCATAGCTAGATTTTCTTGTATAAAAAATGCATATTTAATTTTAGAAGTCAACACTTCAAAAGGGTGCATTTCTGATTTTTTGCCGTAGGGCCATAAATCCTGGATACGGCTATGACGGAGGTGTAAATTTTGACACTGAGGAGTGAGATCATTTGGGTAACTGAGGTCGAATATTTGAACACTGGTGAGCGAGAGCATTGGTAACAAAAGTCTAAATTTTCCCACTGTGAGGAGTGAGATCATTTGGGTAACTGAGGGCTAAATTTCGGCTGTATGGATGAGAACAGTACAATAACTTGTTCCGAATTTTGGTTATGCTGATGACAGCAGTATGATAAATACGATCTATCTCAGGGTTCGGAAACGAGCGGTTCCGTAACCACATGAGGCTCTGAGAACACTAAAACATGTCTCTTGATTTGTTGACGTATTTTTGTTTCAACATTCAACTGCCAAAAATTATTTTCTTCAAAGCATTTCATTAAGAACAAGTACTGAAACAGGTTGTCAGACGAAACTTCGAAAACACTAATGCAATTCCAATGCTATAAATACACTCCGAATATGAATAAATTTGCAGACAAGACAAAAGCTGAAATTTCACAGTTACGATTAGCAGTCTGTTTTAAATAATTTCAGGGTGTTCGAAAACTAATAGTGAAGTTTCGAAAACCAACATGTAGAAAACAAATATGCGTATTCAAGAAAGTAATACTTTAATTGAAAGATTTCCAAATAATTTTGAACCACATGTTCGTAACCCTGCATACGTTCAATCGGTGTTCCACTTTTTGTCGTACACATTTCATGACAGATGGATTGGCAGAGGTGTTCCAGTTCTGTAGCCTCCACGGAGCCACGGAGGATTTGACATCCCTTGATTATCTTCTTGTGGGACTTTGCAAAGAATTATGCACACATGGAGAAAATTTGAGATTTGAATCATTTGAAAGACAGAATAAGATAAGCAACTGAGCAAGTATCAAGAGACATGCTGCAACGTGTATGCCAAGAAGTAAAATACCTATTTGATATTTGCGAACACTCTGTATTTTTCAAAAAGGTTTATTGTATACATTTGAATAGACCCATTTTATTAGACTCATGATCAGTAAATGTTTCCGATCCCTGATCTAGATCAGTTCGTGGACAATCGCGAAGCATTTTTCTCTTTCACAATTGAGTTGGGTTGTTTTACCTCTGAGCTGCACTTTTCTGCACATAATGGACTAAATGGCCAGGACACATGGACCCCGACGGCTCAGAGAATGTTGGAGGAGGGGACCCGAAGGGACAGCTGTTGGGAGACAGATGGTAGCCTTCCGTCAAGGCCAACCAGCATGTTCTTTAACGTGCACGTCTCTCCCGCACACGGGGCTACGGCTTAACGTCCCATCCGACGGAGGGCGGCCTTCCCCACGGTCAGTAGGGAACACCGATGGGGTTGAAGGGGCGGGGAATTTTACGGAAATAAATCTCAACAATTTCTGAGCCAACTGGGACTCGAATCTGAGAACTACAGATTACGAGCCTGGCGCGCTCCGACTGAGCCATCCCCGCCCTTCTTTCACAATTGAACATTGGAGTTTATTTAGCATTGGAGATACAGCACCGTACATTTCTGCTATTGTGTTACTGTTTCTTATTTCGATAGATATAGAAATTTTTATACATAATAAAGAGAGTTTTTAACATTTAACCTGTAAAGTTAATAGCTTATCTTCAGGAACTATAGATGAGCATTATTTTTCATACATAAAATGTTACTACAGTAGAGCATACATAAAATATTATGAGAGTATCTCATATATCGAAATAGAACAATATTAATTGATTGATAATGAAACTGAGCGCAAAAATTGAAACGAATTATGCAGAAAGAAAAATAAGCATGGTAACCGAAAAATTATACAAACGTATGGATTCTCAGAATTACAAATTAACATACATTCTTTGAATAGTTTTTAACTTTTAACTTAATCTTACTGTTTAGATACAAGATTTCGATTGATAACTGGTTAAAGATCTCGGGCACTTTGAACTCCTTAGCATTTTTACCGTGTCGTTAAGTTTACCGTTTTGTAAGGCTGAAAGTTATAAAACTAAACATAAAATATATGGAAATAAATTCGAGTTTCAGAATCAACACTTTTTTCTTCTAATACAGTCGCTCAAAAAAGTATCCGAACACTACGGTTGATTACAGAATTCAGAAAAAATATCTGGCAACGATTTTTTTAGAAATTAGTGATCTGGCAACCTTCGTGTCACGTGACACGAAGGTTGCCAGATCACTAATTTCTAAAAAAATCGTTGCCAGATATTTTTTCTGAATTCTGTAATCAACCGTAGTGTTCGGATACTTTTTTGAGCGACTGTACAACTGCAATTTTTTTGTTCCTTGTATATATATAGTGCAGTGTAAAACAAGCTACGAAAAACAGTTAAACAATTGGTAAATAATCATATTTACGGCTGATACTTTTTGAGATATCGGGCTATTATAAATCACCGCAGATACATACAAAATCTGGATTCTTTATTATATTATAAATTACTATTTTAATCAGAAAAATTTTAAATTAAAATCTATAAAATATTTTTATTATATTTCAAAAAGCCGTTTTTCTTCTTCATGTATATTTTTCAACGTGTAGGAGACATACATATAGGTCCATAGTAGGAGGTCTGTGATGGGGGTTCTGCCATCCTCACGGATCTCCTTCTATGGCACATAAACTGAGAAGCTCCTGTCAGACCTCTGTGGCAAGCAGCTGCTTGAAGGGGTATTTGTATATATTTTTATATGTTTTTTAAAATATATTTCTAAGTAAAGTTATTAGAATGATGAATAACAAATAATTCCTAACTATTTCTGCGCCATTTCTCATACAGATGTCCTACTGAAACTCTGGCACATCTTATGCGACGCACGAAATCAAATTTTTGCCACTATTGATTTAGATTTTGCTGTGAGGGATGGCAGCTGCAGGGTAACTAGGATTTGAATTGTGCCTATAAATGTAACGCAGTAGAGTAACTGAGATCTAATTTTTAAAATGGGTAGGTGGCAGAGTAAGGTAACTATAATTTAAACTTTGATTCTGTGGATCACATAAAAACTAATGATCTTAATATATAATAGTTGTAATTCCTGGAGGATGAAAGAGCGCACGCACACATCTTACGTCATCGGTGGCAGAAATTGGCAGTTTCTCCGTGGTCCGTCGGCTACACGAGCGATCTGTTTCAAATTTGGTGGGGGTGTTCCCACTTAGTTCTAAATCGAGTTCCTAGCTGCCGTGGGTCGAAAGAGTATCTTCGAAAAGCGTTCTTAACTTCTGAGGGCGCTGCCGTCGCCTACTTTGTGAATGGAATAGTACAAAGGAAAGCCGTGAATGAAGTCATTAATGGACATAAGTTTGACGCCAAACTTTTGGCAGGATTCAATTGTGACTGGAGTGGTGGAAGGGTTACCATACGTCCTCCAAAAAGAGGAATGTCCTCCTTTTTTATTTCGTGTCCTCCCGGAATTTAGAAAAAATATATAAAATGTTCTCCTTTTTGGTATAAAGTCATAACATGTTTTAAATTAAAATTAAAGCACTCATTTTTCTGTATTTTCCCTTTTTAAATTTCTTGACTCATGACTAAAACACGATTTATTGTTAACCATGAAATAATACCGTAAAAATGCAAATCATGAATGCTAAATTGATTCTCTTATTGTAGAAGTTACTATTTTCTGTAATCTCAATATGGGCAATTCATATGACAGATTGCAAAAAAGTACTTGTTTAGAAAATTGCATAATATTTTGCTTCCGCCCAATGATAATTGGAGCTTACAAAAGTAGAGAGCAGTTTTATTTTTTTATTTGCAACGTAAAAGGACAGCGAAGGAAATAAGGAACTACTATTAGTTTGTAGAAGCCTTCTCATACAAGAGAATACCCTAGCAAGACTGAGGTCACTGGTGACCACTACCTCAATTACAGTTAATAGAAACACAAAGTTTGCCTTCTGCAACAGCAGATAGCTACTAATCACTATTCCATGTAAGGCCAAATAACCCTTAATTGCTTATCAAATATGGATAAAAATCGGCTAGTCATATATTTTCAAGTGTACTGAATAATTAGATTTATGCCTTTTTCTGACTACACTCTTAGTCAGTACTTGAAATAAAACTTGATAGGAAAAAAACTAATTTTATTTCACAAATTGAAAGCAGTCTCCTTTTTCTCCTTTTTTACATTTATTGTCCTCCATTTGTATTATTTCTGTCCTCCATTGCCTTCCATTTTTGTCTTTCTGTCATTTATTGTTCTCCATTTCTACCTTTTCTATTCTCCATTGTCTTCCATTTCTACCTTTTATGTCCACCACTCCCCTCCATTTCTACCTTAGCTTCCTCCATTGTCCTTCATTTCTACCTTTTCTGTTCTCCATTTTCCTCCATTTCTACCTTTTGTGTCCACCATTGCCCTCCATTTTAACCTTTTCTCTCCATCACTGTGGTCCATTTCTACCTTTTCCGTCCTCCATTGTCCGTCATATGTACTATGACTGTCCTCCATTTCTACCTTTTGTGTCCACCATTGTCCTCAATTTCTACTTTTTCTGTCAACCATTGTCCTCCATTTCTATCTTATCTGTCCTCCATTGTCTTCCATTTCTTCCTTTTCCGTCCTTCATTGCCCTCCATATCTACTATTTCTGTCCTCCATTGTCCTCCATTTCTACCCTTTCTGTTCTCCATTTTCCTCCATTACTACCTTTTGTGTCCACCATTGCCCTCCATTTTAACCTTTTCTCTCCACCACTGTCGTCCATTTCTACCTTTTCCGTCCTCCATTGTCCGTCATATATACTATGTCTGTCCTCCATTTCTACCTTTTCTGTCCACCATTGTCCTCAATTTCTTCCACCATTGTCCTCAATTGCCGGGTTTTCTGTCCACCATTGTCCTCAATTTCTATCTCATCTGTCCTCCATTGTCTTCCATTTCTTCTTTTTCCGTCCTCCTTTTCCGTCCTCCATATCTACTATTTCTGTCCTCCATTGTCCTCCATTTCTACTTTTCTGCGCTCCTTTTAGAACATCTAGTAAACCTAAGTGGTGGAAAGTTGTAAATGAACTTATCGATGGGAAGTGTTATCAATACGTTTGGCGTCCATCTTTTGGCATGGGTTTAACTAATATCTGAATATTATCTGTAAGGTTGACAATAGTAAAGTAACTAATTTTAGTAACAATAGCAAAGTCTAAATTTTGGCTATGAGGGTCTCATCAGTAGAATACCTAAAATCTAAATTTTAATTGTCACAGTTTGATCGGTTTGTTTTACCTTCGAACCGCAATCTTGTTGCACACAATGGGTTAAATGTGCCAGATCACAACGACCCCCAGGGTTCAAAGAAGTTTGAGGAAAGGTATCTACTGGAAAACTGCTAGGAGACAGATGGAAGCCTTCCGTCAAGGCCATCCAGCGAGTTCTGTAATGTATAGGGTATGATTCTTCTGCACATGGGGATACGGTTTTACGTCTCATACGACGGATGGTTGCCTTGTACAATTTGTAATCTACAGAGATGTACGCAAAAATATTACATTTCGTACAGGTGGCACGGAAATCATCTGAGGATGGTGTGCAAACCTTATATTAGTTGGAGATGATGCTAAAATCATGGGCTGTGTAATATGGACTGGAAATAATAGAAGTTGGAGTTGAGCTGAAATCATAAACTGTACAAAGATACTGAGAAAGAATGATAGACTGGATAGGGGCTGAGGTTGCACACAAAATGATATATACGCACGGGATAATGTAGAAATCATTCACGTTAAGGGGGAGGGGCGTAAGTAATAGATTAGGTAGGAATGTCTCCTAAATTGTGTTTCATAGGAGCGGTGAGATTATCTTGGAATGTATAGAGATGGGGCAGAAATCATAGAGCCTTTAGGTCTATACAGAAGTCGCAATTGCAGGAAGCCAGACACGTTTGAAAAGTTCACCTTTAAGTTCCTTAAGATTCTAACATTAATGTCGAGAGATAGCCAACATTAATCTCAGGTTTTAAAATATTTGTTTATTAATAATTGATTGTTTAATAACGTTCTCTGCGACAATTTAACATCATCGTTTGGATTCCGAAAACTGGATGCATTTCACCTTCCAATTTCAGACGTACTTTCAAATAAATAATTGAAATATTTTAAATAAGAATGATCTATCTAATGATTTGAGAGTTATTAAAGAACAAACAAACAAACAAAAGCAGCCCAAGCACGAGTTGCCAATAAGTCACATTATTATTATTTATTTATTTATTTTAATTTAATTATTTTTGATTTAAGGGAAAGAAAAGAGATGATCATTTAATGATGAAAAGAGAAGGTCATGAGCAGGACTACTCTCCACGTCGTGAGCATTCAATTGAAATATATCATAACTCGTTAAGACAACCCCTCCCCGAATAGATTTTCCCACCTCCTTTTAATAAGGTAACGCGCCAGGCTCGTAATCTGCAGTTCCCAGGTTCGAGTCCCAGCTGGGTCAGCGTTGAGATTTATCTCCGCAAAATTCCCCGCCCTGCCCACGGTCAGTAGGGGACACCGATGGGCTTGGAAAGGCCGCCGTCCATCGGATGGGACGTTAAGCCGTGGCCCCATGTGCGGGAGAGCCATACCCTGAGCATGTTAAAGAATACGCTGGATGGCCTTGATGGGAGGCTACCATTGTCTCCCAACAGCTGTTATAGTGGGTTCCCTCCCTCAACCTTCTCTGAGCCTTCAGGGTCCATGTGACCTGGCTATTTAGTCCATGGTGTGCAAAAAAAGTGGGGCTCAGAAGTAAAACAACCCAACCCAAATCCTTTTAGTAATACATAAATACCTCCTCAAGCAGCTGCTTGACACAGAGGTCTGATAGCATACGTACCATAGTAGAAGGTGTGTGAGGATGGCAAGGACCTCAGCAGAAAAACAACACAAACGTCCATGCCTTTTCCGGCGCTCAAACCAAGGTCCCCTTAGATCAGTAGCCAAGTGCGCTAACCACTCGGCCACGGGACGGCTACTACCTCCTTTTGGGTGTACGAAATAAGGGGATTATGTTTTTGAGGTAGCCAGTTATATCTCTATATCACAAGATTTCATCTGACATATAACTTGTTATGCTTAGACCTTGTGTTTGAAGGATATAGGAGAACAATAGTGTACACAGTTTCGATTTTTTAGAAGGGAAGAAATGATAGAAGTAAATTTTTACAGCCTATGACACTACCCGCCTCACAAACCACTTGTATGCCAAAGTAATACTTTGATCCAAGTAAAGTAATGCAAGTGTCAAGTAATACATGGCTATCCTTTTTTTTGCTGGCTATCCCAAAAGGAGTTAGGAAAATTTAATAAGGGTTGTCTTAAAGAGTTATGATATATTTCAATTGAATGCTCACGACGTGCAGAGTAGCACAGCTCAGTAAAAACTATGATCATCTCTTTTCTTTTCCTTAATTCACAATTAATTAAATTAAAATAAATAAATAACGATAATGATGTGACTTGCGCTTGCGCTGCTTTTGTTTGTTTGTTAGTTCTTCAATAACTCCCAAATCATTAGATAAATCATTCTTATTTTCTTATTTAAAATATTTGAATTATTTATTTAAAGGTATGTCTCAATTTGGAAGGTTAAATGCATCCATTTTTGCAGGCGGTATCCGTTATCCTGTATACAGGCCGTACAGTCGCTCAAAAAAGTATCTGAACACTACGGTTGATTACAGAATTCAGAAAAAATATCTGGCAACGATTTTTTTATAAAGTAGTTATCTGGCAACCTTCGTGTCACGTGACACGAAGGTTGCACGAAGGTTCCATTTCCTTCCTAAGGTTCAGATTCCTACATGATAGCTTTGTGTTTTACAAAGAACAAGTTTAAAAATTGTTATGTTCCAACTTGCATTTTACTTGTTGAATATCTTTGTAGCTTGACAAAATATCTCGTAGTTCATATTTATATTTGGCAGGAAGATCATAGAAAAGATAATGGTTTCGAAAATAATCCACAGCTTCTTCAATTTTGAAGAAGGCTTGTCTTAAATCTATAATGGTTAAGGTCTTTTCTTCTGAAATGATATTGTCCTCATCATTTTTGGTCCTCGGAAGTACGGAACATTTTTGTGTAGAGTTCCTCAATGATTTGTCCTCATCATTTTTGGTCCTCGGAAGTACGGAACATTTTTATGTAGAGTTCCTCAATGATTTGTCCTCATCATATTTGGTCCTCGGAAGTACGGAACATTTTTATGTAGAGTTCGGAACATTGTGTGCAAAATGGTTTTTATTGTAGAGTTCGTTTTAAAGTACGGAACATTTTTATGTAGAGTTCCTCAATGATTTGTCCCCTATATCCGAAGAAACGGATAGCGGGGACCTCCTATATAACTGTCACTATCTACCACCAGATCGGAAAGAGATGATGATAGAACCTTTTCGACAAATCTACAAACTGACAAACCGAGGCAGAAATATCAAAAGAAGCACAATAAAAAAGTAGGTAATAATAAAAACGAACTCGGCTGCATATTAGTGAGTTCTTAGAAACTTGCCATTTTTAATGATAGAGGTGTTTTTGCAATTTTCGAGAAGACATGTTTAATCCTTGCTATAATTTATTAGTATTGCTAGTATTGCTATAATTTAGAAAAAACGTCTTGTTAAAATATAAAAATTGCATGAAATGTGGAATGTCTAAGCCAGTGATGCACAAAACTTTTTGCCATTGAACCTAATAAATAAAAGAAAAATAAATACCCCCTCAAGCAGCTGCTTGCCACAGAGGTCTGACAGGAGCCTGTCAGTTTATATGCCATAGTAGAAGGTCTGTGAGGATGGCAGGCCCTCAGTAGAAGTGTATAATGATTTGCTATGAATCAGTAGTTAGGGGGGGGGGGGCTTGCAATAAAAATAACAAGAAACGTTAACTTTGTTTATGGCACTTGTCATACGTAAAGGTATAAAATAATAAGGAAAAATTCATTACAGTAAACACTCGTTAACTCGAAGCTCAAGAGAAAACTTCCAGTTATCGAATCTATCCTAAAAATACACATGAACAACTTGAAAGCTAGTCACAGAATCCGCAATAGATTTCCACCTACTGGAATTGTCCGCTTGAAGGGGGGGCGGGGGTGGCTCAGTCGGTAGCGCGCCAGGCTCGTAATCTGTAGTTCCCAGGTTCGAGTCCCAGCTGGGTCAGCGTTGAGATTTATCTCCGCAAAATTCCCCGCCCTGCCCACGGTCAGTAGGGGACACCGATGGGCTTGGAAAGGCCGCCGTCCGTCGGATGGGACGTTAAGCCGTGGCCCCGTGTGCAGGAGAGCCATACCCTGTGCACGTTAAAGAACACACTGGATGGCCTTGACGGGAGGCTACCATCTGTCTCCCAACAGCTGTTCCAGTGGGTCCCCTCCCCCAACCTTCTCTGAGCCTTCGGGGTCCTTGTGACCTGGCCATTTAGCCCATGGTGTGCAAAAAAGTGCCGCTCAGAGGTAAAACAACCCAACCCGCTTGAAGGGAATGAGGTTGGTGGTGGTGGTGGTGGGGGGGGGGGCAATTAGAATCGATGTCTGCACCTGGAATAATTTCAACGAGTTGCAACCACCAATAGAACAATTTAATGGGAAAAAACTTATCGGAAAGAGATTTTCTTGCAAATATTCTTCACGAAATTTCGAGTTATCGAGGTGACGAAAAATAGTTCGAATTAAAGAGAGAGAATATGCGATAAAAAAAGTTAAAGAGAAATTTAAGATATAGAGGAGGTTCGAGTTAACGATTGTTGACTGTAGTAATATAAAAAGTTTATTTTATCATCGAAACTTGTCTTGTCGAAATAGTACGTGTAAGATGGGACTGAATCTCAGAGCTGCTGAACATTCGACTTCAGTGATGTTCTAGCTAATTGTATGATGTTATTCAAATTTTCGTCTTTGTCTCATTAAAACACCATTCACTTTAGTAGAGCCAGACTAAAAACACTATGTACTTTTGTATTAAATTGTTAAATGGGCAGGATTGACTCGCGAGCACGGGTTTGCGAACTCATGACATAGGCATCCTGTTTACTAATAAAAGAAAGCAATGTTTTCATCGTAAATGTAAAATTTAGGAAGGTTAACTTGAAAGCTTTTGACACTTTGCAAAGACACGCGTGGCATTCTAAAATGGAGAAGAAAAGATAAGTATGATAACATAAAGAGCAGATTTCCATTCCCCTAGTTTTCACTGGAGATCTTAATGAGCACTGTTCGCAATAAACGCATTTAAGTCAACGAATCATTTGGTTATAAAGCCATCTATCTGAATCCTCTCCAGTAAACTTTCAGCTCTCTAAGAATAACTTATTTACAGCGGGCTCTCTTTAACAAGATTTTTCCTGCTTTCCACTAGTTACACTCGCGATGATCAACGCGAACGAAGAAGGCTCGCGCCACTGACCCATTCAAGAGCGAGCGTCCACGCTTGCAAGAGGTAATTCGCCGAATATTGTTGCATTTGTGTCGTCGTTTCGCTATCTCCCAAATGTTTCTCTGCTGGAGATTTACTTTAGTAATTAGAAGCTTAATGCAGGTGATGCAGAAGCGACTGCTGGTTTCATGAAGGACAGGAGGAAGGGAGCTTCGGTGGAGGGGGAAGGGATTGCATCGAAGCTTGCATTTAATTCGGTATTTTGCCTAAACGACTCGCAAGTTGTCATTATACGATTAACCCCTTCGAGCACCTCAGCGACAATTTCGGGAACATCTGTAAAGCGATGTACGCGAGAAAGCTTCCGCTCGTTTGAGGAAAAGAGAAGTCTTCCTTTGAAAGTTGTTTTGTGTTATTTATCGATTCTGATTTGTTGCAGCAACCAAATTAAATGAAATGTTTCAGCGAGTATACAGAAAGGAAACAGTATTGATTAGTTATGTGGATTTGAGGAAAACGGTGCTTAATAGTTTACTATAAGGGTTATAAGATATAAAAGTTATAAATATGGGTTGTTTTACATAGGAGCAGAACCATTTTGCCCACAATGACGTGGGGGGGGGCTCAGTCGGTAGCGCGCCAGGCTCGTAATCTGTAGTTCTCAGGTTCAAGTCTCAGCTGTGTTAGCGTTGAGATTTATCTCCGCAAGACTCCCCACCCTGCCCACGGTCAGTACGGAATACCGATTGGCTTGGAACTACCGCCGTCCGTCGGATGGGACGTTAAGCTGCAGCCCCGTGTGCGGGAGAGCCATACCCTGTGCACGCTAAAGAACACACTGATGGCCTTGACTGGAGACTACCATCTGTTTCCCAACAGCTGTTCCAGTGGGTTTCCTCCCCCCGACCTTCTCTGAGCCTTCGAACTCCATGTGACCTGGCCATTTAGCCCATGGTGTGCAAAAAAGTGTCACTCAGAGGTAAAACAAAATCCAACACAATGACAAGTCATAAGAGAAAATTGCAATAAAGGCCCCAGTGAAGCAGCAAAAACGCAAGTGGAAAGCAGTTGAGACAAGGAAATTGTACAGTTGATGAAACTATGGTTTATAGATCATTGGCTGACATACGTTATCAATCAGCTATCTATAATATATTCGTTAATTTCCATTCTTCACCGGCAGGTAGCTCACTAGCCAATGCACCTGACATGTGTTATCAGAAGGTCATGGGTTCGTATCCTGCCAGATCAAGATAATTGAGGCGGGGTTGGTTCAGTCGGTGGCGCGCCAAACTCGTATTCTGCAGTTCCCAGGTTCAAGTAACGGCTGGGCAAACGTTGAGATTTATCTGCGCAAAACTTCTTGCTCTGTCCATGGTCAATAGCGGACACCGATGGTCTTGGACAGGCACCATGTGCTGGAGAGCCATACCGTTGTGAACTTTAAAAAACACGCTGGGTGGCTTTGACTGAAGGCTACCACCTGACTACCAACAGCTCCCCAGTGGGTCCCTTCTCCCAACCATTTCTCAGTCCTCGGGGGTCCTTGTAACCGCCCTTTAGCCCACTGTGTGCAAAAAAGCTACGCTCAGAGATAAAGCAACCAATGTCAGTAGGAGACACTGATGAACTTGGTAAGGCCGCTGTCCATCGGATGGGAGGGTAAGCAGTGGTCCCACGTGAGGAGAGCAATACCCTGTGCACGCTAAAGAACATGCTGTATGGCCTTGAAGGGAGGCTACCATTTGTCTCCCAATAGCTGTCCAGTGGGTCCCCTCCCTTAACCTTCTCTGAGCCTTCGAGATCTTTGTGACCTGGTCATTTTGACCATTATGTACAAAAAAGTGCTGCTGAAAGGTAAAAGATCTGAACCACACTGTCTACGCTATTGTCAAGTCAGGTGTGGCAAATTCATTCAATAATTTCCCAGAAACCAAGTTTCATCCGTGTCAGTGACATTATACCATAGTTCCAGTTGTGCCGATAGCTACTTACTCAAGGTTCACTTGAATCAATGGCGATACACTAAAGCGTATGAATACAGTCGAACAATGGCAATTGAAAAGATGAAATTATTGATTATATCCACTATTCTCATCTGTGCAGATTACGATCGTTTCTTCTTTTACAAGTGATGATCCAAATCACCCTTGCACAAGATCCGGCCAACTGCCAAAGCTGATCCTTTTTGGCAATTTTATTCTGACCGCGTGAAAATTCGAAAATATATATAGTTTTTCTGGCTATACCAAAATGAATGGTGTTTTTTCATAAGGCAAAAAAATAAGTAATATCATACAATTGGTTACAACGTCATTAAAGCAGAATGTTCAGCAGCTCCTTCGTCATCCTTCACAAACTGCTTCGACAAGTCAACTTCAGTTTCGACAGTATAATAAACTTCATATTAATATTTATTTTTTCTTTATTATTTTGATCTAAATATAGGACATGTAAAATGTAATAAACAAAGTTAAATATCTTCCTTTTATTCTTATTATTGTTTCTTCTCCCCAACCCTCAGCAAACATAACATTTTTTTCGGCCCGATGCCAAAAACGTTTGGGCACACCTGATCTAAATTTTCATCTCTACTGCTAGCGATCCTCTAAAACTATATCATAAAAAATTATCAGAATATTACATTAAGAGAAAATCATGGCTATTTATAAACATTTTCTTCCTTTTTGTAATAAAAATACTACTTCCGATTTTGAACCAAAAAATATTTAAAACATCCTTACATTTTTGTGAATGCAAAATTTACACATGTGTATATATCTATCTCAAAATTAATCTGCATTGAAAAAAAATTTAAATATATAATATTAGTATTTTATATCAGTAAGAACGGTAATAAGCTAACAGTTTTTTTGTTAGTTTGTCTATTATTTATAAATTTATATATATATATTTAGCTTTCCCATAGGAAACTCAAGAGCAGCTAATACGTCTAAAAAGAAATTTTATAAAAACCGAAAAACTAAAGACCGAATGTTAAGATGAAAGAGAGAAACATGAGAATGAAACCCAAAACTATGGATTAACCTAAATACATAAAACGAAATTTGGAAAGGACTTGTACGAAGATAAAAAAGAAAAAGTAACAAGGAACGTGTACAAAAGGGGTGCAAAAACACGGGGGGGAGAAATGTCTGTAATTCCTGTTTTTATATACCTCTGAAACAACAGAATGCTCTTTCAGTGTTTCCACTACCTTTATCACTGTGCGTTTCTCTTTCGTTACGGTTTAAGCCTCGCGTGATTGCGTGTGGATATGTGGAAAACCAATTAGCCTTTCTCATTACGCATAGGTCATTATACAGGAAACGTTATATCTGAAAGCTGAAGAAAAATAGCTTTTCCCTTTTCGTGGAGTAAATGCCGAGGCCAACGTTGGATAAATGCATAATATTGTTCTGAATAAAGAATGACGGAGGTGATGAAAAGACGAAACAGGCGCCCAACGCAGCTCACTGACAGCCATTCAAAAAGGAGGAGGAAACGAAACCAAATGTCATAAAACGTAGGAGCTTTGTAGCTGTCTATGAACTCTTTCACGACAGAGGGAATTTTTTCTTCTCTCTGTGGTTAGAAAGTGAAAGTAAAAGAAAAGAGGAGGATTTGATATGGGGCTCGGTTTAATGATAAATGAAATATTTTTTTCTTTGAAGGTTGATTCTGATTAGAGTAAAATCTGCACCAATAGTTGTCAATCCGGTGTCAGATCTAGGATAGTAGTGGTGTGGATGAAATTAAAGGTCTCTGGAGAATTTTAATAACCAGGGTATAAGAACAAAAGTAGTAAATATATTATATATACACACTATGTTTATTTTTGAAGAGTATTCTTTTCTTTTTTAAAAGCACTGGGCGACAAATTTTCGTAAAAGTCATGTCTCTGAGATAAAAGTAACCATTTCTTAAAGATTTCAAGGTGCTGAACACGAATATGACAATGAAAATGCAAAATTGGCAACGAGTTCTGAGAAATCAGCAATAGTTTCTTATATAATAGAGTAATACGTACATATGACATGTATCGGTAAAACTCCGCTTCTTCTTCCGACATCGCTTTGCCCGTAGCTTGTACAGCTGCTCAGGATCATCTCTGGCGAGCATTCAGTAATAGTCAGTCAACATTAAAGTGAACCAGCTTCCCTGGTATCGTTTCTCCATCGTTGCAATGTCCTGATGAGAACGTTCACCGTGCTCATCACTAACCATGGTTGTCAGGGAAGAAATCTAAGCGGGAATGGAGAACGTGGATCTTTAAGGATATATTGCAGCCAAGTTTGTGATACAGAGACAACATGTCCATAACCAGTTTCTTGTAGTTGTCTCCCGACATTCCCGAGGAATTTAGTTGACACCAGACCGAACGCGTCACCCTGAAGCATGTTGTCGAACATCTGGTCTGTGAACAGTTCGCAGATTTGAGGACCCACAAAACTTCCCTCTATAATTTTCGTTTCTCTGCGTCGAGGGAATTTGTCAGCTAAGTATTTTAAAGCTGATGCAGTCCGGTCTATAGCTTTTACGAAGTTTTTCATCACACCGGGTTTCATGTGTAGAGACGGTAGCAGGATTTTGTGCGTTTCTGCCAGTGCTGGGTGTTCCACATTCTTCTTTTCGACCTTCAGAGATTCCCTCTGAAGCCAGTTTCTCTTCCCGCAGTGCAAAGTATTTGCTCGGCTGTCTCATTCACAAAGAAACAGCAGTACTTGGTATATCCCAGCTGCATACCCATCAACAGAGCCACTACCTTCAAGTCACAACAGAGATGCCATCCATACTTGCTGTATTGAAGAGAGTTCAACAGTTGTTTTAGGTTGCAGTAGGTTTCTTTCATGTAGAGAGTTTGTCCGATCAGAATGGATGGAAGTCGACTCAATTTAGAGGAGTCTATGAATAGTTGCCATTCTTGAGGGTCATGTTTGATTCCGAGGGCATTCATCAGGCCATCTACATCGGAGCAGAACACAAGGTCATAGTCCTTTCTGAAGTAAGGTGCAAACTGCTCATGACGAGTTCGAAACGAAGTCACTCGGACATTTTCCTTGAGAAGATTCCGTTGTTTAAGTCTTGAACCAAGTAACTCTGCTTTGGCCTTGGACAGCTCCAGATCGCGAAAAAGATCGTTCATTTCTTCTTCGGTAAGAGTGTGTGGCGCAGATACGCACCGTGGCAGACGTATGGATCATCATTAGACGCCGAAGGCTGTGGAGAACCCGACGTTGGTTCGCCTCCCTCCTCATCATCTGAATCGATGGAAAATTCTTTTGGGTGTTCGAGAATGGGACGTCCTTTGTCATGCAGAATTGGTTGGAGAGCAGATTGTATATTCGGGTACGCTATTGTCCACTTCTTTTTCCTTGTGATGCCTCTAGAAACAGGTGGAAACATGCAGAAGTAGCAGTCAATTGCATGATTGATTGGCTCTCTCCAAACTATAGGAACAGCAAACAGCATCGCCACTTTTTCGCCTTTCAGCCACTTCGGAAGATTTTTGCACATGTACTGCAGCATATGTGTGGGTCCCAGGCCTTGTCCTGGTCCCCGATCTTGCATCGAAAATAAAACTCGTACGCCGCTTTCACTATTGGAGTGATGGCCCTTTTCTGGCTTGCAAACGTCACTTCCCCGCAAATGTAACAAAATGTGTCTGCAATATTAACACAGTTACGAGGCATCACTACTGCTGGATTAAAACTGCAAGGATTGTTTGTGTTGTACTTATGACTCAGGGGTAAATGGGAGTCGCTCAAAAGACTTGCTCACCTAAGAAACGTCGCTTACAACTAACGATTGCATCATCTTTTGTCCGCGATCGTAAAGCCACGATGTCATGACTCAACTACATTGCATCACAATGATGCAATACCTCGGGGGGTTGTGTGTATAGTGGGCTGATGCAATACAACGCAATATGTTGGAATCTGGAGTTTAAAATACAGTGTTGCGAAATGGTCATCTATGTACTCAATGCGGACTGAGCCGTTTATATATGACCATCTCTGTCTCTCCCTAAACAAGAGCCAATCGACAAATTTTATTGTCATTTTCGTGTTCAGCACCTCGAAATTAATAAAGATGGGCTATTTTCATTTCAAATCCTTTTTGTGTGTTGCCCAATGAAATCTGTAGAACGTAGAGGAAAATACATGGATTCTGAGAATAATCTCGCAGTGGGGGAGACGCTTTAAGAATGCTAATAAATGTAATCGAAGTAAAAAAATGATTAAACCTGTGAATATTTTTATCATTTCGAAAGGAATTTTTTAAAAGCATCTAAAACAGAGGTGAAAAAGTTATACTACAATGCACATCCAGTCGCTTGTTTCCCTTTCTCTTTACTCTATTCCTTACACTTGCGTCCCTACCCCTTCCTCTTTACTCTATTCCTTTCGTTTGCATTCCTATCCCCTTCCTCTTTACTCTATTCCTTTCGTTTGCGTCCCTACCCCTTCATCTTTACTCTATTCCTTTCGTTTGCGTCTCTACCCCTTTCCTCTTTGCTTTCTTCATTTCGTTTGCGTCCCTACCCCTACCCCTTCCTCTTTACTTTCTTTCTTTCGTTTGCGTCACTACCCCTTCCTCTTTATTTTCTTCCTTTCGTTTACGTCACTAGCCCTTTCCTCTTTACTCTATTTCTTTCGTTTGCGTCACTACCCCCTTCCACTTTACTTTCTTCCTTTCGTTTGTGTCACTACCCCCTTCCTCTTTACTTTCTTCCTTTCGTTTGCGTCAGTACCCACTTCCTCTTTATTTTATTCCTTTCGTTTACGTCACTATCCCCTTCCTCTTTACTTTCTTTCTTTCGTTTGTGTCACTACCCTCTTCCTCTTTACTTTCTTTTTTTTTCGTTTGCGTCACTAACCCCTTCCTCTTTACTTTCTTCCTTTCGTTTGCGTCACTACCCCCTTTCTCTTTACTTTCTTCCTTTCGTTTGCGTCACTACCCCCTTCCCCCAGTGCTTTTTTTTATAGATCCGGGTCTGCATGCATTTATCTATTTAGAATTAATTACTAGAAAAAACGTACAACGGATCACTTTGTTTATCTAGAATTTTATGTTATGTCAATAGTAACTCAGATACAGAGTTCGGCAACTTGTTAAAAAAAAGCGGTTTTTCGAAACATTTGACTAAAGATAATTTAAAGATCTCAATCAAATCTATTTCACTCTCGATTATCAACAATTTTTGTTCCCTAGTTACAGAATTACGGAATTCGAAATATTTAAAAACAATGGCAAATTAAATAATTGCTCTGAAAAGTTAATAAGAACTGGTTAAAACAAAAGCAATAACCGTTGTAATATACTTTACTAAGACGTGTATGAGCATTTTTAGCAGTTCACGTAATGATCATGTTAATTTTTCGCCAGTTTTGAATATTTATTTGCAGGACGAGATAACTTGCTAAACGTTTCAGATTCCATAATGCTTCAAGTACTGAACGTATTTGCTGGAAATCGAGATTTAAATAGATATAATTCAGGTCCTTAAATTATCTTCAGTCACATTCTACCTAAAAAGCTTATTTAATAGTCAAGGAATCACTCTTAATTTAAACATCGATATCAATTTCAGAGGAAATATCGTCGAGAAATTTCTTCAGCTTATTAATAAGTTACTAAGTTCTGAATCTGAGTTACTTTCCCACATCCTGATTAACTGTCTCCGCTACAGTGCTCGCCGAGAAGTTTCCTTTCAGTACCTTAATGCCATCGGAATCTCAGACTACTCTATTACCTTCCTTCTAGGTACTCACCAGAACAAGAAGCTGCAACGAATGCTCTTGCGTCTACTAACCGATTTCTTTCAGAACACCGGTCTCTTCTGCAAAAATCCAATGTTTTTTCCTTTCTTTCCAACTCAACTTTCCTTTTTTACAGGCCTTAGTGAAATAACAGAGAAGTAACTGCTACTGCCTCTATCTCCAACTCCTGCTCTGACTGACGTAGGTAGCCTCTTTTTGGAGGCTAATTTCACAACGATTTTGCATTAACTTAAACTTCCGATGTCTTTTGAAAGTTGTCAAATATGCTGCTCACAAAAATTAGGGGATATTTCAAAATGAAGCGATGAAAAATCCCCTAATTTTTGTGAGCAGTTACTTTTTGGGTGGGAGAGCAATTATTTAGAGAGTGCGATGGGTTGAGTTGTTTTACTTCTGAGCGGCACTTTTTTGCACACCATGGGCTAAATGGCCAGGTCAGAAGGACCCCGAAGGCTCAGAGAACTTAGGGGAGGCGACCCACTGGAACAGCTGTTGGGAGACAGATGGTAGCCTCCCGTCAAGGCCATCCAGCGTGTTCTTTAACGTGCACAGGGTATGGCTCTCACGCACAAGGGGCCACGGCTTAACGGCCCATCCGACGGACGGTGGCCTTTTCAAGCCCATCGGTGTCCCCTACTGTCGGTGTGCAGTGCGGGGAAATTTGCAGAGATAAATCTCAACGCTGACTCAGCTGGGACGCGAACCTGGGAAGTACAGATTACGAGCCTGGCGGGCTACCGACTGAGCCACCCCCGCCCCAGAGAGTGAGATGTTTTTTGAGTTAGAGTGATGTGACAAGTCGGGGAAAAAAGAGAGAACCAAGAGACTAGATTTCCGTAAAATACATAAAAACAACATAACGTTTTCCCCTTCGTTTTAGATGTCTTTTAAAATTTACTGAAAACTGCGTGAATTAAAAACAATTTAATTACTTTTGCCTCCATTACTCATATTAACACTCACAAGGGGAAAGCATGTCCCCCCTTACCCACCCCTCTCCCAGATATGACCTTGCATATCTATATATACACTGGTGCGCAAAAGTTGAGTTGCTTTACCTCTGAGATGCACTTGTTTTCACACAATGGGCTAAATGTACCAGGTCATTACGATACATTAATACGGGTAGATTAATTGCCAGGTCATGGTGAGGTCTCGGAGAAGGTTTGGGGAAGGGGACTCACGGGACAACTGTTAGGAGACAAATGGTAGCCTCCCATCAAGGACTTTCAGCGTGTTCTTTAACGGAGACAGGGAATGGCTCTCCCTCACACGGGACCACGTCTTAACTTTCCATCCAATGGACTGCAGCATTTCCAAGCCCATCTACTCCCTACTAACCCAGGGCAGGGAGGGGAGTTTTGCGGAGATAAATATCAAATCTGGCCCAGGTGGGACTCGAATCTGGGTACTGCAGATTATGAGTCTGGCGTGCTACCGACTGAGCCACCCGCCATCCCAAAGTTAAAACCCCATGCCAGTAACAAACTAATTTCGAAACTCTGTGTAATGACCTCTGTTGATTGGTGGTCCCCCAAACTTCCTTTTAATTTTCTTTTTAATTAATTATTCCAATTCATCTTTACTCGTTTTTAGGCGAATTCACAGATCCCGGATTATTACGTCCGCGCTTCGATGTTGGTCAGAATTAATATGCTCCAAATGTGATGTTACTCTCTGTCTGAAATGATTATTAATGGTATGGATGAAGGATGTAAATATCCAATGCACTAGGTAGAGGACCACGCCCCATTTATTTACACTTTTTACATTCACAAATATGTCTGTACAATATGGAAATTCGCTTGATTCTGTGGGTCTTAGCTGTGCTCAAGCTTTGTTGGAGGAAGTGGCTTAATTTGATAGGCTTTAGAGACTTTCTACAATCGCCTTATCGTAGCTTGATCTCTTTATTGTCGTAGCCTATCTCCTCTTGCAGTTATTCTCTTAATGATGTGAATATCTGTATTTTCCCGTATAGAAATCTCTTTACAGACCTCTAAACTTGGCGAGAGGATATCCTAATCCCTGCCTACATAACCTTGTTCATACAGAACCGATACCCTCCCCACTGGGAATACTAAAGTAACCTATTCACTCCCAATGAAATATTTGAAACAACATCACCCTCTTAAATAAAACTTCCCTCAAGAAGTTCCTTGCCACAGAGGTTTGACAGGAGCATGTCAGTTTATATGCCATAGTAGAAGGTCTGTGAGGATGGCGGGACCTCAGCAGAAAGACAACCCAGGTCCCTTTGATGAGCAGCCAAACTTGGTAACCACTCTGCCAAGGCATTCCCTCCGATTTAAAATTCTCGAAACAACATTAAGTTTCTCCTTTCCTCTATGGCAACGTTTTTCAAACTGCGGATCGCGACCCATTAGTGGGTCGTAAAATCAGTTCAATGGGTCGCGACTTGCATTTTTTTTTAATGAAATAGAATAGAAAATACCAGAGTCTGGGTTGCGATGTAAAATGTATTTCTTAATGTGATCGCGGTCAGAAGAGTTCGAAAAACATTGGTCTATGGTTATACATAAAATGATCCACCTCTTGTACATGGAGCGGGAATTGGTCAGTCGGTAGCTTGCCAGAATCGTAATCTATAGTTCCCAGGTTCGAGTCTCACTTGGATTTATCTCGGCTAAATCCTCGCCATGCTTTCTGTTACAAAGGGGACACGGGATGAACTTGGAAAGATCGCCATCCGTCGGATGAGACATAAAGCCGTGGTACTGCGTATAGGAGAGGCATACCGTTTGCATGTTAACGAAAACAGTAGATGGATTTGACGGGGGCTCCTAACAGCTGTTCAGTGGGTCTCCTTCCCCCAAACTAGTCTGACCAGCGTCGTGACCTAACCATTTAGAAGATGTTTGCTCAAAAGTGCCGCTCAGAGATAGAATAACCTAAAGCTTCTTTATTTTTAGTAAACAGTAGCTGAACAGTACCAGGCGCTCACCGGGCATCACTTTAAATATGGATATTCTGATTTTCCCTACTCTAGGGATAGTTTAGTGAGTAGCTCCCCCTCCCCCTCGACTCTTTAATAAACATTCAAGTCGTAGAATTGCCTGGCGTTGCCGCCATCAGCGCTCTTTCATAGCCCACGGCTTTCTTTCTATGCAAAACTCTCAAGAATTTTATGTCAGTTTCGACAGATTTTGGTCCCCCTATGGTACCCGTGATACTGGTACCGAATGGCCTCAGATTTTGTACGCGGGTTTACCTTCTGTGTGGGGGCGGGGGTGGCTCAGTCGGTAGCGCACCAGGCTCGTAATCTGTAGTTCCAAGGTTCGAGTCCCAGCTGGGTGAGCGTTGAGATTTATCTCCGCAAAATTCCCCGCCCTGCCCACGGTCAGTAGAGGACACCGGTGGGCTTGGAAAGGCCGCCGTCCGTCGGATGGGCCGTTAAGCCGTATGCCGTGTGCGGGAGAGCCATACCCTGTGCACGTTAAAGAACACGCTGGATGGCCTTGACGGGAGGCTACCATCTGTCTCCCAACAGCTCTTCCAGTGGGTCCCCTCCCCCAACCTTCTCTGAGCCTTCGGGGTCCATGTGACCTGGCCATTTAGCCCATGGTATGCAAAAAAGTGCCGCTCAGAGATAAAACAACCCAACCCAACCTTCTGTGTTAGGTTTAAAAATCGCCTTACTAACTGCAGTGGGATGTCGTAACATAATATTGCCTTTGGGAATGTGGTGTATCTATAAAGGGAGCATATTTAAATGCTGTTTTGACTCTTACGTTCACACAGTTAGGGAGCAGTAAGTGGGAACAATGGAGGTTGCAGGGATTTGGCAGCGATTACAGTTTCCCGTCGGAATAGTGTGATAAATACACCGAGAAGCCAAAACATTATGACTATCTGCCTAATATGATGTTGGTCTTCCACGTGCTGCCAAAACAGCTCTTACCCAGCGAGGCATGGACGCTGCAAGTTTTCTAAAACTGTCTTATGGTATTTGGTATTAACACATTATTACCAGCAGATCCTTTTAACTCTGGTAAGTTGCATGGTTGAGGCGCCGCAGATTGGATATCATGTTCAGCACAAACCACAGATGTTAGATTGGATTGATGTATGTGGAATTTGAGGGGCAATTTCCAGGGCAATACATGGAAGTCTTCCCAATGTTCCCCGAACCATTCTCAAACAATCCGAGAAGTGTGGGATGATTCATTATCCTGCTGAAATAAGGCACTATTAGAGGGATATACCGTTGCAATGAAAGCATGTACCTGGTCTGCAATGATGTTTTGGTAAGTGGTAGACGTCATAGTTTCCTGCACATGAATGACTGGACCTAGAGTTTCCCATCAGAACATTTCCCAAAGCATTATACTTCCTCCGCGGACTTGTTTTCGTCCCACGGTGCATCCTGGATTCAACACTTCCCCAGGTAAACGATGCACACATACCCGGGCTGTCCACATGGTGCAACAGGAAACGAGAATCAGCGAATCAGACGACCTTCTTCCAATCATTCAAAGTGTCCAGTTTTTATACTCACGTGCCCATTGTAGGCACTTTCAACAGTGAACCAAGGCTAGAATGGGCACTTGGAGTGGCCTGTGGCTATGCAGCCCCATTTTCAGCAGGGTTCGATGTACTGTGTGTTGTGACACACAGTACAAAAATGGGACGACACAGTTTATTCACACTTATATATAATCACGTGCTAGGGATGCTCTCGACTCCGTATGCCTTTGCTGCTTTGCTGCTACAAACAATTATATAATGAGGTGGATTCTCACTTTACCGACCTCAAACTCGGAGAAAGGATATCCAACCTTTGCCTACAGTGTGGTTCACTAAGAACTCACTTCAGTTCCACAGAACTGTATATGATTCACCAAGAATCTTGATTCTCACCTAGAATCGAACCCTCTCCTTAAAGATTTTGTTTGAGTATGAGGAGCATCCCTTGACACGTGTTCAAACGTCCTTCCTGTTTTAAAGCTACACTCAAGACTGTTGTTTCCTTATTGTCCGCTCGTCTCCAGCGCTCATTCTCGCGCCCCAGGCTAGTTGTAAAAGGGTACTTTTGGGCTCATCATGAGCAGCCAGCCAGCTCAGACCCGAAAACAACATCTATGAATCACATTCCTATAATAGTACTTTCAAAAACACAACTTAATACATAAAAATATTTACAGCAACAAAAATACAATAAAAATACAACAATAAATAAAAATAAATAAATTAGAAGGACATGACACTAACCACTATTATAATATGGCCTTTGTCCCATGGCCGAGTGGTTAGCATGCATCGCTACTGATCTAAGGGTCCTGAGTTCGAGCCCCGGGTAAGGCGTGGCAATTTGAGTTGTTTTTCTGCTGAAGGCCTGCCATCCTCACAGATCTTTTACTATGGCATATAAATTGAAAAGCTCCTGTCAGACCTCTGTGGCAAGCAGCTGCTGGAGAGGTATTTATTTATTATATTTACAAACTCACTTAGGTCCGCTGCCTTTCCCATCTGAAGAACAAGAATGACACTGATTAACAGAGCTCAGTATCAGGTGTTATTTATATGGTTTCATGAGCTTCACATGCGCCATCGTTTACCTGCAGTTGCTTCGATTTGCATAAAGACGCGCTGGTCATAATGTTTTGGCTCTTCGGTGTATGTTGGATTGTAGCAAGCCTTCCTCTTTCGGAATTTCGACTTGAAATTCGGCACTGCATCTCGAACAACATCCAGAAACAGTATATGAAAAATTGAAGAGTCTACCACTATTTCGTTATGAGTTATGTCTATCACTATTTCATTAAGAGTTATGCCTACCACTATTTCGTTATGAGTTATGTCTAGCACTATTTCTTTATCAGTTATGTCTAGCACTATTTCGTTTATGAGTTATGTCTACCACTATTCGTTATGAGTTATGTCTACCACTATTTCGTTATGAGTTATATCTACAACTATTTCGTTATGATTATGTCTACCACTATCTCATTATGAGTTATGTCTACCACTATTTCGTTATGAGTTATGTCTACCATTATTTCGTTTATGAGTTATGTCTACCACTATTTCGTTATGAGTTGTGTCTACCACTATTTCATTATGAGTTATGTCTTCCACTATTTCGTTATGAGTTATGCCTACCACTATTTCGTTATGAGTTATGTCTACCACAGACCTACACACACAGACACCTTTTATTTTCATGGATTTATATAATCTCTAAACTTAACCATGTCATTTGGATCTTCTAACTCACATCGCTCCAATCGATAACCAGTTTTATATCTTTTTTCTACTGTTTCATCACATACTTTCCAATTTTAAACTTCCAATTATGATCGAAAAACAACAATAGGAACCCACACACAAAAAAATTGCAAGAACCGTAATATCCTACGCAAACAATAACGAAAAAGTAATTAGGCCTAGGTTTCGTTGTTGTATTTCTGTTTTTTTTGTATCCGTTTTCTCTTGATTATTTGCATCATCGTCAGAGAGAAAATCATCTTCTCCCTTACGTATTTAAAACAGCTAAGAAGATAACATTTGCTTATTATTGTTAAAATGATGATGCTGAAGCTACTAAATGTAAGCAACGAGATAACCAAAATAATAGAAGTAAAAAAACATAACAACAACAACCTTCTTTTCAACACCATCAAAACTAACTAATGAATCATCAACCAAGTTTTCAAATGCACAAGTTGCCCACGCTCTTCAAACATGAAACTGTTTTCCATTATCAACGAAAGAGTTTCTTTTTTAACTTATTATTATTTTCGCTCCCTTTTCATTTGGGAAACAAACGAGAACTGTGACGTCACCTCTATTGTTGCGTGATATGGCGCTTTCGGTTCTCATTTAAGATGACAGTGCATAATCAATCACATTAAATTCGCCCCATTTTTCAATTTTCTGTTTGAAGAGATTGCAGTACCAGCTGCATAGAATTTCGTAACTTTTTTTTTTCCCTTCTTTTTATTATTTTCTTTGTTTTGTTTGCTGCGAGTGAAAAACGCGAAACAAAAAGTTTGTCATTAGACCGAGGAAGAAAATTAACAGGAAAAAAATTATTCGAAATAAAAACATGCAATTTTTTTTCTCTTTCATAATAAATCAGGTAGAGTTGTAAAGAAATTTACTCTTAATGCATTTTGTAACTGAGGGAGAAAAAATAAGAGTGTTTATTTTTTATTATTTGCTGTTGTTTATAGTTATTCGATATGGTGGTTGTTATTGTTGGGTCTGTTCAGATTTCTGACCGTTGTTGAGAACGTACATCAAGTCAGATTGATGATGGTTATGGTCAGATTATCTGACGGTTGGATTGTTTTACCTCTGAGAGGCACTTTTTTGCACACAATGGGCTAACTGACCAGGTCATAAGGAAGAAGAAGGTTGGGGTAAGGGAAACCCACTGTTTTAGAAGACAGACAGAAACCTCCACTCAAGGCCATCTAGAAAATTCTTTGACGTTCACAGAGTATGGCTGTCCTGTGTACTGGGTCCTGTGTACCGAAGGCTCAGAGAAGGTTGGGGGAGGAGACCCACTGGAACAGCTATTGGGAGACAGATGGTAGCCTCCCGTCAAGGCCACCCAGCGTGTTCTTTAACGTGCACAGGATATGGTTCTCTTGCACGCGGAACCACGGCGTAACGTCCCATCCGACGGACGGCGGCCTTTCCAAGCCCATCGGTGTCCACTACTGTCAGGGGGCAGGGCGGGGAATTTTGCGGATATAAATCTCACCGCTGACCCAGCTGGGACTCGAACCTGGTAACTACAGTTTACGAGCCTGGCGCACTACCAACTGAGCCACCCCCGTCCCTGTGCACTGGGGCCACGGCTTAATAGACTGCAGACTTTCCAAGCCCATCAGTGTCCTCTTTCTCACCGAGGGCAATATGGAGGTTTAGCAGAGATATATATTGTTATAAATTTAATAGATGGAAACTGAGCGTGAGTTCAATGTTTACCAAACAAATATATTGTTACGACAGATGAACGAGAAACAGTGACTTCCCGAGTTAACGTGACTGGAGCCCTCGTGTGTGCTTCTGCGTGAGATTCAATTAGCCAACGATTTGGAACTTAGAACAGTTCTGAAGAAGAAGAATGAAAATATAGCAGTGCAGTGTATTAAAGTTCTGAGATTTGAAAGGTTGTTCAGATGGTTTGAGTCTGTGCGCAATAAGTAAAAGACAAGAAGAATCTTTTATGTGTTGTGTGCGCGGACGGTCCTTGTTTTCGCTAGTGTGAGAAGTTTAGTGAACTAGCACAGGACGATAATTTGTTTACGTCTCAAGATGTTCAAGTGACATGGTAAACAAGGTTGAAAAGGTAGTATTTAGTAGAATAGACAGAGCTGTTGTTGGGTACTCTGTGCAGGAAGGCTGATGACTTTTGCATGTTAGTAGTTAATTTGTTTATGAGATACTACATCCATATTTTCTTTGTAACGATTTGCATTGTATTACAATTGGTTTTAAAATATACTTATTGAAACTTACGCCCAGTGCTATCCATATTTTGTAATTCCCAACAATATGAATGAAGTAATTTATTATTAAGGTATAAAATCACACAAATAAGACAATCCTATCTAAACACTTTTTTTTCCATCAGTATAAAGTGATAAACCATAAAAAGAATGCTCTATTATGCTTAACTAATTTTCAATGTTTATACTAGAAAGTTGTCAATATTTACTTCTAGTACAAAATAGAACCTATTGTTTTCATAACATTTAACAAACGAACAAATTTATATTGAAATTCATTTGTGATAAATGGTTACCTTAACAATGCTTTACACTTTATAATTGCGAGGCATTGGATGATGATCTCTCCTAGAGGACTTAAAAACAAACATTACTGTTAGTAGTAGCATAAATGAGAGTTCTGGGCCAGTAAAAGGTCTAGAGAATTCTATGAAAATCTATAGGTAAATCTATGGGAAACGTTTCCCATAGATTTTCATAGAATGCTCTAGACCCTTTTACTGGCCAGAACTGTCATTTATGCTATTACTACTGTTGATTTTCATTCACCAATGGAACTAGGCTTCATCTTGAACCAAATAAAAGCAACCCTTTAATTTAGCATTTCATAATACTACGAAAGACAGAGTGGAGTAGAAAGAAGAACAATTCAACACAATATGTTCTTCTTTCTTTACTCATCATCATCATCATCATCATCATCATTATCATCCTCAAGCAGCCATGAGCTACGGAGCAGCCATGGGCTACGGAGGTCCAACCAGATGGTGCAATTTAGTTCTCCAAGCACGTCTATCCTGAGCTACATCTACTGCATCTGGCCACTGCACACCAATTCTAACAAGGTCCTGTTTGACATTGTCCACCCACCGCATCCTAGGTCTTCCCTTCTTTCTGAGGCCTTTAGGCACACTGTTCATAACCCTATTCGCCAATCTATAATTATTCATACGGGCAACATGGCCAAACCAACGGAGTCTCTCTCTGCACAATATGCTGCTTAAAGGAGGTTGCAAACTCCTTTGCCTAACCTCATCATTAGTTACAAAGTTGAACCATCTAATGCCCAAGATACTACGTAAGCATCTGGAATCAAAAGCATCTAGTTTCCTGTTATCGTGTTTACAAAGTGTCCACGTTTCACTACCATAACTAACCCTAGAAAGAACCAAACTATTATACAGCCTAATTTTAGTCTTTAGGTGTATACGCCTATTTCTCCACACTCTCCATAGATTCTTAAAAGTCCCGGCAGCAATCCCTATTCGTCTGTTAATCTCATGCCGCACATCACCATTATCTGTTACATAGCTCCCAAGATAATTAAACTGTGACACCTGCTCAAGACTGCAACCATTCAGATTAACTGAATCACAGCCTGCCTGACCAATTTTCATTACTTTAGTTTTCTCTCTGTTTATAACCAAACCTATTCTACTACCAGTCTCATCAACAGCTCGAATGAAACAGTTCATCTCATCAACATCATTTGCCAAAAGGGCTAAACCATCAGCATAATCTAAATCAGAAATTTTCGTATCTCCAGCCCATTTAAGGCCAAAATCTTTCCCTTGAAGTGAATTTCGCATAACATAATCAATAACCAAACTAAAGAGAAAAGGAGACAAAATGCACCCTTGTCGAACACCAGAAGTAATGCTAAACCAATTGCTACAAGCCTTACAAACTCTCACACACGACTCAGTGTTATTATAGAGAGCTTTCATTATGGTAACTAACTTCTCAGGTATACCATATGATTTCACAATCAACCACAAATTATGACGATCAACAGAGTCGAAAGCCTTTTTGAAATCAACAAAGCTAGCAACCAAAGGTTTCTGAAACTCTAAACATTTCTCAAGAATCTGCCTAAGTGAAAATATCTGATCCACACATCCCCTACCACTTCTGAATCCATATTGCTCATCACGAAATTGACTGTCAACCAGATTCTTAATTCTATTAAGCACAATCATGGAAAGAACTTTACCTGGAACAGAGAGTAGGCTAATACCCCTATAGTTATCACAAGAACTGCGATCACCTTTTTTGAAAATAGGGATAACAATAGCTCTGGTAAAATCCTTAGGAACCATGCCTTTATCATAAAACATATTCAGAATTTCAGTCATCCAAGTGGTAACCGAAACATTCCCAGCTCTAAGCATTTCCGTAGTAATTTCATCTACCCCTGGGGATTTATGAAGTTTAAGTTTAGAAACAGCCAAAATAACTTCAGATTGTGTTATAGGGCCAACATTAAAGCCACCAATGCATTTATCATCATTGCAAACAATGGGAATAGAACTAACCGCATTGTTCAGAATATCACTGAAATGCTCAGCCCACCTAGCCATGACAGAATCCTCACCTTCTATAACCTTACCCTGTTTATCCTTCAATCCCTGTATACCTGTCCGTTTTCTACCACACAAAACATTAACTATCTGGTACAGCTCTCTGCTGTTGTGCTGTCTAACTGCTTCCTCGGCTTTGTCAGCCAAACCATCAAGCCAAAGATTCTTATCAGCAGCTAACTGATCTTTTACACGTTTATTAAGCTCTCTGTAATGCTTTCTATTAGTACTAGTAGGGTATTGATTAAGGACATTCCTGCAGTTCTTTCTTTCTGAAATAAGCTCAAGTGCCTTATCACTCAGATAATTCTGCCTCTTCTGCTCCTTTTTTCGTAAAAGAGTACTGTTAGTGTCCAAAAAAGCCTGTTTAAAATGATCCCATTCTTCCTCAACTTCAGTGGTAAGCATACCATGACTGTCATAATGACTAAGTAATCTATCATGGTAAGCTTTGGCTATAACTGGGTCTTTCAGAGCTTCAGTATTAAAAGCAAATTTTTTAACCCTAGCACAACACTTTTTAAGTTTAAGTTGTAAGACACTTTTAACAAGGTAATGGTCAGATCCAATTTCAGCTCCCCTATATGACCTGGTATTTCTAACAGAACTAGCCCATTTGCTGTTAATTAATATATAATCAATCGTATTCCTATGCAGCCCATCAGGTGAAACCCATGTGTATTTATGTATGTCGCGGTGTTTGTAATATGTGTTAGTTATTCTGAAACCATTGAGTTTACTTACCTGTAGGAGACGTTGCCCATTGCCATTGCAGCTACCAATACCAAAAGGGCCTATTACTCCTGCCCAAAGGTCAGAGTCAGTACCAACTTTGGCATTGAAGTCACCAAGAACAAGGGTAATATCTCCTTTCTTGACAGAATTCAAAATATCCTGAAGTTGTTCATAAAACCTATCCTTCTCATCCTCATCGGCATCCTCAGTGGGGGCATAACAGCAGATAACATTCAGGTCTTTAACGCTTGTCTGAAATTTTGCTGTAAGAAACCTTTCATTAATGCACTCATATCCTAGAAGAGCATCACTAGCGTGTCTGCTGAGAAGCAGACCCACGCCGTGGTGATGCTTATTGTCGTCCCTCCCTGAAAAGAGAAATTTAAGATTATTTTTAAGAATCTGACCTTTATTTTCTTTACTACTCCACTCTATCTAAATTTTTTCTCCCCAATTCTTATTATTCAAATTATTTTTCCGTTCCAATCAGTTGATAACGTAATTGTCACGCTGAAGCATACCCGAGCGTTAATGACTCATATATCATGAGTTCATTATAGGTTTAATCTCGACCTACCGCATTTAAAAACTCGATCTCTAAACCCTATAGAGTAACACACAAGTGGGACAACCATACCAAATTTCGAACCGATCGGTCAAGTACCTGCGGAATTATACCACCATTTACATTAAAGGGATTACGTTACAAGAAACGTGTGCATGTTCGTTAAAGAAACGTCTAAGAGTCGCGTGTTTGTTCTGAACACGCCAATTTATAGATGGAAGTTTGCTACTTTGAGTCATTTACTAAGTTTTAAGACCTTAGCAAGGCCGTGCAATCCTTCTAGCTCTAATATGTGTAATTGTCGTATTAGCATTTTGTTCATTAGTTCCACCTAGCACTAGAATGCCATAAATCAACCTGAAACAAATAAAAATGATACCGCAATGCCATAATCCCACTGATTTTGAGGCTCCTTTGAACTTAAAACAGGCCAAATGCCCTTATTAGGCCATTGGATTGGGTTTTATGTTCAAATGGGTCTCAGATTTTTGACACTTGTTATTTTGTTTAATATTAGATGCAGCATTAAAAGGTGTGATTTAGTAAACTATAAAATTATTTAACTAATGTGCTTAGGATAAGGAATGGATGTTTCTTTTCTGGTGTTGACTTTCTGCTGCAGTCTCTCCTTCCTCACAGGCTCTCTCAATGGAATATTATGCTAAAAATATTGATACTAAAAAGTTCCTGTCGGACCACTATGGCAATTAGAAGCTTCAGGGGTAAATTTTATGTATTATTTTTGTAAAATTAGAATAACAAGAATTGTAAACAATAAAGACAGTTTTTATTTTGGTTAGGTATATCTCAAAAGTAGTAAGTGGCCCTGGCTTCTCTGGTCTTCTGAGAAAGTCTGCTTGTGACTTATTCATTTAATCCATTGTGCGCAATAAAATGCTGTTAAAATTTAAAACAATATAAACTAATCCCACTTATTTAAGCATCATCATTACTCCCATGAATATCATACTCTTCTTCGTGAACTGGACCACTTTGTAAAAGAGGCCTTGGCCCCTTTATCATCTGGTCCACGAGAAAAAATGGCTGTGGATGCTGCATGTATCAATGGGGTGGGACCAGTACTGTGCAATGCCAGCAACCCTACATTTTGGCGAATAGGCTTATGGCCGCAGAACGCCTAAAAGTGATTGATAAAGCTATAGCATAGTGCATAAAATCAGTGCCTTGTCGTTTTTGTGGGTGGAAGTGGATTAGGAGAGAGATGGTAGTAATCAAAGTTCATTAGAGTGGTGATGTGAAAGTGTGGTGGTTTTGTGTGGCCTGTGTTGGCAGAGCAATGGCAAAAGGTAAAAAAAGTTGGTCAGTTCCTGAAAACTAAATATCGCCCCATTTCACGTGGGGGGGGGGAAAGTGATAGTGTGAAGTGGTGGTAGAGGGGTGGGGGTTGGGGGATGGAATGGGCTAGAATTTGTAGGTCTGTGATTAATCCCTTCGAGGGGGGAGCGAGTGAAAATATTTTTTTCTACTTAAAACCTCCCTCTCCCGGCTGGTAATACTATAGGGGTTAAACATTTGGTAATGTGAAATATTTAGTGGTGGGGCATAAGCATAGAAAGAATTAAGTTGCTTGATTAAAAATTGTTTAAAGGAGAGGGGAAAATATGTTTGGGTAGGTTAACATTAGTGCTAGATATACATTGCCGTGAAATCTCGCGCAGGGGCTTTGAATTAAAAAAGGCTTAACTTTGTTAAAAGCTGGTGAGATAATTAAATTAAAAAACAAGTTTTTAAGTGAAGGCAATTAATGTAGGTGTTTGTTTGATCAATAAAAGAAACTTTTGGGATGGGGGGAGGTATGGGTATTTTGGGGTCATATTGGGGGAATGGTGTAACTAGTTATTTTGGAGTTTCCAGTTATTGCATGTGGCCAATTTTTTAGTGAGAATGTGCCATTTGACTGGGAAAGTATATAAAACCTGTCAGTGAGGTAGAGAAAGGTGCATGTGATGTTGTGGTGAGTGTGAGCATAAGTATTTGGGTGTGGATAGTAGGCTTTATGCACAAATAGTAACTTCTATAGGTGCATAATGTGCAGATAAAATAATGTTTTTTTTTAGAAATTTTACTTCCTGAGTCATTGTTAATTTATTGCACAAATCATTTGGTATAGTGCAGTAGTTTGTCCAAAATGCATCTTTTGTGTTCGACGGTGGATCTTTTTTGTCCTTATGGATCTTTTTGTCATCTGAACCTTTTGGTTGTCCTAAGGATCTTTTGAAAAAGGAAGTTAATATTTAGTAGATGCTGAATAGATGGAAGTTTTAAAGATCTTATGAAGGGAAGTTAATGCATAGAGGATGCATATGGAATGGATGTTCAAAAGATTTTACCTGTGCAGTGTAGGAAGTGGGCTAAGGCCCTGTAGTGGGATTTTGCTTTTTTGTGTGTGCGATTTATTATGGATTGTGATGTATATGTGGTGACTCCTAAAGAAGCAAGATTGTGATAGAGGGTGTGTCTTTGGGTATTGTAAAGTGTACAGTGAAGGAGATAGTGAAGGATATCCTCTATCATTTGGCACGGGGGGGTAGAAGGCTGAAGGTGCTTTGTTTATCATAAAAAGGTCCTTATTGATATTCGCTCTACCTGTGCGGAGTCTGTGTATGGCAGTTTGGGCCCTTCTGGGTAGATAATTAAGATGTTGAGTATTTGGGGAGGGTGCTATTATCATTACTCCCAACTTATCCTTTTCATAACACTGCAATTTCATTGCTACGAAGGCCAGCCGTGTGGCGCACATGATTTTGTAATCCTACAGCAAGTGTAGCACTAGCATCCTTTGTAAAAGTATTCATCACATACGTTCGGCCCATTCTAGAATACGCATCTCCGATATGGTCCCCTTATTGTGTGTGCGATATTGAAACTGTTGAAAAAGTCCAGATATCTTTTACAAAAAAAAAACAATTGAGCTTTCGCAATAAATCGTACCAATAGAGATTAAGTGAACTATCACTGCACTCTCTGGAATGGAGACGGCTTGAGTATAATTTAATTACATGCTACAAAATAATCCAGGACTTTGACTTTAATCCCAAAAAACCTTTCTTTCATATAATTAATAGCAAGACTAGACAACATCAGCTGTGTATTGACATCCCATTTGCAAGAAGAGATTCCAAATACTATTTCTTTGTTTCTAGAGTAGGAAGAATGTGGAATGATCTTCCAGAGGACGTAATCATCTCTCCTACCATACATGTCATTTTTAGAAATCATTTACGAAGCATGGACCTATGTAAATATCTTAAATGCTATACGTTTTAAATGTTTTATTTGCCTTCATATCGAGATTGTCAAAGGATTCATTTATCTGCAATACATTTTCTTTTTTCTGATGTTGTATATAATCATTGAATTCATTATGTTTGTAATGCCATATATAAGTCTGTTAATTCTCCCAAATGGAGTTAGTGTAAATCATATTTACCTTCCAATTATTACTATTAACAGAATTTATTAAAAGAAACGAAAACTATTAAATTAAATTATGGTTTCTACCTCTTAAAAATCATTAACCAGAGTTTTACATCCATCCAATGAGTAACGGCGTAAAAACCAAGGAACGTAGAGCCGATGATAGAAGCCTAAGTATCGGAAGAATCCGAGGTCCCGGCGAATGGTGAAAATATTAAGAGATACAACCCAACCTGGGTTTTCTTTTTTGCCAATTTTGGTGGGGCCAAAATATTAAGAGATAGGTTGGGTTGTTTTACATCAGAGCAGCACATTTGTGCACAGAATGAGCCAAATGGCTTGGTCACAAAGAGTTTCATAGAAGGTAAGGGATCCACTTGACAGCTGTTAAGACAAATATAAGTAATTAACATAGTTATGACAAATAGAAACCTCACGTCAAGATCATCCAGAGTGTTCTTTAAGGTCCACAGGGTATGGCTCTCCTTCACAAGGAAACACGACTTAACGCCCCATCCAACGAACGATGCAAAACCAAAGACATCCCCTTTCTTACCGAGGACAGGTAGGGGGGGGGGGGGTTAGCGGAGATAACTCTACTCTCATTATCAGATTAACAATAAGTGTGTTTTAGAAATTGAAAAAAGAATAATTTAAACAGAAAGGCGCATTAAATGTATTGTCTCCCAAGGCACCAAAATGCACTGGATAAATCCTGACTCTGTATAATCGATATGTTTCTTCCCATAGTTAATGGTTTTCTCATTGGTGCATAGAAGCAATTTTACGTCCTTAGAAATTTTAAAAAGTGTTTACCAACTCGTCCATCACTTTCCCAAGGGACAGTTTGTCTTTATTTTTAGATCCATCACTAATGACCTCGACCTTGGAAAGCAAAATAGACGCCGAAATTGAATCAGATCACGCGGTCACAACGCGAGTAATTATTTTTCTCGAAAATGACAATACTGTGCCATCACCAGCAACAAAAAAATGAGATGGAGGATCCGCGGCAGCAGCGTTGCCTACTATGCTCCGGCATGTGACAGTTCTCATTCATCTTGTGGCAACCTAGAGATGATAAAAACGCCAACATGATGTTATTGGTCTTGGTTGCGCCCATTTTTCTCTGTGTAAGTGGGGACGAATCCTTCTTATACAGGAAAACATCACAGCAGCATAGACTTTTTATTGAAGATTTCTTATTGCAAAAGGACATTAAACATCTATTCTGTTTTATTGAAAATCATTAGTCAGAACGCTCTCCAATAAAAGGGGAAAAATCACCTTTAATAAATTTGTCGTTCAATCATTTGCAGTAATTTTCAGTATCAAGTATTGTATAGTTCTTAAATAAACTACTCCTGTGATGCAGGCAATGTTTCGCAACGGTTGTTGATGCGCAATCTTAATTATTAAATATTAGTAACCTTACTTATCACGTACATGTCTTGTCTAGCCGTCCTGTGGCCGAGTGGTTAGCGCACTTAGCTACTGATCAAAAGGACCTCGGTTCGAGTCCCGGGTAAGGCATGGATGTTTCTATTGTTTTTCTGCTGAGATCTCGTCTTCCTCACACGTATAAATTGACAGGCTCCTGTCAGACATCTGTGGCAAGCAGCTGCTTGAGGGGGATTATTGTTCCCTAACGACACTTGCCATCTACATTATTCTTGCGTAATGTTATGCATGAATGTTTTGCGTAATGTTATGCATGAATATAGTAACGTTTTTTACTATATTCATTGTTGTGAAAATTTTACTGCATTGAGCAATATTACGTGATGCCCTGCCGTACCAAAATATTACAGAATTCCCATGTCAGGGAAGCATATTATGTCAATGAATGAGCTAAACATTGTACAATCAATTAGCTTCAATATCACATAATGTGCACAATTCGTAAAAGGTCTATTTTCGAATTTTGTCCCAATATTTTTCCGTTTTGCAACACTGCGCCTTTGTCGGATGTAGCGTAAAGCCGTAATTCCATGTGCAAAAGAACTATATCTGTACACGTTAAAGGAAAAGTTGGATGGGCTTGACGGGAGGCTTCGGTCTGTCCCTTACCCAAACTTATATGAGCCATTGGGATCGGGTTGTTTTACCTCTGAGTGGCACTTTTTCGCACACAATGGGCTAAATGGCCAGGTCACAGGGACACCGAAGGCTCAGAGAAGGTTGGGAAAGTTGACCCATTGAACAGCTGTTAAGAGACAGATGGTAGCCTCCCGTAAAGACCATCCAGCATGTTCTTTAACGTGGACAGGTTATGACTCTCCCGCGCACGGAGTAACGACTTAACGTCTCATCCGACGGACGGCGGCATTTTCAAGGCCATCGGCGTCCCCTGCTGACCCAGCTGGGACTCGAACCTGGGAACTGCATATTACGAGACGGACGCACTACCGACTGATCCACCCCCGCCCCTGGAGTCCATTCGACCTGGCCATTTATCTCATTGTGTGCATAAACGTGCTGTTTGGAGGTAAAGAAACCCAGCTGATGTCCTTATCGACGATATTGTGAAACCAAAAAATTGTCCACAGATATAAACAGATTTATTGTCTTTTGCATCATGAATTAAATTAAATTTGTTTCAAGCAAAGTTTAATGAAAGAAACGAAAACTAATAGAATCAAAAGCACGGCACACATCGGTGAAAGCTTAAGATAAAGAAACGACTGATTGCGAGGAAACGTAGTTATAGATAAAGTAAAATATAAAGAATTTTTTACTCAGGCACAGCACGGTAAAATGTCGATATAACGAACGCCGTAATAACGAAATATTCAATATAATGAAATTTTTGCCGACCCCGATCAATTTAGTTATATTATGTAGTATGTTTCTCTGTGTAAAAAAAGGTCTCATTTTAATGAATAACCGTTTAACGAAAATATCATTTTAACGAAATAAATATTTATCGCGATACAAAAAAAATTATCAATATAAAGAATTTTAAGAAAAATTAAAATCCTTGAACAAAGTGAACCTTGCGAAACTCAAAAGTATTCCATTTTAAGATAGTTAAACAAGTTTTTAATAAATCTTGGAACATAAATTTAATGAATGAACCAAAACATTTATTTTTTTTGGAAATTAGACAAATTTACTTGTTTAGAATATTCTTATTAAATCCTACTTGGGTTTTTGCAAAATAAAAAATGTTTGACTCTCGAATATAGGGAACTTTGTTTGTTGTACCCAAAGGAATTAAAAATATTTTGCAGCAGCATTTTCTGCTTCTGGCTCCTAGATTGTTTAATTCCCTGGATTTCAACATAAGGAATGATGAAATAACTTCTGCGTTTAAAACGAAATTAAAAAATCATATATTAAATATATATGATATTGAAAAAGAAATGGTTTTCAGCATTCTAACTCTTTGTTCTTGTAACTTCATTTAAAAAGAAATCTTCCCTCAATTAATAAGAACTTTGGTTTCAATTAACTTTCAAATGCCTCTCTCTCTAACTAACTCGAAAAGTCTTTCTTAGACTCATATTTTACGGATTTTGTATCAGTTTTTAAAAAAAAAAAACGAACACATATACTAGCAACATTCGTGAGTGAAATGGCTCATAAAGTGAAGACAAATGTATTTGTGCATATCTCACGAAAGCCATCACAAAAACGGATTCACCATTTTCACTCCCTACCAAATTGTAATTCGCCTGTCGCCATTTCGTTTACTGTTAAACGTTACCAGTATGTCTGATGGAATTAAATACGACTATTTTCTTGTGAGAGTTATGCATACTGTATTTTTCTGATTAAAGTCATCTTTGTTAGCACGATTTATGTCGCCAGTAGACAATGCTCAGCAGTTTTTGCGTGCTAGTGCCAGTTATTTCTCCTACACCTCCAGAGAGAAGCTCTATGTTTAAAATATTATACGTCAGTTCGTTTAGAAAGAAAGCAAGAGGGAAGAAGAATAAAAATATCTCGCTGGAAGAAAATGGGAAGACTATTTATGAAAGAAGTAAAAAATAATGCTGAACAAAAGAAAGCAAACAAAAAAGAAAAAATTTGCTACTTCTTGAAAGAAGGAAACAAACGTTTTATTCAGTAAAATACAAGATAGTAAATTAAATTGCTCCTCTGAGGTAAATATTAATAAAAATAAATTAAAAAAAGCTTCTGCAGGAATTTCGTTTCTTTCCCCTCTCTTTCTTTCTCTATTCTTACTTCCCTTTTTTTTTTCAACCAGGCTCCTTTCACACGCTCTAATGTAACCAGATTTAGAGTTTTGCGGAATCTGAAAGTGCTTTCTTTTATGTTTTATTTTGTCGTTGTTGTTGCTAAACGATCTGGAAAAATATGGTCATATATTAGACTCTAGAGAAATTTATTTCGAGAAAAAAAATTTTCCACCTTCTGCTTTCAAGTTCATAAACTTCTCTCCTGTTCTACCATCAGAGAACAATCTTTTCGGCTCTGTTCAGCTTGGCATAAAGTCGCTTGTTCGTAAGGTAGTTGCAGTACTGTGCCTGTGCTTCTCTCTATACATCATATCCACAATATAAACACATTTGGTCACTGGAAGTAAGATGGGGAAGATCAGATGCACACATACACATATATATATAAAGAGAGTACACATATGTATATAGAGAGGGAGAGAAAGGAGAGACCACCGTGATATACTTTCTATCGATTTAAGGTTTATTTGAAAATGTAACATTCCTCCCAAAGAGAAAAAAAAAGAATCTGTGTGGTCAGCTAAACTGGAAGAATAAGAATATTCTTCTGCTTTCTTAAAATAAGTGGGAAAAAAAAGAAAAATGATGGGAGGGGGGGGGGGGAAGAGGAATTGAAAAATCAGATGAAGTGGAAATGGAAAAATCTTCATGGAAGAATCCTTTTCCCATTCGTGTGTGTCCTTTTTGAGTTTTTTTTTTAATTCTTTTTGTATTGGACTTGTAATTTTGTTCAGTCACGAATAATATTGGATTTCTGAAAAACAGATTTCTGTTTAGATTATTTTATTTTTCGCTTCGGCTGTCAAAAGAAAAGAAGATGTAGATGAAGAATACCGGAACCCAGATATATTTTACAATGATCCACAGCCGTAGAAATCGCTATACGTTATTTTATTTTCAGCATAATATCAACAGGTTGAAGTTACGATTCAATAAATCCATCTCTTCTTACCGAGGTTTATTTTTATTTCATTTTTCCCCTAAAGTAAATTTCTTAATTTTTCAAATTTTAAATATTTTTAAATATTTGGTGTAATATTTTATGAATATATAATATGCATTGCATAATAACATTCATTTTAATAGTTGAATAAACAATAAAAGTCTTCATTCTTAAAGAAGCAACATACATTTTTTTTCGCATTTATTCCTTTCTTTTCCGAATTTTTTCATCATTTCCACCATTAAAATATATTTCTTTTAAATTCTTAATGAAACCTTTATTGACATTCAAATTATATTTAATGTAATCTTGATTGAAAACTCTGATTAAGTGAGACTTGATTGAAGTCTTTGATCGAATTTAGTGAAATCTAGATTTTAAGCTTCGGTTAAATTTAATGAAATCCTAATTGCCAACTTTGATTGAATTTAAAGAAATACCCGATTGTAAATTTTGATTAAATTTAGTGAAATATTTACATCATATCAATATCATATAACTTTCTTTAAATTTAGGTAAATCTCGATTGCAAACTTCGCAAACTCTTCTTGATTGAATTTAATCATTGAAAATTTTGAAATTCAGTGGAACTCGATTGTAAGCTTTGATTAAATTTGGGGAAATCCTTTTTGTGAACTTTGATTAAATTTAGTGAAATCTTGACTGCAAACTTTGAGCTAATTTAGAGAAATCCTAATTGCAGACTTTGATTAAATTTAGCGAACTGGTGATTCAAAAGATAAATTAAAATTACCGAAATATTGATTTTAGCTTCTAATTTCATTGAAATTGTGATGCAGCTTTTAATTAAATTTAATGAAAATGTGATGCAATTTCCAATTAAATTTAATTGTGATGCAGCTTTTAATTAAATTTAAGGGGATAGTGATTGCCCATTAATTGAATTTACGGAATTCTTCACTGCAGAACTTTAATAAATAAAATGAAACCTTTAATACAGCTTTATTCAAATTTAGTGTAAACAGTGGCCAAGCAGTGAATGAAAGCAATTGAGATAATGGGGCTTCGAAGTTCAGTAATCTGTGGTTATCACAGCTCTTTGGTTAACAGTGCTAACAATCTCGTATCAATCAACCCTGATTATGATACCATTGGTTGAGCTATGAGACCACTGGTTGATTGACAAGTGATTGACAGTTCAATCACCAATGATCTGTGAGAACCATCCTTTCGTCAACTGTGTAGTCTCATTACATCAAATGCTTCCATTCACGTTTAGCAGCTGAATAGACTACTGATTGAAGCTTTTAATCAAATCTAGGGAAATATCTATTACTGTTTTTAATAAAATCTAGGGAAATATCTGTTACTGCTTATAATTAAATTTAGTGAAATCTGATGGTAACTTCAACTGCTTTGGTGAAATTTTGATCGTAGAATTTTGCTCAAATATGATGAAATCTTGATCATAGAATTTATTTAAAATAGGCGGAATTTTGATTGTAGAATTTATTTAAAGTTGATGGTATCTTGAGTCTGTAAATGGTAGCTAGGCATAAACTGGAAGGAGAGCTGTATACCAATCCCCAGTAATGATGCACAAAACCGGCCAGGTCTAGCACCTAATGTCCGATACCGCCTGCTCGTGGTGCAGGCTGTTACTATTTTCCAAAAGAAATATTCTCTTTTAGAAGGAACGGATGGACAGGGCTGTCAGCTCAGCGTGGCCAACTGATTTGGTCATCTATGGCCATTTTTTCTCTTTTTCAACCCTGCTGAGGAGTGGTCAACGTAACAGGGTCCTGGTGCTAACCATTTATACCCACTAGACTGGACTGGTTTATGGATTTGAGCTGATTCCCTAGATTTGAATTATGGATCCTGGACTTGCTGCACTGGTGCGCCTCTGTTGAGGGAGCTGCTATAGTTTCTGTTTGCTTGTGGGTTGCCAGTCCTAAGTGAACAGAGGCACGGGTCCTTTATATCAGCAGGTGGATAATCCTAATTAGAGGCCATTGCAGGTTCCTGAACCCTCACTTAGCTAGATGAGCGTCGTCAATCATAAACTGGAATAAGAGTGTCTCAGGCATGCCATATGGCTCTTGAAAAGGTCCACTTGAAAAGATGGAGCCTGAAATTCCTACCAGCATCGGTAACTTCAGCCTTTAGCGGTGGAAGGAAAGGTCTTTGCCCCATGCCTGCGATCAGCGGGTTGTTTGATATTGTTGGCTCTACCTCTCTCAAAAACTCAGTTTCTTTAAAAATCTTATTAATCATTTTCTCTCTGCAGGTACGTGGAACGTGATGACGTTAATAGAGATTATTCTCTTGGTGTCCTCACACAGGAATTCTAGCGTTATAACCTACATATTCTAGGCCTGTAAGAGAACAGATGGACAGGTAAAAGCGAGACACTTAAAAATAACTTTAAATTTCTCTTTTCAGGCAGGGAGGATGGAAAGCATATCCAAGGTGTAGGTTTGCTTCTCAGTAAACACGCCAGTGATGCTTTTCTTGGATATGACTGCATTAATGAAAGAGTTTTTACAGAAAATTTTAAAACCCAGATAGTTAATGTTTTGTGTGGTAGAAAACGAACAGGTATACAGGGATTGAAGGATAAACAAGGTAAGGTTATAGAAGGTGAGGATTCTGTCATGGCTAGGTGGGCTGAGCATTTCAGTGATGTTCTAAACAATGTGGTTAATTCTACTCCCATTGCAATGATGATAGATGCATTGTTGGCTTTAATGTTGGCCCTATAACACAATCTGAAGTTAGTTTGGCTATTTCTAAACTTAAACTTCACAAATCCCCAAGGGTGGATGAAATTACTACGGAAATGCTTAGAGCTGGGAATGTTTCAGTTACCATTTGGATGACTGAAATTTTGAATAACTTTTATGATAAAGGCATGGTTCCTAAAGATTTTACCAGAGCTATTATTATCCCTATTTTCAAAAAAGGTGATCGCAGTTCTTGTGATAACTATAGGGGTATCAGCCTACTCTCTGTTCCAGGTAAAGTTCTTTCCATGATTGTGCTTAATAGAATTAAGAATCTGGTTGACAGTCAATTGCGTGATGAACAATGTGGATTCAGAAGTGGTAGGGGATGTGTGGATCAGATATTTTCACTTAGGCAGATTCTTGAGAAATGTTTAGAGTTTCAGAAACCTTTGGTTGCTAGCTTTGTTGATTTCAAAAAGGCTTTCGACTCTGTTGATCGTCATAATTTGTGGTTGATTGTGAAATCATATGGTATACCAGACAAGTTAGTTAACATAATGAAAGCTCTCTATAATAACACTGAGTCATGTGTGAGAGTTGGTAAGTCTTGTAGCAATTGGTTTAGCATTACTTCTGGTGTTCGACAAGGGTGCATTTTGTCTCCTTTTCTCTTTAGTTTGGTTGTTGATTATGTAATGCGAAATTCACTTCAAGGGAAAGCTTTTGGCCTTAAATGGGCTGGTGATACGAAAATTTGTGATTTAGATTATGCTGATGATTTAGCCCTTTTGGCAAATGATGTTGATGAGATGAACTCTTTCATTCGAGCTGTTGATGAGACTGGTAGTACAGTAGGTTTGGTTATAAAGAGAGAGAAAACTAAAGTGATGAAAATTGGTCAGGCAGGTTGTGATTCAGTTAATCTGAATGGTTGCAGTCTTGAGCAGGTGTCACAGTTTAATTACCTTGGGAGCTACATAATTTTAAAGTTGGTGGATCTTGATTTTATTATTTTGTTTTAATTTGGTGGAATACTGATTGCAATTTTTTTAATTTGGTGGAATCTTGATTTTAATTTTTTTTATAATTTGGTGGAATATTGATACTGGTGATGTGCGGCATGAGATTAACAGACGAATAGGTAATGCTGCCGGGACTTTTAAGAATCTATGGAGATTGTGGAGAAATAGGCGTATACACCTAAAGACTAAAATTAGACTGTATAATAGTTTGATTCTTTCTAGGGTTAGTTATGGTAGAGAAACTTGGACGCTCTGTAAACATGATAACAGGAAACTAGATGCTATTGATTCTAGATGCTTACGCAGTATCTTGGGTATTAGGTGGTTTAACTTTGTAACTAATGATGAGGTGAGGCAAAGGAGTCTGCAACCTCCTTTAAGCAGCATATTGTGCAGAGAGAGACTCCGTTGGTTTTTCCCTGTTGCCCGTATGGATAATTATAGATTGGCGAATAGGGTTATGAACAGTGTGCCTAGAGGCCTCAGAAGGAGGGGGAGACCTAGGATGCGGTGGACAGACAATGTCAAACAGGACCTTGTTAGAATTGGTGTACAGTGGCTGGATGCAGCAGATGTAGCTCAGGAGAGATATGCTTGGAGAATTAAACTGCGCGGTCTGGTTGGACCTCCGTAGCCCATGGCTGCTTGATGATGATGATGATGATGATGATGATGATGATGATGATGATGATGATGATGATGATGATGATGATGATGATGATGATGATGATGATGATGATATTTCCCCTCAGAGGACTCTGATGAGAACGAGAAAGATAGGTTTTATGGACAACTTCAGGATATTTTGAATTCTGTGAAGAAAGGAGATACTTCTCTTGTGCTAGGTGACTTCAATGCTAAAGTTGGTACTGACTCTACTCTTTGTGGGGGAGTTTTAGGTCCCTTTGGCATTGGTTGTTCCAATGGCAATGGGGAATCTCCTACAGGTAAGTAAACTTAATGTTTTGCGAATAACTAATACATACCACAAACACCGGGACATTTATAAATATGCATGGGTATCACCTGATGGGTTGCACAGGAATATGATAGATTATATTTTAATTAACAACAAATGGGCTATTTCAGTTAGAAATACCAGAACATACAAGGGAGCCGAAATTGGATCTGACCATTATCTGGTCAAAGGTGCTTTGCAGCTGAAGCTTAAGAAATGTTGTACTCAGGTAAAAAAAATTAGCTATAACACTGAATACCTGAAAGATCCAGATATAGCCAAAGCATGTCATGATAGGCTACTTAGTCATTATGACAATCGTGGTTTGCTTACTGCTGAAGTCGAGAAAGAATGGGATCAGTTTAAACAGGCTTTTCTTGAAACCAACAGTACTCTTTTGGGTAAATAGGAACAAAGGAAACAAAATTATTTGAGTGATAAGGCTACGGAACTTATTTCTGAAAGAAGGAAGTGCAAGATTAATATGAATCAACACCCTACTAGTCCTAACAGAAGGCATTACAACGGGGCTTAATAAACATGTAAAGGGTCAGTTAACAGCTGATAAGAATCTTTGGTTTGATAGCTTGGCTGACAAAGCAGAAGAAGCAGTTAGGCAGCACAACAGCAGGGGGTTGTACCTGATTGTTAATGTTTTATGTTGGAAGAAACAGACAAGTACACAGGGATTAAGGGATAAACATGGCAAGGTGGTTGAAGATGTGTATTCTGTGATGATTAGGTGGGCTGAACATTTCAGAGATGTTGTAAATAATGTGATTATTTCTACTCCATTGTTTGCAATGAGGATAGATGTATTATTGGCTTTAATGATGGCTCTGCATTACATTCTGAAGTCACTTTGGCTATCTCTAAGTTAAAACTCTAAGTTAAACTTCATCCACCCTTGTTAATAAATCAACAAGGGTGGATGAAATCACCACTGAAATGTTTAGAGCTGGGAACATTTGTGTTGTCACATAGCTGACTGAAATTTTGAATATTTTTTATGATAAAGGTGTTATGCCTAAGGATTTTACTAGAGCTATTATTATCCCAATTTTTAAAAAAGGTGATCGCAGTTCTTGTGATAATTATAGGAAATTAGTTTACTTTCTATTCCAGGTAAAGTTCTTTGCATGATTATACTTAATAGAATTAAGAATTTGGTTGATGGACAACTGCGTGATGAACAGTGTGGATTTAGAAGTGGTAGGGGATGTATTGATCAAATATTTTTACTTAGGCAGATTCTTGAGAAATGTTTAGAGTTTCAGAAACTTGTGGTTGTAGCTTTATATATTTCAAAATGGCTTTTGATTCTGTTGATCGACATAATTTGTGGTTGATTGTTAGGAACATATGAAATACTTGATAAGATAATTAGTGTAATGAAAGTTGTCTATAATAACACTGGGCAGTGTGTGAGAGTTGGTACGTCTTTCAGCGATTGGTTTAGTATTGCTAGTGGAGTTAGACAAGGTCTTGTTAGTTAGACAAAGTCTTGTCTCCTTTATTCTTTTGTTTGGTTATTGATCACGTTATGCGAAATTCTTTGCAAGGGAAAGATTTTGGCCTTTAATGGTCTAGAGATATCAAAATTTCTGATTTAGATTATGCAGATGATTTGGCCCTATTGGCTAATGTTGCTGATGAGATGAATTCTTTCATTAGGGTGTTCATGAGAATGGAAATAGAGAAGGTTTGGTGATAAACAGAGAAAAAACTAAAGTGATGAAAATTGGTCATGCAGATAGTGCTTCATTTGAATACTGAATGGCTGCACTCTTGAGCAAGTGTCTCAGTTTAATTATCTTGGGAGCTATGTAAACAGATACTGGTGATGTGCGGCATGAGATAAATAGAAGAATAGGGATTGCTGCTGGTACTTTTAGGAATCTATGGAGAGTGTGGAAAAATAAACGTGTACACCTAAAGACAAAAATTAGGTTGTATAATAATTTGTTCTTTCTAAGGTTAGTTATGGTAGCGAAATATGGACCCTTTGTAAACAGAATAACAAGAAACTTGATACCTTTGAGTCTAGATGTTTACGCAGTATCTTGGGCATAGGTATTTTGAGTTCGCAAGTAATGATGAGGTTAGATGAAGGAGTCATGAACCTCCTTTGAGCAGCATATTGTGCAGAGAGAGACTGAGTTGGTTTGGCCATGTTGTCCGTATGCATATCTGCAGATTAGTAAACAGGATTTTGAACAGTGTGCCTAAGGGTTTTAGAAAAAGGAAGAGACCTAGGAAGCGATGGGCAGACAATGTCAAACAGGAGCTTGCTAGAATTATCCTAGAGTGGCCAAATGCAGCAGCAGTGTCTCAGAGCAAGACGTGTCTGGAGAGGAAAATTGCACAGTCTGGTTGGACCTCCGTAGCCCATGACTGCATGAGGAGTTTGTATGGGTATCTTGATTGTAAAATTTGCTCAAATTTGGAGGGATCTGATTATAAAATACGTTTAAAGTTAATGAAATCTTTGTAGAATTTGTTTAAATTTGATGGAATTATGATTCTATAATTTATTTAAAGTTGGTGGATCTTGATTTTATTATTTTGTTTTAATTTGGTGGAATACTGATTGCAATTTTTTTTTAATTTGGTGGAATCTTGATTTTAATTTTTTTTTATAATTTGGTGGAATATTGATTGCAAATTTTTTTAATTTGGTAGAATCTTTATAGTAAAATTTGCATAAAGTTAGTGGATTCTTGATTGTAAAATTTGCTTAAAGGCGATGAATTCTAAGTGTATATTTCGATTAAATTTAATGAAAATGTGCTTAAATCTCGAGGAACTTGACTTATCTTTTTATTAAATTTAATCAAATAAAGCTGGATTATTTTAATTCGGTGTAATAATATGCCATTTAAGCCTTTAATTCAAAATATTAAAATCTGGGCTGTAACCAAAACTCACTTAATAAACTTTAATTTCTAACAAAGAATACATCCAACCAAAATATCAAAGTAAAAAAAAAACTTTGAAAGCTACAAAAATGTGCTCTTCATGTGAATAAAAGTATGCATTTGTTTTTAAATTTATCACACACAATATATCGCCTACAGCTCTGAAACAATTTCAGTCGGAAATCCAGGTTAAAAAAATACAAATCCAACATAAGATTTAATTAACACTTTAAAGGCACATGAACGGAGAAAAATTCAACTTTTCTAACAAAAAAATATTCAATAAAAGGGCAAATTAGAACTTTTTCATCTTTAAAATCTTTTCGGGATACCAGTTTCAAAGCTACCACGGGTGATCTTCAATGCCTAACATATGAAGTCCCAAAATCGTAGTGGGCTGGTTTCGGTCGACAGAGTGCCAAGCTTGTAATCTGATGTTTCCGGGTTCGAGTGCTAACTGCGTTGAGATTTATTTACTCTAACCCCCACAGGGGGCTGTAGCGCTCTCGTTTGGAACCACAGGAATAGAGCAGTGAACATTTAGAGAGAATAATTCTAAAAATTGGACAGAATTTCAAGATCGTTTTCAGAAAAGTCTTCAAAATTTCTAGTCCATAACTTCTCTTCGAGATCAGCCTCCGAACTAGGGAGTCATTATCTGTGAGGAAGGGTAAACTTCAGCAGAAAAACATCAGAAAAGAAGACTGATAATGAAACAAGACAGCAACTTACATTTTAAGATAAACTTATTTTACAAAGTTTTAAAATCTCTAGTCTATAATTTCCCATCTAGATCAACCTGTGAAAATATACATCCAGTATGGGAGGAAGGAGAAATTTCACCAGAGAGACATCAGAAGAGAAATATCCATTTCTTACCGGGGGGGGGGGGGGGTCACTGCTACCACAGTCGGGAGCGCGTCAGGCTCGTAATCGGCAGTTCCCAGGTACGATTCTCGCCTCGGCCAGATTTGAGATTTATCTCCGTAAAACTTCCCGCCCTGCTGTCTATCAGTGGAGGACACCGATGGGCTTGAAAAGCCGCTGCCCGTCGGATGGGACGTAAAGCAGTGGCTTCGTGTGCGAGAGGGAGCCGTAATCTGTGCACGTTAACGAACCCGCTGGATGGCTTACGTGGGAGGATACCATCTGTCTCCCAACAGCTGTCTAGTTGGGTCTCCTCCCCCAACAATCTCAGAGCCCTCGAGGATTTTGTGACATGACCCTTTAGCTCATTTTGTGCAAAAAAGTGCAGCTCAGGGTAAAACAACCCAACCCTTACCAGGGACTTGAACATGGGTCCGTTTTCTCCACAGTCATGCAAACTAATCTTTCATCTATATAGAAGGTTTTTTAATAGAACAGATTGATTAAGATTTCCAGTCAATATCATTTTCACTTCCAATCGAATTTCTGAAAGTTAGAATCACTATCGTTTGCTCTACGAGCGAAATATAACACGGGTTGTCAGTCGGTTATCAGTCTTACCAAGCACGTAACGTCCTATTTGTGGATTTCAGCCCTTGTTTTGCTTCAGTTGAGTATTAGTATTATCCATATTTTTTAAAAAAGGTGATCACAGTTCTTATGATAACTATAGGGGTATCAGACTGCTTTCTGTTCTAGGTAAAGTTATCGCATGATTGTGCTTAATGGAATTAAGAATCTGGTTAATGGACAATTGGGTAATGAGCAGTGTGGATTCAGAAATAGTAGGAGATATGTAGATCAGATATTTTCACTCAGACATATTCGAAACTTTTGGTTACTAACTTTGCTGATTTCAAAAGGCTTTTGGCTCTGTCGATCGTGAGATCATATGGCATACCAGATGATTGATTGACATATGAATGGGCATACCAGATATTGATATGGTATACCAGATGATTGATTAACATAATGAAAGCTCTTTATAATAACACTGAGTCGTGTGTGAAAGTTGGTAAGGCTTTCAACAAATGGTTTAGCATTGCTTCTAGTGTTCGACAAGGGTACATTTTGTCTCCTTTTCTCTTTAGTTTGGTTACTGATTATGTTATGCGAAATTCACTGCGGGGGAAAGATTTTGGGCTTAAATGTTCTGGAGATCTGAAAATTTCTGATTTAGATTATGTTGATGACTTAGCCCTTTTGGTAAATGATGTTCATGAGATGAACTGTTTATTCGAGTTGTTGATGAGATTGGTAGTAGAATAAGTTTGGTTATAAACAGAGAGAAAACTAAAGTGATGAAAATTAGTCAGGCAGATGGTGCTTCAGTTGCTTTGAATGGCTGCACTCTTCTTGAGCAAGTGTCTCAGTTTAATTATCTTGGGTGCCATGTAGCAGATACTGGTCTGCATTGTACCCAAGATGCATAGCTCCCCCCCCCTGCATAGCATGTCTGGCATGAGATTGACAAACGAAGATGATTGCTGCCGTAACCTTTAAGAATTTATGGAGAGTGTGGAGAAATAGGCGTATACACCTAAACACTAAACATACACTGTATAATAGTTTGGCTCTTTCTAGAGTTAGTTATGGTAGTGAAACTTGAACCCTTTGTAAACAAGATAATAGGAAACTTCATGCTTTTGATTCTAGATGCTTACGCAGTATCTTGGGCATTAGGTGGTTCAACTTTGTAACTAATGATGAGGTTAGGCAAAAAAGTCAGCAACCTCCTTTAAGCAGCATATTGTGCAGTGAGAGACTTCGTTGGTTTGGCCATGCTGCGCGTATGAATAATTATATGATGAGCGAATATATATGACTGGCGAATAGGGTTATGAAGAGTGTTCCTAAAGGCCTCAGAAAGAAAGGGAGCTCTAGGATGCAGTGGGCAACGAATGTCAAATAAAAGCTTGTTAGAATTGGTGTACAGTGGCCAGATGCAGTAGATGTAGCTCAGGACAGACATGCTTGGAGAAGTAAATTGCACGGTCTGGTTAGACCTCCGTAGCCCATGGCTGCTTGAGGATGATGATGAATATGAGATTTATGCTAACACCAAATATCGCTCGGCAAAAATGAAAAAACGAATGGGCATTGAAAGGCCGCCTTTCATCGGAAGCGACCTACGCCTTAGATCTCTGTGCAGGAGAGACATAACTTGTGCATGTTAAAGAACACTCGGAGGGGGGGGGGGGGGTCTAGACAGAAAGTTTTCGTTTGTCACCTAGAATTTGTCCTGTGGATCCTCTTTCCTTAACCAACGCTTAGAATCGTTGGGATCAAGTTGATTAGCCTATTGTGTGCACAAAAGGGCCGTTAAAAGGTAAAACAACTCAACACAATTTCTAGAGGAATATTTGAAATGTCAAGCTAGCGTCTTTTCCTCACTTCGAACGACCCTGTGAAAATTTTGAGTTAGTTATCATCTGGACTTATAGCCAAACCGCTTAAATTTTTAGTGAGTTTGCAGTTTCAACTTTCAGTGATAATGAAATTGAAGTTCCAGTGCGTATGAAGTTGAAAGTTCCAGTGAGTACAAAAATACAAGTTCCAGTGAGTATAAAGTTTGAACTAGTGAGTATGATGTACAAAGTTCCAGTGATTATGAAATTTGAACCAGTGAGTATGAAGTTAGCAGTTCCAGTGAGTATGAAGTTGGAAGTTCCTGTGAGTACGAAGTTGGAAGATCCAGTGAATATGAAATGCATAGTTCCCGTGAGTATGAAGTTGGAAGATCCAGTGTATATGAAATGAAAAAAAATATATGAAAATCACTGCACAATATGCCAGTGAGTGGAAGTTGAAGTTCAGGTGATTATAGAGTTTGGAGTTCCAGTGGACATGAAATTGAAAGTTCCAGTGAATATGAAATTCGAAGTATACAATGAGTATGAAATTGAAAGTTCCAGTGAATATGCATTTGAAAGTTTCCAGTGCGTGTGAGGTTGGAAGTTTTAGTGAGTATGAAGTTGAAATTGCATTGAGTGTGAAGATTTACATTTATAAATGTAAATAATAAATGAAATCATTCATTTCGAGTAGAGAATTGGAGTACCAAACACAACAGTCAATGAAAGTCCATTCTGTTCGTATGTCAAAAGCTATTCGTTAAAATAGGAAGCGAATATCATCCCTGTAATGTATCAGAAGGAATCCACAGAAGTTTGTCTGATTCCAGAAATGCTAATGCAGTTATGGCGAAAGTGTGGCTAAAGCGGGAACTATGCATAACGAGAACGTATGATTGGTTTGATTGATGACATCGTATTATTATCTGAGAGCGACCACGGATTACAACGTTTAGTCTCCCCCCACCCTGTATAAATCTGTTACGTTTAGAAGCTAAAATTAGATATTAATCACGGTAAGACAAAGATGATGGTGGTTGGACGAGAGGAAACAGGGATCAAATGGCATGTGGGACTAGGGTTAGGTTATCTAGTCTGATGCGAAATTGGATGTTTGGGTAATATGTTGCACTAGATGGGGAGATTGACAAGGATGTGATTTACCAGATAACTGACTGCTTTTGAGTGCTTATAAGTAACGGAAGGAAGGAAACTGGTTGAATGATTCAGATTAAAACGAATTATTAATTGCTTTAAAATAATATCTCAAGTGAGGATAAAGTATTATTCTGTTAATTTTGATTATTAAATTATCCTTAAGTAGAAAAAGTTTCTTCACTCATATAAAGTATTCTATATAAATATTTCATTAAAGCAAATATTGAAGCAAAGTGTGCTTTAATTATATGTTAATAGAGAATTTTGAAATGGAATTTGAATTAATAAGAGAATATTATGCAGAATTACACACCATGAAAGACAGAACTCGTTATGGCAGCGCCTCACAACCGGTGTGCTGTGTATGAGCTTGAGGTGTGCCGTGAAGGAACTTAAGATGCGCCATGAAGGAGCTTCAAGCGTGCCGTTAAAGAGCTTCAAGTGTGCCGTGAAAAAGTTTCATTTGTGTCATTAAAGAGCTTCATGTGTGCCATGAAAAAGTTTCATTTGTGTCATTAAAGAGCTTCATGTGTGCCATGAAAAAGTTTCATTTGTGTCATTAAAGAGCTTCATGTGTGCCATGAAAGAGTTTGAGGCGTTCCGTGAACGAGCTTCAGGTGTGCCATGAAATACTTCAGGTGTGCCGTAAAAGAATTTAAGATATGTCATGAAGGAATTTCACGTGTGCCGTGAAAAATTTCGGGTGTGCGGCAGAAAAACTTCAGATTTTTTATATTAATATTAATAATAATAATATTTTATCGAACATCGTATTTAATCCATAATGATTATGATTCTATGAAGCCAGGGGCTTATCTGCAGGAAATTTTACATTATCTGGATCAGTTTTATTGTATATAATGAAATAATTTACAATCATTATAAGTTTATTTCTATAATAACGTTGTTTCTGATTTCTAATCTGAATATTAACCCTATTCCTTAATTTATTATAGTAATTTTTATAAGCATCACTTTTATCATTGTTTTTAAATTTAATCCAAGCTTTATCTCTTTTTTCAATTAATTCTATCAAGTTCGGTGTTATCCAATTTTTGCTATGATTCAATACAAAATTAAATAGTGCTATTTATCTATATGCTGACGACATTGTTTTAATAAACAGTCAGAAATATTTAAATGATAGCATTTCAGAGGTTCAAACAGATTACAATAATATTATTAGATGGTTAAATCATAATAAAATCTATTTAAATGAGAAAAAAACAAAACTGATGATTAACTGATGGTCAAAACTGATAATTCACCAGGATTTCATATTCATCAAAACATCTTTATCAAAACTCATAAAATAAATTGCAGAAAAAAGGATGCTTCAAATTATGAATCATTATGCAGTTGCCCACTTGTTGAGCAAGTAAATAAAATAAATTACTTAGGAATCATTTTTGATGAATATTTTAGGTGGAATGCCCATATATCCCACCTATGTGAAAGCTTGAGAATATCGGCGATAAAAATTCAAAAATTGAAATACGTATTAAATATGGAAACATGTGTACTATTTTATAAAGCAATATGCGAATCTATTTTAAATTATGGAATAATTGTGCATGGAACAACTAACTTAACTAACATAAATAAAATAGAAAAACTGCAGTCTATAGTAGCTAAAAATATTATTCCGCTTCATTTGCAAAAAAATTATAAAACTTCTACCGATAGATTAAAATTTTTAAATCTTTTATCCTACAGCAATTTATATAAATATAATGTAATAATTAAAAAAAAATTTGACGAAACTTCCAAACTAAAAATTCAACATAATAAAAATACAAAACTTCAAAACCAAGGTTATTACAAATTGCCAAATTTTCGAAATAATTACAGGAAACATACCTCCGAATATCAAGTACCACTTATATTTAATGCCATTCCAAAAGAATTACTAAATATAGATTCTTTTAGAAGACTTAAAATGGAATTAAAAAATTATTTGGTATTTTTTAGTTAGCTGATTTTTATATATTGTGTTTTGTGGATTTATTTGATGTACACCATTTTTGTGGCTGAATGACCTATGTTAATATAATTTATTCATTTTCCTGCAGATAAGCTATTTAGCTTTGCGGGTCAAAGTTTAAATGTATTTGTATTCTTTACTCTTATGAATAAAAATTATATTCTAAAAAAAAAATCACAAGTAGTACATTTTTTCACAGAATGTAGATGATTATCAAATAAAATAAGTAGAGAAATATGCAAACAAACCTTTCATTTGCAAAATATAAAAATCGAAATATTAATTTAACATGTTTTCAAATAACTAATTTTTTATTTTTGATAGTGGCATATCTTTAAAGCTCTAATAGATATCGTAGCATTGAATTAAAGATGAATGGTACGCTCGAGTATTTTAACCATAGTTGTTAATGATTTTAGGCAATAAGTATCCCTTAGTGCGCAACCTTGTTGCTGGATGCAGAGAGCTTTTTTCAGTTTTGAAGTCTTTGCTAAAGTAATATTTTATAATTTTGATATACTTGTATATATCGTCTACTGATAGGATAGCTAATTTAAAAAATATTTCCTTCTTGAGGCTGGAGTTTCTAATAGGGTGAGAAATCAATATTTTTTTTTTTAATACTGCTTTGTATTCTAGAAATGCGGTCAATGTGAGAGGAGTAAGTTGAACCATAGGCTGATAAGCCATATCGAATAATAGATTCATATAAAGACTTGTAGACTAAGACACATACTTTAGTGGTCTATAAATAGATTCTATAATTTATAGATTCTTTAAGTAATTATATAGATTGTAGATTCTCTGTAGTTATAGATTCTATAAGTACATCTTCTAAGCCTATCACATAAATTACTAATATGGATCTTCCATCTGAAATGTTTATCAATAATTATTTAAAATTATTTGAAATTATGAACCTAAATAATTAAATGATGTTACCTGTTCTAAATCTGGACAGACATAATCATCGCTTTTCCTCAACTGAAAGAGTATTTCGTTTATACATGTATTGAAGCGAGCTTTGATAGATTCTACAGTTGTAATTTTTATACCAGATGAGTGGTTATAACTTTGGTCTTATTACTGTTCAAATAAATGTGATTCTTATTTAATCATTTTGTTGTTTTGTTAAGATCTAGTTGGGAATTGCAAATAATTGTTTCAAAATTATAATCATAATTGACTAATACAATATCATCGGCGTATAGAAAGATAGAGCCAGTAAATTTAATATCTAATGAGTCGTTAATACGTATATTAAGAACAGTAATGGACCCAAAATTGACCACTGAGGTACACCATAGTATGAAACCTGAGGATAGATTTTGTAGTCTTTTATTTTCGTGGTAATGTATTACTTAAATCTTTGAATACGATTTATTATTATATATAATTAAATCACTTAAATAAGCTTTGAACCACCTGAGAAGTTTACCTCTAATGCCAATTCTTTCCAACTTCCTGAGCAAAATACCAGAATCCAAGGTATCGAAGGCTTTACTTAAATCAAAAAAGATACAGCATACGAGTTTACCTGTATTTAAATAGGCATTTACAGTATCAGCAGAATTTTCTAAAAGTAAACTGCTGCTTACTTTTATAAAAGCTATTACTATGCCGTGAAAATCCTTCAGAACTGTTGTGACAGAACTTCAGGAGTACCTTGATAGAGTTTCAAGTGTACCGTGAAAGAGCTCGAGGTATGCCATGAAAGGGCTCCAGGTATGCCATGAAAGACCTTCAGGTATGTCCATGAAAGAGTTTCGAGTGTGCCGCGAAATATTTATGTTAACGTAAAAATTTCATTATCTTATTCCCTCATTGTGCATTTTTGGTATTCCTCCATTCGCATTATTGAGACAAAGTAAAAGTGCTTTGTGAGCAAATATATACAAGTGACGGAAGGCGCTTTGAGTCGCTCACTTACATCAAAATCTAACTCATATAACAAATCATTAATTTAAAAAAATATTATGCATGTTTTTTCCTATGTGCCCCGAAATTTTCCGATGTTCAAAATTATTGTGGCGTGAACTCAAAAAGGTTGAAGCACAGCTTTATTCGTTTAGAACACTGGTTCCCAACCTGAATCCTCGAATAGAAAAAAAATCAACTCGAAATCCTCGAATCCCTAAGATTCCGAGAAAGTAGTAAAGGGGAGTCGGCAACTATTCTTAATATTTCAGAAAACTGTATCGGAAAAAATACATAGATTTGCCACGATTACATAACCGCGTTAAATTTTATTGCTTTTCGTTGGAATTATATTATTTCAGTATGGCAACACTGGTTATCTCATGCTGACCCCAAGATGCAATTTGGCGGTTAACGACAAGAATTTCTGGAGCATCGAAATTTTCTACTGAAATATTTAAGATTCAAATTGCAAAATAGCCAATAAATGAATAGCAGATAAGGAACTAGAAATATACTCCGGGGGGCGGTACCTCTCCCCCCGAAAATAAATCTTGAGTACGTGCCTGGTTAAACCCTTGCCAAATGTCTAACGCGAAACGTATGCTCATTGATAACTCTTCCAATCGATAAGTTCATTCTAAGTTTTCCACCGTTAACGTGCTACTCTAATCAGTTAAAACTGTCTTCGGTAACGTTCTCCTCCATTTACAAGATAGGCGACGACAGCACCCCCAGGAATTTCGGACACTTTTCGAGGAATTACTCCGACCCACGGCAACTGGGAACCCGATCAGTTACCTCTCCAAAGCTAGAATTAAGTTGAACCACCCACCAAATTTTGGACCGATCGCTCAAGTAGCTACGGAATCACAGGAAAAATGCCAACCTCCGCCACCGATTATGTCACACTTGTCCGCCCGACCGCCGGTTCGTTCGCTCGGAATTACGGCTGTTACGTGATATGATCATTCTTGGGACTTTTAGGGAGCCCTCGTTGCCAGAATCTATATTTTAGTTAAAATGTGTTAGATAATGATAGAAATACGGATCTGCAGAAAGAGTTGGACTTCGCAAGGAGTCCACAGAAAGAATGAGACATCATAGAGAAGTCTGTGGTGCCAAAAAAGATTGAGAACCACTGATTTAGGACAACATGAAGTATTTTCAAAAACTGGGGAATTAAGTTAAATTAAAAGGAAAAATGACAAGACACACAAAAAAATTAAACCATAATAGGTTAAATCAATCCGCAAATAAGAAAATTTCAAAAAAAAATTGCTAGAAGTAGTTTTCGATAACTTTCTTTTGTATATTTTGTTGGCCTTCAAAAACTCGAAAGATCACGAAACACTTGTTAAATGATCTCGTATTCTCAGGCAGGGGCGGATTGGGCAGTCGGGACATCAGGCAGTATCCCGGTGGGCCGGTTATATCTGGACTGCTTGGCACAACATATTTTTCGACTTATAAAAACTTCTCGTAAAGTTTTTTACTTATTGATATCTGTTTCCTTTTTCTGTTCATAAAACACACGCACATTTTAAGTTTCTTTTTAATGACAATAGTTTCTTTTCAGCAACAAACAAGGCAGCCCATATTTTGCCTCAGAGTAGCAACCAGAAGGTCACCCTCTTAGTAATTAAAGTTCGAGGATATGAAAACATGATGGCCGTAAAGGGGCTGCGAAGGGGGAAAAACAAAAGTTAAACGGAGGAGAGGTTGCGATAAACACTACAAATATGGCGGTAACAATAGGTTGCAAATGTGCGACCAGAGCTGTCAACTTACACGGATTTAAAATCCCAGATGTTTTACAATTACTCCTCGGGAATTATTTAAACGTGCGAAGAAGGGTTGGATACGTGGAGATGGGACTCAGTAGGTTGTTTTATGACAGGATGCAACCACGATGTTTTTGAGGGACAATGATCGTTGCCAGAAGACTTTCTCGCTTGGTTGTCGATAACCGTACCCTTTATTCTTGAAAGGCAAGGGGATTTCACTAAATGGTAGACTGCATATTTCCAGAAATTGTTTTTTTTATAGGGAGGGAGGGGACGTTTTCTCAACAGCCAGCAGATGACAAACATAATGATGGCGACTTTTTATTCATGGTGAATGAAAGGCTGTGGGGTGAGCAATTAGTGGTGCCGGAGACAGGGCGAGGGGGGGGGGGTGTCATGAACCCTTAAGACACATGTGAAATAGAATAACAATCTTTCTTTTGGAATTGGGAGCTTCACAAGCCTAAACTTTCCTTAAACTGACGGAGATTGATAGAAGAAGCTTTCAGTTGTGGTGAAAGCTTTGCCAGATAGTCAATCGTTCAATAGGAAAGATCATACCAGCCGTCGAAACTGTGAACAGCAAAAGATGTAAATATGTAAATGTTATTTATCATAACCAAACTTTTCCGATTTTTTCAATAGATTTATTTTTGTGCTCTTTTGTGAAAACAGGATATATGTATTTTGCAAAATTCTTATCGGAATTTATATTGTATGAAATATTTTTTATCCTTTATTTCCATTATTTCCAGTTTTCCGGGGTTTTTTTGTAACACTGTCCAAGGTTACAAGCACCAAAATTCAATATGATACCCCCACTGTCGTAGACTGGATTTTTTTTATATTGGGTCATTCACTGATATTTCACGAGAGTTTTTGATAAACGTCACGCCATTTATTATTTCCTGATTTTTCCCCTATTGTTGGATGTCTAGAAACTAAGATTAAGATTTAATGAATTTTTGTGCTTAATGATTTATTTCCAATCTATTTGCTCTTCTGTTATATGTGCTTTTAAAATTTCCTAGAATGAAAAAAATTGTTCCTCTATTTTTTTCACTTCCGTCGCCATTTACTTTATTCTCCCCGCCCCTAAATCGTTTCTTGCTCTATGCCTGTTCTGATTTTTTTACCCTTTGATGTACCTGGCAGGGAACAAATCCGAAACACCACTTTTTTAAAAGTTTCGAGCTCTACAATGATCTTGTTCCATTTAAATTCAGAATTCAGATCTTTCTAAGTAACGCATCATCACGAAGTTGGAAGGAAAGCTGAAAGTAGTGAATCTCAGTAATAGAAATTAAATATAAAAATTTAAAAATTTCTCTGCAAAACTGTGTGCTGTACTGTATCTAAAACAAATATCATTTTCGAGTATCACCCAGTTTTAGAGTTAAATAATTTAAATTGCAAAAAAAAAACCAACTAGAAACAAACAGAGTTCGTGCTTGAAAATTGTATCCGATCCCGATTTGGAGAAAACATTGTCTGACGCGTCATAAGATATGTATAGAAATACATGTCGCTAATCATTTATTTTGTTCTTGTATTATTGATTATTAAAATTTTATGACAAAATTGAAACGTTTAATGCTATTTAGAACGAAAAATGTTATAAATACTTGTAGAAACTGGCAGTTCGTGGGTAACATCATTCAAAAATTCATTCAAGAAGTTGCTCACCACAGAGGTCTGACAAAAGCCTGTCTGTTTATACGTCATAGTAGAAGGTTTGTGAGGATGGCGGGACCTCAGCAGAAAGACAACACAAGCATCCATGCCTTATACTGGTCTCGAACCTAGGTTGGGCTGTTTTACCTTTGAGCGGCATTTTTTTGCACACCATGGGCTAAATGGCCAGGTCACGAGGACCCCGAAGGCTCAGAGAAGGTTGGGGGAGGGAACCCACTGGAACAGTTGTTAGGAGACAGATGGTAGCCTCCTGTCAAGGCCATCCAGCGTGTTCTTTAACGTGCACAGGGTATTGCTCTCCTACACAGGTGACAACAGCTTAACGTCCCATCCTATGGACGGCGGCCTTTCCAAGCCCATCGATGTCCCCTACTAACCGTGGGCAGGGCGGGGAATTTTGCGGAGATAAATCTCAATGCTGACCCAGCTGGGACTCGAACCTGGAAACTACAGATTACGAGCCTGGCGCGCTACCGACTGAGCCACCACCGCCCCTCGAACCTAGGTCACTTAGATCAGTAGACACGCGCCCTACCTACACTAAGCAAAAATAATCAAAGGCGGGTTAATGTTTATTTTCATTATCTAGATGGATTAAAATATTTAAATGGTTGCAATTACGTGTGTTGAAATTATAATGAAAACATTTAAGTTTCTCAAATTGTTTCCACAATCAGCAGAAATATTTGAAATTTAAATTATGCTGAGCCCACCAGAGTACGAAGTCATCTGTACTATTCTGAGTCCGTGCTCAGCCCGACAAAGCCCAAGCCAGATCTCATTTCTAACGGACATATAAACCCAAAAATTCCCTAAAAAGGGTTGAATCATCGCAATTTCTTCGCTTAAGCTTCTGTCGTTTTATTTTATGTGATATATTTACTTCGCATGGTTCACTTGGAAATGCGGTTTTATTCTGCATTAAAACAGAGAGCAAATCTGGATTTCTTCAATGCCTTAAATCTGAAATTAGACGAAAACCTAAACATATTAAACATTGGGGTTGGGAGTGGATCAGTCGGTAGCGCACCAGGCTCGTAATATGCGGTTCCCAGGTTCGAATCCTGCTAGGACAGTGTTAAGATTTATCTCCGCAAAACTCTCCACCCTGCCTACGGTCAGTAGGGGACATCGATGGGCTTGGAAAGGCGCCGTCCTCGGATGGGACGCTAAGCCGTGACTCCGTGTGCGTGAGAGCCATACCCTGTGCACGTTAAAGAACACAATGGATGGCCTTGACGGGAGGCTACCGTCTGTCTCCCAACAGTTGTTCCAGTGGGCCCCCTCCTCCAACCTTCTCTGAGCCTTCGGGGTCCTTGTGACCTGGCCATTTAGCCCGTGGTGTGCAAAAAAGTGCCGCTCAGAGGTAAAACAACCCAACCCTATTAAAAACTTAATCACTATCCAAGCTGTTTTATTATTGTTTTAGTAGAGCAAAATAGCATTTTGTTCGGTGAATACTGTATAGTAGGGATGTTTGTCACTTCTTGTCGAAATATATGAAATAAGCCCTTTCCTGTTGCACGGATCACACATTGGTATTTAGACCACAGTAACTTGACATGTTCAGACTATTAACGTCATCTTCAAAAGTTGGGTAAACAGTTCTACTTCGGAGACTGTATGCGTGTCAGTTGTTGTTGTGCGGCTGCGCCGTATGGTTTGCAGCGGGTGGCGCTGTTGCGGTTTAGTAGTCCTGCCCATGTGACTCGGGTGGGGGTGGGGGTGGCTGTTTTAGCAGTGCTGCGTCGATCCAGGAGCAGTTCCATGAGTGGGGTGGGTGGTAAATTTCTTCGTTGAAGCACGCTTCTCTATTTTGGTATATCACCAGTTGTTCTGCGAGATCAAATTGAAATTTAGTCGGAGTGCAAAAATAATTTTGCCGAGGTCAAATGGTGGGTCATTCCGATGTTAGAGGCAACCCTTGCCAATGAAGTGATTTGTTTTTCTAACCGTACATCCCTTTCGTGTTCTTTTATCCTAGTGCGGCAGGTTCTTTTCGTTTTTCCATAGTAAGGTTTATTGTTGTTGTCGGTGTTTTCATGTAACAGTATTTTACATACTCCTCCTGTTTCACGTTCTGGTCCCATCGGTTTTAATTAAATTAATTATAGTGCTGCTGGTTTTAATTGGCACTGTGTAATTGTAAGGTTGCATTGCATTTTTCAATGAATTTGCCAGCCATCGGATGTTTGGAATCTCTGTGGTGAACTTATTTGTTTTTGGATTCCTGCGTTGGTGTCGGTTGGGATATTTTTTTCCAAGTTTGTATTGCCATATTTTCGGCAAGTTTCAATATTTTTAGCGGATTCCCGCATTTTTAACATCCGAGTATATTTTTCCCTTTCCTTTTTCTTTTTTTTTCCACACCACAGTTTTATGAAAAAGGAAAAGGAAAAATATACTCGGATGATCAAAATGCGGGTTACCCGCTAAAAATATTGAGAAATACAACTGTTTTGCTTTAAGATATATTAGTAAATAATTTTTTAATTGGATGGATAGAAATCAAATATAATTCACATTTTTTAGTTCCTTAGGTAATTTTGATTTACATCGTTAAAGGGGATTAAATACGAAAAAGGCAAAAATTTTAATGAATGTTGAAAGTAATCTGTTTTTCGTAGAATTTTAAAATTTCAGCGATAGAGTATCAAGAAATAATTCCAGAGTCAAGAGAGATTTCATGACAGATACAATCTGCTCCTTTTGTCAGAAGGGGTGAGAAAGGCAGCTTTTTAAATTTCATGAATAAAAGACAAATCTTTTTTTGTTGTATAAATACTAATATAATATTATTATTTGTAATTTTTCAGTAGCCCAATAGTTCGAATTATAACTTTTTCTCTGAAAACGAGATTCTCGTATACGCCAAAGACGACACGGTTTAAACTTTGAATTTTGCAACTCTAAAAGGGCAAACACGCCTAAACCAGGCAGTGAAACCCGCAGCTCATAAGACAAGTAATGAAATGTTCATTTTTTCTTTTTTTTTTTCAAAATTTTTGACAAGCATTACTGAACGCTTTTTCCAATTCGCAGTATTCATTTAAAAATGTATGTTTTTGTTTGTTAATCAAGATTTTTTTTTATTCCTTGAAAATAGTTTTTTAATTTTAATTTATTGTTAATTTTGAAATGTATTTTTTCGCTTTTAAGAAAATATTTTTTTTTCTGCCGCTTTTTAAGAATATAGCACCTAGACTGTGTTGGATGAAACTGATCTAAACTCTACTTAAAGTAGAACGAATGGAAGTTGAGCAAATAAGTTTTCGCATTTTGAAATTTAACTATTTTTACTAAACAAAAGATGTGCAAATGACAATTTTAATATATTTTCCCAAGTTCTAGATGAGTTTTTCTTCGATGAGAAATTAAATTGCCTAGACTTAATAATACCAAAAAGTCTGCGAAAAATATTTAGTGCTTTGGTCATATTTCATTCCCACGAAAGTACAGAACAAAAAAGGGAAAAAAATTAAAACCTCTTAGTCAATATAAGCATTGACCCCAAAATTTTTGTTAACATACTGTGGCTCATCTCATCACAAATGATAGAAAACATTTTGAGTTTCGCAATGTTTTTTAAATGGTCTCATCATTACTTATAGTTATAAAGTTAAGGGTATTGACAAAACAGTTTGTCGCAAAAATAAGGTATATTTCTTTTTGTTCATTTAGGTAAGGCTAGGGATTGTTTTACCTCTGAGCGGCATTTTTTTTTGCACACAATTGGCCAGATCACAAGGACCCGAGGACTCAGAGAAGGATGGGTTAAAGAAACTCACTGGACAGCTGCTAGGAGACAGATGGTAGCCTCCCGTCAAAGTCATCCAGCATGTTCTTTAACGTGCACAAGGTACGACCATGGAGGTAGGAAGATGGGGGGAGGCGCCCTATCGATTGAAAACCGTAACCGAGCGTCGTCATATTGCTTCTACTCCTAAGCGTGTTATCACTGTGCTAACAAACGACAGAATCTGTTTAAAAAAAAGAACACGTGCGTAGTACATGAATGTGTCAAAAAGCCTGTGAAAAGGATCAAAGGCTAACATTTCATAGGTAAGAAGTAATGCTAAAGTTTTGCTTTGTAAATTTTTGACAGTAGCGTAGTTAGGGCCTGCGAAAGGGGGTAGGGGAGAGTGGATTGCGAAAGCGGTCGGGAAATTTTCCGGTGTTTTAAAAGTAAACTGATTAAATAAAGGTTTATTATAAATTCAGAAAAAGAAATGATAAATAAAGACCGTAATACCCACATTAATAATTTCCTACGCTTTTGATGTACCGTACTGAAATGCTACATAATTTCCCTGTCATGTCAATGAGAACCTAACTTGGAAGCTACGTAAGTTCTAAAATGTGCATTTAATGGAAAAATGTGATTGAAGATAATTTAAAGATCGTAATCAAATCTATTTAAATATCAATTTTCAATAATATTCGTTTAGCATTTAAATAGTTGAGGAAGCTGGAATATTAAACTACAGTCCTGAATGTTATGCTAGTGAGAACCTAATTTGAAAGCTCTATAATATCTAAAATATGCATATAATGGGAAAATGTGACTGAAGATAAATTAAAGATCATAATCGAATCTGTTTAAATATACATTGTCAACATTACAAACTTTTGATTAAACAATGATACAAATTTGAAATATTATGCGGGGTTCACATATTCTATATCAGGCACCATACATTTTTTCATTTGGTGTATTTGCTACAAACTTTAAATTAGTTTTATATAGCTTATATAAAGGATAGGATGTCATTTGACATATTCCAAGAATTTGCATTTTGAAGTTTTCCCTGGGTAAAATTTCCTTCCCAAAGTTCCGCTGAATCACGACCGGATCTAGAAAAGAATCGAAGTGGGTGGGGGAAAAAATAAAACTTAATCGACCCGATATTCCAATGCAATATAACATTTTTCCATCCGTTTTACAGGTCTTTAAAAATGGATCATAAGTTTATTATCCAATAGAATGAAATGTAAATTAGTTTAATAATTTTTGTCCCTGTACCCTTACTAACATTCTGTAAGGTTGTTGGGTTGTTTTACCTCTGCTTTGTAAATTTTTGACAGTAGCGTAGTTAGGGCTGCGAAAGGGGGGGGGTAGGGGAGAATGGATTGCGAAAGCGGTTGGGAAATTTTCCAGTGTTTTAAATGTAAACTGATTAAATAAAGGTTTATTATAAATTCAGGAAAAGAAATAATAAATAAAGAAACGAGAGAGAACATCTAATTATCAATCCCTATTTTACGAAAAAGATGCTGCGTAGCTTTCATTTGTTATGTAATATGTTGACTAACCTTAAGTGGGGTTAAAAAACTGTGTTTAAAAACAAAAGCGAATGCAAATCCGAAGCCGAAAAAGGTAATTTTTTGATGAAAAAACTATTGACCTTCCAAAAAAAAAATCTATTTTTTTTGCAATAATTGTCGAAATAGTCTGCTAATTTAATCAAAGGGTTTCAATCACTATTACTACAAAAGAAATACATAAAAATCTTTAAATGCTGAATAAGAATCTTTTTCGTACATGAAGTAATTGCGATTTTATTTAGCAGTATTCTTATAAAACAATCTGATATATTGCAATTGACGTTCAGCGTACGGCTTTCTGAGTAGGAACAACATGGCTACCACCGATCTCCGTGGCTACATTAGCGACCATGCTAAGAGATAGTAAGGGCGCCTCCCGCTCTTCCTACCTCCATGGGTACGATTCTCTTGCACACGGGATCACGTCTTAACGTCCCATCGTATGGACGGTGGCTTTTCCAAGCCCATTGCTGTCCCCTACTGACCGAAGGCAAGTCTGGAAGTTTTGCGGAGATAAATCTCAACTATGGCCAAGGCGCGACTGGAACCTGGGAACTGCAGTCGGTAAGGCCCTTGCAAGAATTTTAGCTGAATGGCCGCAAGGAAACTATAATGGAATTGCGGTCGCCAAAAAAAAATCGATAAATTATGCTTTTTAAATGGTCTTATTATATTACATAATCAATAATGTATGTATAACCAAAGAAAAAAAATCTAAAGTGACACATAACATATTTAGTACATATTTTCATTAATTAATATTAAATATTTTAATGAAAATATGTATTTTTTAACGAAAATAATAATTAATAACGCCGAAGTTGGACTTTTTGTACTATACGTTCTTTTTCCCTTTTATAGATTTAATTTACTTGTCATCAGTAGTTCGGGGGATCGCACAAAGCAAGATGGCGGGCGACAGTTTACCCATGAGGCCTAGAGGGTCGTCCATGTATTGTGAAACACCTCGAGAAGAGGAGAAAGGTAGTGATTATATTACATCGCGTACATGAGGGAGAATAGTGTCGAGTTAGTATCATGCAACGAGTGATTTTTTTTTCTACAGTTATTAATTTATTTTACGTTTTGCAATGAAAGAATTTGCTAATGTGGTGTATCATTAATTGTAATTTAACTACTGCTACAATCCTCATTTGCTATGCTGATTACGGTGGCAAAAATGAAGACTTACAAAAAGGAAAGTGTTATGTAATACGGAATCGGGAGAAAGGGCTCGACCAAGTTCAATGTGGTGTCGTGACCTAGAAGGGAGTAGGCATAAAAATTACGCTAAAATAGCGTTGCATAATTTGTGGATTTTTTTTTCCCTAGTACGCAAAGAAATATGAATACCATAATAGTACTGCAACCAAATCTGATTATATTTCATGGAACGACCTTATGAAGATATAATTATTGCAATTTTAATTTTTTTTTGTAAGAGAGTCTTCAGATCGTGGAGAAATCCATAATTTGTTTTCTAAGGCAAGACATTTATGAAAGCTGAACAGCTTGAGACCGTAGTAGTATGATCCGTAATACAGAGCCGTGTTATTCATGCGTGTTGGTTCATATGATGATTATATGTTGAAGACAGTTGTGGATTTAAAATCTGGACACTGCAAGCTCGAGAATTTTTTCACGGAGCTCCAAGGAGAGAGAGGGTTGTTAAAAATACCAACTTTTCGTGATGAAAATTCTAAATTAAATATTCTATTTTATGCAAATGAGTACGAACCATATACAGAGAAAATGAAATAGAGAAATAATATATTATTACCTATTCTGATTTTTTTTTTATAAATTTTACATAAATGAACATAAATTACAAGAAATACGTTAGTGTATAAGCAGATGTATGTAATTAAATTGCTCTTTTTCTCAATTTTTGACTAATAAATATATAAATTTAATGATCGAATTTTAAATACTATTGTTTTTAATAAACAGTAAAGATAAATGATATCCTACAAAAGAGGCTTTAGTTTCTCATCTGAGTAAATCAGCATTCAGTTGAAATGCATATTAGTGCATTTACTAGGCATAATTTGCGGTTCTGCATTTTGTCGAATTGTATAAATATTTTAAGTATTAATATTTTTAAGTATTATATTTAAAATATAAATATTTTAAGTATTTTTTAGCATAAATATTTTAGTAAAATGTTTTTAGTATAAATAAGCGTTTGCAAAATTCATTAAACGGTTTGGCCTTTTTCAAGTTTTCCCTCGCTAAAAATAAATAAATAAATACCCCCTCAAGCAGCTGCTTGCCAAAGAGTTCTGACAGGAGCCTGTCAGTTTATATGCCAGAGTAGAAGGTCTGTGAGTATGGCAGGACCTCAGCAGAAAAACAACACAAACGTCCATGCCTTAACGGGGCTCGAACCCAGGTCCCTTAGATCATAGTTTCTTAAACTGTGGGTCGCGACCCCATATGGGGTCGCGCAACTGAATGTGGGGATCGCGAAAAATTTGACAAAAGTAAAAGGTTTATGAACACGTAACGACCAAAAATTAATTCAAAATGAAATGCGTAATGAATCCGAGGTGTTTCTGGCAGCGCGACTTCACTGCAGCCTTGTTCAACACACAACATGCACACATTGAACTGCGCATGCCGTCACGCCACGCAACATCAATGACGCTGCCAGAAACACCTCGGCTCGGATTACAGACATTGTATTATATGATTAGCATTGTTTTGTCTGTACATATAAAGTTTTCTGCTCTTATAAAAACATAATAGTTTAATTATGGAAAATAAAGACTTTTAATATTTTCCTACCTCGTTCCTCAGCATGTAAGTTTCAAAATAGTATATCTTTGGATTGTAGTTGGATTATGGATAAGTGGCTAAATTTAGACAGAAGAGGTAAAAATACTGATCACAATGCGGCAGAGTCTTAGCTTCCAGGTTGTAGTACACCTAAATTGACAAGAAAAAGAAAATGTGTCGAATCATTTTTGCTTAATTTGTAATGACGTTTTGGCTGCGGAGAGCATAAAACCAGCCAAACTAAAACGACATCTTAATACCAAGCATGTAATGTACTGCTTACTTGCATCTTACGGAATTTCTTATTTAATTGCAAAACCTAATAAGCCCCGCGCGATAGAACATCTCGTGTTACCTGCTGCTATTAAAATGTCAGAAATAGTTCATGGGAAAAAGTATTGGGATGAAAAATCGTCAAGTATTAGGATGAAATTTGAAAAATTCCTTTATCGAATGATATTGTTTCCAAAGGAATTTCTGAAATTAGTAAAGACCAATTCCAGCAGCTTATTACCAGGCTTAAGGGCAGCCCAAAGTTTGCAATTCAGTTAGATGAAACAATTGATATTTCTAACATGACACAGTTCTTACTTTATGTAAGATATGTTTATGAAGGAAGCATACGTGAGAAATTATTGTTTTGTCGCCCTATGGAAGGGCACACAAGAAGGGAAGATATATATCTTAAAGTCGATGAATTTTTCACAAATGAAGGTTTACAGTGGAAAAATTGTGTTGGAGTCTGTACAGACGGTGCTGGAGCAATGATGGGCCAGATGTTGGATTTGTAGCAAAAGTAAAGCTGGTGGGAATGAACATATCACTTTTATTCACTGCATGATCCAACGAGAGGCACTCGTATCCAAAACAATATCACCAGAGTTAGATGTTGTGCTTCGCGATACTATCGAAATCATTAACTTCATTAAAAGCCGTGTCCTTAACAGTCGTTTGTTTTCAAACCTTTGCAAAGATATGGACTCCGATACAAAAGCTTATTACTACATGCAGACGTATGGTGGCTCTCAAGAAGGCGAAGTTTAAACAGATTATTGAAATTGAAAGATGAAGTTGTTATATTTTTGACTGAGCAGAAATCCGATTTTGTTAATTTTTTTCATAATGACTTATGGCTTTCAAAACTGTGTTATTTGTTGGATATTTTCGAAACACTCAATGATTTAAACACGTCGCTTCAAGGAAAATATTGTAACATATTTATGTTAAAAGATAAAATTGAACGTTTTACTAAAAAAGTTAACATATGGAAGAATAGGGTGGAAAATGGTCCTTTGGAAATGTTTGGAGCTACAGATGATTTTATAATTGAAAATAACCTTCCCAAATATTTAATTGTAAGAGTTACAATTGGTCATCTGAAGTGTTTGGAGACACAGTTTCAGATATACTTCCCTTCAAATTTTGATTTTAAAAAACTTAGTTGGGTCCATAAACCATACTCAATTGAAATCAAAAACGTCAGTCATCTGCCATTAAAAGTTTAAGAAGAATTTGCCGAGTTATCAAGTGACACATATTTAAAACTTGAGTTTCCTAAAAAATCGTTAAATGAATTTTGGATTGGGAGATGGATAGAATTTCCAACAATTTCTGAAATGGCCTTAAACATACTTTTCCCATTTTATACTACGTATTTATGCGAAGCGGCGTTCTCAGCATTGACGATTGTAAAATCAAAATATCGATCAACTCTGAAAAACGTTGAAGATGCTCTACGTCCTGTAGTGTCAAATATTCAGCCAAGATTTTATTCTTTATGTAAAAATAACCATCTATCTCATTAGTATGCCAATTTGCTTTCGTCTTTAATAAATGGTAAAATTATATGTATACCAAAGAATTGTTTTAAAATAAATTTCTTTATGATTTATTATCAGTAAATGTTTGATTTGTATACTTATTTTATATACCTATATACCTGGGTCGAGTAAACATTTCTTGGGTGAAAAGGGGTCGTGAGTGGAAAAAGTTGGCAAAAAGGTGTCGCGAGTGTAAAAAGTTTAAGAAGCCCTGTCTTAGATGAGTAGCTCAGCGCGCTAACCACTCGGCCAGGAGACGGCTTTTTCCCTCACTAGAAGGCACTTATTTAAAAGGCCCTTATTAAAATTATTGGGAAATTTGGAAAATGCGAATCCTAATATTTCATCTACCTTTCCTACTCTAAAGAAATTTTCAATTTATTTCTGTAAACCAAAACATTTTATTTTCTGCAGACGAAGAGGCAAACAGACGACAAAGTTCATTTGTTGCTATTTTTAGTATACGAGCTTAAAATGAATAGCAGGCGATCCCTGGGGGTATTTCTAAGGGACAATCCCAGAGTGTTTCTCGCGTGGGCCAAAATTTGGTTTAGGATTTCAGGATCGTTCTTTGCCGTATGGACCAATTTCCATATATTTGTCCGGTCCGTTTTTTGATCCCAATCCGCCCTGTTCTAAGATGATTCTGAGAAAGCCATTGCATTCCAGGAATTGAAGTAGGAAATTAGAAAATTTTGCAGATCTAAAAAAGGTTTTCTGCTCTGCCAAGGATACAAATATGGAAAGCTTTGTTGATTTTTGATATCCCGGGCAAATATGCTATTTCTATGGAAATCGTAGAGAAGAAAGAGAGTCAGCACAAGTTCAATATTTTCTGTTTGTTTGAATGTTGCATGGAGAGGTGAGCATTTTGTTTTCCCTCGCAAATGCTCTGAGCCACATATCAATTCCTGAAGCTCATTTTTTTTTTCAATTAAATTTAAATCTGTTTGAATGGCGGTAGATTTTCAGATATTCATCTATGAAATAACGGTAAAATGAACGAACATTAATTTTATCTTGGTCTTGTAAAGGTTAGATTGAGCTGTTGGGTTGTTTTCTCTGAGCGCACTTGCACTGAGCACACAAAAAGTTAAATGACCAGATCACAGGGACCCCATGGGCTCAGAGAATTTTGAGGGAACGGGATGTAGTGGAGAGATGTTACGAGATAGAAGGAAGCCTCCGCTCAAGGCCATTCGGCGCGTTCTTTAACGTGCTTAAGGTACGTATCTCATGCAGGCGAATCCACGGCTTTACTTCTCATCTAATGGACGGCTGTCTTTCCAACCTCGCCGATATACATCTATGCATTATAAAGGTAAGTCCCTTCTTCTAAAGTTACAGTGGTGACGAAAAGTCCCGAACAAACTTGTGATTTTGCATGTTTCTCATATTTATACTGATTTAAACAGTTATTAAATATTTATAACCTTCATCATTCATTCTAAAGAATATTTTAATGTTGATTCATTTTTTAAATCTAAAAACAGTGTTTGAGATGTAACTCCGAACGTAATCAAGTATAAAATTAGAATATGGTACCGCATACAATTAACAGAAATTTAGATTTCGAGGAATATTTAATTTTATCCTTATTTCAATCATTATAGAACCGTTTTTACACATTTTAATGATACTATTAAACTTTTAAAATAAATATTTTATAAGTCAACCCTAAGCTGTAATGACTTCTTTTTATCTTTTTGCATCCTCTTTAGCTGCTTTAAGTTTGGAGTATTAAGTTTTTTAGTTGCTTTAAGATTGAAGTATCGAGCTCCTTAGTCGCTTTAAGATTGGAGTATTGAGGTCTTTATTTGCTTTAAAATTAGAGAATTCAGCTCTTTAGTTTCTTTAAGTTACTATACGCTTTTATCGAATTTGGTGGCCGTAGTTCATAGTTTACATTCGCACTTGTAGATTTTTGCTGTTTTCGTTTCAATATGTTTTCGTATTTTTTTTTAATTTTAATGCCGTTTGAAATTGCAAACCGATACTAAAAAAGAGTATTGAAATAAGAAAAAACTTTAAAAAAGAAATAAGAAAAAACGTTCGTGGGTTTTCTGAAATAAGAAAGTGAGATTCAAGAATGTTGTATATAACGACACGCAATATATATGTGTGTGTTATTAATTTAGTGTATAGTATCCTTACATAGCATTCGTACATACACTGAATGAACAAATTATTATATACACCGACCTAATAACTGTTGTTCCAACATTTGCCCTCACAACAGCAGCCAGATATCTTGTTAAGGACTCAATGAGGTGTGGAGAAAAACACGGTTGGAGAGACAGCCGCTGGATGTTCACATGCTTTCTGCAGGTAGGTCTCGACTGATACGAATGACCCCAAGGAAGCCCATGTAACCGCACTCCAAACTGTTACACTGCCTCCACCTTCCTGTATGACGCCAACTTGGCAAGCTGCGTCTATCGTTTCGTGTTGTTTACGCCACACACATACCCTCCTATTGGCGTGATAGAGTTGATACTGTGTTCGTCAGACCAGATGACGTGTTTCCAGTCCTCCGCATTCTAGTTGCGATAGGCCTTTGCAAAGTGCAACCTAATCTTTCGGTGCCTTGCAGTCAAGAAGGGGACACAATGTGGACGTCGACTGCCATTGACTATTTTTTCATTGGTGAGACATAATCATTGTGCATAAGCTTGTGGACGTGCACTCATTCAATTCCAACATTATCTGTTCTGCAGTAGCCGTTCGATTCCTTGTAATGATGTGGAATAATCTGCGCTCACATCGAGAGTCAATTGCACGTTTACATTCACAATTTTTCCGTAGGTTGGAAGTTTTGCTTTTTTCACGTAGTCTTAGTAAACACGTGTGATGGTCTGACTTGGAAATCCCAACAGTTCAGCAGTTGCGGTGATTGAACAACCGACGTTCCTCGCACTACTCTCTGACCACAGTCAAACTTGTCATGGCCAGTGTTGTGTGCCGGAGGGAGGAAGAATAAGACATAATCTCTTCCAGGACACTTCGCAGGGAACGATTGAATAGTCCACTTAATATTCACCATTATCTTAGGTAAAATCACAGGTTCGTGGGTTTTCACACCTTGCTTAGGTGTGTACTTCAGTTCTAAACGTTGTGTAGAAAGACGAATTAAACTAATTCACCTTAGTAAGGAAAACACAGTTTATTTACATTCACACATATACACCGAACAGCCAAAACGTTATGACCACCTTTCTAATATGATGTTGGTCCTCCATATGCTGCCAAAATAGCTCTTACCCTGCGAGACATGGACGCTATCAGATTTCTAAAGGTGTCTTGTGGTATCTGGTACCAACCAACACCTCCTTTAACAGAAGGCCAATAATTTTTGACGTCGCTAAATAGTCCTACTATATAGACAACACTTATATTTTTGATTCTAATATTATCACTGGTGTACTCTTGTGCTAATCTTTATACTAATGTTCATCTATAAATATATTTTATTTAGGAACAAAATTATTCGTATTCGTTATCAAATATAATAATGATAATTAATAAAAATAAATTGGGGTAGCGGTGGCTCAGTCGGTAGCACACCAGGCTCGTAATCTGCAGTTCCCAGGTTCGAGTCCCAGCTGGGTCAGCGTTGAGATTTATCTCCGCAAAATTCCACGCCCTGCCCACGGTCAGTAGGGGACACCGATGGGCTTGGAAAGGCCGCCGTCCGTCGGATGGGACGTTAAGCCGTGGCCCCGTGTGCGGGAGAGCCATACCCTGTGCACGTTAAAGAACACGCTGGATGGCCTTGACGGGAGGCTACCATCTGTCTCCCAACAGCTATTCCAGTGGGTCCCCTCCCCCAACCTTCTCTGAGTCTTCGGGGTCCATGTGATCTGGCCATTTAGCCCATGGTGTGCAAAAAAGTGCCGCTCAGAGGTAAAACAACCCAACCTGCTCTGCTACTGCAAACATTCACATGATGAGGTGGATCTGTACTTTGCAGATTTTTCTTTACCGACCTGAAAATAGGATAATTTAATCCTACCCTAAACCACCTGGTTCACACAGAACCGCTTCTTGGTTCACACATAACCGCTTCTCGGTTCACACAGAACCGCACCTTGGTCCTTTAGGCTCCCTATTTGAGAAAGAGCTACGTCCTTTTGACGAGCTTTCAAAGACCTTCCTGTTTTGCCAGCAACGCTCAGTCTGAAGTTTATTGTTTAGTCGCTGCTCTCCATCACCTGCACTAGAGACTCCGGCTAGTGACGTCAGAGTAATAGAAGTGCTTTTGCTGCAGCTCTCGAGCATGTGTGTGGGGAGGGGGGGACGGCCTAGCCTGGCTTGAATACCAACTAAAGAGCCTCATTCACATTTTGGATACTTCAGAAAATACACAGATTAACATAGATATATGTAATAAAATATGATAATAAAATAAATCAGAGGGATTATTCATGATTACTTTTCCGTGACTGATTTTCAATGCGTAGAGACTTGCTCTATTTATAGGCATTGCCAGTTTCAACGTCCCACGTGATTGGACGCGATACTTCTGCTTTGCATATTGTTATCGGGATGTATATAATAATTTGTCCATTCAGTTTAGTATTCGTAAATAGTACGAATACATCTCTTAAAGATAAACATAGTAGAGATAAATCCCATTATGGTCAACCGAATATATTACCTGATAGTAACGGTATGATTACATTTCATTATGGCTAACAGATTAATACATCTTATAATGGTGAGTATTAATGGATGATAGTATGAATACATCACCGTGATTTTTAGTATAGTGTGGTGACCACCCCTGAGTATTATTAGGGTGGTACACGCACTTAGGTCATGATGCGTTTACTTGCTGCCTAATCTAGGCAGTTCTCTGACCCAATATTTAAATGAACAGACATTTAGCAAAATAACAACTGAGCTAATTCTGCAGTTAACAATAAAATACAACATTTATTAACAAAATTACTTTCAGACATTTTACACACAACTAGCTCCCACTTTTGGGACAAATTCAACAGTGCCTCTGGCGCAGTCCTTTTCAATCAAGGGAAACTTTATGCGTGGTGGAGATGAGTTCACTAAAAAAAAGTCCATAATGAACGAGCTATTTGCTCGTGACTCTAATAGTCCTTATCAGTTATGAAGGTCCCACTCGGGACAACGTGGCAGCATTTCACAGAAACACATTCGTGTGGAAAAGCGAAACCAGATCTGAGAAAGAATGTTCCCCCTACCTCGTCAAGTCAGAAGTCCCTCGGGAAGACGCCACTGGGCCGGCCGCCTCAAGTTAAGTCACTGGGAGCACGGGCTGCATAGCCCTTCCACTGAACATTCATTATGCACACTTCGGAAATCTGTTCGGCTCACTGGAGAGGATCTTTGCTGTCGACCAAACAGCCCAGACGAGAAGAAGAGACTGTTCGTTTTTGAATTTTCTCCGTTGTACCTTTTCGCTCCCCCCCCCCCTCGTGGAGGTCACCTCGCTGACCCAGCATGGACGATGCCCATTGGTTGGGCTGACCGAGGAGCGATATATGCACCCATATGTTATTTTGCTGTTTACCACGCCGGGTCATGTAGCTTCTGCGTTGATACCTGAGGGGCCGACAGATGTTCTATGCCAGTAGCAAAGGCTTTCCTCAGCAGGAGCTGAATGCAGAAAAATGTCACAATATGTAGGTCAGTCGAGAATGTCATTATTAAAATGGAAGGCGATGGTTGCCGACAGTCCTCCCGTCATAAAGTCTTGTCCACGTGATAAAATTACATGGGCGTGACAATAGTATGAATACATCACCATGATTTTTAGTATAATATGAATACATCTCCATGATAGTGTGATATTATGAATATACAAATGAGAGTAGGCATGGTATGAATAAATCACCATGATAGTGAGCATAGTTTGATTAAATCACCATGATGGTGAACATAATGTGACTAAATAACCATGATAGTGAGCATAGTATGATTAAATCGCCATGATGGTGAACATAATGTGACTAAATAACCATGATAGTGAGCATAGTATGATTAAATCACCATGATGGTGAACATAATGTGACTAAATAACCATGAGGTGATGATAGTATGAAAACATCATCATGTGAGTATAGTATGAAAACATCATGTGAGTATAGTATGAATACCTCAACATGATGATGATGATGATGATGATGATATATGAATGCATCTATTGATGATGAGCATTGTATCTAATACCATTTTAAAATCTCAGTATTTTCCTCAAACTTAGGGTGAGAAAAAACAAAAAAAATTGCTTAGCAAATTGCTTCTGTAAAAATTAGTTGCTTTCACATTTCGTTAGAAACTTCTGAGAGTCAACTAGGGTAAGCTTACGGATGACGCATGGGCCACTAGCTGAGAGCCATTGTTCCTTTTTACATCTTTCTCCAACTTCTCAGATAAAAGACCTTTTTCCGACGAAGTACCAGATTTGTTTTCGAATTTGAATGTAATGCCCGCATTTGACATTTTATCGTCATCCCTTGCCATTGTGTAAGCACTTCTGGCTATGTGGACAACTATTTCGGTTGTAGCGATGGCAAAGGAGGTGAAGTATCTATTGGCGGGGTGGGCCTCGAGGAGACTCTATTTCCTCTTCACCAGTGGGAATGGGCATGACTTCCGGTAAAGAACGTGACGGCGAGAAAGTGGAGGTTTGCTCCGCGAGAGAGGAAGGCGCCAATCAGGTGGGAGGATCAATATATCTCACGCAGTGGATTTCATCTAGTCTCCCATCTTCTTTCTTCAGAGGAATGCTCTTCTTACAGATAGTGTCTTTGTATTTCCTAAACCGCCATTTCTTTTGTTTTTATTCTCTGTAATCAGGAAATTGGATCATGGTCCTATCGTTGTTTGATGGTGAGGTAGTATGACCTGAGGAAATAAACAGAGCTGTTGTCTTTTGACTCAATCTAAACACATGAAACAAAAGGGAGAAAAACCTTATACACAGTGTGTTTCGCTGAGGGGGAAGAGAGAATGAAGTAGTTTGAATTTTAAAGCATTTTCAAATATTCATCCGTCTATATATCGTTTTTTTAACTATGATTTTGCACTTTGTTGTATGTCAGTATATAATAATAAAATAAATACCCCCTCAAGCAGCTGCTTGCAACAGAGGTCTGACAGGAGCCTGTCAGCTTATATGCCATACTAGAAGGTCTAAGAGGATGGCAGGACCTCAGCAGAAAAACGACACATACATCCATGTCTTATCAGGGCTCGAACCCAGGTCCCTTTGATCAGGAGCCAAGAGCGCTAACCACTCAGCCACGGGACAGTTTATAGGTGTTTAAAATTTTTGTTTTAAGCGATAAATGAAAAATTCTTTTTGGGTTAGGTTGATGGTATTTTATGTCTGAGAGACACTGTTTTGCATACAAAATGTCCAGGTCGCAGAGACCCCGAAGATTCAGAGAAGGTCAGGGAGAGGGACCCACTGGACAGCTGTTGAGAACAGAGAGTAGTCTCCCGTCAAGGCCATCCAGCGTGTTCTTTAACGTGCACAAGGAATGGCTCTCCTGCACACGGCTGGCGGGAAAGCCATACCTATGGCGGCCTTTCCAAGTTCATCGGTGTCCCTTTTCTGACAGAGGACAGAACGGGGTTTAACGGAGATAAATCTCAACTGTTACAGTTGGGATTAGAACCTGGAAACAGCAGATTACCATTAATAGATGATAATCTGCAGTTATAGATTATAGTATAATAGTGTTATTAATAGATAATTTCATCATTATAAGATGTATTAATTTAGCATCTTTTGAGTTCGGTAGTTACTAAAAAAATACTGTAATTGGCATTTCACCAAATCTTCTAATAGTGTTAATTCCCACTGTTAGAAGCCACTAAACTTAGAAAATGTAAAATTTTCAAAGACTAATAATAACAGGGCCTAATTTCGAGAATTAGAGCCACTTTCTTTTTCTCTCCATTCTCTTCAGTCGCCATTTCGAATTTTCGGTTTTAGCCCCTCTATTTTTCACGGGCTTTCTCCAAGTATACATATATATATATAGAAAAATTTGTGTAAGTGTTTATTTTAATACAAGAGTCCTAACAAATATTCAAGGTAGCGAAAGAATAGATTCATTTGCACTTGCAAAATATTCAGGAACATATCCAAAATTATTTTAAGTGCGTGTGAGGGGGAGGGGGAGATATCGCATTCCTAATTGGAGTAAAAAGACAAAAAATATTTTATTTCGGTAAATTTTGAAATTAAACGTGGAACACTAATAAACAGAATAATTACACAATGGAATCAATTACATAAAGCTCAATTATCTGTATTTTCACACCGTGATAGATTTCTGTGAAAAGGGTAGGGTTTTTTCTTTTTATCTCTGAGCTGCCCCTTTTTTTTTTGCACGCAATGGCTAAATGGCCATGCCACAAGGAACCTGAGGGCTCAGAGAAGGTTCTGGGAGGGGGGGAGACTTTTTACTAGGCAGCTGTTAGGAGATAGATGGTAGTCTTACATCAAGAGCATCCAGAGTGTTCTTTAACTTGCACATGGCTGAACATCCCAACCGACGAATGGAAGGCAGGGGGATGTGTTTAACGGAGATAAATCTGAATTCTGACACAGATGGGACTGAAATCTGCAGATTACGAGCCTGGAGCACTACCGGCAGCGGATCCGTCGTCGAGGTCCGCTCGTCCCTCTGTGACGAGGAGGGGACATTATCTGCTGCTCTTTGGCTACGTGCCTGAAATTATTCACGTTTCACCTAATAAAGTTTCATTTGGTATTTGGAGTAAAAAGCTCTGTAACATGAGGTACTCAATCGCCAATAAAAGAACGATAAACACCGATCAAGATTATCAAGGAGATATCTCAGGGAGGAGTTCTATTTCTTTGCTGGTGCACCTTCAGTTTTTTCGAGACCAAATTGCTGAGTTGGTTGTAATTAAAATTCCGTGCGCGAATATGTTTATGTGAATGCACTTAGCAGTACTGTTTCTTAATGGTGCTTCATTCGTAAATTTGAGCTGAAGCGTTCAAAATTCCACTTCAACGTAACTGCGAAAAAAAGAGTGCGATGACTCCATCAAGTCATCTTTGGAACTCTGCAACAATGCCAGTAGCCTAATTTCTCAATTTTTGTTTTACGTCGTGTAGAACGGCAATATCAACGAAGTCATTTGCTGCTCTTTACGAAAGTCATCACCAAAGGCTCTCTTCGCAATTCAACAGAAATACACAATGCTCGTTGGTCCTCAAAAGATGAACTGAAGAAGTTCGTTAATTTTGAACAGATGAAGCAACGGAAACTTACGTTGAGCTTGAACAATGCAATATAGAGATCATTCATTATTCTTGAATAGAATTATCAAAGAAATACCCGCTGCTCATTGTAAAAGAATTTGTAGCTCATAAAACCAATAATAAATATACTGAAACTAGATGAATTCCTCCAGTTTTTTTTGGCCAAACAATTTTAGGTATATAACTAAATTATTTTTGTCAACTCACATTGCTCATAAAAAATATATAGTTTTTTCTATTTATTCAGGATATTTTCTTGATTCCTTAAAAATATTGAATTTTTTCCTATTCATTACTCATTTTTTTTTTCGTTTTTAAGTACCCCACTTTTATTTTTTTCCACGATCCGAGCCTACTGGTATCTATTAATCAACATAAGTGTTGATATTTATTAATCAGAATTAATGCATTATTCAATATAAATGCCAACGGCCATTGAAATCCCATAAATTGAATATCCTTCTTTCTCTACATTTTTTTCGAGTTTCAAACGGGATGGGGGCTGGCACAGTCGGTAGCGCGCCAGGCTCATTATGTGTAGTTCCCAGGCTCGAGTCTTGCCTGTGTCAGGGTAGAGATTTATCCCGCTAAACTGCTTTCTGCCCTTGGTCGGAAAGGGTACACCACTACGCTTGGAATGGTCACCATCCTTCGGATAGGACGTTAAACCGCGGCTCCGTGTGCAGGAGAACCCTGCCCTGTACACGTTAAAGAACACTCTATGTCCTTTACGGGAGGCTAGCATCTGTCTCGTAACAGCTGTTCAGTGAAGGCCTCCCCCCAACTTTTCTTAGTTCTTAGGGCCCTTGTGACCTGGACAGATGCAAATTTCTCTAGAATTTGTTAACATTTGTTTGCGTGTGTCATTTCTATATTACTATATCAAAATATAGATCTATTTATATTTCACTGAGCTGTGATATTTATTGCAAACAGCATTAAGCCCATTTCAAACGTTTTTAATCAGTGATTTTTCTTACAAGAAATCAAAATGATAAACGTACGATATACGTAAATACTTTATCATTTCAACGTTGACCGATTTCAATCTAATTGTTTTTCCCATTGTCTTCTATGACTAATAGAATACAGGTAGCTAGTGCCATCTCGGGGAGAAATATTATACTATAATAATTTAATCTATATGCTACAATTGTTGGGAGCAAGAAAGGGAAAAAATCGCAAGTCTAAAGAACCTGATATTGATTCTACGAAGTTTCTAATTTGAAAATTTGGTATTAGTACTTGCTATTCTCTTACATTAAAACAGTAAATATAATTTTGGGAATCTCTTTAAAGATTAGGAGAGTAAAAGTATCTGGTAGTAATCAAAGTACGTATTTCTAGCGAGGCATCTATTTGTGCAGTCGGCCAGACAGCACACAATTCATTGGAATTCAGACTACATTGACTATTGTTTCGTTTCAGTATCCTAGTGGTGTACCAGCGTTTCATCATCGATCACAATACTGGCGAAAAAATGTTCCTTGTTTTTCCCTGCAAAACTTTTCAACTAAATTTCGATTTTCTGAAGAACTTTGTACATCAGTATCTCTTCAGAGCCATCCCGTGACCGAGTGGTTAGCACGCTTAGCTACTAATCTAAGGGACCTGGGTTCGGTCCCCGGGTAATCTAAGGGACCTGGGTTCGGTCCCCGGGTCATCTAAGGGACCTGGGTTCGAGCCCCGGGTCATCTAAGGGACCTGGGTTCGAGCTCCGGATAATCTAAGGGACCTGGGTTCGAGCCCTGGGTAATCTAAGGGACCTGGGTTCGGTTTTCAGGTAATCTAAGTGACCTGGGTTTGAGTCCCGGGTAATCTAAGGGACCTGGGTTCGGTCCCCGAGTAATCTAAGGGATCTGGATTCGGTCCCTGGGTAATCTAAGGGACCTGGGTTCGAGCCCCGGGTAATCTAAGGGACCTGGGTTCGAGCCCTGGGTAATCTAAGGGACCTGGGTTCGGTCCCCGGGTAATCTAAGGGACCTGGGTTTGGTCCCCGGGTAATCTAAGGGACCTGGGTTCGGTCCCCGAGTAATATAAGGGATCTGGGTTCGGTCCCCGGGTAATCTAAGGGACCTGGGTTCGGTCCCCGGGTCATCTAAGGGACCTGGGTTCGAGCCCCGGGTCATCTAAGGGACCTGGGTTCGAGCTCCGGATAATCTAAGGGACCTGGGTTCGAGCCCTGGGTAATCTAAGGGACCTGGGTTCGGTTTTCAGGTAATCTAAGTGACCTGGGTTTGAGTCCCGGGTAACCTAAGGGACCTGGGTTCGGTCCCCGAGTAATCTAAGGGATCTGGATTCGGTCCCTGGGTAATCTAAGGGACCTGGGTTCGAGCCCCGGGTAATCTAAGGGACCTGGGTTCGAGCCCTGGGTAATCTAAGGGACCTGGGTTCGGTCCCCGGGTAATCTAAGGGACCTGGGTTTGGTCCCCGGGTAATCTAAGGGACCTGGGTTCGGTCCCCGAGTAATCTAAGGGATCTGGGTTCGGTCCCCGGGTAATCTAAGGGACCTGGGTTCGAGCCCCAGGTAATCTAAGAGATCTGGGTTCGAGCTCCAGGTAATCTAAGGGACCTGGGTTCGAGCCCCGGTTATGGCATGGATGTTCGTGTAGTTTTTCTGCTGAAGTCCTGCCATCCTCACAGACCTTCTACTATGGCATATAAACTGACAGGCTTAGCTGGGAACCTGTTCAGACCTCTGTGGCAAGCAGTTGCTTGAGTGGGTATTTATTTTTATTTTATTTATCTCTTCAGAAATGATAGCACACAAATCATCCCCTCTGATATCTCGGGGGATAGGATTGGCTTTGGCTTACTCGGTAGCGCGTCAGCGTCTCAGGCTCTTAATTTTCAGTTCTCAGATTCGAGTCCCAACTGTCCCAGCGTCGATTTATCTCCTCTAATTCCCACCCTTCTCTCAGTCAGAAAGAGACCCGTCCATTCAGCCCATTTTGTACCATAAAAGTGCCGCTCAAAGGTAAAACAACGCAACCCGACCTCCGCTAAACAGTCAGGAATGGAATACCGATGGGTTCTGAAAATCCGTCGTCCTCCGGATGGGAGATTAAGCCGTGAAGCGGTGGTCAAGAGAAACCTACCTTTTCAGTGTACGAGGTATATAGACAATATACGCGTCTAGACCATATCTACTGTAGCGGTTAGCGTACCTGACTATTAAATCAGCAGACATTCCCTGTGTTTATGGGGCGGGGATGGCTTAGTGGTAGCGCGCCAGGCTCGTAATCTGCAGTTCCCAGGTTCGGATCCCAGCTAAGTCAGCGTCTCCGCAAAGTTCCTCGGTCAGTAGGAGATATTGATGGGCCTGGAAATGGCCACCGTCGGTGGGATAGACGTAGTCTCGTGTGCGGGAGAGCCATATCCTCTACACCAGCGATTTTAAACTGCTGTGCCGCCGCACATTGATGTGTCTCGAATGGTTTGCAGGTGTGCCGCGGGAGTTTGCTGGAGGGTCATTTATTAGTAGGGCCATTGGGGGAGTTTGAGGGAGGGCAGAACCAGTGTCATTCTTCAATCAGCTGTTGTTCGGGTCGGTTGCGTTCTCCGTGTAAACTTCAGCTAATGCATTTTTGTTTGTTATTTCTATTTTGTTTAGTTATTTTTGTTATTTCTGAATTTAGTTACTAATTATGTTTTTTTTTTCTTTTTTTCCCTTTACGTCCCAACACATCCGACGGACGGCGGCTTTTCCAAGCCTGTCGGTTCCCTCCCCCCTCCTCCGAGGCGGGGATTAGCGGAGATAAATCAATTGTGACTCAAACCTGGGAACTGCAGATTACGAACATGGCTAGTATTTTCGGGAGTAAAAACTTGATATCACGTGTATGTTAAAGGGAGGTGGGGGAGGAGGTTTCAACTACACCGTCCCAATCCATTTCTCTCCAATAAATATTCGTAACGAACCAAATTCTGAAGCCTTTAGGATTATTGATATACAGTGTAGAGGGGGGGGGGGACTTGTCGCCGCTTGAGGAACAAAACAGAAAACAAATTACAGGACATCAAGCCTTGCTATTATAGATAATTCCCATCCTGATCCACTGATGTAATAATTATGTCAAAATAAGTAAACAAATATTGCAATTAATGAATCAAATTTTTTCTCAGAACTATCTCAATCCCACAACTATATCAATCTCTTTTGCTTCAGTAGAAGTCGACCAATGCACAAAGTTCACAATCCTACTCGGAATCATATGACAGGTTAGTGCTATAAATATTTTCAACACAAAGATCCTGTGAAGTGTTGCACTCCTCAGCAGAATAGAAAATCAAAATAAAAAATAGTATTAGAAAACCAGAGCCATAGAATACGTTGATATGGAAACTTTCCTCAGAAGACAATCGTTTTTTTTTAGAAAAAAATATATAACCTACATGTAAACAAAATGTTTTATGGGAAAGTCTGAAGAAGGACCTCCCAATTTTCATGAAGTTTTGAATTGAATTGAATTTACAAAGAACGGAGATAACATCGTATCTAAATCAGTCTTGTCCTGGTTCCTCATACAACATATAAATGAATGCCATCCTGGGACTCGAACCCAGAAACCGACAGCATCACCGCTAGCCAAAGCGATACCGCTGCGCCCCCCGAGACAGCATTCTTGACAAAACCTAAAAACATCGCGAGTTGTACTGTTTCTTGTGCAGTCTTTTTTTAATTTCTAATGTATACTAGGAATACATGGACAAGAAGATATTGGACTAAAGACACTGGAGAAGGAGATCGTGCGCATGAGAGATCAAAAAATTCACAAAGGAGAAATTAGAGAACCAAAAATGAAAGATAAAAATGTGTTTTTGGAAAGATACTAATGCCTGAAACAGGAGAAGGCACAGTTTAATTTTAGGTGTTAGGACTGGCCGGTTCTTTGCATCATCAGAAAGGATTGATGTGCAACCTGACAAAGGTTAGAGTAGCCTTACGTTGATTGAGCCAGGGATATAATCTTCCTACATCCATCATATGATTAGACCCCTACGTGTATAGCAAAATCTCTATCCGCATCCGCTGGATGCCTTATGATTAGAGCTCTGCGTGGATAACAAAGGTTCTATCCGCATCCGCCCCGTTGGATGCCTTATGAATGAAGTCCTGCGTGTCTATTCTATCCGCATCCGCAAGGTCTTATCTGCATCCGCTGGATGCCTTATGATTAGAGCTCTGTGTGGATAACAAAGGTTCTATCCGCATCCGCCCCGTTGGATGCCTTATGATTGAAGTCCTGCGTGTCTATTCTATCCGTATCCGCAAAATCTTATCTGCATCCGCTGGATGCCTTATGATTAGAGCTCTGCGTGGATAACAAAGGTTCTATCCGCATCCGCCCCGTTGGATGCCTTATGAATGAAGTCCTGCGTGTCTATTCTATCCGCATCCGCAAGGTCTTATCTGCATCCGCTGGATGCCTTATGATTAGAGCTCTGCGTGGATAACAAAGGTTCTATCCGCATCCGCCCCGTTGGATGCCTTATGATTGAAGTCCTGCGTGTCTATTCTATCCGCATCCGCAAGGTCTTATCTGCATCCTCTGGATGCCTTATGATTAGAGCTCTGCGTGGATAACAAAGGTTCTATCCGCATCCGCCCCGTTGGATGCCTTATGATTGAAGTCCTGCGTGTCTATTCTATCCGCATCCGCAAGGTCTTATCTGCATCCGCTGGATGCCTTATGATTAGAGTCCTGCGCGGATAACAAAAGTTCTATCCGCATCCGCAAATTTTTAAGGGGCGGGTGGTTCAGTCGGTAGCGCGCCAGGCTCGTAATCTGTAGTTCCCAGGTTCGAGTCCCAGCTGGGTCAGCGTTGAGATTTATCTCCGCAAAAATTCCTCGCCCTACCCACAGTCAGTAAGGGAAACCGATGGGCTTGGAAAAGCCGCCATCCGTCGGATGGGACGTTCAGCCGTGGCCCCGTATGCGGGAGAGCCATACCCTGTGCACGTTAAAGAACACGCTGGATGGCCTTGACGGGAGGCTACCATCTGTCTCCCAACAGCTGTTCCAGTGGGTCCCCTCCCCCAACCTTCTCTGAGCTTTCGGGGTCCATGTGACCTGGCCATTTAGCCCATGGTGTGCAAAAAAGTGCCGCTCAGAGGTAAAACAACCCAACCCGCAAATTTGTATCAGCACATGTTTTTTACTTATTAACCGTCGAGGTTTGTTTGTCCGATGCATGTTTGAGAATAAAAGAAATCTGTATAATCAGGTAATATATTTAAAAATATAAATTTTAATATATTACACCAGTATTTTCCAAGATATTTTTAATACCACTGAACCGAAGAGAAACATTTCCTGTTCAACCGAAAGGCATTCCTGTTCAATTTACACACCCACTCCTTTAACCTATTATTTTTTTTACATCTGGCTGAGTCTAATGATTTATTAACGACTAATAATTAACTAAAATATATTGAAATATAACCATAAGTTTCCATTTCCGAAAAACACGCCTTACTAAAATATTCGATAAAAATTTACTTAAATATGATTTTGAAAAATTTATTGAGCTAATTTGGTTCTTTTAAATGCAGTTTTCCGAGATTATGGGAAGACATTCCTTTTCATTACCCAGTAACTTTTTTCTTACATTTCATTATGTAAACTTCGTGATCTCCACGAATAAAATTTTTAAAGATTTAATTCCAGTTCCTATGCAGCACTCGAGTAATTTTTTGAACTTATATTCTTAGTTCTCATCAAAAAAGATCATTTCTTTTCACAATTTGTGGCTTTAACCAAATGCATTTTTTTAAACTAAATATATTCGCTGAATTTTCAAATAAATTTTTTATCACTATTTCACGTTTTTTTTTAGTCATATCGATTTTCAATTATTCAGCGATAGTTGACCCTGTGACTTTACAGATACGATAGGTGACCCTCCACCAAACGATAAATCAATTTTAATTTTCAGAATTATACAATACGCTCTGCCCATGACTTCGAAGGCTCAGAGAAAGTTGAAGGGAAGGAACCGATTGGACAGCTGCTAGGAGACATGTGGTAGTCTCCCGTCAAGGCCATCCAGTGTGTTCTTTAACGTGCACAGGGTATAGCTCTCCCGCATATGGGACCACGGCTTAACGGCCCATCGAGCAACGGCGTTCGTTCCAAGTCCATCGGTGTCCCCTACTGACCGTGGGCTGGGCGAGTAGTTTTGAGGCGATAATTCTCAACGCTGGCCCAGTTGGGACTCGAACATGGGAATTGCAGAATAGGATCTTCGCGCGCTACCGATTGAGCACCCCCTTTTCTCTCCAGGGGAAATTTTTTTTAACTTGTACGTTAATTTTTAATTAACTATAATCATCATTTGATAAAGAATAATTTTGTTTCGTTAATTTTAATTTAGGACATGGAATGTTGATTTGGGAAATATTTATGAAATTAATACATGCTTTTTTCCTTCAAGTATAAATTCCTTACAAATATATCAAATACTTCAATTCATAATTTCTTCTAAGGTCTACATTGTCGGTTTAGATATTATATTACCCTCCGTGAAGATAAAAAAAATTAAGAATATTGGAGGTGATTTCCGATAGAGAATAACGTGGGTGAACTCGGACCAATCCCTATAAAAAAAAAGACTTATGCTTAATTTGCCTGTTTATATAAAAATATATATTTTAAACTTTATCCAATGCAAACTATTAATCATTGAAATACTAAACTATTAAATTTTTAAATTACATAAATTTAGTGTCTCCAAATTCCGAAGAAACAGGTTCACACTAGCTTTCATTATGGAAGGTTAGTATTCAAAACTATGATATCATCAACTGAGTTGGATTTTAAGCAGATATGCCGGTCTTATATCACACGTCCTGCAGTAGAAAGGTTTCTCTCTCACGGTGCACTGCATGCTGGGATGATGTGAATGAAATAAGCAACTTTACTCAGATATGGAAATTGGTTCTCGTGCTGTCTTCATCAAAAAAGCAACTCAAGAGTTGTAGCCTGGACCTTTATCATCCATACTTGAACACTTCATCTCTTTGTTAAAACGAAGCCTGCATGGTAACGCTGCAGAGGCTTCCTCATCGGATGAATCCTCAAACTCATTGAAATTGAGTTCTGTTCATATTTTTTTTTCTTGGAGGCTCGCTTTCATTTTAATGCTCTTCGTTTTAATTAGCCTTCTCGCTTCTGCGTTTACTTCTTCAAGTTCTGTAAGAAATTTTAAGTTTTTTTATTTTGGGTGTAAGAAAGTTGCTACTTTATAGATTAATATTATGGCCCATTTATCTCTCAAAATTCTTATAGTTTTCTTCTTTAAATTTCGGAGGGATTCCGTGTCTTTGGATTTAGCCACCAACATAACTAGAAGACAGTTTCCATAATACTATAGGGGCGGGGGGTGGCTCAGTCGGTAGCGAGCCAGGCTCGTAACTGTAGTTCCCGGATTCGAGTCCTAGCTGGGTCAGCGTTGAGATTTATTTCCGCAAAACTCCCTGTCCACGGTCAGTAGGGGACACCGATGTGCTTGGAAAGGCTGAAAGGCTACCATCTGTCCCTCAACAGCTGTTCCAGTGGGTCCCCTCCCCCAACCTTCTCTGAGCCTTCGGGGTCCATGTGACCTGGCCACTTAGCCTATAGTGTGCAAAAAAGTGCCGCTCAGAGGTAAAACAACCCATAATACTGGTGGATAGAAGGGACACTTTCCAGACTTACAGTTCAACAGAAGCATCTTTGAAGGGAGTCAAAAAGGAAATGAACTCACTTTGCATGTTTTTGTTGATAGTATCTATTAACATTTCTCAGTTTTCCTCCGCAAGAATCTCGAGTATCTCATCCTACTGTGAATGTATTAAAGTGAACATATGAAGTTTGGTGTTACATCTGATATCTACATCGCTCTTCAGTGCTTGATGTAAAGTGACTCTGAAATTGAAATACTTCACATTAAATAATAAAAATATAAATTCCTTCTCAAGCAGCTGCTTTCCACAAAGGTCTGATAGGAACCTGTCAGTTTATTCACCATAGTAAAAGGTCTATGAGGATGGCAGGACTTCAGCAGAAAAACAACACTTACATCCATGCCTTACCCGGGATTCGATACGACGTTCCTTAGATCAGTAGCCAAGAGTGCCGTCCACGGAACGGCAGCATTTTTTTTTGCATTACTCTTGAAAAATGTAGTGAAAGCGTGAAGCCACCTGAGAGAATAACAGATAATATCATCTATATCGTTATTTTCATCACCACTTGTAATTCGCGAAGTACGATGCAAGTACAGTACTTAAAATGTGAAAACTGACGAAGTGCAGCCAAAATATTTTCTCCTTTGTCAGTTATAAACACAATTTTACTCATTTCTTTATATATGTCAAATGACCACAAAATTCGAATTAATTCAGATTAGTATTGTCTCCTGTTTAATTAGGGGGCGGGGGTGGCTCAGTCGGTAGCGCGCCAGGCTCGTAATCTGTAGTTCCCAGGTTCGAGTCCCAGCTGGGTCAGCGTTGAGATTTATCTCCTCAAAATTCCCTGCCCACGGTCAGTAGGGGACACCGATGGGCTTGGAAATGCCGCCGTCCGTCGGATGGGACGTTAAGCCGTGGTCCGTGTTCGGGAGAGCCATACCCTGTGCACGTTAAAGAACACGCTGGATGGCCTTGACGGGATCTGTCTCCCAACAGCTGTTCCAGTGGGTCTCCTCCCCCAACTTTCTCTGAGCCTACGGGGTCCATGTGACCTGGCCATTTAGCCCATGGTGTGCAAAAAAGTGCCGCTCAAAGGTAAAACAAACCAACCTGTTTAATTAATATCATTTCCCAATTCCCTTTTGTTTAAAACACGATCGCGAGGTTTTCCATTTGTAGTGTACAGTTACTCCCAAATAATTGTTTTTTTTTTCTGTAGGAATCACTGCACAAGTCCAATGTTATGATTCCACCCACATCACTGAAAGCCTTTTTCATACGAAACACTTTGTCGGAGACATGTAGCGGCGTCTTTTAATGTCCTTGAAATTGTAGTTGGATGTCGCAGAAGTCCTTTGGCATTTACTGCGCCATGGCTAAATCATGCGTTGATAAGAAACTGTGCCAACAAGAACAAAACCATCCCAAGATACAACTCGAAGGGTATAATGTTCTTGGACACAAAATTCACCATATGTTTTGAAGCGGATGATTTCAACTTCACAAACACTTCGACTTTTTTTTATTCCTGTTTCATCGCAGCATAACTGATTAAGCTCTTCTGCTCCACATCACATTTCCACTTAATAAAGTTCGATGTTCCAGAGTCATATCCAGTTTAATTTACACCTCAAACACCAACCACAAATTTCACTTCATCGCCGCCATTAAAAATGCAGCCAAATGTTTTCCATATTACTAACTTTAGTTTCTCATACAAACACATAATCTCCTTATTTCAGTCTAAGTGATACATTTCCATTATTAGCTTTACCTAAAATCTTAAAGAAATATCGATATTCATATTCTTTATTTTAAAAAAAGGAGCAAAACGTATTTTAGCAATCAACGAGCAAAAAAAGTTTAGAACTTGGACTGACACGGTTCGCAAACTGTGGTAACACCTATGAATAAAATTTAATAAGTGGCTAAATGGAGTGACTAAAAATGTTATCATTTACCGTTAGACTAAGCTGCATTATTATCGCAACAATAAAGTTAATTCACATGGCTTTTGATTGGCTGCCTACTGAAACATATTTACCACATTAAAGAGATTATCCACTGCGAAAAGGAAGAGCGGATTTCTTTATTTCAATATGAGTGATGGCGTTTAGAGAGCCACCCCTGTCATGCACTGCTTTTAATGTATCAGTTACCTCCTGCCGACTTTCATACACATATGTACGAAATGTCGCCATCCACACGTCCATAATTTGTAACGTAGGTATTTGTTCCAAGAACAAACCTTAGAACAAGAAATGTGGCATCAAAGACCCGCCAAAGGTGTCATTCAAAGTTGGGTTGTTTTACCTCTGAGCGGCACTTTTTTACACACCATGGGCTAAATGGCTAGGTCACATGGACCCCGAAGGCTCAGAGAAGGTTGGGGGAGGGGACCCACTGGAACAGCTGTTGGGAGACAGATCGTAGCCTCCCGTCAAGGCCATCCAGCGTGTTCTTTAACGTGCACAGGGTATGGCTCTCCCGCACACGGGGCCACGGCTTAACGTCCCATCCGACGGACGGCGGCCTTTCCAAGCCCATCGGTGTCCCCTACTGACCGTGGGCAGGGCGGGGAATTTTGCGGAGATAAATCTCAACGCTGACCCAGCTGGGACTCGAACCTGGGAACTACAGATTACGAGCCTGGCGCGCTACCGACTGAGTTATCCCCGCCCCGTCATTCAAGAGAAGAGGAACCGTATAAAACTAACTTTTCTATAAGACCTGGGTTATTTCAGCGCTATTTGATTGGCACATAAAAGAAACAGTCTACCATATTTAAGAAGCACGTGTTCTTACAGTTTCCTAGAAATTTCTATTTTTCGTTTATAACTTAGGGTGTGTCAGTTTTGTAACTGAAACCGCCAGCACATGATAGCAGATAATCTGAATTTAGATTTTAATTTTAGATGAAAATTTGTCTTCACCAGGTTACATTTATTTCGCTGCAGTAATGCAACCTTGTATTTATTTTTGGTATTTAAATTACATTTAAATATATAATACAAAATTAAAATTGGGAAAATTTCGCTGGTAGTTAAATAACATTATTATGGCTATTACTGTGTTGTCTGTAGCTTATATGAAGCAGAACGTTTAAAATTCTAATTTTTTTTTTGTTTTCGGTGTTAAAGTAAAAAAACTTTAATTCGTTTTTATAAATTCTGTATTGTTTTTGTATATATATATATTCTCTTTATGTAAAGCTGAATGTCAATGTTGCCAAAATTATGTATTTAAACAATTTGTAACTTAATCTACATGAGCTTAGATGTTCTTGGGTTAATAAAAAAAATAAATAAATATCCCTTCAAGCAGCTGCTTGCCACAGAGGTCTGACAGGAGCCTGTCAGTTTATATGCCAAAGTAAAACATCTGAGAGGATGGCAGGACCTCAGCAGAAAAACAACATATACATCCATGCCTTACCCGGGGCTCAAACCCAGGTTCCTTAGATCCGTAGCCAAGCGCGCTAACCACTCGGCCATGGGACAGCTTACAAGAGTATTACAAATATATGCTGTTGTTACTGAAGCTCTGAAAGATCCAGTTATAGCCAAAGCTTACCATGATAGGTTACTTAGTCATTATGACAGTCATGGTTTGCTTACTACTGAAGTTGAGGAAGAATGGGATCATTTTAAACAGGCTTTTTCGGACACTAACAGTACTCTTTTGCGAAAAAAGGAGCAGAAGAGGCAAAATTATCTGAGTGATAAGGCACTGGAGCTTATTTCGGAAAGAAAGAACTGCAGGAATGCCCTTAATCAATACCCTACTAGTACTAATAGAAAGCATTACAGAGACCTTAATAAATTTGTAAAGGATCAGTTAGCTGCTGATAAGAATCTTTGGCTTGATGGTTTGGCTGACAAAGCTGAGGAAGCAGTTAGACAGCACAACAGCAGAGAGCTGTACCAGATAGTTAATGTTTTGTGTGGTAGAAAACGGACAGGCATACAAGGATTGAAGGATAAACAAGGTAAGGTTATAGAAGGGGAGGATTCTGTCATGGCTAGGTGGGCTGAGCATTTCAGTGATGTTCTAAACAATGTAGTTAGTTCTACTCCCATTGTTTGCAATGATGATAGATGCATTGGTGGCTTTAATGTTGGCCCTATAACACAATCTGAAATTATTTTGGTTGTTTTTAACTTAAACTACATAAATCCCCAGGGATAGGTGAAATTACTATTGAAATGCTTAGAATTGGGAATGTTCTGGTTACCAAATGGATGACCGAATTTCTGAATATCTTTTATGATAAAGGCATGGTTCCTAAGGATTTTACCAGAGCTATTGTTATCCCTATTTTCAAAAAAGGTGATCTCAGTTCTTGTGATAACTATAGGGGTATCAGCCTACTCTCTGTTCCAGGTAAAGTTCTTTCCATGATTGTGCTTAATAGAATTAAGAATCTGGTTGACAGGAAATTGCGTGATAAGCAATGTGGATTCAGAAGTGGTAGGGGATGTGTGGATCAGATATTTTCACTTAGGCAGATTCTTGAGAAATGTTTAGAGTTTCAGAAACCTTTGGTTGCTAGCTTTGTTGATTTCAAAAAGGCTTTCGACTCTGTTGATCGTCATAATTTGTGGTTGATTGTGAGATCATATGGTATACCAGACAAGTTAGTTAACGTTATGAAAGCTCTCTATAATAACACCGTGTGTCTATAATAACACCACGTATAATAACACGTGTCTATAATAACACGTGTGTGAGAGTTGGTAAGGCTTGTAGCAATTGGTTTAGCATTACTTCTGGTGTTCGACAAGGGTGCATTTTGTCTCCTTTTCTCTTTAGCTTGGTTATTGATTATGTTGTGCGAAATTCACTTCAAGGGAAAGATTTTGGCCTTAAATGGGCTGGTGATGCGAAAATTTCTGATTTAGATTATGCTGATGATTTAGCCCTTTTGGCAAATGATGTTGATGAGATGAACTCTTTCATTCGAGCTGTTGATGAGACTGGTAATAGAGTAGGTTTGGTTATAAACAGAGAGAAAACTAAAGTGATGAAAATTGGTCAGGCAGGCTGTGATTCAGTTAATCTGAATGGTTGCAGTCTTGAGCAGGTGTCACAGTTTAATTATCTTGGGAGCTATGTAACAGATAATGGTGATGTGCGGCATGAGATTAACAGACAAATAGGGATTGCTGCAGGGACTTTTAAGAACCTATGGAGAGTGTGGAGAAATAGGCGTATACACCTAAAGACTAAAATTAGACTGTGTAATAGTTTGGTTCTTTCTAGGGTTAGTTACGGTAGTGAAACTTGGACACTTTGTAAACAAGATAACAGGAAACTAGATGCTTTTGATTCCAGATGCTTACGCAGTATCTTGGGCATTAGGTGGTTCAACTTTGTAACTAATGATGAGGTTAGGCAAAGGAGTTTGCAACCTCCTTTAAGCAGCATATTGTGCAGAGAGAGACTCCGTTGGTTTGGCCATGTTGCCGTATGAATAATTATAGATTGGCGAATAGGGTTATGAACAGTGCCTAAAGGCCTCAGAAAGAAGGGGAGACCTAGGATGCGGTGGGCAGACAATGTCAAACAGGACCTTGTTAGAATTGGTGTGCAGTGGCCAGATGCAGTAGATGTAGCTCAGGATAGACTTGCTTGGAGAACTAAATTGCACGGTCTGGTTGGACCTCCGTAGCCCATGGCTGCTTGAGGATGATGATAATGATGATGATGAACCTTATTATTATAATAATAAACTGATGATGATGATGACATGCATTACTACGCATACCATGGCCGAGTGGTTTGTGTGCTTAGCCTTTGGTAAGAAAGGACCTAGTGCAAAACCGGTAAGAAAGGACCTAGTGCAAAACCGGTTAGGACGTCATAGATGTGTTTATTGACCATTCTGCTGAGGCCAGCATTTCTAATAGATTTTTCTAGAGCATAATGAACTGAGCAGTTCTTGTGGTTATTTCCATGGTTGCTTGGGGAGGCTTATTTTTTAAAATAAATTGGTACATTTGACTACGTATAAAAGCGGAAAAATAATTTTATTCAATGGTTATATTACAGAATACTGTGATCTAAATATTTTCGCGCAAAAAACGGCATTGTAGAGAGCACTTGCTAATTTGATATTCGAGAATATTTAATATTTTCTCCGGGAAATCTAATGATTGTTATCAACTCATTGGGTGACAATTTGTTATAACAGACAAATATTTCACGTACTGAGTTTGAATTATTAAAAAAGAAATTATCCCACAAGCAGCTGCTTGACACAGAGTTCTGACGGTTCAATACGCTCTAGAGAATATCTACGAGGAAGGCGAAACCTCAGCAGAAAGACAAACACAAACATCCATACCTTTTTTTAAGAAACTTAATGATAATTCACTCGTTGCTGTCTTAGAATAAGTATTAAATTTGATTATAACCATAAGACAGACTCACAGGTGAACATTAATGCCAATTTATAAGGAATCGAAATATCAGTAGTATTTGCTCAAAAGCAAATGCACTAAAAAAATTTTTTTTGAGCACCAGATATTAAAATCATTTTTTTTTTCATTTGTGTTTTCTTTCCGTTCACCACTAAATAGGGGGCGGGGTGGCTCAGTCGGTAGCGCGCCAGGCTCGTAATCTGTAGTTCCCAGGTTCGAGTCCCAGCAGGGTCAGCGTTGAGATTTATCTCCACAAAACTCCCCACCTTGCCCACGGTCAGTAGGGGGCACCGACGGGTTTGTAAAGGCCGTCGTCCGTCGGATGGGACGTTAAGCCGTGGCCCGTGTGCGGGAGAGCCATACCCTGTGCACGTTAAAGAACACGCTGGATGGCCTTGACGGGAGGCTACCATCTGTCTCCCAACAGCTGTTCCAGTGGGTCCCCTCCCCCAACCTTCTGTGAGCCTTCGGGGTCCATGTGACCTGGCCATTTAGCCCATGGTGTGCAAAAAAGTGCCGCTCACAGGTAAAACAACCCAACCACTAAATAGAATACGTCTTCAATAGAAACTATGAAATTAAACATCTGAAATTGCAGCAAACACTCGTTGTATATTGAAACATAATTAAATCATCTCTTCAAATTCATTTTTTGCAACTCATTGAAAAGACAAATATTACTCTTTTTAATGACAACAATTCCTCACATATCATCCAATTATCTCCGCACACACGTAAATGAATACGAAACAAATAAAAAAACTTCAAGAGCTCGTCTATAATGATAAACAGATAAAACAAAACATAACTTATTACAGTAATCCGAAACGAGTCCCTGAATTTAACAAAATACTTTTTTGTGAGAGATAATTTCTGCATTCTTCCTGGAAAACGAAAAAAAAAATCGAAATTCGACAGAAACAAAAAAAAAATTATCGCGAGTTTTACTGTTTCTTTTAGAATCTTTCTTTTTTTTCAACTTATATTGTGTTTACTGGGAGAAACTGGGCTGAGGACACCGAAGAAGGAGATCGCGCATCACGTGAGAGACTGGAAAAAGCATAAAGAACGAACTAGAGAGCAAAAATAGAAAGGGAAAGATGCTCACTGGAGAGATGAGTGTTAGGAGTAAATGAAAAGGATCTCTTTCGCTGAGCCCTGGTAAGAACAAAACTTAATCAGACTCATTAACTCGTAACGAATAGCTTGCCCGGTACAATTTTTTTCATTTGCAAATGGGAGAAATCTTATTACTCCTTGGGTGTAGATAGCACCAAAGTGGGGATAATTAACGAAATTAAGACTAATGATTTGAGTTCGACATAGCTCCTATCTCTTTCGATATTTCTCCTGTTTTTGTGTCCTTTTTAATTCTCTCTTACGTTTTCTTGCACTGGCGACAGTCCGTGAAGGAGAGATATTTGCACGCACCAGGCGAAAAAAAATACTAGGAAGTGTGCTTCAAAGGGAATTTGGACTCGTGAGAATTGGATACTCTAGAATATGCTAAGAAAGACACTGTACGCGCCACTGAGCTCTCGTTGATACATTTTGGATTTTTTGCAGTTATTGCTTCAGTTGTTTTGGTTTTTGCTTGCTTTTAAAAACTTGGGAAGAAGGTTGGTGATGCACCGGTGGTTTTGATTTCATTATTCGCTTAGTTTTTCGTTGTGTAATTAATGTTAAAAAATGTTCTTGCTTCTACTGCGTTAGTTTGCATTGATTTTTCCTCCATGCAAAATATTTTTTTTAGTGTTTTTCTAGACACGAAGGTTGGGTTGTTTTACCTCTGAGCGGCACTTTTTTTGCACACCATGGGCTAAATGGCCAGGTCACATGGACCCCGAAGGCTCAGAGAAGGTTGGGGGAGGGGACCCACTGGAATAGCTGTTGGGAGACAGATGGTAGCCTCCCGTCAAGGCCATCCAGCGTGTTCTTTAACGTGCACAGGGTATGGCTCTCCCGCACACGGGGCCACGGCTTAACGTCCCATCCGACGGACGACGGCCTTTCCAAGCCCAGCGGTGTCCCCTACTGACTGTGGGCAGGGCGGGGAATTTTGCGGAGATAAATCTCAACGCTGACCCAGCTGGGACTCGAACCTGGGAACTACAGATTACGAGCCTGGCGCGCTAGCGACTGAGCCACCCCCGCCCCAGACACGAAGGAATCGAGTAGTTAGTCACAGGAGCAATAACTGAGGCTATAGTAAAGTTAAGATGAATTAATGAAAAATTGAGAAGGGGAATTATTTTCTAAGACATTCGTGTTGGATTCTTTTACCTTTGAAGTGGCACGCTTTTGCACATAATGGACTAAATGGCCAGGCAACAAGGATTCCAAGGGCTCAGAGAAGATTATTGGAAGGTAATCCACTGTAAAACTGTTAGGAGACATGATGATAAATGTAGCTGCCCGTCAAAAACATTTAATGTTTTCTGTGACGTGCGCTCCTCGCAAACTGGGCCACTGCTTAACGTCCAATACGACGGACGGCGGCCTCTCCGAGCCCGTCGGTGTCCTTTTTAAGACATGCGGTGTTTAATGTATATAAATACGTTAGCTTATTCATATAGAACACATGATTTATGCACCGGATCGTATAAATGGTGCCTGTGTTCGAGTTAGGATGAAGCATGGATATTCCTTGTTTTTGCTTTCTTGTGAGTCTTGCCTTCCCCACATACCTACACTATGGCATGTGATATCGACAGGCTTGTAAGGTCTTTGTCACAGAAAGCTACTTGCTTTATAGGCAATAAATTATTATATATATATATATTTAATTGCAAGTCATAATTGCTGATAGTTTGTTTCGTCAATGTGATATCGCAAGCTTAAGACATATTATATATAGACGATTGTGAGTGATTGGCTGACGGTGACAGAGGATCACGCTAATTTTAACTATGACGCGGAAATTGTAGAGCTCTGAAAATTTCCGTCTAGGTGTAATCCGGTTCCTAGATCTCGGGAAAAATTCGAAATTTGACTGGACTTGTTTTTCACAGTAAATGGGGGTCATATAGAGGTCAAACCATGATCTACGTGTGGTATGAACATGAAAATTACTGTCTGGGGGGTGTTTCGGGTTCTAGATGTAAGAAATATTATGAAATTTTGGATTCGGAGGATCCTTCGAGGTCAAAGGTCAAATTTAGATCTAAGAGAGCTCGAAAGCTAAAAATCGGTTCCTGGGGATATTTTGGGTCGTAGATCTCAGAAATGTTGCGCAATTTTGGATGCGATTAGTCCTTGGAAGTCAAGGGTCAAATATAGATCAACTAGTGTTAGAACCTAAAAATGGTGCCTAGAGTTATTTTGAGTTATAGAGGTCATGTAGGGGTCGTAGTGACGGACTAGGAATCAAGAGGTGCTGAAAGCATCGATTGATTTTAGAGACTGAAATCAATTCTTATTTAGATAGACTCGCTTTTCATCCAGGCACCGTTTTCCGGGAACAGTGGCTGGATAAAAATATCTGTCCCCGGAATTTTGTTTCGATATTTTTTGCTAAAATTTAAATTAAGTTTGCGACATGAGCAGTTTTTTAATGATAGAATAGCAGTGGAAACACTGTTAAAAATTTTCGGTCGATAATGCAAGTGACTGAAAAACTGAGGCTAGAATTTTGTATTGAAAGTCGTCAATTGCGAGCAGTTAAGCTAAAATGAGCAGACGTCCCCCACTTTTACGGAGACGTCTGCTCATTCCTGCAGATTTTATTTTCAAAAGAATCCGGATCATTTTCTATAAATCTAATCACCCTAATTTATTTGAAGCCACTTCTTCGCCTATTATATTCTGCTAATATTAGGCATATGGGCGAAAAATTGTCTTGTGCCTGGTGGGATTTGGACCCACGAACTTCTGATAACATGTCAGATGCTCTGGTTGTAGTTTCGGATCCCACCCAGCTCACTGAAAACACTGAAAAGAATTCCACTGATCATTTAACAACAATTCCGCTGATTTCTGTCAACAATCATTCCAGGAAACACTCATATCAACTCCTGGGACCATTTTCTACAATACCTTATCTTAGAGCAATGTTTCCCAACCGACGTGTCGCGTCCAAAGTTCAGAAGTGTCCCGAAAATTTAAGACAAGCACTAACTACTACATAACAGTTTGCACTTCAGAGCCTTTTTGCATTTTTTTTTGTTATTTTATTGTTTTCTGTCAAATGTTGAACTTAATTTGCGTTTTTGCTTAAATAAATTGAAATTTGAGATATATAATGAAATAAGAAATTAACTATTTTAGAACTGTTTCACGGTAAATATGCTATTTTAGAACTGTGTCGCGGTAAATGGACCATTTCAGAAGTTGGGTTGTTTAACCTCTAAGTGGCACTTTTTTTTGCACATAATGGGCTAGATGGCAGATTACAACGACCCCGAGGGCTCAGAGAAGGTTGGAGGAAGGGAACCCACTGGACAGCTGCTAGGATACAGATGGTAGCCTCTCGTCAAGGTGGTCTGGCGTGTTCTTTAACTTGCACATGATGCTCTGGCGTGTTCTTAACTTTGCAGCTCTTCCGTGCACAGGGCACTGCTTTAACGTCCCATCTGACGGACGGCTGCCTTTCCAAACCCATCGGTGTCCCCTACTGACGAGGCACGGCGCAGAGGTTTGCGGAGATAATTCTCATTGCTGGCCCAGCTGGGATTCAAATCTGAGAACTGCAAATTCCGAGCCTGGTGCTCTACCGACTGAGCCATCCCCGACTCAACTTCCGAAGTGTGTCACTAAGAATGAAAGGTTAGAAAATGCTGCTCTAGGAGCTAGCTCACTTCTATTAAGTATCATGAACTTAACCAATAGTTTATTCCCAGTGAATCTCTATCTTCAAATATAAAAGCACTCCACCTAACGTGACATTTCGATTTCTTTCTATTTTTTCACTGTCTTGATTCTGAGCTGAATTCCAAAGACACAATTAAAGAAATAAAAAAGCGTACAGCTCTGGAAATGGGGGGCATCGAAGGCATGGAACGTGAGGAAAAGAAATGAAGAGGTTGTGCATCGCTATTTAATAAAAATCCCTCACTTCTCACATCGGAAATCCTGAGGGTGGAGACACGCCGAAGAACGTGCTAGGAGGGGTTGAGAGAGCAGGAAGCAATTTTCTCTTTACTAACGCCTCACTCAGATATTACATTACATTACCCAACTGCGAGCTTCCAGGACAGACACGTGGTTTAGGGGCTGATCCACATGGCGATGGCCTGATGTGACACGAGCTGATATATCAGGAGACCCATTCCATATCGGCTCTTTAAATTTTCGATTAAGGCAAGCCATGTGGAGAGATAAGGAAGGCGGTGAGTGAGCAAAGCCTCTAGTAAAAGATAAAGAGGAGAGTGAGGAAGAGTTTAGGAGATAGAGCTGGAAACGGGGCTAACGCTTCTTGTGATATCATCGGGTGACTCGGATTGAGAAAGGGGGAATGTTCTGAAACACAGGAAAGTGATAGATAGAGTGAAAAAAATTTTTTTGGTTAAAATCTGATTTAATTCCGATCTGTTTTTTTTTTATTTCTTCCTTCAATTTATTGGTGGCGTGTTAAAAGGTGATAAAGCAAGCCTAAATAAAAACATAATTGTATCTACGTCATATAATAATATGCCAGTAGTTAAAGAAGTTTTTATATTCCTTCCTGCCAAATGTTAGAGAATTGCCATGTTATGTCAATGGAAAGCTAAATTAGAATATCAGACTTGAATGTAATTAAAGATCTATATCAAGTCTATCTACATCTTAAATTTCAACAATTATCGCTCGGTGTTTAAAAGTTATGCCAGCTGAATTATTTAAGAGTTGGATTGTTTTACCTCTGAAACGGCTCTTTTGTTTTGCATACAATGGGATAAATAACCGTGTCACGTGGACTCAAGGGATCAGAGAAGTTTGGGGGGTAGGGGACTCACTGGACACTTGTTAGGAGATAGATGGTAGTCTCCTGTCAAGGCCATCCAGCGTGTTCTTTAACGTGCAAAAAGGCATGGCTCTCTGGCACAGGGAGCAAAGGCTTTACGTCTCATCCGACGGATAGTGACCTTTCCAAATCCACAGGCACAGTGACCGAGGGCAGGGTGGGGGTTTAACGGAGATACATTTCAACACTGGCACAGGCGGGACTCGAACCTGGGAACTTTACTTAAGAAACAAAAGTCGTCGAAAAGCAAAAGTCGTATGAAATTAACTCAGAAGTCAATCGAAACACAATAAATAATGGATATAGAAACTGTCGTGCCCACATTTCTCGAAATGTAGACTCGACGTATTTGTCAGGGCTAGATGCTCTCCACCATATTGTTTGCGTCTTTCGAATCTTGACCATGCCTTAGCTTTTACCTTTTCTCTCAAACCCTCATCCAACGAAGTCGAAGCCCGAGAGGCTCTGTATTCTAGAAATTGATGCAAGCTGTGGATCCCATCTGGAATGGAAATTCAAACCAAGACACAAACAAGTAAGTCGACGTGACAAAAACCCTGCCGTCCAGCAACCTTCGATACCGGCGAGGAGTATTCATAATGTCAGACGACGACTCAGATGGTTCGATTATTGCCTCCGGCCGGCATAAGCAGCGTGAACTGAGAAGCGTTTTTCTCTCTCTTGTGCGAAAAACTTGACAAGCTACGGACGTGCGGCTCATTGACTCGAGTAACCTGGACGAGAGCAGGAGCCTTTTACTTTTGCATGTGAGTAGGACGGGTGGAGCGTTCCGCAAGCCTAACCATGAGATGCCGGTGAGAGCCAGCGACTGAAGAAAAAGGGCAATATCTCCTGAAGAGCAGCTAACTCCCTGACTAACGAATTGAAACGGCACGACACGAGAGTCCACGCCATCCTTGTGTCGGATCGTAGTTAGTAAATGGTTATCGCCAAACTCAGCCTAAGCACGCTGCCCTAGAACCTCTGATGCTGCTAAATCAGCGAGGTCCCTGTACCTATTGTTCTCGCAGGAGTGATGAAAAGTATGTAAATAAATGTATTACAATGAAATTATTTTAGTTGTGTATTCTTCATTTGAATTCTCTCCATGTCGTTCTCACAGGAGTGGTGAAAAGTGTGTAAATAAATGTATCACAATGGAATTATTTTACTTATGTGCTCTTCATGCGAATTCTCTCCATTTTGACTTCTATAGTGAGGACCAGTGGGCAAAATAGACGTGAGATTGAACCAATTGTTCGCCTTTGATGATAAAAAGTTGCGGCCACATGTCCACTTTCTACGGAATATTGAAGCTTGTCGGTAAACACAACTCCTTTTTTCTCTACCCTCGTTTTTTATATTTGCCCCTCACGTTCGCCTTCTCCAAACTATCAGGAGTGAGTGTGACAATCCGTTTACTAAAATATATTTATTAATTTATTCATTTGCTAATTTACTAAATTATATTTAAAATTTATTTGTAATACAATTATACAGTACCGGATCTAGGGGTAAGGGGACCATGCTCCCTCCTTTCAGAATTCTAATAAGGGTAAAAGAGACAAAAATTATGAAACTTATGCATATTTCATGCATGTTTGAGGAAATTTTTTAATGACTTGTAAAAAGGAGGGGAAATGTTATATTGCAGCGAAAAATCCAGTCTTACATTTTCCCGGATCGATTGTGTGATTCTCCAACCCTCCATTGTTTTCTAGAACTGATTTAATTCTTTCAGTGTTAGATTAATTTTATTAAACGAGTTGTTATAACAGTTATTATTATAAATTATTATTTCTAATAACGATAATTTTATTACTATTTATAACAGCAGCAGCAGCAACAATACGAAAGAAGTCAAAACAGCAGAAACAATAACAATAGTAACAGAAATGGCAACAATAATAGAAGCAGCAGCAGCAGCACCAACGGAAACAACAACGGTAGAGTTTAACTTGTAAATTATTATAGAACCAGATATATATATACAGGGTGAATCTGAAAAAATGGGCAAAACTTTACGAGGTGGTAGATATTCGTCATAGAATGTATGGTCGGAACGCAAACGGCGAGCCGCTAGGTGGCGTTGGAAATGGTATAAAAGGGTCGGTCCTCGCACCCAACGGCATTTCTACCGTGGATTGCCGAGAGGATGGCTGGTTATACTAACCACGAAATGGCGGATATGCACTTTGTGTACGGTGCGTGCCTCAATTACATTCCTGTTAATAAAATGTTTTCTGAAGTATCTCCTCTCCTTCTTGTGTTCATTCTTTAAATGTGACAATGGAAAACTACCTTTTAACTTCGCACCGCTTGCGTTCCGACCATACATTCTATGACGAATATTGCTCGTATAGCTGCGTTCTACCACCCCGTAAAGTTTTGCCCACTTTTTCAGATTCACCCTGTATATACCTGTTCTACCTACCTAGTCTAGTGGTTATCGTACCTGACTAATAAGAACAGCGGGTATGTTTAAGTGTTTGTAAGTTGTATGAGAAACCGGGACAAGCCCAAAATAGCCTCTAGGTTATCTCTGTCCTTTGTGGTAGAGAAGTATCTTCTTCCTTTTTAAAATGAATTATTTCATCTAATAATTCTTTCAGTGTTCGTCAATTTTGACAAAACTTTTTAAGAAAGCGTCATTGCTGTTACATATTCCAGCTTCTACAACTCTTTGAATATTGAAAGGATATTGCTGAATTTAAAGAAATAGATAGTCTTTATTGAGATCTTTAATTTGCCCTCAGTCTCATTTCCATCGGAAGATTATTTTTCAAGATATTGAATTTCAAATTTGGCTTCCCAACATAGGAATTTTTTAATATATGTTGTTAGGGCAGTGTATATTGGGACACTTTTATGAATAAAAAGCCATATTCAGATATTCCTAATTTTGAATAAAAATATGTGTAGGAAAACATTCCACAGGAGATAAATTGAAGATCTCACTCAAATTCCTCCAATTCTTTGTTTTCAAAGTTATTTGCTTAAAATTTAAGGTGTTGTTGAAGCTGAAAACGAATTTAACAGCAAACGATGCTGTTACGCTCGTACTAAGCACTTCCTTTAAAATTTACGGAAACAAATAAATCGTTACACAATTTATAAATTTATATTAATTTTAATAAACGAGTTGTTATAAAAGTTATTATTCTAAATTATTATTTGTAATAACGCTAATTTTATTACTATTTATAACAGCAGCAGCAGCAGCAGCAGCAACAATATGAATAGAAATAGCAACAGCAGAAGCAATAACGATAGTAACAGAAGTAGCAACAACCATAGCAACAGCAGTAGAAGTACCAACGGAAACAACAACAGTAGAGTTTTTAACTTGTAAATTATTATTTGTAATAATGACAATTTGTACTACTATTTGTAACAACAACAATAGCAGCAGTTTAAATTTGGACGTAAACTTTGTTTTTACTAAGAGTGATACCATTAAATATTTTACCTCCAATAGATCTACAAATGAATATAGTTGAAATCAAAATTCAGAAATATAGGATTGAAATCTACAGTTTATCGTCTACGATATTTTTCTGGAAAGATAGAAATTGGTTTCCATAAATTAAGGAAAATCCCTATGTTAAGTAAACGGGAAGCTAATGTAAAAGCTCTATAACTTCTAAAATAAGTTTTATTGTTTGAAAAAATGTGACTGCAGATAAATATCTCAATAAAATAAATCAACATCTCGATTTTCAACAATATTCGTTCAGTATTTAATGAGTTATAGAAGTTTGAATATTTAAGCAAAGCCAGTTTTAAACTTACACAAAACTGAAGAATAGTGAAAGAATTCTTTACAGAAAATTCTAAAATACAAACTTATTTTATTAAACACTTTGATGCAATACTTATTACTAAGTTTTAGTTAACTTCTGAAGTCAATTTTTGTGGCTGGCATTGTTATTGCTAAATATTCAAACATCCATAACTCATTAAATACTGAACGAATATTGTTGAAAATCGAGATATTGATTTATTTGATTGATATATTTATCTGCAATCACCTTTTTTGAAACAAAAAACTTATTTTAGAAGTTATAGAGCTTTGACGTTAGCTTCCCATTGACTTAACATAGAGCTTTTCCTTAATTTATGCAAACCAGTGTATATATATTCAATAGAGTATTAGAAAGCATCGAATGTTGCTTTCCTTTTACATAACATGTAAGTGAGGTAATACGTATTGGAAAGTAGGATATGTATTAATTATTCACCCATTAACCTATAATGATAATTAAGTGTAATTATATTATATACTATAAATCAATCGGTACCTTCCTCACCTACTGATTTCTAGACCATCACTCTGACCCCCTATTTGATCTTGAAAGCGACACCGGATCTGAATATTCTTAATATTTTTCAGTTCCACTGCTAGAAATATCTCTATTCACTAATTTTCAGCACTCTAGCTACATAGAAATTTGACCTTCGATCTCAAAGGACCCTTCGCATCTGAAAATTTACATACGATCGGAAAGACCACTAGGCACCATTTTTAGCTCTCTAGTACGAATAGTCAGTCCTCTATATCGAAATTTGACCTTTGATATGGAAGGACTCGTGCATCCAAAAATTCACATTGCTAAGATTTAAGATTACCAAAATAAGTCAAGTCGCCAATTTTTAGCCCTCTAGCACGGGTAGATCTACATTTGATTTCTGACCTCTAAGGACATGTCGGAGACGAAATTTTGTCACATTTCTGAGATTTTACAGCCCAAAACACCCCTAGATATTTCGCATTTCCAGCACTCGTAGATCAATGTTTGACCTTTATGCGACCTGTATTGAACTTTAAAGGGCACACATCGAAGTCAAATTTCGGAATTTTCGGATATCAATTTTCTCATTTTTAGCACTCGTAGATCAAAGTTTGACCTTTACGTGACCTGTATTGAACTTTGAAGGGCCCATCGGAGTCAAATTTCGGATTTTTCGGATATCAATTTTCTTATTTCTAGCACTCGTAGATCAAAGTTTGACCTTTAGGTGTCCTGTATTGATTTTAAAGGGCACATCAGAGTCAAATTTCAGATTTTTTCTCGAGATCTACGACCCGAATTACCCCTTGGTGAAAATTTTCAGAGCTCTACCATTTCTGCATCATAGTTAGAATTAACTTGATCCCCGGTCAATCAGGCAAGTCACTCACAATCGTCTGTATGTATTGATATTCCATTTTGCACTGATATTATATGAATATATGAAATAAGTAATATAAAATCGTTTATTGTCCAGAATTTTAGCCTTTTATTATAATTTACAATTTGTTATTAAAAATTGATGATATTGATATAAATACTGGTTAGGCTTCTAGTGTCATTAAATAATATATATATATGTTAAAATATGACGGGGAGGTTAGAAGCCCTTCAACTTTGAGCTTCCTGTTATGCCAAGCAAAGAACAGAATAGATAAATCACAATGTAGAAAAATATAAAATGAAAATTAACCTTTTTCTGAATTTTTAAAAGTTTCAACTTGAGAACAGCAGAATTTTCTGTGATCTAGTGCTCTTGGATCCCAATTAGCTTTCCTTTCTGCACCACAAGAATGACTTCAAAAATAGAAATTAACAGAACAAAGTAGGATGTAAAAAATAACAGAGTCACAAGGTTTTTCTCCATAACAAATGCTCCTTATGGGGATGCTTGTCACTTAATTTCCACTTGAGAAAGTTTATGTAAAACACATTTTTTTCTTGAAACTCAATACTGCACACTATAGGATTATTTTTATTCCTCCTTTTACATTTTACCTAAAAACGAAATCCATAGCAAAGGGTGGGTTGGGTTGTTTTACCTCTGAGCGGCACTTTTTTGCACACTATGGGCTAAATGGCCAGGTCACATGGACCCCGAAGGTTCAGAGAAGGTTGGGGGAGGGGACGCACTGGAACAGCTGTTGGGAGACAGATGGTAGCCTCCCGTCAAGGCCATCCAGCGTGTTCTTTAACGTGCACAGGGTATGGCTCTTTCGCACACGAGGCCACAGCTTAACGTCCCATCCGACGGACGGCGGCCTTTCCAAGCCCATCGGTGTCCCCTACTGACCGTGGGAAGGGCGGGGAATTTTGCGGAATAGCAAAGGGTGAATTTAGATTCTGTTCATTATATAACTTCCCCCAGCAGTCTGAGAATGCATGGTTCGAATTTTGTATCTAGTGATTTTACTGTAGCTTCTACTGAGGAGAGATTTCATTGAGAATTCTTCATCTGTAATCTTTTTCAGCTCCTCTTTAAGAAATTGTCTTTGAAATTGCTGGAGAGGGCAATGTAGCAATACGTGAAAAATATTTTCTGGAGTTTTCCAAATGATACAAAGTGGGGAGGTTTTTTTTTTTTTGGTAAATTTTGAAGTTTTTTTCATTTAAATCACAGTGATCAGGGTAAATCCTAAAAAGAGCAGTTTCTTGTCTTCTGCTCAGATTAGACGTTTCAAGTTGGGGTGGGAGTAAGGGCTTGTCAAAGATGATTGCGGTAGAATATGCCAACTTTTTACGATTATTTTGAAAATGTTTAATCCATTCGCAGTAAATTATTCTAGTTTCTCTACTGCAGAAAACTCATAACTGTATGTTATGATGTTATTTATGCTAAGAGCCAACCCCTGACCCCTTGAGCCCTAACCCATCTCTAATCTATTGCTCTTAGACATCTATAATGATAAATAGATGATAGAGTTTTCGTCACGTAATGTAAGTCCAACTCTGTCGTCACTTGATATTTTCTCCTTTAAGTTTCGCTCTGCCTTCATTGAGAAAGAGGACACCGATAGGATTGAAAAGCCGGTCTTTCGGATAGAACGTTACATAATTGGCACGTCAAGCGAAGAAGAATGTTTGTATGGCAAATTTCAATCTCTCAAACTTTAAAAGTTAAATTAATATCCAAAATTATCTGTACCTTGGCTTTACTGTAAACCCCTGCATGGAATTAATTATTATTATTATTATTATTATTATGCAGCTTTGGGGCCATTGTGGCTTGTCAAGTATTCCACTATGTGTAAAAATTGTTTCACACATAGATAAAATCCTAGCAATCTACATATTATAATCATTTCGATAAAGATATTCTCGATATATTCAAAATTGACATACTTACCCGATAGTTTACTAAAAATGTTAATTCTCCATTGGGATTTCAAAAACCTTAACTATTTCATCCGAAATATATGAATACGGGAACTCAATGGGCCACCCTTGATTTTGAGATCCTCACTCCGACCGCTACTTGACCTTGAATGTGACACCAGATCCTAAATTTCTTAACCTTTTTTAGATCTATCACCCGAAGCAGCAGTAATTTAGCATTTCCAAAAATATCGAAATACAAATGTTAAGCTTCCTAGAACCGGTAGATCGAAATTTCGTCTTTGACCTCGAAAGACACTCCGAGTCCAAATTTTTGTAACGTTTCTGAGATCTGCAAACCGAAAACCTTTACCTCCGCTAACCTCCTCTCTCGCCTCGGTCAGAGAGGGGACACCGATGGGTTTGGCAAGACCGCTGTCTTTCACATAGGATGTAAATCCTTGCGAGATATTCGGGAGAGCCATGGCCTGTTCGCCTTAAAGAACGTTCTGGATGGGATTAATCGGAGGATCCCACGTCTCCTAACAGCTGTTCAGTAAGTCCCCTTTCCTCAATTTCCTCCGAACCCTTGTGATCTGGCTATTTAGTCCATTGTGTACAAATAAGTGCGAATGAGAGGTAAAATAACCTAACCCGAAACAATCCTATTTTCACGACAGCTATTTGAGGGGGTATTTATTTATTTATTATTATTATTTGATTTAAGTTCTTGTCAGTTGTAGAGTTAATTATCTTCCCCACTTTTAGATCAAGATTTGACTTTTATTTAACCTTAAAGAATCGTTGAATGCCAGATTTCGGATTTTTCCCAGAACAAGGAAGGAAGGGAAGGATTTTTCCGGGATAAGATTTTAAGGGCAAATTTTATTAAATCTACCACTTCTGCATCGTAGTCGGAATTAGCACTGTTTCCTCTCACTCATTCATGGATAATCAGCAATTATGATCAAAGTTAACGCAACTTTTAAGTTTACGTATTCCACTTAAAGCTGTAATTTCAATATACTTACTACGTATTCTACTAAGTTTTCACTCTCGACTCCATCAAAAAGTAAATGTGTAAAAGAACTCCAGTCTTAAGTCCCATAGTGCAGTGCTTCTTGCTGAATAAAATATGTTCATATTTCGTATTTCTGAATAAAAACGTAAAGTAATTGAATAGTTTTCAATATTGGTACCACACTAAACAATTTGTTGCCGAATATCCTAAAACTATTTTGGTTAATGGATCCAAACTTCACAGAAAAACATCGAATTCCAGTCCATGGGGAAAATCCTGGAAGTTCCCGCTATAATAAATTAATTGGTTCCAGAATACCATTATTTAAATGAAAATTCATTAAACGAGAATAGTCTCAGATTAATGTGAGAGAAATTAGTTTACTAGTTCCAGAAATATAAAATAATAGAAAAATGTAGAAAAAGAATTAGAGTAATAAATATTCATATTGAAAACATTGTATTTCATTGATAAATTATATTCTTTCGAAGTGTTTCTAATTAGATTTTTATTATATTTATTATTTAAAAAAATTAAAGTTTATTTTTATAGATCTCGTGGTAATAGCATTCCAAATTTCCTCAAGAAGTTTCTTAAAAATCGCATCATTTTTTTTTCTTAAAAATCACGCAACCAAAACTAAGTTCAAAGTGCTCACCAACTCCATATTGAGAACATCATTTGCATACATTATTATGACATTTTCTTCAGTCCAACTTGATGGCTTTCCTTTTACTTGAAATCTCATTTTTTACAGCAGCGTAGTTTATGACCCACTTTTAATTTTTTGAAAAGTTGCTTTAAATCGACAAATAACAGAGAAATAAAGGCAACGTACAATATTTCCACTTCGGCCGGCAAGCTGAGGGTAGAGTGATGACTGACCAGCGAGTTTGTTAGATGCCAGCGCATCAAACCCATATACCTATGTACAAAGAAGCAAGCTGTCAACGAATGGTGGGCGAATGTAAGAATTGGTACATGACAAAAGTTAGGAACACACATAGATTTCAAATCTCTAATAACATTGGCAAATTTAATAATTTTGGATTAAAGAAAACAGAAATCTCTATGATTTTAAGAATAAAGTCTAATCTAGCTTTTACAAATTCCACACTATTTAAATTTAGAAAAATAAACTCACTTAGATCAAGATTTGACTTTTATTTAACCTTAAAGAATCGTTGAATGTCAGATTTCGAATTTTTCCCAGAATAAGGAAGGAAGGGAAGGATTTTTCCGGGATAAGATTTCCCTTAAGGGCAAATTTCTTAAATCTACCACTTCTGCATCACAGTCGGAATTAGCACTGTTTCCTCTCACTCATTCATGGATAATCAGCAATTATGATCTTTTAAAAATTCCACACTACTTAAATTTAGAAAAATAAACTCACCAAACTGTTTATTCTGCAATAACATGCAAACACTAGAGCATATAATATTCAGTTGTAACAAATATGAAGAGGAGAGAAAATTTTATTTTAATAAATTGCAAAAATATAATGTAAACACATTTAATTTATTTACATTATATTTTTGAGTTTCACAGCTGAGACATGTGAAAGACATGTGAGACATGTGAATTTCGGGTTAGTTATTTTTCCTCTCAGGCGCTCTTATTTGTGACTATGAGATGAGTGAATTGTATTTCTGAGTCTCACAGCTGAGACACATCAGTTTTGTTTTTTATTGTTGCACGTTCATCTGTCGTAACAATATATTTAATTATTTCCCAGTTTCCTTTTTATACCTAGAAAGGTCACAACACTCATTTTCGGAATAGGTCACAACAAAAATGAGTTTTGATCAGATTTTGGAAGTTGAATAATTCGAAGAATATTTGACTACATTCCAAAATATTAAGCACCTCTCCACATGTTATAACAATGGAGAACAAATTCAGTAGTGGAGTATTACAGAGGAGGTATATTGTATACATAGAACTCATGAAATGGTTAGCTGTAAAAATGAATTTCGCAGTGAATAGGATTCGAAATAACGTTTTCTAAAGACATGCAAGATGTGCTGACGCCTAGCATGTCTCTAAGAAGCGAGAGTTAAAATCCCACTCACGGCGAAACACAATTTTCAGCTAACCACTTCATGGAGAATTAAATTCGAAGTTCCAGAATTTTAAGGCTAAAGATTTTCATATGGAAAAAAAACTGAAGTTTCAGTTAAATCTCTCCAGAACCTTTTTTCTCAAAAATATTAATTCAGTAATTAAATCTTTGCTTAAGATGCAACATTTAACACCAGTCGTACCATTCATGCTAAATTTATTTTCAAGTTAATCTAACTTTGAATAATAGTGTTATGTTCATGCGCTTAATTAAAAAAAGAATTACTTTTAAAGAAATTTCTCTGGTGATTCTTTACCTTCATGATAAATTTATTTTCAAGTTAATCTAAATATGAATAATAGTGTTATGTTCATGCGCTTAATTAAAAAAAGATTACTTTTAAAGACATTTCTCTGGTGATTCTTTACCTTCATGATAAATTTATTTTCAAGTTAATCTAAATATGAATAATAGTGTTATGTTCTTGCGCTTAATTAAAAAAAAAATGATTACTTTTAAAGAAATTTCTCTGGTGATTCTTTACCTTCATGATAAATTTATTTTCAAGTTAATCTAAATATGAATAATAGTTTTATGTTCATGCGCTTAATTAAAAAAATGATTACTTTTAAAGAAATTTCTCTGGTGATTCTTTACCTTCATGATAAATTTATTTTCAAGTTAATCTAAATATGAATAATAGTTTTATGTTCATGCGCTTAATTAAAAAAATGATTACTTTTAAAGAAATTTCTCTGGTTTTAGCTTCTCGTTGCAAAGTTTCTCCTTTAAAAAACTTAGCTTTCGAAGTGCTGGAACTCGTAATCTGTAGTTCCTAGGTTCGAGTCCCAGCTGGTCCAGCGTTGAAATATACATCCTCAAAACTCCCCGCTCTGCCCTCGATCAGTAGGGGACACCAATGTGCTTGAAATGAACACCGTCCGTCGAATCGGACGTTAAGCCGTGTGCGGGAGAGCAATACCCTGTGCACGTTAAAGAACTCGCTGGATGGCCTTGATGGGAGGACTCTTTGGACTTAAAAGTACTTTAAAGGTTATTTTTGGAACTTAAAGGTTAAATATCCACAGTTCAACAATACCTAGCGAAACGTTTCACCCAAAAGAAGTAAAACCAAGGAAGTACCTAAAAAAAGTAAATGTTTAATGAAAGGAAAAGAACGGAAATGCAGCTTTGTTCGTCTTTTGAACGAAATAAAAAGTATGCCATTATCCGTCCTCGATGTTTCCTATGTCTGACAGATAGGAGAATCTCTCTTCCGTTCTTTCTTTCATCAAATAGCAGTTCCGAACAAATTCTTCCCAATCTCTTTCTCCAAACGCTCGTTTCTCTTTCCACGGAGAGAAAAGAGAGAACTTTCCTACCCCGAAAGCAAAACTTCCTTTTTATATATTTAACGAGACTGCGACCGCCAAATTGTTACCCGACAAGGAACCAATTTATACCATTGGTTTCCAACAGCCTCCTTACGCGAGTCCGTCAAAGAATTATCCCTCAGCCGAAGACAGTTCGCATTTCTACAGAAGTTCTCCAGAAATCCTCCAGAGACTACCTCCCATTAAGTCTAATTCATCCTTTCCTAATCTGCTGGACTCTTCCCCAGGTCTCCACAATAACCCCCGTACCTCCATGAGCTCCCGGGATTGATCATATAACCACCTCAGCCATTACGGGGACGTTCCCGGAGGCATTAGTCCCAAGAGTCCGTGCGCAAGCTTCGTCTTAGAAGGCAACCATTACTATTCATGAGAGAAGACAAACTCCGTCCATAGGGAACCCTTTCCTCAAGACTTTCCACCATCCGGCGAATAATAAATAAGACTTTGGCTAATTCTAACTGCGAGCTGAAGAAGCAGTAAACAAAGAAGACGTAGAAGAAGATGTAGAAGAGGAAGAAGAGCAACGAAAGGAGAGCTAAGGAGTAGACGGGAGGTCTTAAGAGGAAATAAACGGATCAGCTCTCGCCTAGTACGTGTTGTTCGTGTGAAGTGAAGTGTGGGTTTATTTTTTTGCTTCGTCACATCAACATGGATATTTGATACTGGAAATAAATCTCTGTTCTGTTCACAGAGGTGATAAAAGGTTTTAAATCAAAGCAAAGAAGAAAAGAACATATTTGGGCGAAGAGTTTGTCGAACTCTGTTTACGTAAAACTTTTTTTTACGTAAGTCTCTTGATCAGTACATCTCTGTATGATATGCAAACGAGATAGCCACTTATCCTTCGAATTCGAGGTAACTGTTTCTAACATTCAGTAAATGGATTTAGTTTCTAAGATTTGACGTTATTTATGACTTTATTTTTTGCTAATAATTTTCTAATCTTTTATTTCCAAATTATAATTTAAGAAAAGGCGTTTTTTTTTAATTTTATCTTTTGTTGTCGGAATTGTTCATTTGTCTACACGGTGAGATCCATTTTCTAAAAAAAAATTAAACGTGGTGCAAAGTTATTGGATTAAACCAAAACGGACTAGAACTCTATTGTGTTTTATTTATTTTTTTCATTTATTTTCAGAAATGAAACGCTCCAAATATTGAAATGCAAAAAAATTTTTAAATGTGCCCCTTCCCCTTTGAAGACTGAGAGATGTTGGATTTTACAGTGGTACACCTAGGTTTGAACAATTTTTTTAGATATTTCAATTAATATTAAACAATCAAATTTGTTTACATAAGTAAATATTTGTTACTTAAAAATAGTTCTAGTGGTTACGAATGTAAATAACAGTTCAGTTTGTTAAACTGAACTGTTGACTTAAAAATAGTTCTAGTGGTTACGAATGTAAATAACAGTTCAGTTTGTTAAATGTAAACAACTGACAATAAAAAAAGTTACAGAAAATTATGTCAATTTTAAAAAGCATGGCTAGTACTCAGTAGTTGGATTCACCTATTGGACTTCGCCTAATTAAAACTGATAACTAAATTATAAATGATATATTCAATGAACTGTTCTTTTTTACGCCTTTGTGTCAGGTTCTAAATTCAATGAAATGTGCTTTCTCTTCTGTTCTCTCTTTCGGTGTTGATATTTACTCTCCATAACTGAAAGACGAGAAGACATTGTGCGTTAAAGCAGCTCAAATAAAATGAACACTTCGGTAATAAAGGATGATAATTTTATACATACGAGAAATGCCAATGTTTGGTAGTGGTGAAAATAAAAAAATATTAAAGATAAATATGATTGAAGATGATTTCTTAATGTTTTCGGATTGTAAAATGATATTTTTGTGCAAAACAAAACGGATTTCAAAGAATTCTGGATTTTAAAGTGTCAGACTTAAAAGAGCGTCTTTTGTTTTTTTTTTCCAATTGATGATCATATATATATAAAAGCCTTTCAAATTATCTCATTCACAACATTCACTCATTAATAAATGTTTATTCATAATGTTCACAAGAACTTCACTGCAAACTGAGAGTGATTGCGGAGAAGCTCACAGTAAGTTAGAATAGTTACACGGACTCTACAAAACCTCATTCTTTCTGCAGCTTCATCTATGAAATCTCATTCTTTCTGCAACTTCCACTATGAAGTCTATTTCTTTCTGTCGACCGTCTTTTCTACATTATCTGATACATTTTAACTAATATATGGATTCTCGCAACGATTACTCCCTAAAAGTGGCATGAAGAGGTTATATCTCTAGTTCTCTATCTGCTGTTCATTTATTGGATATTTTATAATTTGAATCTAAGCGTTTGAGTGGAGAGATTCTTATGTCATCATCATCTGTTATAATTGGATCTTGTGATCAGCATGAGATAGCTAATGTTTTCATGGTGAATTAACCTAATTCCAACCGAAATCAATGAAATGCTGCATATGTAATCGCGGCAAAAGTACTTTTACCATTGGAGCTTTCTGAAATATTAAAAATTAAATGATTTAAAAATGCTTATCTTTTAATTTGCACCCTAAAAACTAGAAAATAAATCTAAAGCATATCAATGGTGAAATCAGTCACTGAATTCGTATCACTTCAAAGGAAGATGTGGCTTCTATTTACTTACTCAACGAGATTGTCGGCACCCATCTTCCTTCGAAGTGAATACGAATACATTGACTGATTGAACCATCCATATGTTTTAAGTTTATTTTCTACTTTTTAGAGCATATATAGAAAGATATGCATTATATATATATATACCTGTATACATACATATATGCGCAACTTTTTATATATGAGCAGAGCTAGCATAGCCCCTTTTTCTTAATACTTTGGGCATATGTTCATAATACTATTTGCCAATTTGCAGCTATGCATACGGCAACATGGAGAAACCAACGCAGTCTCTCTTTTCACAATATGCTGCTCAAAGAAGGTTTATGACTCCTTCTTACCTCATCCTTACTTACAAAATCAAACCACCTAATACCGAAGATACTGTCTAAGCATCTGGAATTGAAAGCATCAATTTTCCTATTATTCTGCTTACAAATGGTACATGTTTCGCTACCATAACTAACTTTAGAAAGAACCAAACTATTACACAAACTAATTTTAGACTTTAAGTGTATACGACTAATTCTCTACACTTTTCACAGTTTCTTAAAAGTCCCAACAGCAATCCATATTCGTTTGTTTATCACATGTTATACATCACCAGTATCTATTAAAGAGCTCCCGAGATAATTAAACTGAGACACTTGCTCAAATATTGCAATCAACTGAAGCACAATCTACTTGACCAATTTTCATCACTTTTTATTTTTTTACATTTATTTATATTTTTTGTAACTAAAAATACATACCTTCAGAAATTTCATTTGATATATGACTTAAATATCGACCACATTTTTCCTCCCACTTATTTATGGAGTTGTGTTTGAGACAGCCCCAGACATCACAAGTTTTAATTTGAGATGTTTTACACAAGTTTTAATCACAAGTTTTAATTTGAGATTTGATCAACCCCCGAGTAATATCGGTTCCCTTATGGGGGGTAGGGCAGAATTGTCAAGTGCATAATTAGAAGCAGTCTACATTGGTCTTCAATTGAGTTTTCATTTGATATCTAACTCGTAAATCTAGACCACTCGCGTTCGAAAGACATAGTAAAAGAGTGCTCTTTCAATTTTCTCTTATTTAGAAGAGAAGAAAGCAAAGGAGGTACATTTTAATGACCATAGCATTCCCCACGTAACAAGCTTTCATTTCACACTTAAATCATTAAGTTTTACCGTTGTGTTAGAAGATATGATGAAACGACTCTTTTGATAAATCCATAAACTAATAAACCGCAAACTGATAACCGACAAATGACGAGCTAAAATAATAGGAAGATAGGCAAAAGAACTCGCAGATATTCCTTTGCCATCTTCGCGGATCCCAGGGATCCGGGAATCATAGGATTGGAACTACTATGGAATTTGCATGATTAGAAAAAGCAAAGACAGCTGTGCTAGTAAGAAACACTTACAGCACGTCTGTTCAATCCAAATAACAAACCTTGTTTTCAAGGTGTTGTAAGACTGACTATAAAGCAGAGCTAGCATATTGTTGATAATTAATAATATTGTTACGACAGATGAACGTGTTATAATGAATTTATGATTAATACGTCATGAACGCTCGCATATACTTCAGCGTGAGACCTACGTCACCAAATGACACAGAAAGGACTTGAATGAAAGAATAAGGAATAAAAAGTTGTTATGAAGCGCAGTTGGAGTGCAAAAAGAAATGTAGTTAGTCTACGTTTTTACGTGACAAAATAATCTATAGAAGAAGTATTTTATGTGGTAAGTGCGCGGGAGGTTAAAAGAGTTAATTAGTGTAGGATTTTGTTAGTAAAACTAGTAAGAAAAGACAAATAATTGTTTACGCTGAAGTGAAGGTTATACAAGAAACATGACAATCAAAATGAAGAGGAAATACATTAGTCGAGCAGACAAAGATGGTCTTAACTTTTCTGTAAGAAAAGTTCATCACTTGGTATATATTTACATTTAGTTCTTTGTAAGATTCTCTATAGATTGTAGATTTGCTCACATATATGATAAGTACTGGTTGAATTTAGTTTGTATAAATGATTTCATCCATACTTTTGTAATAAATCACATTGTTTTAGAATTCTCATTGTTATATAATTACTATTTAATTGAATTCACGCTCAGTTTCATTCATTTAATTTGTAACAATATAATCATCTATAATATATATCGAATATAATATATATTTTTACAAATTAAAAGGATAGATACTGAGCGTGAATTCAAAAATAATAACTAGTAACAATAAATCTAAAATAATGTGATTTAATACAAAAGTATGGATAAAAACATGCACATAAACTAAAGATACCAATGTTTATCTTTTGTGCGAACAAGCTTTCAATCTGACGAGAATCATATATGTGAATACTTACATCTCGAAATTAACCTTACCAATTCCTAAATTATTAAATAGTTATACATCAAATAACTTCTTCCTAAGGTTTTAGACTTCAAATACTCTAAAACTGCAGCTAAGTATATTTGTATAATCTCCCGCGAACACAACAAATAAAATCATTTCTTCTCTAAATTTTAGTGCACAGACAAACTACTTGTTTGTCTTTGTCTGTGCACTACAATTTAGTTTGAAAATTAGAGTTTGAAAATTAGAAAAACTGTTTTAAAATTAGAGAAATTTTCTTAAATAATTATCTTAATATTTCTTAAATAATTAATGTTTCTCCTTAATTCTCGATTAATAATTCTCGATTTATGGTGGTAAAAAAGTTTTATTTGGTAGCAAACATAAATGTGCGACCTCGATTTCATTTCTGATGTATACCTAGTGGTATGGTATCTGGTAAACGTTACACCTTTGATTCGTGAATCGGTTTTCAAATATTATTAGTTTATTAGTTAATTTAGTAATTGTGTTGTCAGGATCATTTAATATAGATGAATAGCATATTGGTGTTTCGACAAACTGGTATTTAAACTTGTTTTTAAACAATTAACTTAAAAAATTCATGCATGCTTATTGCTTTAGTTATTAAATCATTCATTTACAGTCTCTTTGACTATTGCAAATTCATGCTGGGTTGACAAATATTTGAATACAACTAAAAATCTGTAACAATAATATAAGAATAAAATAAATAATTAGCGACGTGAATTTCTGTGTGAATTTCTAATAATGCGTCATAGATATAATTTTCCAAATCGGCCTCGGACTCAACAATTCTCGGGTTCCAAAAATGAGCTCGGGCTCATCTCTAGTGCCTATATTTATCATGCGACTTTAATTTTGTACTGCTAGCGATTTCGTAGCAACAATTACATTAAGACTTAAAATATATCACAGAATAAATTAATTAAATATTAACAAAGAGAACAGCAATTAATAGAGAACTTATGACATTGAAAATCATACTTTATAATGAAATCAACTTCATAAATAAATGAATCAAGCTTTACATACATACTAATGTCAGGCCTTATGGAGACTATTCCATAGACTCCTAAAAATCATCTGTCGAATGTTATAAAAGGAAATAAATTTATTGTGATAGATTTTTAATTTAGAAAATTTATTGTACTTTTGCAAAATCTATATTAAACGAGGTTATGAATTTAAAACCTTCTGAATACACCAGCAACTCTACCAAGTGTTAATGGCTTGACTTAAATGTTTCTGACTAGAAACAATGATTGGTTGTTATTTTCAACCCCTGAAAATATTTTTCTCCCTGAAAAAATTTCTCCCGATGACCATTTATTTTTAAATTATTTGAAATAATTTTTTTGAATGACAACACTGGTTTTGAATATTCCAGTTGCCATAACTCTTTAAATAATGAGCTAATTCCATTGAAAATCCAGAGTTAAATTAGTATAAGATCTATATTCCCAATAGAATTTACCTAGAGAAATTGATTTTTCACAGTTAAGGAACTTCGAATGAGGTTTAGCATAGTGGGTGATGCCTGACTTCTCCTGCACGTTTGTTTTTCATCTATATTTTCTGCAAAATTACACGCCCTGCCCACGGTCAGTAGGGGACACCGATGGGCTTGGAAAGGCCGCCGTTCTTCGGATGGGACGTTAAGCCGTGGCCCCGTGTCCGTGAGAGCCATACCCTGTGCACGTTAAAGAACACGCTGGAGGTTCTTGACGAGAGGCTACCATGTGTCTCCCAACAGCTGTTCCAGTGGGTGCCCTTCCCAACCTTCTCTGAGCCTTCGGGTTCCATGTGACATGGCCATTTAGCCCATAGTGTGCAAAAAAAGTGCCGCTCAGAGGTAAAACAACCCAACCCAACGCTTTATATTTTCATGGCTCTGCATTGTACATAAAACAACTTCACTTTCAACACATTTTTTTTTCATTCTTAAAGAAAAAATTAAATCTACTGTAGGATATCACAATTGGATGAATGTTATTTTACCCAAGCATAATATTTTATCGGGAATGCAATAGAATATTCAATTCTGCACGCCTCTGTCCAACTCACTCCCATTCCGCATTCCAGCCCTTCATATTTCCTGCGAAATTTATCCTTTTGTGTCAGTAAAACTTCTTAAAAAGAAAACGAAAGTTCTGGCAATATCAAATTGTTTTTTCGTCATTGAGCTTCGATGAGAAATTCCGTTTCACCGCGTAAAACGCAATCATAAGGAACGAAAAAAATAATAAAAAAAAAAGATGCAACACGAAACAGAATAAGAAATCAAACGTCAAAAGGGAAGTTAAAAAAACAAACACATACAGTCACTTCTCGCAAAATATCAAGATTCAATATTGTTAGGCAAACTCTCCAACACCCGTACAATGTTCCAAGTTCAATCAAGATTCTCCACTTCCATTACTGCAACTACTACAAACACACAACGAAAGAAAAAATGTTGCTCCCCTGACGTTAAACTCTGTACAAGAGAGTAAACTTTTTTTTTACCTGTGTCTGTGTGTCGCTTCTTTCGGAGAAGTTCCTCAAAGCTGATTCTTCCTCTGGCAGAGTTCATTAAACAAAAGAGAAAAAAAAGAAAATGTGGGCACGTACCAACAAAAATAAAATCGAAAATGATTGAAATCTTATGAAACTGGTACTAAAGGGAAGAAAAAGAAAACAGACTCTCAGTTCGCGTAGAAGCAAATCTTTTAAAAAGAGAAGTTTGAAGGAGGAAGCATTTATTGCAGTGATAGAGAAAGATATTTATGTTTTTTTTTTCTTCTCATGTCCCCAACTCTCTTCATTTGTCTGAAGGAGAGGTTTCTTTGAAAAAGGGAAAGGAATGAGAAATACAGTTATCAAGCGTCGTTTCAAGGGTTAAGGTAATAAAATAGAGTGCATTGACTTTGACAGTTTCCTTTTCATCAAGTCTTAAAAGGGAATGTCCGCTAAAGATCGATGACTCACAAGACAAGATCCTTCTGTAAACTGTAATACGCATCTGTCCATTTTATGTATTTTACAGAAAAAAATATGGCCATTGTGTGTGAGCTCTTCATACACACCCGAAATCGGAACCGCAGAAGAGAATTTTTGATTGTACATAAATCCTGGATGGGGCTGGTCGTTTTATCTGCGCATTAGTTTCTGATTGAAACTTCTTTAGAAAATGGGATAAATGCATAGATTTTTTTTTTTTCGAAAAGAATTAGCTGAGTGGATAGGTCATAAAATTTCTAGGGCTCAGAACTGGGTTCACTAGATCTTACATGCGTGACATATCCCTCTAATTTATTTATTTTTATTTATTGTTGCATTTTATTGTATTTTTGCTGTTGTAAATATTTTTATGTATTAAGTGTGTTCTTAGAAGTGCTATTGTGGGGATGTGACTCATAGATGTTGTTTTCGGGTCTTAGCTGGCTGCCTGCATGGGTTGACATGTCCGAAAAGCCCTTTTATGGCCTTTTACAACTAACCTGGGGCGCGAGTGTGAGCGCAGGAGAGGAGCCGGGCAAGAAGGAAATGATAGTCTTGAGCGTCGCTGTAAAACTGTAAGGACGTTTGGACACGCGTCAAGGGATGCCACTCTTACTCAAAGAAAAGCCCTTAAGGAAAGGGTTCGATTCTATGTGAGAATCAAGATTCTTGGTGAATCAAATACAGTTCTGTGGAACTGAAGTGAGTTCTGTGTGAACCACATTGTAGGCAAAGGTTAAATATCCTTTTGCCGAGTTTGAAGTCAGTAAAGCGAGAATCTGCAGAGTGAGGTTCTCCACCTCATTGCATAATTGTTTGCAGCAGCAAAGCAGAAAGGTCTACGGAGTTGAAAGCATCCCCAGCACGTGATTGTATATAAGTGTGAATAAACTGTGTCGTCCCTATACAACTCTCATGTGTAAATTGTTGGACATATTTCTGTACATCACTTGGCGCATCAAGTCTGAGGCATACGTCGGTACGGGTGTAACAACCTCGAACCTGTTATTTCACCAAAATACGAGTGAAGGCAATCAAAGGACTAATTCATCGTCATCGGGCGCCACGACCTTCGGCGCAGTCGATCACAATGCGTAATCTCACTTTCAGAACATTCACTCAAGTTCAAATCAGAGGAAGCGAATTTTTGAGCTCAGTACACCGGTACGGGATGGGTTAAGTTGTTTTATTACTGAGCGAGATTTTATTTGCCAAAAAATGTAATACATCCATAGAATGGATTTGTTTTAGCAGAGAATAAGCTGAATGGGTAAGTCACATAGATCCCTAGGGCTCATTACTGAGTAAAGAAAGGTTATTCCCTAGATCGTCCATGAATAGTCTAACATTCGAAACAAATTCGCCCAGAGTGAAAAGGGTATAAAAGAGTTGAGATCTCGCATTCCTCATAGACATTCTCTATGGAGTATTAAACTGACAGCTGCTGTTAGACCTCTATGACAAGCAGTTATTTCAGGGGATATTTATTCATTTATTTATTGTTATAAGGTTTAGCTTTCCAGCACATGAGGCCACTGCCTAACGTCCCATTCGACAAGAGGTAACCTTTTTAAGATCATCTGTGTCCTCTTTCTCAGCGAGGACAGAGAAGATTTGACAGAGAAATTTTCAAGGCAGTCACAATGAACATCGAAACTCCGCAATATACGGTTAATTATTCTGACTAAGAAATTCAAATATTTCACAAAGAATCGGAATTAAAGGAGGTCAGAAGAAAGAAGGAGCCCATCGGCTTCTCAAACTTTGTACCTTCTTATTTATGAGGAGTATAAATAATGTGACTCTTTTAGTTTGACTCAAAAGCGAAACATCCTCTAAAATATTCCAAAAAAGAGACATGTAGTCACTTTAGTTATGATTAGTTATTAGATGTCAGACGATCCATACTGACCAATGGAGAATAGTAAACGGCATTTTTCACAGTATACAGCACTGTCTAGTTATGATTTGCTAAAAAAACTGAAATGTTTCTGTAACTCAGTATTAAAAATACACTCGCTTTTTGTCTACTCATTCTCAAGACCACGTGCAATAAAAAAATTAACGCAACAATAATTAAAAAAATTACACATTAAACAATAACATCTTAAGAGAAAAAAAAACGCGCCATAATTATCAACGTTCGTTAGCATGCATCAGTTTGAAACGGCTGACTAGTATGCTCCCTTATCATAGGCTCATACAGTTCCCGGATCTAAGAAATAAAAGAGGGAAGAGTCAGGAACACAATCGAGTCGGAAAAATGTAAAACGTTGGGGAGCAAAAGACTGGATTTCCAATGCAATATATCATTTACTCCTCCGTTTTACAGGTCTTTAAAATTTCTTAAAAAACACATGAATTATGAATAAGTTTAACAATATTTTTGCCTCCGTTACCTTTACTAGCATTCTAAAAGGGAAGGCATGCCCCATTTCTCCGCCTAGATCCGGCCCCTGGGCTCAAACATAAACTTCAACACATAACCATATCTAGGGAGGTAGCCAAGGAACTCGTGTCACTTCCCTTCAGAATGTTAGTAAGGGTAATGGTGGTAAAATATTATTAAACTTATTTATATTTCATTTATTGTCCAAACTTTTTAAAGACTTGGGACTAAAAACTTGATTTTTAAATACGATAGAAGAGAGCAATATTTAGATCAAATTCATCCCAGTCTCCATGAACGCACCATAGGATGTAAAGCCGTGACACAATGTGCAAGAGAGCCATATCCTGTGCATGTTAAAGAACACTCTAGACGAGCTTGACGGAAGGCTTACATGCATCCCTTAACAGCTTTCCAGTGTGTTCCGTTCCCCACCATTTTCTGAGATATTGGGATTCTTGTAATCTTGTCATTTAGTCCATTGTGTGCAAAAAAGGGCAGCTCAGAGGTAAAAAACAATCAAAGTAATTTTTCCGTCGTATCTTTCCAACCCGAAGGAAATGTTTCATAACTTATGTCTATAAGTATTGAAGGACCTCGTATTACGTTTATTCACACTTACAGCAATCGTTAATTGCCACCCAGGGTATTTAGAGCCGTCACACCCGCATTTAAAACCGTCAGATCCGCACTTAAAACCTCAGACCCGTACTTAGACACGGACTAGACACATAAGGCGCGGGCAACCATCAAATAAAACGAGAGAAGAAAGGAAGGAAATTAAATATGAGTAACGTTTCCAGTGATATAATTTATGCCAAATAACATAATCTACTTATTACAACTTTACCGGGGCGGGGGTGGTTCAGTCGGTAGTTTCCAGGTTCGAGTCCCAGATGGGTCAGCGTTGAGAGTTATCACAGCAAAATTCCCAGCCCTGCCCACGGTTAGTAGGGGACACCGATGAGCTTGGAAAGGCCGCCGTCCGTCGGATGGGACGTTAAGCCGTGGCTCCGTGTGCGGGAGAGCCATACCCTGTGTACGTTAAAGAACACGCTGGATGGCCTTGACGGGAGGCTACCATCTGTCTTCCAACAGCTGTTCCAGTGGGTCCCCTCCCCCAACCTTCTCTGAGCCTTCGGGGGTCCACGTGACCTGGCCATTTAGCTCATGGTGTGCAAAAAAGTGCCGCTCAGAGGTAAAACAACCCAACCCAACCCAACAACTTTGCCGGAGCGGGGGTGGCTCAGTCGGTAGTTTCCAGGTTCGAGTCCCAGATGGGCCAGCGTTGAGATTTATCTCAGCAAAATTCCCAGCCCTGCCCACGGTCAGTAGGGGACACCGATGGGCTTGTAAAGGCCGCCTTCCGTATGATGGAACGTTAAGCCATGACCCCGTGTGCGGGAGAGCCATACGCTGTGTACGTTAAAGAACAAGCTGGATGATGGCCTTGACGGGAGGCTACCATCTGTCTCCCAATAGCTGTTTCAGTGTGTCCCCTCCCCCAATCTTCTCTGAGCCTTCGGGGTCCTTGTGACCTGGCAATTTAGCCCATTGTGTGCAAAAAAGTGCCGCTCAGAGGTAAAACAACCCAACCCAACAACTTTATTAAAAATTATTGAATATTTTGAAATTAATTACTATTTTTTAAATAAACTAAATATCACCAGTTTTATTTTAAGAACTCCAAAGAAATAGTTATTTGCAAAATTGTTTCTTGTGCTAGTGCATTATATTGGCCCCTTCGTTGTAGATATCTCTGACTTTGGTCTTGACATTTGCCTGACGACGCACTTAAGATTTAAACGTCTGGGCTCTTTTAGTCATTTTTGTGTCACTTTTAAGCAAATCTTATAAATTTAATTCTTAAATAGCGGATAAAACGTGAGTGCAGATGGTTTTACAACGAAACATTGCAGAAGATCTGTTACGTAAGAAGTGGAGGGAAACGTGGTAAATCTAAACGAGAGTGGAATGCCGTATTGTGAAAAATAGACAGCAAGCTCACCTTATTCGTATAATGGAGCAAACAATCACTGAATAAAAAATAAGAATCAATGCTAGAATTAAGAGTGTATACTCATCATAATCAGCAATTGTTATTATAAAGTGATGTGCGAGAATCGCAGTTAAGATGGAAAACTTTTAATTTCGTGAATTCAGGTTCAAATTTAGCATCGTGTGATGGATCCAAGGATGAGGATTCCAATACAAGAAATTCTCCCTTATCTAAATATTGCAGCGAGTATTACAACGCACTGTTCTAAACGCCAATTGAAGCGCTATTATTGTGCTTTATATGCGATTCCTCAGTTATTAAAACGTTATTTGTATTCACACTATAAAACATTTCCATATCGGATCCCTGGACAAGAAGTTGATAACATATTATTATTATCCTCAACTTACAACACGTTTTCTAGGAACAAAGCGAGACATGTCTGATGACAACTTATAATTCAATGCGATCGGCTTCCGTGCTGTACAGATGCGATAAAACAACTGCTCTGAAAAATTCACCAACCAACATAAAAATAGGGAAGGAAAAACTTCCCATCCTTATAAATATTTTTTAGCATTTACTACGAAACTTTCAAATACCAAACAAATTAATGTGTACTAAGGAAGCCATGGAATATTTTATCGGACAGAATGCCCTCGAGAAAGAACATAATCTGTGAAAAGTCACATTGTTTATCCTACGAGAGAGGAGAGCAATATTTAGATCAAATTCATCCCAGCCTCCATCTCCTCTATATGCAAGTTGCCGCGGCTGTCACAACACATTACGCTATTCGCTCTCTTCTAGTTACACTAATGATGCCGAATGAATGGCTGCGTGTATGTGTGTGTGACATTGTTTTCCTTTCAGTAAGTGGAGAGACATTTTCGATTTCTCTCCCTAGAGGCTCTTTACAGTTTTTTTCTTCTTTATCTTCCCTCATTTTCCATACCATAATTATTTTCTTCTCAAAACGGAAAAGGATAGAGGCGGCGTTTTACATTACTCCTTCAACCATCTCAATTAAAATTAAGATGCAATATCTATTCTTGTTTTCCTTTTCATCAGCATTTTCAAAAACGATTTTTCTTTTCCTTCCACGTTCAACTTCCTTCTCGTTTAAAATGCAATATCGAAATTGCTCCAGGACCGATGGTATTATTATTATTATCATCATCATCATCGTGATTATTGTGATTATTAGTATTCTGTTTTTCCCATGTTTTGCATTCTTGTTTATTTGTACTTCTTAAAGGGGTATAACATCTTTTACTCTTCATTACTTTTCATTTTTTTTCTGCGCGTTTCTCTTCTATCACTTAAGCATTTTGCAATATTTGCATAAGAAAACACGCAGATTTCTCTATTAATATTTAGTGCGCTTTCTGTCATATAGTGTTCGACGAGTTTTGCTAAAAATGTCGACAACAATTTCTGATTTTCCAAAGTGCTATGCACATTTTTGCCTCCAATTACGATTATACACACGATACTTCTCTATTTTTGAGATCGAAAATGTACAATTTTTACTCAGATAAAGTAATTACCTCGACAAATGTCAAAGGAGCAGCAAATAAAACAGTGAAAAAAAACTGGTTTTGGGAAGAGTAGATACCAACTGCCCAAGGTAATTTTTCCTCTCAAATGTAATGGTTTCTGCCTGCATACACGTTATCTCGGCGTCATACTGCAGCGTGTTCTATTCCCCTAATTGGAACTGTATTCAAATGAGTCTATGATTACGTGATGTTTAACATAGGGATGCTATTACAGCTACGTTTAAATTATACACCGTGCGTGTGAGAATGGGCTTTCGTAATAACTGGAATTTTCGTTTTGATTCCTACTCTGCAAGAGAATCATTCTGGCAGAGAGATTGTAGCTAGCAGAGCTTGTGCTTTACAGAAAGACCAAAACTACAAAAGCCACAGTAATGATCAACTCTCCAAAAAGGGGAATAATGTTGAAGGAAGTCAACAATTCAGGACAAACAGTAACGCAACAATGTAATTACTGTTGTTATAAGTTATTGTGTTGTCGCCTGTCTGCATTGTCGGCAATCAGTCATTTTTGAAATTTATTTCTGTCACGAACAGCTTAGGTATAAGTAAATGTTTTCCATTGCCAATAAATATGCGCATCATGTATTAAGCCTTAACAAGTTTCAAGCAAAGAACAGCGGCTAGTTAACACCCCAATGAGAAGCGGAATTATACGATTGGTGTAAATCTACTGTCCTCAAATGGTAACCAGCAATGTTTTGAAATTCGTCTCATGAGAGTGCAATTGAGTAACTAACGCCACGTTAAAACAAAAGGTAAATCATTTTTAATATTAAGACACTGTCAGAATTTCAGTAAAAATATCTATTGATTTCAACAATATCCGAAACAGACTTTTTAGGCGTTAAATTGTTAAAGGCTCATGCAGAGTTTCTCATTAATTGTTTGCCGCAGTGAACGTGAGATATTGAATGCTCCCTGGAATATTCAATAATTAACTTAGGAAATAGCGAAAACGATATACGATGTTTTAAAAATTAAATTGGCGATTTTTTGTACAATATTTCAGATAAGATTTATTCGTCAGTAATAAAATGGAGTATAGGTAGATTAAACTGTCGTTGGCCGTGCGATACCTAAAAAATGTAATTATACCACTAGCCGTGCGACACCTTAAAAAATGAAATTATTTCACAAAGTATCCCACCGTGCTCTCCCCATCTCACAATGTATCCCACCGTGCTCTCCCCGTCTCACAATGTATCCCACCGTGCTCTCCCCGTCTCACAATGTATCCCACCGTGCTCTCCCCGTCTCACAATGTATCCCACCGTGCTCTCCCCGTCTCACAATGTATCCCACCGTGCTCTCCCCGTCTCACAATGTATCCCACTGTGCTCTCTCCATCTCACAATGTATCCCACTGTGCTCTCTCCATCTCACAATGTATCCCACCGTGCTCTCCCCGTCTCACAATGTATCCCACCGTGCTCTCCCCGTCTCACAATGTATCCCACCGTGCTCTCCCCGTCTCACAATGTATCCCACTGTGCTCTCTCCATCTCACAATGTATCCCACCGTGCTCTCTCCATCTCACAATGTATCCCACCGAGCTCTCCCCGACTCACAATATGTCTCACCGTGCTCTCCCCATCTCGCAATGTGTCTCACCGTACTCTCCCCATCTCGCAATATGTCTCACCGTGCTCTCCCCATCTCGCAATATGTCTCACCGTACTCTCCCCGTCTCGCAATGTGTCTCACCGTGCTCTTCCCATCTCGCAATGTCTCACCGTACTCTTCCCGTCTCGCAATGTGTCCCAATGTACTCTTCCCGTCTCGCAATGTGTCCTACTGTCTCTCCCGTCTCGCAATGTGTCCCACTATACTCTCCCCGTCTTCGCAATGTGTCCCACTGTCTCTCCCGTTTCGCAATGTGTCCCACTATACTCTCCCCGTCTTCGCAATGTGTCCCACTGTACTCTCCCGTCTTGCAATGTGTCCCACTGTACTCTCCCGTCTTGCAATGTGTCCCACTGTACTCTCCCGTTTCGCAATGTGTCCCACTGTACTCTCCCTGTCTTCGCAATGTGTCCCACTGTACTCTCCCCGTCTTCGCAATGTGTCCCACTGTACTCTCCCCGTCTCGCAATGCATCCAACTCTGATTCTCCCCGCCTCGCAATGCGTCCAACTCTGCTTCTCCCCGTCTCACAATGCGTCCCATTATGCTTCTCCCCGTCTCACAATGCGTCCCATTATGCTTCTCCCCGTCTCGCAATGCGTCCCATTATGCTTCTCCCCGTCTCGCTTGCGTCCCACTCTGCTCTCCTCGTCTCGCAATGCGTCCAATTCTGCTTCTCCCCGTCTCACAATGCGTCCCACTCTGCTCTCCCCATCTTGAAATGCGTACCACTGTGCTCTTCCCGTCCAGAAACGGACGGTCGACCGAGTGGGAGAAGTATGTCACAATGTATCCCACTGTGCTCTCTTTATCTCACGGTATTATCTCTGTCGCACGGCACTATCGTGTCTCACGGTACTATCTCTGTCTCACGGCACTATCTGTGTCTCACGGTACTATCTCTGTCTCACGGTAATATCTCACTCACGTTACTATCTCTGTCTCGAGGTATTATCTTTATCTCCCGGTACTATCTCTGTCTCATGGTACTATCTCTATCTTATTGTACTATATCTCAGGATACTATATATACCAGCATCTGGCTCTATCTCATAGAACTAGGGGTGAGGGTTGGCCTAGTAGGTATTGCACCAGACTTTTTTGTCGGCTTGTCGGTATGTCAGTTTGTCAATTTGTCGCTATGTGGAATTATCAAAACATTTGTTCCATTTTTTTCGAACGCGATTGGTAAACTTAATGATTTATGTGTCAAATGAAAGCTTATGACACGGGGAGTATCATAGGTTATAATGATCCCTATGATTTCGTTCCCCCTAAAAAAGGGAAAATATGAAAACGATTGTTTTGCTATATCTCCAGAACACAAAAGCCAAAATTAACAAGCTATGCGCCAAATAAAAACTTGTGATGCGGGGAATGTCATGGGCTATGGAACCTCTTTCACCCTAAAAAAAGTGGAAATGTGAGAGTCGTTCTTCTATGTCTTCCAAACGACAAGGCCTACAATTAGGAGTTAGGTATCGAATAAAAGCTAAAATGATGACTTTGGTAGACTACTTCGAATTATGATCACCCCAAATTTTCCCCTCTCACCAAAGGGGGCGGAGATTTAGGGAAGGGTCGACCTTAACGACTTAGAGCTCACATTAAAATTAAAAAAATGGAAAAGAACTTATCTTTCTATAAGAACTTATCTTTCTATATGCGCTTTGACAAGTAGAAAACAGACTTAATTATATCAATGGTATAATTGTTGCACTCCGATTTTTATCATTCTGCAACTGGGGCGCAGTATATGACTTCCTGACCAAAAACGCAGCCATTTTGCTCTCCCTTCTACCCGTCGCCTTTTCCATGGGTTGATGAGTCACGCAATCCTCCACAACAGCAACAAATACAGCTGCAATTTTAGATATCAACAACAGCAGAAGATAACTTTGTTGTGATGAACATTATAAGTCAACATGAGGGAGGTAAAAGATACAAGATTAATGGAACACTATGAGAAACATCGCCAATAATAGGAACTAAAAAAGATTTTGTGAAATTGAAACAATCGAGCAGTACATGTCGCTGGATGCTAACTGCTAAATTTAGAATGCACACAAAGGCCTCAAGCACACTCCTGACAGCCGAAGAGTTATCCTCGAGGGCCTTATAATGGCTTTCGAGCTGAATTGTCCTGCACCACACGCGATGGCTGGGAGCAGCATCCTTATGCCTACAGAGTTTAAACCTTTCAGTATGGGGGAATGGAATGTCAAAACAGGCGCAGGAACATGGAAAAACGCATGTTCGTCACCAGTGTATGCTCCAAGTTCAAGTACTGATGTAGGGAGCGCATCATTGGAGGCTAATTTATCTTACAGCACCTCGAGTGTGTATTACCTTTTATCTTTCCCTTTGTGTAACCACTTTGTATCTTCCCCTATTGAACCTTGAATCAAGTTCATGTAAACAAGTGGACAGACAACACCAAATTTGTTAGAGAGAAGACGTTTCTGATGATCATCTCAAATTTCGAGCAGGGAACGGGAACATTTAGCCCTTAGGGGAGCCCACACCTAATACGCAGCTGCTAAAGTAAGTAATAAAGTGTTACGTCAGAGCAGGACCTTCCTTTTCAGAATTGAGTTACTATTCTGGAACATACCCCCCCTCATCCCCCAGCAAATTTAAAATTGAAATTGAATTTAATATAATTTTAATTTCAGTTCTTTTTAAATTTTTTATGTCATTTTTTATGTTTATCTATATATGTAATTTATGAATACAAAATTTAATGTGTACATATATACATATATGTTTTATTTTATTCCCATTGTTATACTATAATAATAATTTTATCTATCTATACAAGGAGTACGCCAGTTACATACCCATTTACAGGGGGTATGTGAAGCATAAATTGTTGAAAATCACTATTTGGGTTGGGTTGTTTTACCCCTGAGCGGCACTTTTTTGAACACCATGGGCTAAATGGCCAGGTCACATGGACTCCGAAGTCTCAGAGAAGGTTGGGGGAGGTGACCCACTGGAACAGCTGTTGGGAGACAGATGGTAGCTTCCCGTCAAGGCCATCCAGCGTGTTCTTTCAGTGCACACAGGGTATAGCTCTCCCACAAACGGGGCCACAGCTTAACGTCCCTTCCGACGGACGGCAGCCTTTCCAGGCCCATTGGTGTCCCCTACTGACCGTGGGCAGGGCGGGGAATAAAAACCATTGGTCTAGAGGACAGCATTCTGTAGTTAGTTATAAGTGAAATTTAAATAAATCCACTATAATTATTTTGAAACCTATTTGCCAGATTTAGGTTATATTTTTATAGTATAGTTTTTATATGCCCAATAAAGGAACCTCACCGTGATAAGTGAGCAGCCAACCAAAGGGAAGGATGGAAGAGGCCATTATACTGCTGCAGCACTGCCGCTTAGCTCAAAGAGACCCGGAAGCTCAGTTTGTGTTTTTCAGTAGGAGGAGAGTCCTGAAGGAAAATAAATGATTAAGCAGGAACATACATTCCCTAACATTATACAAGTGATAGTCAAATTGTCCGGTTTCCTTCTCTCCATTAGCAAAGTTCTCGAGTCTACTTGATTGTCCGTTGAGTGGAAACTATTTTACGACTTCAGTTATTACTGGCACTTAGTATTTTACTCTTAGATAGCATTAGTTTATCATTCAGCATATGGTGTCTTTATTGTCATTGGCACCCAGGTTAACTTAAGAGATATTGTGTGTTGGAAAGGGGGATCTTCAGGACATTGTCCATATTTTACCTCTCCTTCACATGGGCTCTTGTACAGCAGCCATAACCTCTTGATGAGCGGTATAGAGCTACACAACGCAAGCCCATTTTCGATCACATTTTGGCCCAGAGCTCACGTCACCAAACCTCTGGGGGCATGCGACACAGTCACTGAATTCGTATTTACGTTAAAGGAAGATAGGCCGCCGATTTACCAACTCAACAAAATTGCTGATACCATATCTTCCTTTGAAGTGGATGCGAATTCCTGATTATACTCTCAATTTAGTTTAATTTTCTACATTTTGGGCGCAAAATAGGAAGATAGGCATTTTTTTAAATGTTTAATTTATTTCATCATCATCATCACCATCATCATCACCATCATCAAGCAATCATGGGCTACTGAGGTCCAATCAGACTGTGCAATTTATTTCTCCAAGCATATCTTTCCTGAGCTACATCTGCTACATCTGACCACTGGACACCAATTCTAACAAGATCCTGTTTGACATTTCTGGCCACAGCATCCTAGGTCTCTCCTCTTTCTGAGGCCTTTAGGCACATTGTTCATAACCCTATTCGTTAATCTATAATTATCCATACAGACAACATGGCCAAATCAACGGAGTCTCTCTCTGCACAATATGATGCTTAAAAGAGGTTGCCGATTCCTTTGCCTAACAGCATCATTACTTGCAAAGTTGAACCACTTAATATACTTCGTAAGCATTTAGAATCAAAAGCATCTAGTTTTCTGTTATCTTGTTTAAAAAGCGTCCACGTTTAACTGCCATAACTATCCATAGAAAGAACCAAACTATTATAAAGCCTAATTTTAGTCGTTAGGTATATACGCCTATTTCTCCACACTCTCCACAGATTCTTAAAAGTCTCGGCAACGGCTCCTATTCGTTTCTTAATCTCATGCCACACATCACCAGTATCTGTTACATAGTTCCCAAGATAATTAAACTGTGACACTTGCTCTAGACTGCAACCATTCAGATTAACTGAATTACAGCCTGCCTGATCAATTTTCGTCACTTTAATATTCTCGCTGTTTATACCCAAACTTACCCTACTATCAGTCTCATAAACAGCTCGAATGAAAGAGTTCATATCATCAACATCATTTTTCAAAAGGGCTAAATCATTAGCATAATCTAAATCAGAAATTTTCGCATTTCCAGACCATTAAAGGCCAAAATCTTTCCCTTGCAGTGAATTTCGCATAACATAATCAATAACTAAACTAAAGAGAAAAGGAGACAAAATGCACCCTTGTAGAACACCAGAAGTAATGTTAAACCAATTGCTACAAGCCTTAGCAACTCTCACACACGACTCAGTGTTATTATAGAGAGCTTTCATTATGTTAACTAACTTGTCTGGTATACAATATGATCTCACAATCAACCACAAATTCTGACTATCAACATAGTCGAAAGCCTTTTTTGAAATCAACAAAGCTAGTAACCAAACGTTTATGAAACTCGAAACATTTCTCAAGAATCTGCCTGAGTAAACATATCTGATCTACACATCCTCTACCACTTTTGAATCCACATTGTTCATCACTCAATTGCCTGTCAACCAGATTCTTAATTCTATTAAGCACAATAATGCAAAGAACTTTACCTGGAACAGAAAGTAGGCTGATACCCTTATAGTTAATCACAAGAACGGATCATCTTTTTTAAAAATAGGGATAATAATAGTTGTTGTAAAATCCTTAGGAACAATGTCTTTATTATAAAAGATGTTCCAAATTTCAGTCATCCATGTGGTAACCGAAACATTCCCAGCTCTGAGCATTTCTGTAGTAATCTCATTTACCCCTGGGGATTTATGTAGTTTAAGTTTATAAATAGCCAAAATGATTTCAGACTGTGTTATATAGGGCCAACATTAAAGCCAGTCATTAAAACCTATCATCATTACAAACAATGGGAGTAGAACTAACAACATTGTTTAGAACATCACTGAAATGCTAAGACCACCTAGCCATGACAGAATCCTCACCTTCTATAACCTTATCTTGTTTATCCTTCAACCATGTATACCTGTTCCTTTTCTTTCCCACAAAACATTAACTATTTGGTACAGTTCTCTACCGTTGTTCTGTTTAACCTATTCCTCGGCTTTGTCAGCCAAGCCATCAAGCCAAAGATTCTTATCAGCAGCTAACTAATCCTTTACACGTTTATTAAGCTCTATGTAATACTTTCTATTAGGACTAGTAGGATATTAATTAAAGACATTCCTTTTGGACCTACCCAATCAATCAGGTATCGATTAAGGACATTCTATTAGGACTAGTTGGGTATTGATTAAGGACATTCCTGATTCTTTCTTTCTAAAATAAGATCAAGTGCCTTATCGTTCAAATAATTTTTGCCTCCTCTGCTCCTATTTTCCTAAATGAATACTCTTAGTTTCAAGAAAAGTCTGTTTAATACGGTCCCATTCTTCCTCAACTTCAGTAGTAAGCAAACAATGATTGTCATAATGACTAAGTAACATGTCATTAGTAAGCCATTTGGTAATGACTAAGCAACCTTTTATGGTAAGCATTAGCTATAACTGAGTCTTTCAGAACTTCAGAATTAAAGGTAAATTCCTTAACCTTAGCACAACACTCCTTACGTTTAAGTTGCAAGACACTTTTAACCAGGTAATGGCCAATCCAATTTCAGCTCCCCTATATAACTTAGTATTCCTAACAGAACTTGCCCATTTGCTGTTAATTAATATACATATAATCAATCATATTCTTATGACGTCCATCTGATAATACCCATGTGTACTTATGAATGTCGCGGAGTATATAATAAGTGTTAGTTGTTCTCAAACCATTAAGTTTACTTACCTGTAGAAGACGTTGCCCATTGCAGCTACCAATACCAAAAAGGGCTATCACCCCTCCCCTTAAAAAAAGTTCAGAGTCAGTACCAACTTTGGCATTGAAATCACCTAGAACAAGGTAATATCTTCTTACTTGACAGAATTCAAAATATCTTAAAGTTGTCCGTAAAACCTATCCTTCTCATCCTCATCGGTATCCTTAGTGGGGGCATAACAGCAGATAACATTCAAGTTTAAAGAAAGTATGTTTATTGAAAAAAGAGAATACCGACAATAGCAAACAGCCCCCTAATCTCAGAAATGGGGCAGAGATCCTTTCCCCTACCACTAAAAGCTGAAGTCATCTACACTGGAAGACTTCTTCCAATGTAGAATTTGACAATCCCCGTAGAAGTAAGAGTTCAGGTGCCTGAAATTATTTCTGCTCAGGATTATTCAACATATCCTGTGAATCTAATCATTCGGGGATGTCAACCCACAAACAAACAGAAAACACAGCGAAAGATTTTCCTTCTACAGAAACTCACCAGTGCAGCAAATTCAGGATACATAATCAAGCTCAGAGCCTAATTCCAGTTCGACCCAGTAAGTTTATATGGTCAGCACCAGTACCCTGTGTGGTTGACCATTCCTCAGCAGGGTAGGAAGAAATGAAAAGTAACCATAGTTGTCCAGATCAGTAGGCCACACTGATCTGTCTGCCCTCCACTTCCGTTCCCTTTCACAAGAGAGTATCTCTTTTGAAAACGGCCTGCACCACGAGAAGGCGGGGTCAGACATTAGGTGCTAGGCCTGGCTGGTTCTCTCCATCATCACAGGGGATTGGTGCATAGCTCTCCTTCCAGTGACTACCTAGCTACCATTTACAGATCAATATTTTATCCAATATTACCAATATTTACAAACCATTACCTATAGGTAAATAAATTCCTTTAATGATTAAAATTAATTTCCTTAATTATTTCAATGATTTCCTTCCTTTAATTATTTAAATTAAGTTTCTTAAATATTTCAATGATTTCCTTCCTTTATTTATTTCAATGATTTCTTTCCCTTAATTATTTAAATTAAAGAAATATAAAATTCGGAAATTACCTTTCTTTAATAGTTTTACGTATTTCCTCCGAAAAGGGGTTGAATTTCACTAACACAACTAACCCTAGAAAGAACCAAACTATTATACAGCTCTTGATTTTAATCTTTGGTATATATGTGGTTTTTCCCAAGCAAAGCAAATTTGTCCACTGGACAGTCTCGCTAACTTCTTACTTCGTCCTGGTTTTACTACTGGGGTATATAGATAAACTGAGGAACCTAATTTTATCTGTTTATCTTTCGCTATCTTATTTCTTTGCAAATGTTGTTTTTCAGACGCTTGTTCAAGATTTTCTTTCACAATTTCATATGCACGTTGCATCCTTCCCACAAATTGTTCCGAATAGTTTTGAACATCTGCATACGAAAATTGTGGTGGGGCTGTGAAAAGATCATGGGGTAGAGTGAGGTCTCTTCCGTACATCAAGAAATTTGGGGGTTCTTTTGTACTGGAATGAACTGCGGCACGATACGCCATCATGACAAAAGCAAGATGTTCATCCCAATCTCTCTGATTTTCAGACACCAGATGGGATAGAATCTGGAGAATTGTCGCATTGTGACGTTCAACCATTCCATTCGCCTGGGGGTGCATTGGTGTCGTCCTAAGCTTCGAGACTCCCAATTTCTGACAAATGTCACTCATCAACTTTGAAACGAAATTGGTACCAAGGTCAGTTAACTGTTTCTTTGGTGTACCATGACGACAAATGATTTGTTCAACGAATATCTTCGCTACGGTTGTGCTGGTTTGATCTTTCATTGCAAACAGTTCTGGATATTTGGTGAAATAGTCACAACCTACTAGGATATATTTATTCCCTGACTCTGTTATTGGCAATGGTCCTAATACATCCATAGCACATTTAGTCCATGGGGCGTTTGGTATGGTGGGCTGGATGAGGTTTGCCTTCTGCGAAGATCTAAAACCTCTTCTTTCCAGACATGAAGGACATGTATTCTGACATTAGAAAGTACATCGATACATGTCCTTCATGTCTGGAAAGAAGAGGCTTTAGATCTTCGCAGAAGGCAAACCTCATCCAGCCCACCATACCAAACGCCCCATGGACTAAATGTGCTATGGATGTATTAGGACCATTGCCAATAACAGAGTCAGGGAATAAATATATCATAGTAGTTTGTGACTATTTTACCAAATATCCAGAACTGTTTGCAATGAAAGATCAAACCAGCACAACCGTAGCGAAGATATTCGTTGAACAAATCATTTGTCGTCATGGTACACCAAAGAAACTGTTAACTGACCTTGGTACCAATTTCGTTTCAAAGTTGATGAGTGACATTTGTCAGAAATTGGGAGTCACGAAGCTTAGGACTACACCAATAATTTATTTAAATTTCATACTTAACAAAGTTCCACCACTAGCTTATAAAGGTGGATGATTTTACATTACAATTAATTGAATAAGTACTCACTCCATTCAGGTAAGCTTAAGTTCGGACAACATTCAAACAAAATAATGAAAATAAAACTTAAAAGTGAAAGTGACAACAAGCAGAGTAAGTTAAATTAAAATAACTCTACCATTTTGAAGTTTCTCCGGAACGAGAACTGTATTCTGCTAAGTTATTGTGATGTGCACACGGCGTAAATTTTCATGAAACACCCACTCCAGATTTCTCTGATCGTGGTTTTCCCCAAGCAAAGCAAATTTCTTTAAATTTCGCCTAACATACTTAGGTAAAAGTTTATCATCTCACTAATTTAAGAGATGTCTAACTTAACAAGTTAGGCGAAATTTAAAGAAATTTGCTTTGCTTGGGAAAAACCACGATCAGAGAAATCTGGAGTGGGTGTTTCATGAAAATTTACGCCGTGTGCACATCACAATAACTTAGCAGAATACAGTTCTCGTTCCGGAGAAACTTCAAAATGGTAGAGTTATTTTAATTTAACTTACTCTGCTTGTTGTCACTTTCACTTTTAAGTTTAATTTTCATTATTTTGCTTGAATGTTGTCCGAACTTAAGCTTACCTGAATGGAGTGAGTACTTATTCAATTAATTGTAATGTAAAATCATCCACCTTCATAAGCTAGTGGTGGAACTTTGTTAAGTGTGAAATTTAAATAAATTCAAAATTTTTGTTATTGTTCAAACAAAAATTGGGTCTTGGTCAATCATGTGAAATCTCTTACTCGTCGCAACTACAGTTAGAGAATACGGAACTGCGTATTGCTAGCTTGTAGATTGTTCCTGGTTCGAATCTAAAATCTTCTTTCGGCCACTCTTTCAAAAATATTTGTTTGAAGGCATTAAATTTCGAAGTCAGATCATCAAGCTATTGACATGCAGTTCTAGATAAGATAATTATTTTAGTAAACGCGGAACATTTTAAGTTCATACCGTATGCCTCGAAGAGGAAAAAGTTGCGGGTGACAAACACAACTAACCCTAGAAAGAACCAAACTATTATACAGCTCTTGATTTTAATCTTTGGTATATATGCCTATTTTTTCACACTCTCCAAAGATTTTTAAAGGTCTCAGCAGCAATCCCAATTCTTCTCTTTATCTCATGCCACACATTACCAGTATCTATTAAACAGCTCCCAAGATAATTAAATTGAGACACCTTTTCAAGAGTGCACCATTCAAAACAACTGAAGCACCATCTGACTGACCAATTTTCATCACTAGGTTTTTTTCTGTTTATCTCCAAAACCTACCCTCATACCAGTCTCATCAACAGCTCTAATGAACGAATTCATATTATGAACATCTTTAGCCAACAGGATCAAATCATCTGCATAATATAAATCAGAATTTTTGAAATCTCTAGACCGTTTAAGGACAAACGTTTCTCCTCGCAAAGAATTCCGCATAGAATAATCAATAACCAAACTAAAGAGAAAAGGAGACAAAATGGAGAAAAGGAGACCTTGTCTAACTTCAATTGCAATGCTAAACCTATCGTCATAAGCTTTACCGACTCTCTCATACGACTCAGGTTATTATAGAGAACTTTCATCGAACTTTCATTACAGAGAACTTGGATCGTTAGATACTTGTCAGGTATGACATGCAATCTAACGATCAACCAAAAGTTATGACGATCAAGAGAGTCAAAAGTCTTTTTGAAATCTATAAAGCTAGTAACCACAAGTTACTGAAACTCTAAACATTTCTCAAGAATCTGCCTAAGTGAAAATATTTGATTTATACATCCCTATCATTTCTGAATCAACACTGTTCATTACACAGTTGTCCATCTTAATTTTTTCTCAGAGGACGAGGTGAAAATCTTTTGAGAATTTCAGGGGGAAGAACAAATGTGTTTTCCATGATTTTTGGAAAAGGAAAATACTCTTTCAGGTTACGAGGTAAATGCCTAAGTTTTCTTGAGGGAAGGTAAATGTTCTTTTAAAGTTTCACGAAAAATGATATCTTTAAAAATGATATTTTTAAGTCTTTAGGAGAGAAAAAATTGCTATTTTAAGATTTTTAGACGATGGGTGAATAACTTTTGAAATATTCAGTGAGAGGAACAAAGGTATTTTTTTTAAATATTTGTGGGAGTGACTGTGTGTCGTCTTTCAGGTTATATGATAAATGAATTGAAATATTGAATATAAATATGAAATGAATATGAAAATAGAAGAAATGTTAATCATCCCTAGTCAAGAGGTTAGCGTCTGAGTTACTGATCAAAAGGACCTGGGTTCGAGCCACGGGTAGTGTGTGGACGTTTGTGTTGTTTTTCTGCTAACGTCTCACCTTCCCCACAGATTTTGTCTATGGAGTATTACATTATTAGTCTCTTGTCAGACTCTATGCCAAATAGCTGCATTAGGGGGATATTATTTAAGATTTCTGGAGGAGGGATAAAATGTATTTTTAAATTTATCTGCAGGAGAGAGAATACCTTATCTTTAGGTGTGTGTGTGACAGAGAGGGAGTGCTTTATGAGATTTCCAGAGTACTGGAGAAACGCCTCTAAGATATTTAGAGTACGTGAAAGATCATTCAGCGATTTTCAAGAGAGTTAAAATAGCATTTAATCTGTGTCTGAGGATGAGAGGCGGAAGGCTGCTCTGAAAAGAAGTGCTTTCAATATTATTTTGAGGCGGGAACGTTCTCCGCCTTGGAAATGTTGCCGAAAGTGGTGGACAAGGGAAATAAAATTTCCCCTCATTGCCCCTCCCCAAAAAGCAGACTCCCGATATTAAATATTTTAACGATTAACTTTTCGCCAGCGATGGAACGATAAGCTTCAACTCAACGTTTGCTCTCCTATTCGCATAAGGATATATATATATATCCACGAGATCATATCTGCCGTTTCTGAGCTTTTTAAAACTATCCGCTCGGGAAGGATTAAATTGCATAAGTAGCTATTTTTCTTCTTTAGCTTCACTTGCGTCACTTCCAGAGCAGCCACTAAGTACTAAAGGATCGATCTTTTTTTTCTCTTATTACCAGAGGGACACATTTGTACCACTTGAGCGATTTACATTAATTGTGGCGGCTTTGTTTGCTTGCGTGCCAGGAGTTATTTTTTCACCGGCAGAGAGAGACATTTATACTGTGAAAGTTTCGCCGGCCCTTCGATCCAGACTCGTGTGGCCGACCACGTCAATGAAGACATTCGGTACCACTAATGCGAAATTCTCTGCTGAGGTAGAAATACGATCTGAAAAAGGTAATGTAGTTTCAGGATGTCGCAATGGACGTGTCAGCCAATCCCCCTGAGCCATGGGCGCTAGATGGAACGAAGAGATGAAAATTGAGTCCCTGGAAATTCGAAGTAATATTAAAAATTCCATTTGTTTATTTATTTCATTCTTTTGAAAATGAGCAACATTCCACTCTCCCACTTATTTAAATTACTAAAGTCATATTCTGAATAAGATCACGATCTTGGGAAAGCATCTGCAAAGGGTTGGGGGAGGGGGAGGTAGCAACGTTAGGAGGTGTGTTGATGGAGATAGAGGTGGAGGACGTGTTGTTATTAAAGGTAGAGGATGAGGAGGTGGTGTTGGCGGGGGTATAGGTGAAGGTGGAGGTAAAGGTGGTGACGAAGACAAAGGTGGAGGTGGATGTGATGGAGAAGGCAAAGGTGGAGGTGGAGGTGATGTTGGTGTTGGTGGGAGTAGAGGAGTAGGAGAATGTGCCAGAGCCGCAGAGGTGTAGGGGGTGGTTGTGGAGGGAGATGGTATGGAAATACTGGTGGTAAAGTTTTAGGAAGTGTTGATGGGGTAGAGGGAAGGAACTGGTGGCATTGCGAATAGAGGTAGAGTAAGAGTAGGGATGGAGGGAGGTAGAAGTGACGTTGGAAAGCACTGATTTGATTGAACTACTGTAGAACACCCTGAACATATTTTTGTGACACTGTGATCACCAAATGATGAAATTTATGATTTTTTCTGTCTTTTGAAATTGAAATGTTTTCCTCTAATTCTCATTCTGCTCTTGGGGAGAAAGGAGGTACCAATGGTCTTGTAAACAGCTGCCATCAACCAGAGAAAGTGTGAAGCCGTGGCTCTTTGTGCAAAACAACTATATCTGTGTATATTGACACTTTGTTTTCCATGTTTTATTATATATATTAAAATATTTTTAAAATATCTATCTTCCTAAATGTGCCCTAAAAAGTACGAAATAAACCTAAAACATATCGATGGTGCAATTATTCACTAAATTCGTATTCACTTCAAAGAAAGATAAGACACCAATTTACCTACTCAACAAGATCATCAGCACCCTATCTTCCATTGAAGTTACTATGAATTCAATGATTGATTGTACCATCGATATGTTTTAGGTTTATTTTCTACTTTTTAAGGTGCATAGGGGAAGATACGAATATTTTTAATTTTTCAATTTATTTCTATTTTCCTTTGTCTCTAAAACCACCTACCATCAGAAACTTCCATTTGATATATGATTCATAAACATCGGCCACAGTTTCCCTCCCTCTTTCTTTTTGGAGTCAGGTTGAGGTATCTCATTGACATTGGAGACGTCACAAGCTTTAATTGGAGATATAACTCTCGAGATCGACCCTTTGGGAGGAGCGACGAATGGTAGGGAGCATAATTCGAAGTAGTCTGTGACAGTCTTCGTATGCGTTTTCATTTGACACTAACTCGTAAGTGGAGGTCCTCGATTCCGGAAGATATACTGACAAAACGACTTTCCAATTTCCTTTTTTTTATATGAGAGAAGAAACAACGGGTTACATTTTAACCTTTGTAAGCAAGATAACAGGAAACTTAATGCCTTTGATTAGGTTGGGCAAAGGAGTAAGCAACTTTCTTTGAGTAACTTATTGTGCAAAATCAGGCTGTGTTGTTTTAGACATGTTGACCGTATGCAAAGCTACAGATTGGCAAACAGGATTATGAACATTGTGCCTAAAGGCCTCAGGAAAAGAGGGAGACTGAGGATGGATTCAAAAGTAATGTCAAACAAGATCTTGCTAGAATTGTCCCATAGCAACAGTTTGCTTTCTGTCTGCCTGCAATTGCAATGGCTCGCTTAAGAGTCATATACAGTACTGCCTAACATATGATGTATATAACACATTTTTGCAGTTACGTATTTGTAGTTAATTGTAGTGGCCAAATTCACCAGATATAGCTGAGGACAGAGATATTCAGAGAATGAAATTACAGTCTGGTTGGACCTCCGAAATCTATGTCTGCTTGAGGCTTCTGTGTGTGTGTGTGTGTATATGAAAATCTACACGGACATTTTCCTCTCAAGTAAAACTTTTCAATCATATTTTCTCTCTCTGAAAAATCTGAAAGGTAATTTTCCACTCCGTGAAAATATTAAAGGACATATTCCCCTCCTATGAAATGCTAAAAATAATTTTTCTCTTCCTCGAAAATTTAAAAAGGCATTTTCCCCTCCTATGAAATGCTAAAAATAATTTTTCTCTTCCTCGAAAATTTAAAAAGGCATTTTCCCCGTTCCTCAAAATCTAAAACAATATTTACTTCGTCTTCTGGTAATCTTAAAAAGGCATTCCTCCCCAACTAAAAAAAACTTGTAATATATTTTCCCTCCCCTTGGAAACCTTGAAATTATCTTTTGCCCCCCCCCCCCCCTAAAAATTTGAAAAGCGGATTTGTCCCCTTCTTACCTTGGGATACTGGGATATTATTGCGTTTCCAAGGAGATTGAATTTCCACTGGCACAGTATGAAATTATTCAAATGCATCGTTTGCCTAGTGCAGATATTACATCCAATGTAAATTTCTCTCTAGAAATATTAGCAAAAATAGCTTTCAAACATTCAAACATCTTATTGTACTAGAGCTTCAGTAAACAATATAAATGCTACTTATCAAATCATTAGTATTATATCAAATCTTGATAATGATGAAAATATTATGTTAAAAGCAGAGGGATGGACGAAAACAAAATACACACATTTTGAAAGGAACTCTTCTGAACTATTAGTCCACGTACTGCCTGTTTCAAATATGGAGTGTGAGAGAAATATTAGCATCAGAGTGGTTTATCAAAACCATTACAAATGTTCTGCTTGAGTATTGTGAATTCCCAAACCCAGTTATAAGAGAGAATGTAAACTTTACTGATAGCCTGCAGATAATAACCCTCTTACTGTATATGCAATGCATCTTGCAGAAGCTACTCCTTATTGACATTAGTAATATGACAACTATAAGTATGCTTATTATCGGTAACATCTAGGATATATACAACGAAGAGCCAAAACATTATGACCAGCGGGTCTTTATGCAAATCGAAGCAACAGCACGTAAACATCGACGCGTGTGAAGGTGATGAAATGGTATAAATAATACCTGATACTGAGCTCTGTTAATCGATGTTATTCTTATTATTCAGATGGGAAAGGCAGCGGACTTAAGTGAGTTTGACAAAGGCCAAACTGTAATGGCCAGATGACAAGGACTCTTCGACACAAGGATCGACAACAATCGCCAAATCGATGACAAAGACTCGATCTCGGAAATGTCAATACAATTGATATTTCCGAGATGGCAAGGCTTGTGGGGTGCTCACGGTCAGTCATGGTTAGTACCTTCAAAAAGTGGTCCGATGGAGGAAAAACCACGAACGGTGTACATCGACCAAGAAAGGCTATCCGTATGGTACAGAGACAATAGAAGGAATACTGTGGCACACCTCGCCTGTAATTTGAATGCTGATGACGGGAGTAATGTATCACAATACACAGTACATCGAACCCTGCTGAAAATGGGTCTGCATAGCCGCAGGCCGCTCAAAGTGCCCATGCTAACCTCGGTTCATCATCGAAAGCGCCTACAATGGGCACGCGAGCATCAAAACTGGACCTTAAATAATTGAAAGAAGGTCGTCCGATGAATCTCGTTTCCTGTTGCACCATGTGGACTGCCGGGTACTGTATGTCGTTTACCTGGAGAAATGTTGACACCAGGATGCACATGGGACGAAAACAAGCCAGTGGAGGAAGGGTAATGCTTTGGGCAATGTTCTGATAGGAAATCCTGGGTCTAGTCACTTATGTGACTTATATTATGACGTCTATCACCTACCTAAACATCATTGCAGACCATGAACATCCTTTTTTGGCAATGGTATATCCCTCTAGTAGTGCCTTCTTTCAGCAGGATAATGCGCCATCCACACTGCCTAGATTGTTCGAGAACGGTTCGCAGAACATGTGGAAAACTTCCAGGTATTGCCCTGGTCTCCAAATTCCCCAGACATCAATCAAATCTAGCATCTACGGTTTATGTTGAAACAGCATATCCGATTTCCGGCGGTTCAACCACGTAACTTACAAGAGTTAAAGGATCTGCTGGTAACGTGTTGGGACCAGACCACAAGACATCTTTAGAAATCTCATGGCGTCGATGCCTCGCCGGGTAAGAGCTGTTTTGGCGGCACTTGGAGGACCAACATCATATTAGGCAGGTGGTCATAATGTTTTGGCTCTTCGAGTTTGTATCAAGGGTTCCTAAACTGGTGCGGGGTGTTAAAACACTACAAAGGGGGTGTGAGGATATGACTTTTTTGCGTCTATTATAAATTTTTAATATATGAATTCAAATTTGCACTCTGAAGATTTTCACCTAGAGGTAATCCGGGTCGTAGACTTTAGATAACCGAAATTTGACTTCCGATGTTTGCTTTTGAGTCGCCCATCTGTGCCGTTACGTTAGCGCCACTCGACAAATGCCTAACATGCCTTGGTTCGCCTGCTATGTTAAGCTGAAAAATGAGATAAACACGGTATTTACTAACCTGAGAGAATTCAACCTGGAAAATTCAGAGACTTTCTCGTCCCAAAACGAGTTTTATTTTATTAAGGTGTCACGAGAGAGATTGTATTGCAATGAGATAAGTACAAATTTAGAGAAAAAGAACATAAATATAACTCGTTACACACGATGATATTTAATATAGGAATTTATTATTATCTATTATCCATTTGTTCTTCAAAATAAGTAACGAAAACCATATAAGCTGATTTTACTTTGAGAAAGTTTAGTATAATAATAAGTTCTGTTTCCCTTGTTGCAATGCTGTCTATAGAAAAAAAATGAATATCATACCATGAATATTTTGATTTCAATATAAATGCTTCGTTTCGGCTAACATATTTAGGAATAATATAACTACCGTTTTCGATATAAAGTAAAATATTACGTAAAGGAAAATATTTCTCCTTAACTTGTTACAAATTGCCCGCTTAAATTTTCAAGGTTGTATCTCTACAGATACATTAAATTTTAATAAAGTACACTTATCCCCGATTTACACGATACTTGTTTTACACGATTTCGGTTTTACACGGTTGATTAAATAACGGATTTCAAAAAACTGGTAAAAATGTATATTCGGCTGCATATATATTTCAAGTCATTTTTTAATCTCATTCCTTTGGAAACACTGGCAACAACGGGGATGGGGATTCCCCTATATTTTACAACACGGGGAATCCCCGTAGTGTTTCACAATAGTAAAGCTATCTGGTTCATGTGAAGTAGTGCAGTATCATTTTAGCAGCAAAGCTTTACATCATTGTGCATTTTTTTATTTTATTATTTAAATATCTACTGGTAAGTTTCCAACATTTATAGTTTTTCTGGCATTTTTATAATTTACTTAAATTTTTTAAGGTTTTATAACGCCAAAAGATTTTTAAAAAAATCAAATGAAAAGAAAAGTTATTTCTTTAGAAACAAAAATTAAAATATTAGATCGTCTACGTAATAGAGAAAGAGTAACAGATGTTGCTAAATTTTACTCCATGAATGAAGCCACAATAAGGACAATAAGAAAAAATGAAGACTCCGTTAGAAAAAGTGTAGCAGCTGGATCTTGCACGAGTATGAGCACAATTTCATATGTAAGAGATGTTACAATGGAAAATATGGAAAAGGCATTAGTGATATGGCTAGAAGACCAAACTCAAAAGCGGGTTCCAATTGATATCAGTGCCATTACAAATAAGGCTTTAAAGATTTATGAAACACTTAAGAATCAGTTAGTGTCGACTTCGCCAGATGAAAGGAAGGTATCCTTTTCCGCAAGCCATGGTTGGTTCGAGAGATTTAAACAAAGACATTCTTTACATCTAATTATATGTTATATATATGTATTATATGCATATATGTATTATATATATGCTAATTATATGCATATATGTATTATATATATGCTAATAATATGCATATATGTATTATATATATGCTAATTATATGTATTATATTATCTTTACATCTATTTACATCTAATTACATCTTTATGTCTAATTACATCATCTTATCTAAGATTGAAAGGTGAAAGAGCATCTGCTGATTCGGATGCAGCACAACAATATCCAGCAAAATTTGCTGAAATCATTGCCGCCAACTCCTACACTCCTGACCAGGTCTTCAATGCTGACGAGTCCGGGTTATTCTGGAAAAAAATGCTAGAAAGAACCTATTTGGCTAAAGCTCACAAATCAGCTAGTGGTCATAAGGCAGCGAAAAGTTCTTTTCTGTAGCAACACTTCAGGCGATCATATAATGAAACCATTGGTTATTAACAAATCGAAAACATCACGCTCATTTAAAGGAATAAACATCAAAAACCTTCCCGTTTATTGGATGGCTAATAAGAAAGCATGGGTTACTGCCATGGTTTTCAGTTAATGATTTCATAACTTGTTTGTCCCAGATGTCAAAAGTTATTTAAGTAAAAGGGATTGCCTTTTAAGGCCCTTCTATTAATTGATAATACACCAGGTCATCCTCAAGATTTACAACACGAAATGTACAAATTGTTTTTTTACCAAAGAATACAACTTCCTTATTACAGTCGTTAGATCAAGGGATAATTTCTACTTTCAAGGCACTGTATATCAAGCAAACCTTCAGGTATATTTTAGAACAAATGGCGAATGATGGATCTCTTACTCTTATGGATGCTTGGAAGAAATTTACAATCTTAGATTGTGTTAAGCATGTTGGACTGTCATATACACAGATTAAACAATCAACGCTCAATCATCATCATCATCATCATCCTCAAGAAGCCATGGGCTACGGAGGTCCAACCAGACCGCGCAGTTTAATTCTTCAAGCATATCTGTCCTGAGCTACACCTGCTGCATCCGGCCACTGTACACCAATTCTAACAAGGTCCTGTTTGACATTGTCTGCCCACCGCATCCTAGGTCTCCCCCTCCTTCTGAGGCCTCTAGGCACACTGTTCATAACCCTATTCGCCAATCTATAATTATCCATACGGGCAACATGGCCAAACCAGCGGAGTCTCTCTCTGCACAATATGCTGCTTAAAGGAGGTTGCAGACTCCTTTGCCTCACCTCATCATTAGTTACAAAGTTAAACCACCTAATACCCAAGATACTGCGTAAGCATCTAGAATCAAAAGCATCTAGTTTCCTGTTATCTTGCTTACACAGCGTCCAAGTTTCACTACCATAACTAACCCTAGAAAGAACCAAACTATTATACAGTCTAATTTTAGTCTTTAGGTGTATACGCCTATTTCTCCACAATCTCCATAGATTGTTAAAAGTCCCGGCAGCAATGCCTATTCGTCTGTTAATCTCATGCCGCACATCACCAGTATCAGTTACGCAGCTCCCAAGGTAATTAAACTGTGACACCTGCTCAAGACTGCAACCATTCAGATTAACTGAATCACAACCTGCCTGACCAATTTTCATCACTTTAGTTTTCTCTCTGTTTATAACCAAACCTACTGTACTACCAGTCTCATCAACAGTTCGAATGAAAGAGTTCATCTCATCAACATCATTTGCCAAAAGGGCTAAATCATCAGCATAATCTAAATCAGAAATTTTCGTATCTCCAGCCCATTTAAGGCCAAAAGCTTTCCCTTGAAGTGAATTTCGCATAACATAATCAACAACCAAACTAAAGAGAAAAGGAGACAAAATGCACCCTTGTCGAACACCAGAAGTAATGCTAAACCAATTGCTACAAGACTTACCAACTCTCACACATGACTCAGTATTATTATAGAGAGCTTTCATTATGTTAACTAACTTGTCTGGTATACCATATGATCTCACAATCAACCACAAATTATGACGATCAACAGAGTCGAAAGCCTTTTTCAAATCAACAAAGCTAGCAACCAAAGGTTTCTGAAACTCTAAACATTTCTCGAGAATCTGCCTAAGTGAAAATATCTGATCTACACATCCTCTACCACTTCTGAATCCACATTGCTCATCACGCAATTGCCTGTCAACCAGATTCTTAATTCTATTAAGCACAATCATGGAAAGAACTTTACCTGGAACAGAGAGTAGGCTGATACCCCTATAGTTATCACAAAAACTGCGATCACCTTTTTTGAAAATAGGGATAATAATAGCTCCGGTAAAATCTTTAGGAACCATGCCTTTATCATAAAAGTTATTCAAAATTTCAGTCATCCAAATGGTAACTGAAACATTCCCAGCTCTAAGCATTTCCGTAGTAATTTCATCCACCCCTGGGGATTTATGAAGTTTAAGTTTAGAAATAGCCAAACTAACTTCAGATTGTGTTATAGGGCCAACATTAAAGCCAACAATGCATCTATCATCATTGCAAACAATGGGAGTAGAACTTACCACATTGTTTAAAACATCACTGAAATGCTCAGCCCACCTAGCCATGACAGAATCCTCACCTTCTATAACCTTGCCATGTTTATCCTTCAATCCCTGTATACCTGTTCGTTTTCTACCACACAAAACATTAACTATCTGGTACTGCTCTCAGCTGTTGTGCTGTCTAACTGCTTCCTCAGCTTTGTCAGCAAGGCCATCAAGCCAAAGATTCTTATCAGTAGCTAACTGATCCTTTACACGTTTATTAAGTTCTTTGTAATGCTTTCTATTAGGACTAGTAGGGTACTGATTAAGGACATTCCTGCAGTTCCTTCTTTCTGAAATAAGCTCAAGTGCCTTATCACTTAAATAATTCTGTCTCCTCTGCTCCTTTTTCCCTAAAAGAGTACTGTTAGTTTCCAAAAAAGCCTGTTTAAAATGGTCCCATTCTTCCTCAACTTCAGTATTAAGCAAACCATGACTGTCATAATGACTAAGTAACCTATCATGGTAAGCTTTAGCTATAACTGGGTCTTTCAGAGCTTCAGTATTAAAGGTAAATTTTTTAACCCTAGCACAACACTTTTTAAGTTTAAGTTGCAAGACACTTTTAACAAGATAATGGTCAGATCGAATTTCAGCTCCCCTATATGACCTGGTATTCCTAACAGAACTAGCCCATTTGCTGTTAATTAATATGTAATCAATCATATTCTTATGCAGCCCATCAGGTGAAACCCATGTGTACTTATGTATGTCGCGGTGTTTGTAATAAGTGTTAGTTATTCTGAAACCATTTAGTTTACTTACCTGTAGGAGACGTTGCCCATTGCCATTGCAGCTACCAATACCAAAAGGGCCTATTACTCCTCCCCAAAGGTCAGAGTCGGTACCAACTTTGACATTGAAGTCATCAAGAACAAGGGTAATATCTCCTTTCTTGACAGAATTCAAAATATCCTGAAGTTGTCTGTAAAACCTATCCTTCTCATCCTCATCAGAATCCTCAGTGGGGGCATAACAGCAGATAACATTCAAGTCTTTAATGCTTGTCTGAAATTTTGCTGTAAGAAACCTTTCATTAATGCACTCATATCCTAGAAGAGCATCACTAGCATGTCTGCTGAGCAGCAGACCCACGCCTTGGTGATGCTTTCCATCCTCCCTCCCTGTAAAGAGAAATTTAAAGTTATTTTTAAGTATCTCACCTTTACCTGTCCATCTGGTCTCTTGCAAGCCTGGAATATCTAGGTTATAGCGCTGGAATTCCTGCATGAGGTCATCAAGAGAATAATCTCTATGTAATGTCCTCACGTTCCACGTTCCTGCAGATAGAAAATGATTAGTAGGATTTTTAAAGAAATTAGGTTTATTGAGAGTGGTAGGGCCAACAATATCAAACAGCCCCCTGATCGCAGGCATGGGGCAAAGACCTGTTCCTCCTCCGCTAAAGGCTGAAGTCACCGATGCTGGTAGGAACTTCAGGCACTACCTTTTCAAGTGGACTTTTTCAAGAACCATATGGCCTGCCTGAGACATATTACTCCAATTTAGGCTTGACGATGCCCAACTAGCTAAGTAAGGTTCAGGTACCTGCGATGGCCTCTGATTAGGATTATCCACCAGCTGATATAATGTATCCCATGCCTCTGTTCACTTAGAGCTGGCAACCCAGAAGCAAACGGAAAACACAGCGGCAGACTCTCCCTCAACAGAGGTCCACCAGTGCAGCAAGTCCAGGATCCATAATCAAGATCAAATCCATAAACAAGTCCAGTCTAGTAGGTATAAATGGTCAGCACCAGGACCCTGTGAAGTTGACCACTCCTCAGCAGGGTTGAAAAAAAAAAGAAAAAAAGTGGCCATAGATGACCAGATCAGTAGGCCATACTGAACTGGCAGCCCTCCCCTTCCGTTCCCTTCCAAAAGAGAATATCTCTTTTGAAAGGTACTAACGGCCTGCACCACGAGAAGGCGGGGTCAGACATTAGGTGCTAGACCTGGCCGGTTCTGTGCATCATCACTGGGGATTGGTACACAGCTCTCCTTCTGCTGGAAAGCAATATGGCCAGATGCTGTTGAAGGTGAGAATTATAGATTGCCATTAGAGCATGAATGTTCTCAGATCACTGAGTTGGCGAATACTATAGGAGGAGAAGGTTTTGAGGATTTAGCTGAGGCAGATATTGAAGAAATAATGGCTGATGAAGAACTAGATGAGGATGATTCAGTTAACATGATTCATGAAACAAATAAACGTGATGAAGACAATGATCCTGATGAAGAACAATCTGAACCAGTTGCGTTCACAACAAGAGTCATCAGCTGTAGGACTTGAATTGGGGAGAATATTAGGTAATCATTTTTTATAAAATGACCCGAATGTTGAACGAGCTCTCCGATTCCAGCGGGATATTAGTAAGTGCTTAAATCAATGAGGAGGTCTATAAAGATTTAACAAAAAAACTACACAATTGTTAATTACGGATTTCATTACAAAGTCTCGTCGATCTGAGATTGTCCCTAATTCATCAACCATTGAACCAGAATCGCATCAAGAACTATCGAGTGATGAAAATGACATCATACCAATCAGGAAGAAAAGACTGATAGTCCATGAAAGTGATGACAGTAATTAAACTTATTGTTAATTTTTTTAAGGATCTTATATTTTTTGTTCCTAATGTAAAATGAATTAAATATGCACTTATATTACTTACATATATTTGTTATTTTATGAATGAAGTGTAATTTTATGTTTTTCAAGATGTCTTGCTTTTGTTTTACGCAAATAAATGACTGAATTATACACATTTTAGTGTTTTTTCCGTTTTACACGGTTTTACATAGCAAAATCCAAGATTTCGATTTACACGGTTTTGTGCGGAACCTATCTTCAGTGTAAATCGAGGGATAGGTGTATAGGAAGTGATATTCGCGAAGTTTTGTACCAAGCCAATAGTCCAGGTCAGTTCTCAAAAGGCCGAATTTTTTAGATACGTCACCGGTCAACCAGAGCAAAGAACGTAAAAAAGGGGATAAATTTAAAAAATACCTATTATCCTATTTGCACTCAAAAAAGATAAATTTCAAAAATATCTATTAACCTATTTGCACTCAAAAAAGATAAATTTCAAAAATATCTATTAACCTATGTGCACTCACACAAAAATGAATTTAAAACATACCTATTATCCTATGTGCACTCAGAAAAAAAGATAAATTTAAAAACTATCTATTTTCCTATGTGTACTCAAAAAATTAAAAAAACATTATCTTATGAGCACTCAAAAAAAGTTAAATTCATGACATACCTATTATCCTATGTGCAATCAAAAAAAGACAAATTTAAAAAATACCTATTATCCTATGTGCACTCAAAAAAAGGTAAATTTGAAAAATATCTATTGTCCTATATGCACTCGAAAAAAGATCAATTTGAAAAATATTTATTATCCTATGTGCACTCAAAAAAAGATAAATTAAAAAATACCTATTATCCTATATGCACTCAAAAAAGGTTAATTTAAAAAATATCTATTATCCTATGTGCACTCAAAAAAAAGATAAAATTAAAAATAACTATTATCTTATGTATACTCAAAGAAAAAAGAAAAATTAGAAAAAATCATATTATCATATGTGCGCTTAAAAAAATATAAATTTAAAACATACCTATTATCCTATGTGCATTCAAAAAAAGGATAAATTTAAAAAATATTTATTGTCCTATATGCACTCAAAAATATATGTTTAAAAAATATTGATTATCCTATGTGCACTCAAAAAAAATATAATTTAAAAAAATACCTATTATCTTATGTGACTCAAAAAAAAGATAAATTTAAAAGTAACTGTTATTTTATATGTACACAAAAAAGAGAAAAATTGGAAAAAAAATATATATTATCCTATGTGCACTCAAAAAAAAAGATAAATTTAAAACATACCTATTATCTATGTGCATTAAAAAATATATATTAAAAAATATTTTCTTATCCTATATGGACTCAAAAAAAAATACGTCTTAACCCATGTGCTTTAAAAAAAGTTAATTTAAAAACTATCCATTTTCCTATGTGCACACAAAAAAAGATAAATTTAAAAATATCTATTATCTGGTGTCTACTAAAAAAAATTGAAAAAAATATCTATTATCCTATGTGCGCTTAAAAAGATATAAATTTAAAATATACCTATTATCTTATGTGAATTAAAAAAATATATATACTAAAAAATATTTTTATCCTATTTGCACTCAAAAATAAAGATAAATTTAAAAAATACTTATTATCCTATGTGCACTCAAAAATAAAGATAAATTTTAAAAATATATATTATCCAATGTCCACTCAAAAAATATAAATTTAAAACATACCTATTATTCTATGTTTATTCTAGAAAAACAAGATAAATTTAAAAAATATCTTCTTATCCTATGTGGATTGAAAAATAAAAATAAATTTAAAAAATGCCTATTAATCCATGTGCTCTCAAAAAAATATAAATTTAAAAATACCTATTATCCTACGTGCGCTTAAAAAATATAAATTTAAAACCTACCTATTATCTTATTGCATTAAAAAATTAAAAAATTACCTATTATCCTATGTGTGTTCAAAAATAGAGAATTTTAAAAATACCGCTTATCCTATGTGCACTTAATAAAGTAAAGACTAAAATTAAACGAGCATCACCGGTGGTCCAATTAGTAACATGAATTCTCATTCAGTTCAGAGGAAGATATTTCTTTTGAGTATGTAAATATCAGGGTGAATGAAAGAAGTGTGTTGCCATTCAGTGAGGAAGCGATTTTTGACGGTCATTGGTTAGGCATTTTGACATCAAAGTCTCACTGGCCACGGTAACCTGTTGAAGAACAGGTTACCGTGGCCAGTGAGAGAGACAGACCGTTGGTGCTCAGCGCTTGCTGAAGTCATGTGACCAACTGGGTCTGAACGATAGCCCCTGTTTGAGCGATCATTTCTAGTTTGAGATGATCATTTCTAGCGTTATTTTCATATAGAAATTTTTTATTGCATAAATTTTTTTAAAGTTTATTCTTTTGGAATGTCTTTATTAGCAATATTTCAACGTGGGTGATAGAAAACACGTAATAAAAAGCAAATATTATAGAAAAAGTTTCAAAGTAATGCATAGTGTCTACGATTAACGTTTTAACCTTTAAAATAAATTCAAATATCAATTTTCTTTATTTTTTTTTACGTTAACAATCAGGAATCACTGAATTATGACCCCTCCTTGTTAATTATTAATGGGAAGCTAAATTCGGAGCTCTATAATTCATTCTATTTCTAAAATAAGCATTTTTAATGAAAGTCCTCAACGAAACCAATCATCGATTTTCCAGAATATTAAATTAGTAGATATTATGGAAGACTTGAAATATTAACAACAGCAGCGCCAAACAAAAATTTACCAGAAAAAAAAACCACAATTTGAATAAAGAGTATTTTAAGCCATTTAATACAGGGGTATATTTGTGTACATAATTCTTTCAATATTTTTAAATGTTCTTAGGACTTGCATTGTTTTTACTGAATATTCAAACTTTCCATAACTCTTTAAATATTGAGTGAATATTGCTGTAAAGAGAGAATTAGATAAAGTTTTCAACAAGTCTATCTTCAATCAAAATTATTTCTAAAACATTAATTTTGGAAGTTATAGAGTTTCTAATTTAGCTTCTCATTCAGATAACATGTAAAGAATAGTAATCAATTGATTTTGGTTTTAACTTTAAAAAATAACAATTGACACTAAATAAAATATAACTTACTTTTTTTATTCATACAATCACACTACATGTAAGGAAAAACATATTTATCTAGTTTAATACACATATAGTGAGTTACAAGAAATCACCTAATAAGCTAAACTTGAAAGACAAAACAACAACAAAAATGTTACTGAATGATATGAATATTTGAAATAATAGGAATGATAACCAATTATATGAATATAGACTCTGTCATCTAGGATAAGACATTCCTTAAAATGCACCAGGGTTATTTATACATGAAATTCACACTGTTCTATATATGTATTCTGATATGTGATGAAACATGCAACATTAATGGACATTACTTATACACAATAAATTTTTTTCGCTATTACTTTATGATACAATTAATCAAAACTAAATTGAAATTGAAAAGATTTTATGCAGAAGCTAACACACTTAACCAAATGAAATGTTTATAGGCTTTCTGATATTTGTGAAATATAAATAAAATATCAGTTGAAGAGGACTGATGGATCAAAATAACAAAATAAAGATTACTTTTACCCTAATGCACTTCCAAAAATGATCTGATTATAGGTTGCTTAATGCTTGTAGAAATACACAAAATGCAGTGCTAGCTAAATAAAGAAAACTGATGAAAGTAAATTATTTTTAATAAACCAACCAGTGCTGTGAAATGAACTTTCTTCTATGGAAGAAAGCATTAAACCAATAAATCAATTGATACAATGAAATAAGACACAATGGACCTATATTAGAGCAATACAGTTAGCAAAATAAAATTATTGACTATTTAGTGCTTTAGAAATTCCCCAAATAAAATGCTAGATATTGTAGGTAAATGATTTGTATTAAATAAATTAATGCTATCAAATATGACATATGTTCTCTATTACAGCAATGCACTTAACAAAATATGATTGTTGATTATTTAATGCTTTAGAAATATTATAATATAGATTACATATTTTTATATGATATAGAGACGTGATCCTTCAAAATATGTAGGAAATATGAGGATATATGCAATCATCCTTTAGCAACTCTGAGAAACTGTATTGTCAGCAAATTTTAAAAACGCACTGAAACACACAAAAAAAAAGCTCTGAGAAAACATATCTCAATGCAAGTAGAAGATGTTGCTTAATTTATGATACAATTCTTAGGTGGCTACAAATTCACTACAACAGTAATGGTCAACCCTGCTAACTTTCAGTGATGCTTAGTTTTCCAATCTAAATTAAATATATGTATCACTTACAAATATGAAGGGTATCAGGAGTACATTTTGTCAGTTGTTAGTGTAACATCTAAAGTATCATAAATAATTTGTTTTTAAAACTGACCTACCATTTAGCTCTGCACTGTTATGTTTTTTTTTTTAATTCTATCACTAGACATAAAAAATTTCCTTTGAATGACCAGTAAATGAGTAGTATTTGCCAAACTTCATAAGCGCAGTTTAAAAAAAAAAAGCCTGTATTAAACGAACAGCATAATTAATTTTGTAATACTCTAAATATAAACTGCTTTAAATTAAATGTCAGTTCCCAATTGCACATGAATATTAATACTTATCAACATTCACTCAGCAGGTAGGATACAACCAGCTTTTTGTACTGTATGTTTCACATCTCTGAGTTACTACACTTTTAAAAAATATCACCAAATTGTTTTATTCTGTCATATGTTTAGTTCTGTAAAGGATACCAATTTATGGTACTTATTTTATTTGAATACAGAAAATTTTCTTTTGAGAACATAAATATAAAATAGTGAGTCTAGACTTTTAATTGAGTATAGCCACAGAAATATGTTTCAAAACTTTTAGTGAGTACTTCACAGATGGAATAATTTTGTTACCAGTACTTACAAATTTTAAATAGTAGTCATATATTGCATAATATTTTCACTAATATCTAACACACATAGTGGTATGTGTTATATAAGTAATAATATATGAATTGATTATAACCAGTGCACGATATATACATAAACATTTAAACACCTTAATTAACAATATTTAATTTGTCTTTTTCGTCATCTTTGAAAGTTAGGTAAATGCTGATCATTTTTAAACAAAAATATATTAATTTACCTTGGAGAGAAACTCCCCCCTCCCCCCCCAAAAAAACAACAGTCTTAAATGACCACACTTCAGTACACTTACCACCAAAAAGGACTCATTTTCAACTTTCTCATGGTAATATGAAGATGATATATATATATATGTGTATATATAATTTACACGTAGAACAGTAATAAAAGATCGAAATTTATTGTTTTATTAAAAAGCATCTGAAATGTTATTCTAAATCCACAAATTTCAACTTTCGTTCTGTTTTTGCCATTTTGTTTTGACAACTTCAGTCTTGAAATACAAATTATGATAGCAGGCAAGTATTTAAAAATATAAAATATGCGTAATTTTTCAGACAGTAATATACAAAAATATCACATTTTTAACAAAGATTTAAACAACAAAGGAAAATTACCGAATAGGCACAGACTTTCAAAAGGATGTTTTCACACACAGTTGATTAGCACTAGACTGTGTTGCCAATAGTAATAGAAGAAGGATGTGGTTCTGATGGCTCTTATATTATTTCACTTAATAGCGTGATAATTCGTCGTTTTGTGAGTTTAAACCTTTATATTTAATGTTTTAAAGATTTGCATAATTCCTTAGATAACTTTCTTGCCCATCTCGAGAACTATTTCATTAATTCTTCTCAACTTTGAACTGGTCATTTAGTTAAGCCCAACGTTGGTCAACTCGGCGTGTCCTTGTCTCACACTGACCCTTTCACACGTATGCGCATATGAAATTCCGTTAAGGGACTGCTTCAAGGACACCCACGCTGTAGGACGACGACGCTCTCTCCGTAAGTTGCAGTTTTTCAACTCTATATTCCTCAGCAATAGAAGGCTTGTGTGCTGTCTATGGGAATGAAGTTCTAGAAACTACTGATAAACGCTCAGATTCCATCAGATGTAAAGGTGCTTGTAGAAGCCAATTTCACTACTATTGTGCAAATATTTAGAGAATATAACTTCCGCAAATTTTCTATAGATCGCGACAATAAATAGAAATGTATGAAACGCAAGTCTTCTGATGCTTCCCGTGTCAGGTCCTACGATATTGAATATGCTGCGTCAGGTGCTTCTTCAACTTTCCCTGAGTCCCTGGAGAAAGATCAAGGCTTCAGTTCCGAACAAATGGCATCAATTAAATCTTTAATATGCCATTCAGTTAAACAGGCAACGAATGAATGCATGGGTGACCTAAAGAACGTTGTGGAACTTACCAAATCATTAGATTTTTTTTATCAGGAAAATATCATAAATTGCGAGATAAGGTTGAAAATGTGACTCAGGACTTGGTTCTCTGCAGACATGAAAATACGAACTTATTAGCTAAGAATCAGAAATTGGAAAATACGATCTAAATTTTTCAGAAAGGGTAAATGATTTGGAACAGGAAACCAATATGTGCAACTTAGAAATTCAAGGTATACCTGAATTATTACAAGAAGATGCAAACAACATCGTATAATTGCTAATTTCCTAAATGTTAACTTTAAACCCGAGAGGTACTGGAATGTTTCAGAATTGGTAAAAAGAAAGAAACTACAACACGTCCACGTACAATCTTAACAAAGTTTAAGGACCGAGCCCTACGAGATGCTTTTCTTGACAAAGTAAAAGAACAATCGTGATTTGAATACCAAAGATGTAGGTATTGTTAATGAAAAGCATATAATCTACAATACATCAACGAACAGTCAAGATTTCATAGAGATCTCTTCCACAAGGCAAGAAAAGCCAAAGTAGAAAAATAATATAAATATATGTGGGTAAAAAAATGGGAAAATATTTCTAAGAAAGGAAAACGGAGCACAATGCCGCCTTGTTAAATCTGAACTACATTTGTTCTCATCGTAAATATTTTTTTTTTACTGTTAAATAACTTTTATCTTTTAATGGCTACACCTAATTATGTTCAGTCTGAAAATCTGAGTGTGATTTATGGTAATTGTTTTATTAAATCAACTTTTCTATTTTCTCCCTCAACTGTAGTAGTTTGTGCAAAAACCTTGATGAGATCTTGGTAACTTTAGAAAGTAGTAGTTTTCTATTTGATTCTCTTGTGTTTGTGGAAACGTGGCAACATAACAATATTCCACATATCAATGGTTATACTGGTGTAGGTTTGGGAAGAGAAGCTCGTAAAGGTGGAGGAGTAGGACTTTATTTCAGAGAAAGCTTTTCTTTCAAAATATTAAACCATTTGTCAGTTATTACTGATGATTACGAGATTTTGCTTGCTAAATCAGGAAATCTGATTGTAGGCAGTATATATCGACCACCTCAGGGTAATGTACAATCATTACTGTCACATCTAGAATTTGTTTTAAACTCATTACTTAAACTGAAATCGATCTTTATATTAATGTGTGACTATAACCTTGATATTATGAACCAAGATAAAAATGTATTAAATTTAATAGATCTAGTTAATTCATATGATTGTTTTGTTTTAAACAGTGGATTACCAACTAGAGTTGGAAATCAAAGTTCTACACTAATTGATTATGGAATTTCGAATGTAGATTGCCAAAATGGAGTTCTGATGTCAAAAATTACAGATCATTTCCCCACATTTTTTCTGGTCCAAAGGACAAATTTTCAAGTTCTACCTAGCAGTTATAGATATAGATAAATCAATGATAATAATATTCTGCAATTGCAATATAAATTAAATCGTATTGATTGGCAATTCCTTTACTTAATCAGCGATGTAAATGAAGCATATAATTATTTCACAAATATTTTTATAAATCACTATAATAAATATTTGCCCACGGGTATTAAGAAGTTCCAAAAGCCAAATAGAGATGCTCCTTGGATGACGAAAGATCTGAAAAAAATTAATAACTAAAAGAGATAATTTATACGAAAAAGCAAAAGGTACCCATTTAGAGGATGACAGTTCTGCATATAAAGAATTTCGTAATTTCGTTACTGCCCAAATCAGACAAACAAAGAACGCCTATTATAACAGTAGATTTGATTCTAGCAAAAATTCTGAACAGAAATGGAAATATCTCAACGATGTTTTGGGTAGAAATAAATGTAAGTCAATAGTAGGAGACATTTCTTCTGATGATACAATTATTGCTGATGACTATGCGAAGTCCAATGCCTTCAATAGCTATTTTCATGATACCGTTAACGAATTGATACTGAACCAAACTGAAAACGTTCATGACAATTATAAATATCAAATTGAGTGCATAGACCAGAATTTTATGTTGCCAATTGTTACTAAAGAGATCTGTAACATAGTGAATGCTCTAGGAGCTGATACGTCACCAGATATAGATGACATAAATATTAATGTAATTAAAAAGGTTATACATACAATAAAAGAACATTTGTGCTACATATTTAATTTATCAATAACATACTACTATTCCCGGATAACCTGAAAATTGCCAGAATTCTTCTCATACATATATCAGTTGATAAAATAATATAGAAAACTACAGACCTATTCCAATTTTGTCAATCTGCTCAAAAATCTTTGAAAAACTAATTTGTACGCTTATTACTAAATTCTTATATAATATGAAAATTATTGCACAGCAACAATATGGTTTTCAAAATAAAAAATCTGCTCAGACAACCATTGCAGATTTATATGAGCATATTGTCAACCATTGGATATTGGATTAGCTGTATATCTTGATTTTACGAAAGCATTTGACAGTATTAATCACGAAATTTTGTTAAAGAAAGTTGAATTTTATGGCCTGAGAGGTAAAATAAACAACTGGTTAAGAAGCCTACTTATTTCAGAGGAAAGATTTTGTAGAAGTAAATGGTAGAATATCAGATGAACATTTTATTTACAAGGTTCGATTCTTGGTCCGAACCTTTTCCTACTCTACATTAACGACTTTGCAAAGTTACGCATTAATTCAAAGATGATATTATATGCTGATGATACAAACATTATCGATTTCAACCAAGATTCTGCAAGCCTGATTAGCAGTGTTAACTACTCTCTGAATATTATATCAGAATGGTGCAAACATACCAATTTATTAATAAATGTCAAGAAATTCAAATTCATGATTTGTAAAAATAAAAACAAAAATATCGATGCGAAATGTTTCGATGTGAAGATTAATGAAATTAAGCTAAAGGAATACACTGAATATAAATTCTTAGGAATATGAGTCGATGAAAATCTGAACTGGTCATTTGATGTAAAGCAGCTGAGAATCACTCTGTCAAGAATTATTGGTATGATTGGTAAAATACGTCATCTGGTTAACAAACAATTTTTGATAAATTTATACTACTCTTTCATTTATTCTTATATAACATATGGAATTTTAGTCTGGGGTAATACTTATGACTATAATATGAATGCTATATATCGTCTTCAGAAAAGAATTGTTAGATATATTATTGGGAAAAAATATTATGATCCTGTGACACATTTATTTTCTGAGGTTAAAATTCTTAATATATATAATAATTATAAACTGATATCAGGAAATTTTGTGTATTCGATTAGAGATTGATTAAATCTGATAGATTTAAAGATTATTTTCAGAGTCTTTCGAATTTTCATAATTATGAAACACGTCATAGGTAGAATCTAAGTATACTCATGTGTCGATTGTTAATTGGGCAGAAATCTATCAAATGTAATGCAGTAAAAATTTGGTCTGAACTTCCAGATGATGTTAAAAATGCAAAATTTTTAAAACTATTTAAAATCAAATGTATAACGTTTCTTCTTCCAAAGCAATGGTACCTTCTATGTATCAGTGTAATATGTCTCATAACCATTTGATTTTTACTATTGTATATTTTTATACGTTACTGTTGTCATAATTGAACTTTAGAGGAAATAGGGAGCATTAACTAAAAACAAGCGTCAGCTTACTAAGCTCTCCTTTTTTGTTTCGCCTTTCCTATTAATCACCAATATTTAATATGATTGTTATTTCCCTTTTCTGATGCAATTGGTATTTCTTACCTATTTCCCTTCTCCATATTTCTCAATGCATGTATCAATTGTTATTAGATAATTATGCTATGTAAACGTACATTGTACTGACTGGCGGAATAAAATAAAGATTATTATTACTATCGTTTCAAATATTAATTTGATTACTTACAAAAACAAAACTAAAAATTTCACACTTCAAGAAGATAATCACTGCAGCAAATATTAGCACGAGACAAACACGAGGCAAATACGCGCATCTACCCTGCTACTCTAATTCAAACCCTTGGTTACGACGGTTGCAATCGCAAATCTCGAACCAAAGTTTAAGACCCAGTTGGTCATGTGACAATCCTGTCTCTTTCGCTGGCCACGGGGGAGACGACGATAAACAAAGCTTATAAGAAGCGTATGGTAAGATATATTTCTGTTTGCAGAAAAAGTATAAAATTACAATTTCAGTTTTTTTTCTTTACTTTGAGGTCTCTCTAGTTATCAGGGAAATGTTTATTGTTAGGGAGAGCGCGCAGCGCAGCAATTTGCAACAGCAATGCGACGACGATTGTGAAACGAATTTCGGACCCTATTTCGAGTCATATATCAAGGGAAAAATCCGAAATTTGTCCTCCGACATGTCCTTCGAGATCGAACCTTGATCTATGAGTGTTATAAACATGAAAATTGGTATCTTATATTCTTTCGGGTTGTAAATGTCGGAAACGTTATGAAATTTCGGATCCGAATAGTCACTCGAGGTCAAAGTCGAATTTAGATCTCTACTGCTAGAGAGCTAAACATTGGTGTCTGGGGATATTTCGGATCGTAAATCTAGAAAACGTTACGGAAATTTGGATCTGGGGAGGCGGAGTTCAAGGTCAAAGGTCACACTTTGTTCCATCCGTGCTAGAGACAAAATTCGTGAATGAGGGTATTTCAGGTCGTAGATCTCGGAAACGTGAAATTTTAGATTCAATGGGTTCGTGGTTAAAGGTCAAATTTCTGTATTACATTTCTAGAGAGCTAAAATTGTTGAATGGGCTCTTTAGAGCGGTAGAACTCATAAACGATAAGAATGTTCAGATGTACTGACGCGTTCAAGATCAAATGATGGTCTAGATATATATATACGTTTACTCGTTAAAAATACATTCTCACAAACATAAATAATTGAATTCAAATATATCTCGCGACTTTCAGAAAGATTTGTAACATGAAGTTGCAACCAACAATTTTTCTTTATTCGTGTCATTTATTGATCACTAACGGTGACAGTATTTGGGCTATCAAGAAGAAAGCTTTGCCTCTGTTTATTATTAACATTTAATACGGTAATATGAGTTCAAAAGTTTCCTTATTATTACCTTTTTTCAGTTAAATTTTCTATCCTTATTATTTCAAATTTCGATTCAAAATTATTATTTCAAAAATAATATTTTTTATTTTAAAATACTTAGCGGAAATTAGATTAATTCTATATGCAGATGACTTCACAATGTTTTATATGATTGTACATGGTTGTATCTAACATAACACAAAGTGCCATTCAAAAGCTTGGACAAGTCCAAAATCCCAAAAAAGGTTAATAGTGACGTCACTACTAACAAGGCCGAGGCCCACGCGAAAGACAGGCCACGACACTGGAATATCACGTGATCAGCTTAGTCCGAGGTGCATGATACAGTCGCTTGCTTCGTTCATTGTAGAAACCGGGACTGCAATAGTTTTTGTCTTCAAACTACATTTGGATTACCCCAAAAAGGTAAGCATTTCTCCTTATTATTATTATTTGTAGCATGAAATATTTCCTGTAGTTAGTGGTTTGATAAAAGTAATTATTTAGTGCTTGAAAAGTGTTTTGAGTGCATTGCTCTCTTAGGCCTAGTTTCAACGTGTTGAATGAGATGGTCTTTCATTAAGTTAGAAACTTTTTTGACTGCCCTTATATAACTTATCGCTGTTTTGATTGAAAAAATTGAAGGAATTAAACTTAGTAATATACGTAATTTTTTTATAGAGTGAAAAATTGAAATTGCCCGTATCGAAATATGAACCGCTACAATAGTTATTTTTGAATCCCCTGATTTATTTTTTTAAGTATTAAACTGCAAATAAATTTTCCAATGTTTTGTATAGTAAAAACTATTTTTTCTAATATATGCTTTAAATTAACAGGTAACGTCGTAGATTCCTTTGCTGAAATTAACTTTTAGAATTATTTCAGAGCAGAACTTAATGTCCTTTAAATTTTTATATTTGAATAGTGCCATCGAAATAGCACAGTTGTGATATGAAATGCTATCAATAATCAAATGTAATATTTGTGAATACTAAACACAACTGTTCAATAACTTTTATATATGTTACTTGCATAGATATGATCAAAAAATCTGATCTGACCATAGGGACCTCTGGTACTAATTGGCAATATTTTAAATGCAAAATTTGCAAAAACTTATTCTTTCATTGCTAATAACAGCATATTTTAATTTATCCATGATATTTTGCTATTAAACTCATGCCTCTTATCACTGGTTTATCAAATTACAGCTTTTTTTAATGCTCTGGTAAAAGTCACATTTTAAAGTGGCAGTGCAATTATACATAAATATTACTAATGTGTTACACAATTATTATATGAGTTGAGAAATGAGCAATTGCTTTTTAAAACTTAAGTAACATTTTGTTACGTGATTTTGCTTTGAGAGTAGCTACCAGATCTCTTGAGTAAATCATTTCTCTTTTGCACTGAGTTTTCTGATACAGCCATGATATGGCCGTATATTTACCTACCTTGCTGTATCACCTTAGAGGTATTTTATAGTCACCATACTAATTATTGTCTGAGAAATCAATATTGAATTTTTATGTGGCCTTCATTAGATTATTATGGGAATAGCCAATTAATATATCCTGTATTTCGAATCATATAAACACAGCTTTGCTACAGAGTGATAGAATGTTCTGTTTAATAAACAATTGATCAATCATGATTTTTAATTCCTGCTGACAAGCTTTTTTTTTTAAATGTTCAGAATTAGTAAATTTCCTGCCTGGTACATGAGTTAATAATATTGACCAAATTCATAACTGACTTGTTTCTAATTGAAAATGATTTTGACTACTTTAACAGCACTGATAAAGTAGTATGAACAGAAATGTTACTTGTGCAGTGCAGTTAATAAATGATGCTTATGTTGTTTTTATTTGTTTGATAACTATGTTTTTTTTTTGTTTCTGTGAATAACACCATATGAGACCTGCAAAATGTACAACGTATTACATTAATTCACAAATTTTTATCACTAAAAAAATTTCACTTATTATATAGAGCTGCACACTTTCCATTCTCTTGCATACCATAACTATTAAATATTAAGATTATGTATTACATTAGTTCCCAAATTTTTATCATTAACAAGAATTTCAATCATTATATAGAGCTACAGACTTTTAATTCTCTTACATACCATGACTATTAAGATAATTAGTCAATGATTTGTAGTAATATTCACATTTTATTCATCAAAGAATGAAAACCACATTTAATGTTGTAAGTTGCTCAGTACTTTTACTTTTTTGACGTAAAGAGGAATGTGAATAGAATAATTTACTGGTCCCTTGCAATTCATAGGTGAGGAAATCATGCCTAGACGCTGTAGTGTTGCTGGATGCCGGTCCAACTACGATGGAGAACATCATACCTCAACTTTTACTATTCCTAAACAAGAGCCCCAGCGCAGCGAATGGCATTGGAAAACTAACTAACTGAATTTTTTTTTCGACTTTATTGATGCAAATGTTTTACATGAAAGGCAATTATCATTTCTTTTACAACATAGTTTTCAGTAACATTGTGCGGTTAGTGATCGTGTATAAAAATTTCTAAACATGTGAGGCTGATGTTCCTTCCATTATAATAAAAATATAAATACCTCCTCAAACAACTGCTTCCCACAGAGGTCTGACAGGAGCCTGCCAGTGTAATATGCCTTAGAGGTCTGAGAGGAAGGTGTGATCTCAGCAGAAAGGCGCAATACAAACATCCATGCCTTACCTGGGACTTCAATTCATGTTCCTTTGATCACAAACACAATACAATTTGTTTGGCCTAGTTTTGAAGTTGAGAGCATGAATTATTTGATATTTTAACTACTCATATTTAATACTTTTGCAAATTGCTATAAATGTGTGGATGATCAGGTTAATCACTGAATGCTAGCATTTTTCATTTCATAAACTGGGTTAGAGCTTTTTCTCTTGATGTCCTCACACAAGAATTCCACCGTTATAATTTAGATATTCTCGGCTTGCAAGAGACCAGATGGACAGATAAAGGTCAGATTCTTAAAAATAATCTTGAATTGCTCTTTTCAGGGAGGGACGACAATAAGCATCACCAAGGCGTGGGTTTGCTTCTCAGCAGACACGTAGCGATGCTCTTCTAGGATATGAGTGCATTAATGAAAGGTTTCTTACAGCAAAATTTCAGACAAGCGTTAAAGACTTGAATGTTATCTGCTGTTATGCCCCCACTGAGGATGCCGATGAGGATGAGAAGGATAGGTTTTATGAACAACTTCAGGATATTTTGAATTCTGTCAAGAAAGGAGATATTACCCTTGTTCTTGGTGACTTCAATGCCAAAGTTGGTACTGACTCTGACCTTTGGGGAGGAGTAATAGGCCCTTTTGGTATTGGTAGGTGCAATGGCAATGGGCAACGTCTCCTACAGGTAGGTAAACTCAATGGATTCAGAATAACTAACACTTATTACAAACACCGCGACATACATAAGTACACATGGGTTTCACCTGATGGGCTGCATAAGAATATGATTGATTACATATTAATTAACAGCAAATGGGCTAGTTCTGTTAGGAATACCAGGGCATATAGGGGAGCTGAAATTGGATCTGACCATTACCTTGTTAAAAGTGTGTTGCAACTTAAACTTAAAAAGTGTTGTGCTAAGGTTAAAAAATTTACTTTTAATACTGAAGCTCTGAAAGATCCAGTTATAGCCAAAGCTTAACATGATATGTTACTTAGTCATTATGACAGTCATGGTTTGCTTACTGCTGAAGTTGAGGAAGAATGGGATCATTTTAAACAGGCGTTTTTGGACACTAACAGTACAATTTTAGGAAAAAAGGAGCAGAAGAGGCAAAATTATCTGAGTGATAAGGCACTTGAGCTTATTTCGGAAAGAAAGAACTGCAGGAATGCCCTTAATCAATACCCTACTAGTCCTAATAGAAAGCATCACAGAGACCTTAATAAACTTGTAAATGATCAGTTAGCTGCTGATAAGAATCTTTGGCTTGATGGTTTGGCTGACAAAGCCGAGAAGCAGTTAGACAGCACAACAGCAGAGAGCTGTACAGTCGCTCAAAAAAGTATCCGAACACTATGGTTGATTGCATAATTCAGAAAAAATATCTGGCATTGATTTTTTTAGAAATTAGTCGTCTGGCAACCTTCGTGTCACATGACATGAAGGTTTCCAGATGACTGATTTCTAAAAAAATCAATGCCAGATATTTTTTCTGAATGCTGTAATCAACCATAGTGTTCGGATACTTTTTTGAGCGACTGTACCAGACAGTTAATGTTTTGTGTGGTAGAAAACGGACAGGCATACAAGGATTGAAGGATAAACAAGGTAAGGTTATAGAAGGAGAGGATTCTGTCATGGCTAGGTGGACTGAGCATTTCAGTGATGTTCTAAACAATGTAGTTAGTTCTACTCCCATTGTTTGCAATGATGATAGATGCATTGGTGGCTTTAATGTTGGCCCTATAACACAATCTGAAGTTATTTTGGCTGTTTCTAAACTTAAACTACATAAATCCCCAGGGGTAGATGAAATTACTACAGAAATGCTTAGAGCTGGAAATGTTTCGGTTACTACTTGGATGACTGAAATTCTGAATATCTTTTATGATAAAGGCATGGTTCCTAAGGATTTTACCAGAGCTATTGTTATCCCTATTTTCAAAAAAGGTGATCGCAGTTCTTGTGATAACTATAGGGGTATCAGCCTACTCTCTGTTCCAGGTAAAGTTCTTTCCATGATTGTGCTTAATAGAATTAAGAATCTGGTTGACAGTCAATTGCGTGATGAGCAATGTGGATTCAGAAGAGGTAGGGGATGTGTGGATCAGATATTTTCACTTAGGCAGATTCTTGAGAAATGTTTAGAATTTCAGAAATCTTTGGTTGCTAGCTTTGTTGATTTCAAAAAGGCTTTCGACTCTGTTGATCGTCATAATTTGTGGTTGATTGTGAAATCATATGGTATACCAGACAAGTTAGTTAACATTATGAAAGCTCTCTATAATAACACTGAGTCGTGTGTGAGAGTTGGTAAGGCTTGTGGCAATTGGTTTAGCATTACTTCTGGTGTTCGACAAGGGTGCATTTTGTCTCCTTTTCTCTTTAGCTTGGTTATTGATTATGTTATGCGAAATTCACTTCAAGGGAAAGATTTTGGCCTTAAATGGGCTGGAGATACGAAAATTTCTGATTTAGATTATGCTGATGATTTAGCCCTTTTGGCAAATGATGTTGATGAGATGAACTCTTTCATTCGAGCTGTTGATGAGACTGGTAGTAGAGTAGGTTTGGTTATAAACAGAGAGAAAACTAAAGTGATGAAAATTGGTCAGGCAGGCTGTGATTCAGGTAATCTGAATGGTTGCAGTCTTGAGCAGGTGTCACAGTTTAATTATCTTGGGAGCTATGTAACAGATAATGGTGATGTGCGGCATGAGATTAACAGACGAATAGGGATTGCTGCAGGGACTTTTAAGAACCTATGGAGAGTGTGGAGAAATAGGCTTATACACCTAAAGACTAAAATTAGACTGTATAATAGTTTGGTTCTTTCTAGGGTTAGTTATGGTAGTGAAACTTGGACACTTTGTAAACAAGATAACAGGAAACTAGATGCTTTTGATTCCAGATGCTTACGCAGTATCTTGGACATTAGGTGGTTCAACTTTGTAACTAATGACGAGATTAGGGAAAGGAGTTTGCAACCTCCTTTAAGTAGCATATTGTGCAAAGAGAGACTCCGTTGGTTTGGCCATGTTGCCCGTATGAATAATTATAGATTGGCGAATAGGGTTTTGAACGGTGTGCCTAAATGCTTCAGAAAGAAGGGGAGGCCTAGGATGCGGTGAGCAGACAATGTCAAACAGGACCTTGTTAGAATTGGTGTGCAGTGGCCAGATGCAGTAGATGTAGCTCAGGATAGACTTGCTTGGAGAACTAAATTGCACGGTCTGGTTGGACCTCCGTAGCCCATGGCTGCTTGAGGATGATGATGATGAAGTTTTATACGTTGAAGGGAAAAGTAGTTTAGACATAAATATGCTATCAGCACTTGTTTGAACTGCAAAATTTGTACTTGTATTCTTCTTCATAATATATATATTTCATATATCTAGGTAGAGTAACTATGTATCCATAGGAACAGGTTTTATCAGTCTTTAGAGTATAATATGTCGATCACAATTTTTGAAATTGAAAATGTCAATAAAAGGATGATTATTTATTATTTTATGTAGATCAGATAATGGATGTTACTATTAATGGCTTAGTCAGATTGAAATCCAATATGCAAAAGATATTGTTGAACCCAAAACCAGTTATTTTCCTTTCTAATTTAATGAATTTCTTCTAAATTTAAAACCCTTTAATTTTTGGTTATTCTATGGAAAAAAAATATTTTCATGTTGTTTTTATGTCCATGAAATAGCAGATAATGTCATTAAAGCTTAAATTCAAAAATAGTATTGAAACATTAAAATTTAATTAATCAGATATTAATTTATATTGCTGAATACTTGTAGTGATAGTGGACTTTCAGTTTATAACCATTACGTAATGAAAATTACAGTTTTATTTACAAAATCATTCTAAAGGTTTATAAAAAAATCTAATGCAACACAAAATACAAAAAATACCCCCTCAAGCAGCTGCTTGCCACAAATGTCTGACAGGAGCCTGTCAGTTTATATGCCATAGTAGAAGGTCTGAGAGGACGGCAGGACCTCAGCAGAAAAACGACACAAACAGCCATGCCTTACCCGAGGCTCGAACCCAGTCCCTTAGATCAGTAGCCAAGTGCGGTAACCACTCGGCCATGTACTATGTATATATTAGAATACTATGTGTCTACCAGTTGTTTTTTATTAACCTCTGAATGGCACTTCCTTTCATACAATGGGCTAAATGGCCAGTTCCCAAGGGCTGATAGTTTAGGGGAGGCAGCACACTGGAGAGGTGGTAGCCTCCCATCAAGGCTATCCAGAGTGTTCTTTAACATACACAGGGTATGGGGCCCATGGCTTAATGTCTCATTCTACAGATGGTGTCTTTTCCAAACCCATCAGTGTCCCCTATTGACAGATAAGATCCCAGATGGGATTCAAACCTGGGAACAGCAGATAATGAATCTGGCATTCTACCAACTGAGCCACCCCTGCCACTGTGCCACCAAGAGTTTTACTGGATTTTCACACGACAATACAGCTCTATGAGGTTGAGAGTATTTATGGACTGTAATTTAACAGTATTATATATATGAATATATAATACTTGCTGTATCTGGCTGTAATTGCTAGCTAGAGATTTTCGAAAAGAAATATAATATATGTTGATATATATGAGCACATAATACATTTCTATAATTATAAAGAAGAAAAAAAGTTGGTTGTGGATTCAATATTATCTGTTGCATATTGGTATCCAGTTCCCAGGTTTGAATTCCCTAGTCAAGTCACTCAAAAAAAATTATATCATTTGGCAATTTTTGTACCTTGAACTTAATATGCTATTTACAATAATCTATTAATTTTGACTTTGCAAACAGCAATATTCTCTGTCTTAACATATTTATTACCTGAGCCTATGCAGTAAATAAATTATGCATGATTAACCATGATTAACTACTGTGTTCTCCCATTGTTATGCTTCAGGCTCATACATGTATTTGAAAGATGTAAAATTCGTATTCTCTTTAATTCATTTTCTCCTATTCACCTGAAAATACATAACCTTTAGAACCTTTAATATACCTTTTTAAAGAGTTATGAAAGCTGAATTTTACCAATATTCTGTGAAGGAAAAATGACACTAATTTTTATACCGTTTTAAACTGTTGTAACCAACAAATTATTTTTTTTGGGTTCAATATTATCTCTTAGATATAGGTGTCCAATCTGACTAGTCATCAGTTTGCAACACCCATTATTTGCTCTAAATAAAATAATCATCCTTTACTGACATTCTGTTTGAAGAAATATTATCTATATTATATATTGCTTATTTCAGATGGTTCATGAGAATTAGGTTGTATTGATCATTTTCAATATTAAATGACTGATCAGTTAATAAAATTTTGTAACTTCATAAATATGACTTTAAAAATAATGTCAACCTAGTCAAGTGTTTGCTTTTGAGTTGCTTATGTTGTTTATTATCATTAGAAATTCAGTAAGAAATTTAAACAAATTTATTGAGTGCCAAGAATGTTGGCAAAATTTAGTGTCTGAAAATTACTTTTGCAGTATATTATGTTCTTTCAGAAGCTGTGATGTGTTATGCGAGTGCAAAGTTAATGAATTTTAGGATATCTTTCATGTTCTAGATTATGTATGAGTCTTTTAGGAAGAGATACATAATTTTCATTAAAATCAATTTACTAGATAAATGTTTTATAATGAACTGATATTACATGATCTAATATATTTCTTGTCACATCTTCATTGGGCATCTTTTATGAGTTGAAAAGAAACAAAAAAAAGTGTAGTGAAATATTTACTTAAATATATTCCAAAGCTGTGATATACACTAGTATATTGTTAAAATCAATATGCAGAAAATCTTAATTTTTTATGAGTTTTGTAATTTTCTGTATCATATTCTAAAATATTACTGCTGAATACAGTACAAGTTTTATTCAAATCTCTATATTCCTCACTGTATTTGCATTATGTTGCCTCAGGGACATTATGCCCATGTTTGCACTGAAAATAATTTGTTGTAAACTACCTCAAATAAAGATGAAAAATATGTTCATTCCTATCAAATATGCTGTTTCTGTTCATTAAACTGTCCTATTAAATGTGGCAATATAGAAGTGCTAAGCAGTCACTTTATTAGATACACTTCTGTCAATAGGGCACAGCAATTTTTTCATTGTGCTTTTCATAGGAAAATGCAGTTGAAAATAAACCATTAAATCTAGGTTTTTAGAAATATGAGGTTCAGTATTTAAATAGTTATGAAGGTAGAAATATTTAACTTAGCTCGTTCAAAATTGATGGAAATTAGTATGTGAACTACTAAAATGTATTCATACTTTTCACAGTATTTATCTTACTAAAGTTTAATGTACCGGTTATTGTTTCCATTTCAACCTTTTTACGCGACAGCAGTTATGTAAAGTGGAATAACTGTTATTAAATATTTCATAATTAAATACCAAACGTGCAACGTAGCTACTGTCACAATTTTCCTTAATAATTTTAAGAAGTTATTGCGCTGTAAAATCTCGATTACTGCTTGCATATCATGGAAATTTATCTAATAAGTGACCACTGAAAGTATATATTTTTTTAAATTATATTTGAGTCGGGCGATTTCTTTTCCAAAAGATTAAAAAAATGTACTCAATAAGTAAATATTAAGGATACCGCAACTGGTAAGTAAATGAAAACCAGTGGTGTATTCTGAATCAATGCCTTGCAGCTGTTAAATGTTTTAATAAAAAGAATTTAAAAATTATATATATTTGTATATACATATCCCAAACCACCCGTTTAAATGCACCTCTGGTTTTCTGATTTTGCTCTTTATTCTAAACACTATAATATTATGCCTTTAATTTTTTTTAAGGAAACTGCTGGTATTTTAAGAATTATCACAAATTAGATTAAATGGGGTATGAAGAAAGAAAAAAAATTAGGTTTCTTGTAAAAATCAGCTAGTTTTAAATTAACTATCAAATTTAAATTCGCTTATATAAAAGGCTAAACAAAAAGAATACAGCCATTATTTGTTCTACACAAGGAATTTTTCATGTGATTTAACGATAAGAAAAAAAGCGAAATAAAATCGCAAAAACGAGATACAAGGTTCTGTGCGAACGAATCGAGTGGCGTTTGCAGCTACCGGACTAAGTTGATCACGTGACGGTTGAGGATCGCCTCAGTGTCATGGCCTGTCTTTCTAGTTGACCTTGTAACAAGGCAACAGTCAATGTTACACAATTTTACCTGATAAAGCTAACAGGAAATGTCAAAACTTTCTCTTTATTATTAAATGCAAAATCCTTTCTAGCTAGGATTTCCAGTTCTTAAAAGTTATACGAGTGAAACGGGTGATTCAAGTCACGGTCTAGGTTTAAGAAAGGTAGATCTTAAACATTTGTGAAAATGCGCAAAAAAAATAACTGAAATCTGAATACAAGGCACTAAAAATGCTTTTTTCATCCTCACGCTTTAATATTTCACTTGCTTACAGCAACAAGAAATAATTTAAAATATATATTTTAAGCAGTTGTTGAAGAGGAGCCAATTTGCGTCATTGGCACGGATGAGAAACATCTTGTGCTGATTGGCTGTTTTTCTATATGAATAGCTAACTGGGATTACGAAGAAAACCGGAAAAGTTTTTTTAACTTTGCAGTTCTACTTTTGCATCATAGTTTCAAAATAAATCCGCTCAAAATTTACCGCTGGTTTGATCTTTTGAGAAGGTATGAAATAGAATCTCCCATATAATAAAATGGTTTCACTATGCAAAAAATGATGAAGCTAGACAAAGGAGTCATCAACCATCATCGAGTACCATCCTACACGGCAGAGGTTTTCAGACATATTTCTTGGAAGCCCCAAAATAAAAAATAGCATTTTCTGAGGCCCTCAGACCCTGATTATTACCCTGATATTACTGCCCCAAAATTATTATGAACACCTATCTATACTTCATCGTATGTCTCATGGATCGGTTCCAAAATTTCAAAACTTTTCATTTTCTGCGCATAGTTCTCTTTGAAATGGGGTCTGAAACATGTTAACGGCCATCTCTCTTAGCTGATGAACTGTAGCAGCTCTGTTTTGCAGTACTGTTCGTGCCACCAAGCAATTCCCTGTCTGACAGAGACTTTTTCCACTCGCATTTGACACCATTGGCAAACATTTTTTGCAAACAGTTATCATTCTGCATTCAATTTGGGTTATCAGATGTGTTTTCTGCTGAGTTCCATCACTTCCGCAGGTGATGTTCCAGCCCATCGCTTCCAATGACGAACTTCATTTCGAAGTCAGTCAGATCAACGTTTTTACCCATGTCGCACTTGACTTTGCTTTCCACTATGCCTTTATGGCTTTGATAGCATTTCTTAGTGACGCAGAATAGTTATTTTAGTAAGAAATTTTGCATACATTGGCATGTTTCTCGGTACTTCGCGTACGATGCAGTGTTCTTAATAATTTGCCAGGAAGGTATATAAATACTAAAACGAAAAAAAATTATATTCATACATTTTATTTCATTCAATATAATGTTATTTAATATCATGAGATTTAATTCCAACGAGATATTCACAATGATGACTGAATAGGCCCCCTGAAATAAAATTGATATTCCTTGCAAAATTATTACAAGTTTTGGTTACTTTCAACTTTAGTAAAAATTGAGTTGGAAGATGCATTTGTCCTCCCTCCCTGAAACGAGAAATTTAAGATGATTTTTTAAATATCTGATATTAACCTAACAATGTGGTCTCTTAAAAGCCCACAATATCTAATTTTTAACGTTGGAATTCCTGTGTGAGGACATCAAGATAATAATCTCTATGCAGAATCTTTACATTCCACGAACGTATGGAAAAAATGGTTAGTGGAATTTTTAAAGAAACTATGTTTATTGAGAGCAATAGTCCCGACAATATTAAAGAGCCCCTTAATCGCAGGCAAGGGGCAAAGAGCTCTCCCACCTTCCTCCAACACACACACACACACATTGCTCAAGGCTTTGCTTTTATGACTTTCGTTCCGTATAGGTTTGGCTATGTTCCTATAAGCAACGGTTCAGTTACCTTCTATGAACTCTGATCAGGATTATTTACCAGCTGATATAAGGTATCTGCACTCCTGTTCAACTGGAACTGTGAATCCACAAACAAACAAAGCGATAAATTTCCTCTCAGCAAAAGCCACCAGTGCTGCAAGTTCAAGATACGTAATCAAGCTCAAAGCCATTAGCCAGTGCAGTATCAGCAACAGGATCCTGATCATTCCTCAATACGGTAGAAAAACTGAAAACAAAAAGTGGCCATAAAAGTCCAGATCAATATCTAACACTAATCTATCAGTTCCCCCCCCCTCCTTCCGTTCTCTTCAAGAAGATGAATATCTCTTTTGTATTGGTACACAGTGTATGCCTAGCTACCATTTAGTGATCATATGAAACGTATTGGTATATATATTATTTACCATCCATTTCACATCCATTAACCTAACGTTCAATGAAACAATAAATAGTCCCCATTGACCGGGTTTGTAATTTCGGCCCAATATCACATTAATCTTTGATCTATATATGGAACTGGGGAGATTGCCTCTAATACCTTGCGAATACAAAATGAACCCTGGGTTTCTCTTAGTTTATCTGAGTGTGGACGGCAAAAAAATGATGCACTTTCAATGTACAATATTCATCATCATCATCATCATCATCCTCAAGCAGCCATGGGCTACGGAGGTCCAACCAGACCGTGCAATTTAGTTCTCCAAGCAAGTCTATCCTGAGCTACATCTACTGCATCTGGCCACTGCACACCAATTCTAACAAGGTCCTGTTTGACATTGTCTGCCCACCGCATCCTAGGTCGCCCCTTCTTTCTGAGGCCTTTAGGCACACGTACAATATTAGTTGGTTATTTATGTTGGTTTTAATACAACCAACATAAATAACCAATTAATATAAAATATTCTTCAACAGTGTTCGGAGAAAAACATCGTATTTTTTTCCAATATTGTTGGGGCAGCGGATTGACTAAGTCGGTAGCGCATTGAGCTCATAATCTGGAATTTTTAGGTTCAAGTCCCAAGTCCCGATTTATCTCTACAAATCTTCACCCTGTCCTCGGTGGCCAAGAGGCTTGGAAAGGCTGCCGTCCGTCGCTTTGGGACGTTAAGCCTTGATGCCGTGTACATGTGAGCCGTGCACTGTGCACGTTAAAGAACAGACGGCATTGAGAGGAGGCTGGCCTATCCATTTAGTCCGTTGCGAGCAAAATATGTACCGTTTAGAGGCAAACCTACCCAAACCACCCAATCCAAAATTGTTTGCATTAAATTTTTTTAACGGAATAAAGTTCCGTTGGATAGGGATGTTCCGATCTTTGGAGAAAAAAGTATTACAAATATATATCATTGCATAGGTAATTACAAGATTTATTTTTTATTAAAACCTAAAAGAGTGCCAGTCGGAATTTTGTCTCTAGAAGTATTGTAAATCACTCGGAGACTGAAATAATGATATAAAGACTTAATAATTGTACTGCTGCTTCAAATATAATCCTAAAATTTATTGTCCTTGGTTCGAAAAAAATGCCTCAGCAAAAACATTTATTGGAAACCGTATGCTTAAAGTGCAAAAAAAAAATACACATCATATTTATAAATATATAATGAATCTAAATTATTAGTGGGAAAATTGCCGAGAAAAATAATCGGAAATGTCTAAAATCAACTCTTTTAAAAAGTGTATATAAACATCATGAAAATAAGTCTTCTTCGATGATTATACCAATAAATACAACTAGCTTCTTCGTCAATATATAAATATATATATACTGTATATACACAGAAATACGCACCGTTATCGCTTAGTTCAGCTCCGGATATAGAAAAAAAAATAAAGGATGGGGCGGGGGCGGGAGGTCAAGAAACTAAATCGAACCGTAAAATATTAAAATCGAGGGTGGCAAGAAACTGAATTTCCATTGTAGTATAACATTTCCACCTCCATTTTACAGTTCTCTAAGAAATGTTTTGAAAATTACACGAAATACAGACAAATGTTTTATACTGCTCACAAAAATTAGGGGATATTTTATCGCTTCGTATTCATTTTGAAATATCCCCTAATTTTTGTGAGCAGTATATATTTGATATATTCATGCAAGAAACTTTTATTTTTCAATCTCCGACTGATTTGTAATACTTCTAAAGACACATTTTAATCTGTTCATAATCTTTTGACTCTATTACTCTTATATCATTCTCAAAGAGAGGGGGAGAGTATGTGTTTGCCCTCCTCCCACTGTAAATCTGGATTTTGCTTAGTTTAGATTTTTCGTAAGATAATAAGAACATATGTACTCTTAGTGTTTTAAGCGTTTACAACCCTAAAGTTCTTTCTTATATTGGCGAATTCATGAAGGGGTTCCAGATATAAAACCATAGCATTGGTTGGTAACAAAAAATTCTTTTTTCTAATAAATGTTTTTTGCAATTACCAGTGAACAGTTATCCTTCGTAATCTACCTCTTCAACGCACTCAGTAATAACAGGGTGCAAAAAACAGTATTTTATTATTTTTAAAATAAAATGCCAAGCTTTCAGTACTTTTCATTAAGGTGTACAGCTATTTTGAACTCCACACTGTTGGAATGGCGCCTTCACTTCAGGTCCATATAGAATTTAATGCCTGTTTTTCCGAATTAATGTCGATTTACATCATTGCATTATTTAAAATTACCACTTTTAGAAAACAATGAACTTTCTGCCACTTTCGGAACCATGTGATTTCCTTAAACTTTTCAGGATATTCCACTCTGTAGGCTAAAATAATATCTAGGCTCCATTTCTTTTCCAAACAGCCGTCCCGTGGCCGAGTGGTTAGCGCGCTTGGCTACTGATCTACGGGACCTGGGTTCGAGCCCCGGGTAAGGCATGGATGTTCGTGTTGTTTTTCTGCTGAGGTAATGCCATCCTCTCAGATCTCCTACTGTGGCATATAAACTGACAGGCTCCTGTCAGATCTCTGTGGCAAGCAGCTGCTTGAGGGGGTATTTATTTTTTTATTTTTTATTTATTTCTTTTCAAGACTCCAAGGAGATGCACTTGTTTCTTAAATTGTATCTGTTTACGAATAGGAGGATTTTTAAAAAACAAAAAATATTTTTCTGACAGATAAAGAGTAATAGGCAGTACAACCTAAACCACCCCCTAAAAAAAACACTTTTAAGAATTGGAATGATACAGCAATTCGAAATATGTTGGGGGAAAATGGTAAGGGTTACACAATGTATCGGCCAGTGATCCAAACTAAAATTATCATACTAGTGAACATGCCTGAGTTAGTTTTATGATCTGATTATAATTACGTGAAGTTATCAATGGATCAATGGCTAGTTCACAAGGACCTCAAGGGAGCAGAGAAGACAGGGAGAAGACTATGGACAGTTTTAGGAATAGGTTGTGACCTCCTGTCAAGGCCATCCAGTGTGTTATTTGGCGTAAAGTTGGAGGTAAAGTTGGGGTCTCTTGTGGAAGATAACTATAACCTGTGCACGACAGGTTATAGTTATCCTGCACAAGAGACCCCAACTTTACCTCCTATCCGAAGAACGGCAGTCTTTCCAAACCTATTTATGTTTCCTTAGTGCAGGGACAGTAAAGATTGGCGTAGATAAATATTAATGCTGGAACACTTGGCTCTTCCATTGCAAAAAGTTATTAGTAAAAACAAAATGTTTTAATTTGTTTTACTTGAAATATAAATTTAATTCCGTATCAAAATTCAATGTTCAAATATTTTTAATATCAATATAGCTTCTTCATTTAGCAAAACAGTTTTGAAGAATATTGTAACTTCCGTTACGGATATAAAACAATATAATACAATAAAATATAGTTATTCTTAATGAACGAACTAAAGTTTCTGATATAAGTTAACCAAAAGGGTATCTTTGTCGATACATTGCATTTTACAATACACCATTCAGCAAATTTGCACTGTGGATCACCGTGTTAATCGACACAAAAAAAAAACCATATGGAAAAAAGTGGATAGGTTCCCAAAAAAACTTTGTTATTAATAAAAAGTCATTGAAAATTTTATTTGTATATATTTATCTGAAATTTCAGTTCAGCAGTAATAGTAATTATTGACGTAACATTACTTTGTGTTTCATTTATACTGTATTCAGATAACTTTGATTAATTTCTCCTAAAGACTTTTTGGACACGAAAAAAATGCTCATCGTTAAGGCAGGCTTACACTAGCGAATATGAAGACAAATTTTGAAAGAAAGATGTTTATGGACTGAAAACAAATTCGAAAATAATAATTTTTACGTACATTAAGCAACGTGCATTGCATTTTTTAATGCATGGACGGTATAACCGGTACTGCGCACTGATGTTTCCTTAGGAGATATTAAAAATGTTTACTTTCGCAATCAGAAGAAAGGAATGTGAGAATTTTAACAATAGGTAATACAGAACTGTAACCAAAGCTTCAAAAATTGACGAAATAAATTAACATTATCCATAACATATAATTTGTGATATTCAAACGGAAATAACATTTAAAAATCAAATTATTCAATTTTCTTACCTTTTTCTTCCCCCTAATAATAAACAAATTATTCTAAATCATCACTTTCATCTTATGTGAATAGAAAGCTATATTCGAAGTTCCCGACTTTTCAAATATGAATTTTATAGCAAAATGTGACAGGGAATAAATTGTGTATATTTTTTTTTAATTTCCAAATCTTATTTTAATTCGATATCTGTGTAACGTTTAAAGAGTTCTAGAAGCTGACATATTCAACAGCAGTGTTGCTGTTATAAAATTAAATTACCTGAAAAGTTATAACAAATCGCTTACTAAAACAATACTAATTTTAGAAGTTTGTGCAATTGTTTTTAAATTTCCATCAATTGGGAAATAGTGTTGAGAACAAGCGTAATAACACCATCTGCTGTCAAAATCTTTCAAAATGCTTTAAATATTAAACGAATATTGCCTAAAATCCAGATTTGGATAAATCTGATATTTTACGAGATATTTAATTTCCTGTGCGTTTTTTCTGTAAAAAAGCATATTTTTATAAATTAAAATGTGATTTGCCATTCATATAACATGGAAATATTCCAATACGTTTCATAATGTGTATTCTTACAATTCATAACCTTTAAAGGAGTTCACTTTCCATTGATAAGAATGAGCATTCTTTGTACTGCTCTCTACCAGGGATATTTGCAGCTAGTTTTATATTCCGTGTAAGAATTGAAAAGAATGTAATTTTGTTGATACAGTAAACCCTCGTTAATCCGGATAAACTGCGGGAAATTTAGGATTCAGGAAGCATAAGATGTCCTTAAATGACGTAATGCCCAGAACAAAAATGAATGGAAAAATTTTAGTATGTTATATATATAGTATATGATCTTATAATTAAAGATGTATTAAATATGTATGCAAATGTAGAGTCACTTTTCCTGTTTATAATACTGAGTTTCCACTTCAAACAAATACTGCAATTTGAGTCTTTATATAAAAAGTAAAGAAAAAAAAATCAGACACGTGTTTTAAGTGTTTATTTAAAAAGTAAAAGAAAAACGCAACACATTTATTCCATGAATCCATTTCAACCATGACTAACAGACACGCGTTTTAAGTGTTTATTTAAAAAGTAAAAGAAAAACGCAACACATTTATTCCATGAATCCATTTCAACCATGACTTAAAAAAGTTCGAAGCTGTTCAGGAATAATGGGACTCAAATCTGAAAAACTATCCAAGAGTGAACCAGAAGTAGACATTGTACACACACCTGCACTGAAATAGAAACCTTTTACACAGATGTACGTAAACATCACTTGCGCAGTGTATATGCAAAATACATAGTCAAGCGCATCACCACGTGATCTAGGCAATTATTTAAGACTGCTGTTCCTCAGTAATCGTCAGTAATGTTGATCACAATGGAAAAAACAAAGGCTCTTTCGGGGTCGATAAAGGATTTATTGTGGGTTACCGTCTGGCTGGAGCGACGATTTTAAAAACAGCAGAGCTGACTAGTTTCCCAAAAAGTGAGTGGAAAAATCAGTGGAAAAATAACCCACATTGCTTGTCTAAGAGGCGTAAGTGTGGCGGAAACACACTATGTTAGGAACGAGATCATTTTCGTCTGAAAAGGCTTATACGGAGAAACAGGACTTCTTGGTACGGCAATTGAGCGAAGCATTCAAAGAAGGCTGTTCCTGACCCATGCGACTATGCTTAGGGAATTATGCGTAGGGAATAGCAGCGAACTATGCGTAGGGAATAGGGATGATCGGTATTAGCAGTCGCATGCCTATACGGCAACCACTGATTTCTGCGAAGAACCGGAAAGTTCGTCTACAGTGGTGTCAGGAACACCGTTACTGGACACTGGAAGATTGGGAAAAAAATCATGTGGTCCGACGAGTCGCGGTACACCTTGTTCTGTACCAACGGTAGGCAAAGAGTTTGGTGGGAGCCCCATGAAGCAATGGACCCAGCTTGCCATGTAAACACAACTCAAGGTTCTAAAGCAGGTCATGGTGTGGGGTACGTTCTGTTGTTACGGAATGGGTCCCCTGATATTGCTGGAAGGTCGGATATCATCCAAGAATTATCTGAACATTGTTGCTAATCAAGTCCATCCTGCAACGTTGACTTTTTATCCAGAAGGTGACGGCTGTTTTATGGACGACAATGCTACTGTACATCGCGCACGATGTGTTCAGCGATCATGACAGCGACTTCCATCATCTTCCTCGGCCACCACAAAGCCCGGATCTGAACCCCATTGAGAATGTATCGGACATGTTAAGAAAACAGATCCGGTAGCAAAGTCCTCTTCCGTCAAATCTGAGCCAGTTAAAGGACTGTCTGGTGAACGCCTGGTATGCTAAAGATGTAAAGGCACTCCAACACCTTGTGGAATCAATGCCAAACAGAATATGTGCTGTAATTCGGACTAAAGGAGGTTCCAACTCGGTATTGAATAAAGGTTTCTAATTCAGTGGTCAGTGTGTGTACTTGAGAGTAGTAATGCAGACTTGAAGAAACCGTCGAACTTTGTCTGAACAGACCTCTGGAGCTGTTCTTTAATTATCGATCTCCCACACAGTTAGTAAGTGGTAATAATACGTCGACGACTCTTGATTCGATGGCGCGGGGTAGCGCACCAGGCTCGTAATCTGTAGTTCCCAGGTTCGAGTCCCAGCTGGGTCAGCGTTGAGATTTATTTCCGAAAAATTCCCCGCCTTTCCCACGGTCAGTAGGGGACACCGATGGACTTGGAAAGGCAGCCGTCCGTCGATGGAACGCTAAGCCGTGGCTCCGTGTGTGGGAGAGCCATACCCTGTGTACGTTAAAGAACACGCTGGATGACCTTGACGGGAGGTTACCATTTGTCTCCCAACAGCTGTTCTAGTGGGTCCCCTCCCCCAACTTTCTCTGAGTCTTCGGGATCCTTGCGACCTGACCATTTAGCCCATGGTGTTCAAAAATAGTGCCGCTCAGAGATAAAACAACCCATCCTAAATCTTGATTCGATGGAGAGCCCACATAATTGATCGCTGCATCAGTGCCATCAAAGGACCGGATCTATAAAACAATAAGGTGGGGATGAATTTCCATTGCAGTGTACCATTTCCCCCCTTAGATTTGGCCTCGTGTGCGAGAGAACCATACCCTGTGCACGTTAAAAAACACGCTGGATGGCCTTGACGATAGGTTACCCTCTGTCTCCCTACAGCTCTTCCGGTGGATATCCTTTCCAACCTTCTCTGAGTCTTAGGGATTCTTGTGAACTGACCATTTAGTCATACTGTGTGCAAAAAAAGTGCGTCTCAGAGATAAAACAATCCAACCCTTTTCGGTTTAAACTTTTTAAATGCTTCAAAAATGGCTGAAATATGTAAAATTTTATTACTCTTTGCCTCTACTATCCTTATTAACATTCTGAAAGGGAGCAGATCTCTGTTTGGGGAGCAAGGCATGAACCCGTAACCATCACCCCCTGATGGTGCCATCTTTTGCATGACTGAGAAGTTGCTTCTTAATTATAGACACTTCTGATTAATCAGTTTAATACAGTTCTACATTACCTAATACCTCTTCTATGTCACAAGCTTTAGAAACATCAGCAGCAATTTCTTCCTCTGTCAGCTACTGATATATACATATATGCTCTCCTTCATCCAGTTCAACCCAATTTGGTCTTTTTCTTCTATGGTGTACCTCCATTTGCCATGAGCACAGTCTGAAAGTCCTCCACCTCAAATCCTACAAACTCACCATCTGTATTCTGCAAGAGTTTATTCCAGCAACTGATTAAGTTGCCAGGAGTGGGGTGGCTCAGTCGGTAGCCCGCGAGGCTCGTAATGTGTAGTTCCCAAGTTCGAGTCCCAGCTGGGCCAGGATTAAAATTTATTTCCAAAACACTCCCTGCCCATGGTCAGTAGGGAACCTCAATGGGCTTGGAAAGACAGTCGTCCGTCTTATGAGACGTTAACCGGTAGCCCTGTGTGCAAGAATCTGTTTCCCAACAGCTATTCCAGTGGGTTTCCACCCCCAACCTACTCTGAGTCTTCAAGGTCCTTCTGACCAGGACATTTAGCGCATTGTGTGCAAAGACTAAAGTTTCACTTTAATGTCTCTCCACGCACTGTCCCAGTTGAAAATAGCACAAATCTAATGTTGTATCATCTGATTTTTTTCCACCGTTCTTCTTTCTCTTGTGTCCTCTTCTTCATCCACTCTGCCATCCATCACTGTAATCACCACATCAAGAACTTGCGCTTGTAGAATTATAAGGCCGTTATAAGCAATAACGTCCGTCTGTCATAGAGACAACAGCGACCCTGAGAACTCCAAACGAAACAAGTTTGTTGAGCGTAGTGAGCAATGACGTGCCAGTTTATATGCAATAGTAGAAGGTCTGTGAAGAAGTCCGGACCTCAGCAGAGAAAAGAAGCATCAACATCCATACTTTATCAGGGGCTCGAACCAAGTCTCTTTAATCAGTTGCCAAGCACACTTGAATGATGGAGTCCATGTTACCCAAAGAAATTCTTCCATATGTGCGCATTGTTGCATAAAAGCGAGGCCAGCCAGCGCTCTTGGCTAACAAAGGCTTAACTAAATTTTGTTCAATACTAATATATAATAATGATTTGTTAAAATTGTAGACGTAGATTTCTCTTCATAAGTCAGTAGTTAATTTTAGACTTTTCTATAATATTCTTATATAATCTTAAGAAGTAAAATTCTGTATTTCATTTCTATTTTGTAAAATTGAATGAAAAAATTCAAATAATTAAGAGGTACACAACTGCAAACAAGATGTCCAAACACTTTGAAAGTTATCGGGAAAATCAGAATTATATTCAGCTGCTAAAGGTGGCGCTCCAAGGAGTGGTATTGAGTCGTCGATCTATGCAACATCTAAAACAGAAGGCCAGTGAACAAATTTGTGACGTCAGTGTAGGTAGTACTACGATATAGACAATTCTTATATTTTAATTTCTGCGTTATTGCTGGTGACTCTTGTGCTAATCTTTATCTAACGTTTATCTATTAATATAATTTATTTAGAAGAAAAATCATTAGTATTAATTTCCATTATGATATTTGCTAATAAATATGAATAATTTTTCTCTCTAAATAAAATATATTTACAGAAAAATGTTAGTAAAAAGATTAGCACAAGAGTCAACCATTAATAATAACAGAAATTAAAATATAAGAATTGTCTAAATGTTTGAATACCTATGCTGACGTCATAACTTGGTCCAATGGCCTTGTATTATAGAAGGTAATCTAAGCCATTACTTTGGCTCCACTACGCAGACGCTTAACGCGACATAGGGGAAACCAAGCCTCGGTTATTAGTCTGCAAAGTTCAATTTGCTGCTAAAAATGAAATATAAACGGTTTCCACTGTTTCATAAAATCATTTTCACAGTCAAATAGGGAACTCAGATCTCATTGCCGTCCAAAAAGAGTTTTATTTTATTGAGATATCTCGAGACAGATTGCATTAAAAAGAAAATAATGCAATCCCAGAAAAGAGAATATGATATAACTCATTACAGAAGATTTTTTAATACATGAATTTATCATTATCGATTTATTCATAAAAAATAAATAAAATCAACCAAAACCATTTAGTTGATTTTTCTACAGAAAAATTTTACATAATAATAAGATTTGTCTTCCTTGGCGCTACGCTATCTCTATGTTAGAACCAAAACATTTAATATAGTTGAAATAATTTGGTTTTAATAGAACACTTCATTTCTACTAAGATTTTAAGAAATAATACAACTACCACTCCAGATATAAAACAAAATAATACTTATTTAAATCTTTATTGCTTAACAAATACCATTTTACACCTCTGGCAGATTTATCAAGCGGTGTATCTTTGTAGATACATTAAATTATGTTAAAGAGTAGAAAATGATATTCGGTGATTTGGGTGTCAAGTCCAAATGTCCGAGTCAGTTCTCAACAAGCCGAAATTCAGATACGTCAGCGCTCAACCAGAGCAAAGAAGGCCAAAGAAAAATTTTGAAAATAGTTATTATCTTAATGCCCCCCCCCCAAAGAAAAGGAAAAATCAGTTACATGAATTCTTATTTGTTTCAAAGAAAGATAAAGTGACAGCATCTCTTTTGAGTAGGTAAATATCTCCTCTTATATTCCTTTGAGGTGAATACGACCTCAGTGGCCACTGCTGATGATTTAATTTTAATTTTAACTTTTTCTAACGCACCTAAAAAGACAAGAATTGTTTTAATTTTACAATTTTCATTTTTTACTTTGTCACTGTAAAAAATTTATTTTCAGAAACTTTCTTTTAATATATGACTTGTAAATATCAAAACCCTTAAAACATGGGGGTTGATTTGTAGTAGCCTACAACATTGCAGAGGTCATCACTAGCTTTAATTTCAGATACAACTCGTTGGGGCAAACCCCTAAATATTGCGGTCACCTTTTTGAGGGAAAAGCGGAGAGATAAAATCAGGAGTACTCTACGATGGTCCTCACATGGGAAGCTTCCGTTTAATTCGTAACTATGGCACTTTGTAACTTGTGACCTTAATTCGTAAGTGTGGCGGTATAATATAGTAGAAGAATGATTTTCATATTTCCCCCACTTTCAGTGTGGAATAAAACATGACAGCTTTTGTTATATCCCATAACATTCCACGCTTCCATTTGACACAAGACTTGTTACGTGTGACCTTCGTATTTGAAAGTGGAAAGATTCTACACACATTTACCACATTTTAGGAGGGAGGAAGAAAACATAGGGAGAATCTGATATATATATATAATCTGTGGCATTTCCATGTCACAAGCATTCATTTTACGCATGCCCCTATACTCTCAGCCTTTATGTTCCAAAGATGAGCATCGTCCTCGTCGTCGTTATCATCATCATCCTCAAGCAGCTATGGGCTACGGAGGTTCAACCAGATTACGCAATTCAGTTCTCCAAATACATCTCCCCTGAGCTACATCTGATGCATCTCGCCACTGTAGACCAAATCTAGCAAGGTCCTATTTGACATTGTCTACTCACTGCATTCTGGGCCTCCCCCACATTCTGAGGCTTTTAGGGACACTTCATAATCCTATTCAGTAATCTATATATAAGCAAAAGGGGAACATGGGCAAACAAACGGAGTCTGTCTCTAAACGATATGCTGCTTAAAAGAAGTTGCCGACTGCTTTCACTAGCCTCACCATTACTTTCAAATTCAAAACACCTCATGCCCAAGACACTGTGTAAGTATTTATATTCAAAAGCATCAAGTTTCCTGTTGTTTTCAAAGGGTCCAAGTTACACTTTCATAACTTATTTTACAGTGAATCAAACTGTTATACAATCTAATTTTAGTTTTTAGGTGTATAATCCCATTTCTCCACACTCTCCATAGATTCGTAAAAATCCCAGCAGAAATCCCTATTCATCTGTTGATCTCATGTTGCTCATCACCAGTAACTGTTACATAGTTCCCTAGCTAATTAAAATGGTCACCTGCTAAAGAGTGGAACTCTTCAGATTAATTGAACCACAACCTGCCTGACCAATTATCATCACTTTAGTTTTTGTTTTCTATTTATCACCAAAACCTACTCTACTCCTAATCTCATCAACAGCTGTAATAAAAGAGTTCATCTCATAAGCATCATTTACCAAAAGGGTAAAATCATCACCATAATATAAATCAGAAATATTCAGATCTCTAGACCATTTAAGTCCAAAATTTTTCGCGTCAACCATATTCTCAATTCTTTTACCTCTGCTGAGTGGGACCTCAGCAGAGAAAAACGAAAAACAGCAACATCTATACTTTATCCGGGGCTCGAACCCAAGACTCTTTAATCTGTAGCAAAGCATACTTGAATGCTCGGGTCCATATTACCCAAAGATATTCTTCCATATGTGCACATCATCATCATCATCATCCTCAAGCAGCCATAGGCTACGGAGGTCCAGCCAGACCATGCAATTTAGTTCTCCAAGCAAGTCTGTCCTGAGCTGCATCTAGTGCATCTGGACACTGCACACAAATTCTAACAAGGTCCTGTTCGATATTGTCTGCCCACCGCATCCTAGGTCTCCCCCTCTTTATGAGGCCTTTACGCACACTGTTCATAACCCTATTCGCCAATCTATAATTATTCATACGATCAACATGGCCAAACCAACGGAATCTTTCTCTGCACAATATGCTGCTTAAAGGAGGTTGCAAACTCCTTTGTCTAACCTCATCATTAGCTACAAAGTTGAACCACCTAATGCCCAAGATACTGCGTAAGCATCTGGAATCGAAAGCATCTAGTTTCCTGTTATCTTGTTTACAAAGTTTCCAAGTTTCACTACCATAACTAACCCTAGAAAGAACCAAACTATTATATAGTCAAATTTTAGTCTTTCGGTATATACGCCTATTTCTCCACACTCTCCACAGATTCTTAAAAGTTCCGGCAGCAATCCCTATTCGTCTGTTAATCTCATGCCGCACTCTTACATAGCACTCTTACATAGCCGCACTCTTACATTATCTCTTACATAGCTCCCAAGGTAATTAAACTGTAACACCTGCTCAAGACTGCAACCATTACGATTAACTGAATCACAGCCTGCCTGACCAATTTTCTTCACTTTAGTTTTCTCTCTGTTTATAACCAAACCTACTCTACTACAAGTCTCATCAACAGCTCGAATGAAAGAGTTCATCTCATCAACATCATTTGCCAAAAGGGCTGAATCATTAGCATAATCTAAATCAGAAATTTTCGTATATCCAGGCCACTTAAGGCCAGAATCTTTCCCTTGAAGTGAATTTCGCATAACATAATCAATAACCAAGTTAAAGAGAAAAGGAGACAGAATGCACCCTTGTCGAACACCAGAAGTAATGCTAAACCAATTTCTACAAGCCTTACCAACTCTAACACACGACTCAGTAGATATATAGTAGATGATAGAGAGCTTTCATTATGTTAACTAACTTGTCTGGTATACCATATGATTTCACAATCAACCACAAATTATGACGATCAACAGAGTCGAAAGCCTTTTTGAAATCAACAAAGCTAGCAGCCAAAGGTTTCTGAAACTCTAAACATTTCTCAAGAATCTGCCTAAGTGAAAATATCTGATCCACACATCCCCTACCACTTCTGAATCCACATTGCTCATCACGCCATTGCCTGTCAACCAGATTCTTAATTCTATTAAGCACAATCATGGAAAGAACTTTACCTGGAACAGAGAGTAGGCTGATACCCCTATAGTTATCAAAAGAACTGCAATCACCTTTTTTGAAAATAGGGATAACAATAGCTCTGGTAAAATCCTTAGGAACCATGCCTTTATCATAAACGATATTCAGAATTTCAGTCATCCAAGTGGTAACCGAAACATTCCCAGCTCTAAGCATTTCCGTAGTAATTTCATCTACCCCTGGGGATTTATGAAGTTTAAGTTTAGAAACAGCCAGAATAACTTCAGATTGTGTTATAGGGCCAACACTAAAGCCACCAATGCATTTGTCATCATTGCAAACAATGGGAGTAGAACTAACCACATTGTTTAGAACATCACTGAAATTCTCAGCCCACCCAGCCATGACAGAATCCTCACCTTCTATAACCTTATCTTGTTTATCCTTCAATCCCTGTATACCTGTCCGTTTTCTACCACACAAAACATTAACTATCTGGTACAGCTCTCTGCTGTTGTGCTGTCTAACTGCTTCCTCTGCTTTGTCAGCCAAACCATCAAGCCAAAGATTCTTATCAGCAGCTAACTGAACTTATACACGCTTATTAAATTCTCTGTAATGCTTTCTATTAGTACTAGTAGGGTATTGATTAAGGACATTCCTGCAGTTCTTTCTTTCCGAAATAAGCTCAAGTGCCTTATCACTCAGATAATTCTGCCTCCTCTGCTCCTTTTTTCCTAAAAGAGTACTGTTAGTGTCCAAAAATGTCTGTTTAAAATGATCCCATTCTTTCTCAACTTCTAGTAAACATATCAAGGCTGTCATAATGACTAAGCAACCTATCATGGTAAGCTTTGGCTATAACTAGGTCTTTCAAAGCTTCAGTATTAAAAGTAAATTTTTTAACCCTAGCACAACACTTTTTAAGTTTAAGTTCCAAGACACTTTTAACAAGGTAATGATCAGATCCAATTTCAGCTCCCTTATATGACCTGGTATTCCTAACAGAACTAGCCCATTTGATGTTAATTAATATATAATCAATCATATTCTTATGCAGCCCATCAGGTGAAACCCACGTGTACTTATGTATGTCGCGGTGTTTGTAATAAGTGTTAGTTATTCTGAAACCATTGAGTTTACTTACCTGTAGGAGACGTTGCCCATTGCCATTGCAGCTACCAATACCAAAAGGGCCTATTACTCCTCCCCAAAGGTCAGAGTCAGTACCAACTTTGGCATTGAAGTCACCTAGAACAAGGGTAATATCTCCTTTCTTGACAGAATTCAAAATATCCTGAATTTGTTCATAAAACCTATCCTTCTCATCCTCATCGGCATCCTCAGTGGGGGCATAACAGCAGATAACATTCAGGTCTTTAACGCTTGTCTGAAATTTTGCTGTAAGAAACCTTTCATTAATGCACTCATATCCTTAGAAGAGCATCACTAGCGTGTCTGCTGAGAAGCAGACCCACGCCTTTGTGATGCTTATTGTAGTCCCTCCCTGAAAAGAGAAATTTAAGATTATTTTTAAGAATCTGACCTTTATCTGTCCATCTGGTCTCTTGCAAGCCGAGAATATCTAAATTATAATGGTGGAATTCTTGTGTGAGGACATCAAGAGATAAAGCTCTGTGCAGAGTCCTCACATTCCAACTCCCTATGGAGAGAAAATGGTTAGTTGGATGTTTAAAGAAGCCCTTGTATAGATATATAAAACTATAATATTAAATAATAAATACCCCCTCAAACAGCTGCTTGCCACAGAAATCTGACAGGAGCCGGTCAGTTTATATGCCATAGTAGAAGGTCTGAGAGGATGGCAGGACCTCAGCAGATAAACGGCATATACATCCATGCCTTACCCGGAGCTGGAACCCAGGTCCTTTAGATCAGTAGCCAAGCGCGCTAACCACTCAGCCATAAAACTATAGTTATAGTATAACAATGGGAATAAAATAAAACATATAAATATTGCGAATATCTTGCGATTTTTCAGCTCTCATGGCGTATCCCAAAAACTTTTATCGCGTACCCCACGTTGAGAACTACTAATCTAGACGATTCTTAGGTCTTAGTTTCTGTTATTATTACTGGTGACTCTTCTGCTATTTTTTATACTAACGTTTATTTATAAATATATTTTATTTAGAAAAAAAATCCTTCGTATTGATTTCCATTATGATATTTGCTAATAAATATGAATAACCTTCTTTCTAAATAAAACAAGTTTATAGATAAATATTAATTAAAAAATTAGCACATGAGTCCACCAGTAATAATTACAGTAATTTAAATATAAGAACTGTATGGACCAGCGGCTTTCAACGTGGGGTACGAGTACCCATTGGGATACGCGGTAAAATTTTTTGGGGTTCGCAGTGAGAGCTCAAAAGTCGCTAGATATACTAACAAAGTCAGAATTTTATTTTTTTTCCCATTGTTATACTATAATTATAGTTTTATCTATCTATACAAGGGGTACGCTAATTGCATACACATTTCCAGGAGGTACGTGAAGCATAAAAGGTTAAGAACAACTGCTCTAGATGTTAGGAATACCTATGCTGACGTCATAACTTGGTCCTATTATAAGGAGGTGTTGGCTCCACTACGCAAACGTTTAGCATGCCACATGGGAAATCCGGCCTTGGTTATTAAACAGCAAAGTTCAAGGTGCTGTTAAAATGAAATAAAAACGGTTTCCAATTATTCATAAAGACATTTTCACAGGCAAATAGAGAACTCAGATCTCATTGCCCTCCACAAACTTGAAATAAACGAGTTTTATTTTGTTAAGGTATATCGAGAGAGATTGCATTAAAAAGAAAATAATGCAATCCAAGAAAAATGAATATAGATATAACTCGTTAGAGAAGATGTTTTTAATTAATGAATTTATCATTAACGATTTATTCATAAAGAATAAATAATATCAACCAAAACCATTTAGTTTATTTTACTACAGGAAAATTTTATATATTAATAAGATTTATCTTCCTTTCCGCTACCCTATTTCTATGTTAGAACCATAACATTTAATATCATAGTGGAATATAGAGTATATGATATCGTATATTGAATATATATATATATTGGTTTCAATATAACACTTCATTTCGGCTAAGATTTAACTACCACTTCTGATATAAAATTAAATAATACGTATCTTAATATTTCTACTTAACCAATAAGGAGAGTGGTAATACATTAAAATTATCCAGGCATGTATATTTGTAGATACATTAAACTTTATTAAACAGCAGAAAGTTATAATCAGGGAGTTGTGTGCCAAGCCGTTAACTCCGAGTCAGTTCTCAAAACCCGGAAATCATATACGTCACCGCTCAACTAGAGCAAAGAACGCCAAAGAAAACTTTTAAACACAGTTATTATACTTATGACCCGAAAAAAAAAAGAAAAAACCAGTCAGTCACGTGAATTGGTATTCGTTTCAAAGAAAAATAAGGTGCCTTCATTTCTTTTGAGTAGGTAAATATCGTCCTCCTATCTTCCCCTAACCCTGTTTATATCTAACCCTGTTTTTACGTTAAGTTACGACCTCAGTGACCACTGGTGATGATTCGATTTTAATTTTAACTTTTTCTGACGGACATAAAAACATAGGTATTATTTTAATTTTAAAATTTTCATTTTTTATTTTGCCACTGTAAAACAAATTATTTTCAGAAACTTTCTTTCGATATATGACTTGTAAATATCAAAACCCTTAAAACATGAGGCTTGATTTGTAGTAGCCTACAACATTGCAGAGGTCATCACTAGCTTTAATTTCAGATATAACTCGTTGGGGCAAACCCCTCAATATTGTGGTCACCTTTTTGAGGGAAAAGGGTGGAGGTAAAATCAGGAGTAGTCTACGACGGCCCAAACATGGGAAACTTTCGTTTAACTCGTAACTATAGCCCTTTGTGTGGGTGGTAGATATAGTAGAAGAATGATTTTCATATTTCCCTCAGTTTTAAGGTGGAATAAAACATGACAGCCAAATTGTTATATCCCATAATATTCCACGCTTCCATTTGACACAAGACTTGTTACGTGTGACCCTCGCATTTGAAAGTGGAAAGATTCTACACACATTTACCACCTTTTTAGGAGGGAGGAAGAAAACATAAGTTTGATATATATATAATCTGTGGCATTCCCATGTCACAAGTATTCATTTTACGCATGCCCCTATACTCTCAGCCTTTATGTTCCAAAGGTCATCATCATCATCCTCAGGCAAGTATGGGCTACGGAGGTCCAACCAGATTATGCAATTTAGTTCTCCAAATACATCTCGCCACTGTAGACCAATACTAACAAGGTCTTGTTTTTCATTGTCTACCCAGTACATCCTAGGTCTCCCCCACTTTCTGAGGCCTTTAAGAACACTGTTCATTACCCTATTCGTTAATCTATACTTAAGCATAAGTGGAACATAATCAAACAAACGGAGTCGAAACATTATTCTGCTTAAAGCAGGTTGCCTACTCCTCTCCGTATCTCATCATTACTTACAAAATCAAACCACCTCTTGCCCAAGATACTGTGTAAACATCTAAAATCATAGCATCAAGTTTCTTTGTTATCTTGTTTACAAAGGGTCATAGTTACACTATCATAACTTATTCTAGAAAGAAATAAACTGTTATGCAAAACAAAGTTTAGTGTTTAGGTATATAATCCCATTTCTCCACACTCTCCTTAGATTCTTAAATGTTCCAGCCGCAATCTCTATTCGTCTGTTAATCTCATGCTGCACATCACCAGTATCTGCTACATAGCTCCCAAGTTAATTAAACTGCGTCACCTGCTCAAGAGTGGAACTGTTTAGATTAACTGAACCACAACCTGCCTGACCAATTTTCATCTCTTTTGTACTACTGCCATCTCCTCCACAGCTTAATGGAAGATTAGCATCATTTACCAAAATGGGAAAATCATCAGAATAATTTAATCAGAAATTTTCAGATCTCTTCACCATTTAAATCCAAAATCTTTCCTGTTAACCATATTCTTTATTCTATTAAGCACAATCATGTAAAGAACTTTACCTGGAATAGAAAGTAAGCTGCTACCCCTAAAGTTATCACAAGAACTGCGATCACCTTTTATCAGCTCTGGTAAAATCCTTAGGAACAATAATTTTATCGAAAAAGATATTCAAACTTTCAGGCATACATGTTGTAACTGAAATATTTTGATCCTTTCAGTAGATATTTCATCTCCCCCTGCGGATTTATGAAATTCAAGTTTAGAAATAGCTAAAATAACTTCAGACTGTGTTAAAGGCCAACGTTAAATCCAGTAATGCATCTATTCTCTTTACAAACAATGGACGAAGAACTAATCACATTATTTAGAATATCTCGGAAATATTCAACACATCTGTCCATCACAGAATCATCACCTTCACCTTGCCATGATTATCCCTCAATCTCTGTGTACCTGTCAGTTTCTTTCCACACAAGTCATTAAATATTAGGTACAACTTCCTGCTGTTGTGCTGTCTAAATGCCTCGTGTGCTTTATCAGCCAAGCTACCAAGCCAAAGATTCTTATCATCTGCTAACTGATCCTTTACACATTTATTAAGCTCTTTGTAATGCTTTCTCTTAGGACCAGTAGGCTATTGATTAAGAACATTTCTGCTATACTTTATTTCCAAAATAAACTCCAGTGCCTTATCACTCAAACAATTTGCCTCCTTTGCTCCTTTTTATACAAAAGAATATTGGTAGTTTCATGAAAACCTGTTTAAAAGAGTCCAATTCTTGCTCAATTTCAGTAGTAAGTAAACCATGGCTGTCATAATGACTAACCTATCATAGTAAGCTTTAGCTATAACAAGGTTTTTCAAAGTTTCAGTGATAAAGGTAATTTTTCTAACCTTAGCACAAACACTTCTAAGTTTAAGTTGTAAGACACTTTTAACAAGGTAACGGCTATCAATGGGCTTGCAAAGGCAGCCGTCCGTTGGATAAGAGTTAAGATGTCACCTCGTGTGCAAGACAGCAATACCCTGTGCACGATAAAGAACACGCTGGATGGCCTTAATGTGAGGCTACCATCTGTCTCCCAACAGCTGATCCAGTGGGTTCCAACCCCAACCTTCTCTTAGCTTTCAGGGTCCTTGTGACCTTCTCATTCAGCTCATTGTGTGCAAATACTAAAGTTTACTTCAATACCTCTCCAGTACTGTGCCAGTTAAAAATAGTAGATATGATATTGTACCATCTGATTTTTTTTACCGTTCTTCTTTCTCTTGTGTCCCCTTCTTCATCCACTCCGCTCTGCATAACTTCAATCACCACACCAAGAAACTTGCGTTTCTAGAATTATAAGGCCGTTATAAGCAGCAACGTTCTCCCATCATAGAGACAACAACGACACTGAGCACTCCAAACGAAAAAACTTGTTGAGCGCAATAAGCAATGACCTCCATCCTTTAATCCAAATTAGCTCTTCCAGAGTAGCGAGGATTAAATATAAAACAAAAATTAATATCTCCTAAAGCAGCTGATTGCCACAGAGGTCTGACAGTAGCCTTCCAGTTTATACGTAACAGTAGAAGGTCTGTGAAGAAGGCGGGACCTCAGCAGAGAAAAACAAAAAACAGCAACATCTCTAATTTATCCGGGGCTCGAACCCAACACTCTTTAATCAGTTGCCAAGCACACTTGAATGCTGGGGTCCTTGTTAAACAAAGATATTATTCCATATGTGCGCATTGTTGTATAATAGCGAGGCCAGCCAGCGCTCTTGACTAACAACGGTTAAGGTAAATTTTCTCCAATACTAATGTATAATAATAATTTATGAAAATTGCAGAAGTAGATTTTTCTTGATAAGTCAGTAGTTAATTTTAAACTTTTCTATAATATTCTTACATAATCTTGAGAAGTAAAATTCTGCATTTCATTTCTTTTTGTAAAATTCAATGAAAATATCAGATAATTAATAGGTACACAACTGCAAAGTAAGATGTCCAAACACATTGAAAGTTATCGGGAAAATAAGAATTATATTCAGCTGCTAAAGGTGGTGCTGCAAGCAATGATATTGAGTCGTCCGTCTATGCAACATCTATAACAGAAGGCCAGTGATCCCATTTATGACGTCAGTAAACGTAGTGCTATGATCTAGACAGTTATTTTTTTAGATTCTGGTATTATCACTGGTGACTGTTGTGCTAATCTTTATACTAATGTTTATCTATAAATATATTTTTTTTAGAATAAAAATCATTCGTATTAATTTGAATTATGATATTTGCAAATAAATATGAATAATTTTCTTTCTAAATAAAATATATTTGTAGATAAATATTAGTAAGAAATTTAGCACAAGAGTCCACAGTAATAATAAAAGAAATTAAAATATAAGAATTTTTAGATTAGGGGTTCTCAACGTAGGATACGCGTACCTACAAGGGGTACGCGGTAAAATATTTTGGGGTCCTATTGAGAGTTCAAAAGTCGCTAGATATATGTTATATACACAGTGTGATTCAAAACTCTTGAGCCAAACTATAAGGGGTGGTAAAACACACCTAAACAAGCACTTTTCGTTACACAATGCATGGTCGGAACTCAAGCAGTGAAGAGCTAGGGGTTAGCAGTTACTGTGTCAGGAAATGAAGAAACACAAGAATGACAGAAGAGGTTTGAAACAATTGCAGAAATTATAGAACAGAAAGTACAGAATTTTTTGAACAAATTACAGAAACTACTCAAAAGAGCGACCGCCAGCATTAATGCAGGCTTCACACCTTCCACTTAGTGATCGGCGTACATGGGCGAAACCACCAGGCATTTCTCGCACAGCGGCAATAGAAATCCTGGTAACAAGGTCCTCATTGGAATCGATGGGGCTATCGTAGATGAGACTTTTCATATGGCCCCATAGGAAAAAGTCCAGACATGAGAGATCGTGGCGGCCAAGCGATGGGACCACCCCGACCAATCCATCGTCATGAAAATGTTGCATCCAAGGCGTTCCGCACATCCATGCTGAAATAGGGTGGCGCTCCATCATGTTGGAACGTGTTTGAATATTTGCTCGAAAAGGGTTTAGTAATTCTGGCAAGACGTCTTGTAAAAATGCCAGTACGTTCTCCCTTTCAGTAGGGATGGCAGAAGGTATGGGGCTATCAAATGGTCATGGTGGATTCCAGCCCAAACATTTATGGATAAACGACGCCGGTACGAATGTGGACGTATGGCGTGTGGATTACTGGTGACCCACACATGTGAACTATGGGTATTAAAAATGCCCTCACGTGTAAAGGTGCATTCGTCAGTGAATAAGACATGTGCATCAAAGTCTGGTTGCGATGCAGGAACCACTGTGCAAAATCCACACAAGGCCGATAATCTACAGCTGTCAAGGCGTGCACCCACTGTGCATCGTACGGGTGTAATCGTTCGCCTCGTAGAACTCACCCAACCGTCGATTGGGGCACACGTACAGCATGGGAAATTGCTTGCGTGCTACATTCGGGATGATGTCCAACCCTACGTAGAATTTCCTCTGTAACACGTGGCGTTCTCACATTCCTTGCACACCCTGTATCCTGCAAGCTGCTGACAAAGGAGCCCGTTTCGCACAGATACCGGTGCAATCGCTGAAATCTTTTACGATCAGGCACGCGTCTGGTTGGAAAGTGCTCCTGGTACAATCTTTGGGCTTCCCTCTCATTCCCGTCCGCAGCTTCGTATATGAAATACATGTCCACCTTCTCCTGATTCATGAAACAATCCATCCGTTCTACAATTCATGGTAGAAATGACGACGAGTGCGAACACCAGCGCTTATAAGTGTTCACTGGAAAGCAACCTCTAGCGCTTCACCGCATGAGTTCCGACCATGCATTGTATGACGAAAAGTGCTTCTTTAGGTGTGTTCTATCACCCCTTAAAGTTTGGCCCAAGAATTTTGAATCACCTTGTATATATATATATGTTTTATTTTATTCCCATTGATATACTATAACTATAGTTTTATCTATCTATACAAGGGGTACGCCAATTGAATACACATTTCCAGGGGGTACGTGAAGCATAAAAGGTTAAGTACCACTGCTCTAGATGTTAGAAATACCTATGCTGACGTGATAACGTGGTCCGATGGCCTTATATTATATTAGGTGTTTATCTAAGCCGTTACGTTGGCTTCTCTACGCAAACGTTTAACGTGCCATATGAAAAATCTGGTCTCACTGTTTCATAAAAATATTTTCACAGTCAAATAGAGAACTCAGATCTCATTGCCGTCCCAAAACGAGTTTTATTTTATTATCTCGAGACAGATTGTATTAAAAAGAAAATAATGCAATCCTAGAAAAAAGAATATAGAAATATGTCGTTACAGAAGATGTTTTTAACATACGAATTTATCATTATCGATTTATTCATAAAAAACTAATGATATCAACCAAAACCATTTAGTTGATTTTATTACAGAAAATTTTTACATAATACTAAGATTTGTCTTCCTTGGCGCTACGCTATCTCTATGTTAGAACCAAAACATTTAATATAGTTGAAATAATTTGGTTTTAATAGAACACTTCATTTCTACTAAGATTTTAAGAAATAATACAACTACCACTCCAGATATAAAACAAAATAATAATTATTTAAATCTTTCTTGCTTAACAAATAACATTTCACAGAGTCTTGCAGAATTATCCAGCAGTGCATTTTTGTAGATACGTTACCGCTAAAGCTCGAAAGCCGTTAATGTGCACATTACCTAGCTAATCTGCAGATTAACTGATTTGCTACATTAACGTATGGAATCAAGAATTTTCCGCATTTTACCTAGGTAATGTACACATTAATGACTTCCGTATCGTTAAAGTTCAAAAGTTTGTTTCTCTCATAGTGGTGAATCTCTTGAATATGAATCTTCGTGTCACGTGATTCACTCGTCTGCATTATAAAAAACGCCCCGGATGAGCGGAGGCCAAGTGAGAACGAATCGGTAAAGTGATTCATTCTTGATAACGAATCACTAAAATGATTCGTTCTCACTTGGCCTGCTCATTTTGGGGGCGTTTTTTATAATTCGGACCACTGATTCATGTTGACAGAGGGATGACCCTGGTTTCAACTCTACTCTCGGACACTAGATAAATAACATTATGTTAATTTAAGCGTACAGAAACGTTCCTGTTGTTCCAGCAAAGATCTTATTTTCACTTTAACGAGTGCCTAGTAGGTAATGTGCAGATTATCCAGGTAATGTGCAGATTATCCATGTAATTTGCAGATTACCTAGATAATTTAAGAAATGAAACAATTTTCCGCACGTTAACGGATCACCCTAGTTAATCTGCACAATACCTAGATAATCTGTAGAATAACTGATTTCTGCACTTTAGCGGTAACAGATACATTCAATTATGTTAAAGAGTAGAAAATGATATTCGGTGATTTCGGTGCCAAGTCCAAATGTCCGAGTCAGTTCTCAACAAGCCGAAATTCAGATACGTCAGCGCTCAACCAGAGCAAAGAAGGCCAAAGAAAAATTTTGAAAATAGTTATTATCTTAATGCCCCCCCCCCCCAAAGAAAAGGAAAAATCAGTTACATGAATTCTTATTTGTTTCAAAGAAAGATAAAGTGACAGCATCTCTTTTGAGTAGGTAAATATCTCCTCTTATATTCCTTTGAGGTGAATACGACCTCAGTGGCCACTGCTGATGATTTAATTTTAATTTTAACTTTTTCTAACGCACCTAAAAAGAAAAGAATTATTTTAATTTTAAAATTTTCATTTTTTACTTTGTCACTGTAAAAAATTTATTTTCAGAAACTTTCTTTTGATATATGACTTGTAAATATCAAAACCCTTAAAACATGGGGGTTGATTTGTAGTAGCCTACAACATTGCAGAGGTCATCACTAGCTTTAATTTCAGATACAACTCGTTGGGGCAAACCCCTAAATATTGCGGTCACCTTTTTGAGGGAAAAGCGGCGAGATAAAATCAGGACTACTCTACGATGGTCCTCACATGGGAAGTTTCCGTTTAATTCGTAACTATGGCACTTTGTAACTTGTGGCCTTAATTCGTAAGTGTAGCGGTCGCTATAGTAGAAGAATGATTTTCATATTTCCCCCACTTTCAGTGTGGAATAAAACATGACAGCTAAATTGTTATATCCCATAACATTCCACGCTTCCATTTGACACAAGACTTGTTACGTGTGACCCTCGTATTTGAAAGTGGAAAGATTCTACACACATTTACCACATTTTAGGAGGGAGGAAGAAAACATAGGGAGAATCTGATATATATAATCTGTGGCATTTCCATGTCACAAGCATTCATTTTACGCATGCCCCTATACTCTCAGCCTTTATGTTCCAAAGATGATCATCGTCCTCGTCGTCGTTATCATCATCATCCTCAAGCAGCTATGGGCTACGGAGGTTCAACCAGATTACGCAATTTAGTTCTCCAAATACACCTCTCCTGAGCTATATCTGATGCATCTCGCCACTGTAGACCAAATCTAACAAGGTCCTATTTGACATTGTCTACTCACTGCATTCTGGGCCTCCCCCACATTCTGAGGCTTTTAGGGACACTTCATAATCCTATTCAGTAATCTATATATAAGCAAAAGGGGAACATGGGCAAACAAACGGAGTCTGTCTCTAAACGATATGCTGCTAAAAGAAGTTGCCGACTGCTTTCACTAGCCTCACCATTACTTTCAAATTCAAACCACCTCATGCCCAAGACACTGTGTAAGTATTTATATTCAAAAGCATCAAGTTTCCTGTTGTTTTCAAAGGGTCCAAGTTACACTTTCATAACTTATTTTACAGTGAATCAAACTGTTATACAATCTAATTTTAGTTTTTAGGTGTATAATCCCATTTCTCCACACTCTCCATAGATTCGTAAAAATCCCAGCAGAAATCCCTATTCGTCTGTTGATCTCATGTTGCTCATCACCAGTATCTGTTACATAGTTCCCTAGCTAATTAAAATGGTCACCTGCTAAAGAGTGGAACTCTTCAGATTAATTGAACCACAACCTGCCTGACCAATTATCATCACTTTAGTTTTTGTTTTCTATTTATCACCAAAACCTACTCTACTCCTAATCTCATCAACAGCTGTAATAAAAGAGTTCATCTCATAAGCATCATTTACCAAAAGGGTAAAATCATCACCATAATATAAATCAGAAATATTCAGATCTCTAGACCATTTAAGTCCAAAATTTTTCGCGTCAACCATATTCTCAATTCTTTTACCTCTGCTGAGTGGGACCTCAGCAGAGAAAAACGAAAAACAGCAACATCTATACTTTATCCGGGGCTCGAACCCAAGACTCTTTAATCTGTAGCAAAGCATACTTGAATGCTCGGGTCCATATTACCCAAAGATATTCTTCCATATGTGCACATCATCATCATCATCATCCTCAAGCAGCCATAGGCTACGGAGGTCCAGTCAGACCATGCAATTTAGTTCTCCAAGCAAGTCTGTCCTGAGAGTCCAAGTTGACACTGCACACAAATTCTAACAAGGTCCTGTTTGATATTGTCTGCCCACCGCATCCTAGGTCTCCCCTCTTTATGAGGCCTTTAGGCACACTGTTCATAACCCTATTCGCCAATCTATAATTATTCATACGATCAACATGGCCAAACCAACGGAATCTTTCTCTGCACAATATGCTGCTTAAAGGAGGTTGCAAACTCCTTTGTCTAACCTCATCATTAGCTACAAAGTTGAACCACCTAATGCCCAAGATACTGCGTAAGCATCTGGAATCGAAAGCATCTAGTTTCCTGTTATCTTGTTTACAAAGTTTCCAAGTTTCACTACCATAACTAACCCTAGAAAGAACCAAACTATTATATAGTCTAATTTTAGTCTTTCGGTATATACGCCTATTTCTCCACACTCTCCACAGATTCTTAAAAGTCCCGGCAGCAATCCCTATTCGTCTGTTAATCTCATGCCGCACATCACCATTATCTCTTACATAGCTCCCAAGATAATTAAACTGTAACACCTGCTCAAGACTGCAACCATTACGATTAACTGAATCACAGCCTGCCTGACCAATTTTCTTCACTTTAGTTTTCTCTCTGTTTATAACCAAACCTACTCAACTACAAGTCTCATCAACAGCTCGAATGAAAGAGTTCATCTCATCAACATCATTTGCCAAAAGGGCTGAATCATTAGCATAATCTAAATCAGAAATTTTCGTATATCCAGGCCACTTAAGGCCAGAATCTTTCCCTTGAAGTGAATTTCGCATAACATAATCAATAACCAAGTTAAAGAGAAAAGGAGACAGAATGCACCCTTGTCGAACACCAGAAGTAATGCTAAACCAATTTCTACAAGCCTTACCAACTCTAACACACGACTCAGTAGATATATAGTAGATGATAGAGAGCTTTCATTATGTTAACTAACTTGTCTGGTATACCATATGATTTCACAATCAACCACAAATTATGACGATCAACAGAGTCGAAAGCCTTTTTGAAATCAACAAAGCTAGCAACCAAATGTTTCTGAAACTCTAAACATTTCTCAAGAATCTGCCTAAGTGAAAATATCTGATCCACACATCCCCTACCACTTCTGAATCCACATTGCTCATCACGCCATTGCCTGTCAACCAGATTCTTAATTCTATTAAGCACAATCATGGAAAGAACTTTACCTGGAATAGAGAGTAGGCTGATACCCCTATAGTTATCAAAAGAACTGCGATCACCTTTTTTGAAAATAGGGATAACAATAGCTCTGGTAAAATCCTTAGGAACCATGCCTTTATCATAAAAGATATTCAGAATTTCAGTCATCTAAGTGGTAACCGAAACATTCCCAGCTCTAAGCATTTCCGTAGTAATTTCATCTACCCCTGGGGATTTATGAAGTTTAAGTTTAGAAACAGCCAGAATAACTTCAGATTGTGTTATAGGGCCAACACTAAAGCCACCAATGCATTTGTCATCATTGCAAACAATGGGAGTAGAACTAACCACATTGTTTAGAACATCACTGAAATTCTCAGCCCACCCAGCCATGACAGAATCCTCACCTTCTATAACCTTATCTTGTTTATCCTTCAATCCCTGTATACCTGTCCGTTTTCTACCACACAAAACATTAACTATCTGGTACAGCTCTCTGCTGTTGTGCTGTCTAACTGCTTCCTCTGCTTTGTCAGCCAAGCCTCAAGCCAAAGATTCTTATCAGCAGCTAACTGAACTTATACACGCTTATTAAATTCTCTGTAATGCTTTCTATTAGAACTAGTAGGATATTGATTAAGGACATTCCTGCAGTTCTTTCTTTCCGAAATAAGCTCAAGTGCCTTATCACTCAGATAATTCTGCCTCCTCTGCTCCTTTTTTCCTAAAAGAGTACTGTTAGTGTCCAAAAATGTCTGTTTAAAATGATCCCATTCTTTCTCAACTTCTAGTAAGCATATCAAGGCTGTCATAATGACTAAGCAACCTATCATGGTAAGCTTTGGCTATAACTAGGTCTTTCAAAGCTTCAGTATTAAAAGTAAATTTTTTAACCATAGCACAACACTTTTTAAGTTTAAGTTCCAAGACACTTTTAACAAGGTAATGATCAGATCCAATTTCAGCTCCCTTATATGACCTGGTATTCCTAACAGAACTAGCCCATTTGATGTTAATTAATATATAATCAATCATATTCTTATGCAGCCCATCAGGTGAAACCCACGTGTACTTATGTATGTCGCGGTGTTTGTAATAAGTGTTAGTTGTTCTGAAACCATTGAGTTTACTTACCTGTAGGAGACGTTGCCCATTGCCATTGCAGCTACCAATACCAAAAGGGCCTATTACTCCTCCCCAAAGGTCAGAGTCAGTACCAACTTTGGCATTGAAGTCACCTAGAACAAGGGTAATATCTCCTTTCTTGACAGAATTCAAAATATCCTGAATTTGTTCATAAAACCTATCCTTCTCATCCTCATCGGCATCCTCAGTGGGGGCATAACAGCAGATAACATTCAGGTCTTTAACGCTTGTCTGAAATTTTGCTGTAAGAAACCTTTCATTAATGCACTCATATCCTAGAAGAGCATCACTAGCGTGTCTGCTGAGAAGCAGACCCACGCCTTTGTGATGCTTATTGTAGTCCCTCCCTGAAAAGAGAAATTTAAGATTATTTTTAAGAATCTGACCTTTATCTGTCCATCTGGTCTCTTGCAAGCCGAGAATATCTAAATTATAATGGTGGAATTCTTGTGTGAGGACATCAAGAGATAAAGCTCTGTGCAGAGTCCTCACATTCCAACTCCCTATGGAGAGAAAATGGTTAGTTGGATGTTTAAAGAAGCCCTTGTATAGATATATAAAACTATAATATTAAATAATAAATACCCCCTCAAACAGCTGCTTGCCACAGAAATCTGACAGGAGCCGGTCAGTTTATATGCCATAGTAGAAGGTCTGAGAGGATGGCAGGACCTCAGCAGATAAACGGCATATACATCCATGCCTTACCCGGAGCTGGAACCCAGGTCCTTTAGATCAGTAGCCAAGCGCGCTAACCACTCGGCCATAAAACTATAGTTATAGTATAACAATGGGAATAAAATAAAACATATAAATATTGCGAATATCTTGCGATTTTTCAGCTCTCATGGCGTATCCCAAAAACTTTTATCGCGTACCCCACGTTGAGAACTACTAATCTAGACGATTCTTAGGTCTTAGTTTCTGTTATTATTACTGGTGACTCTTCTGCTATTTTTTATACTAACGTTTATTTATAAATATATTTTATTTAGAAGAAAAATCCTTCGTATTGATTTCCATTATGATATTTGCTAATAAATATGAATAACCTTCTTTCTAAATAAAACAAGTTTATAGATAAATATTAATTAAAAAATTAGCACATGAGTCCACCAGTAATAATTACAGTAATTTAAATATAAGAACTGTATGGACCAGCGGCTTTCAACGTGGGGTGCGAGTACCCATTGGGATACGCGGTAAAATTTTTTGGGGTTCGCAGTGAGAGCTCAAAAGTCGCTAAATATACTAACAAAGTCAGAATTTTATTTTTTTCCCATTGTTATACTATAATTATAGTTTTATCTATCTATACAAGGGGTACGCTAATTGCATACACATTTCCAGGAGGTACGTGAAGCATAAAAGGTTAAGAACAACTGCTCTAGATGTTAGGAATACCTATGCTGACGTCATAACTTGGTCCTATTATAAGGAGGTGTTGGCTCCACTACGCAAACGTTTAGCATGCCACATGGGAAATCCGGCCTTGGTTATTAAACAGCAAAGTTCAAGGTGCTGTTAAAATGAAATAAAAACGGTTTCCAATTATTCATAAAGACATTTTCACAGGCAAATAGAGAACTCAGATCTCATTGCCCTCCACAAACTTGAAATAAACGAGTTTTATTTTGTTAAGGTATATCGAGAGAGATTGCATTAAAAAGAAAATAATGCAATCCAAGAAAAATGAATATAGATATAACTCGTTAGAGAAGATGTTTTTAATTAATGAATTTATCATTAACGATTTATTCATAAAGAATAAATAATATCAACCAAAACCATTTAGTTTATTTTACTACAGGAAAATTTTATATATTAATAAGATTTATCTTCCTTTCCGCTACCCTATTTCTATGTTAGAACCATAACATTTAATATCATAGTGGAATATAGAGTATATGATATCGTATATTGAATATATATATATTGGTTTCAATATAACACTTCATTTCGGCTAAGATTTAACTACCACTTCTGATATAAAATTAAATAATACGTATTTTAATATTTCTACTTAACCAATAAGGAGAGTGGTAATACATTAAAATTATTCAGGATGTATCTTTGTAGATACATTAAACTTTATTAAACAGCAGAAAGTTATAATCAGGGAGTTGTGTGCCAAGCCGTTAACTCCGAGTCAGTTCTCGAAACCCGGAAATCATATACGTCACCGCTCAACTAGAGCAAAGAATGCCAAAGAAAAATTTTAAACATAGTTATTATACTTATGACCCGAAAAAAAAAGGAAAAACCAGTCAGTCACGTGAATTTGGTATTCGTTTCAAAGAAAAATAAGGTGCCTTCATTTCTTTTGAGTAGGTAAATATCGTCCTCCTATCTTCCTTTGAGGTGAACCCTGTTTCTACGTTAAGTTACGACCTCAGTGACCACTGGTGATGATTTAATTTTAATTTTAACTTTTTCCGACGGACATAAAAACATAGGTATTGTTTTAATTTTAAAATTTTCATTTTTTATTTTGCCACTGTAAAACAAATTATTTTCAGAAACTTTCTTTCGATATATGACTTGTAAATATCAAAACCCTTAAAACATGGGGGTTGATTTGTAGTAGCCTACAACATTGCAGAGGTCATCACTAGCTTTAATTTCAGATATAACTCGTTGGGGCAAACCCCTCAATATTGTGGTCACCTTTTTGAGGGAAAAGGGTGGAGGTAAAATCAGGAGTAGTCTACGACGGCCCAAACATGGGAAACTTTCGTTTAACTCGTAACTATAGCCCTTTGTGTGGGTGGTAGATATAGTAGAAGAATGATTTTCATATTTCCCTCAGTTTTAAGGTGGAATAAAACATGACAGCCAAATTGTTATATCCCATAATATTCCACGCTTCCATTTGACACAAGACTTGTTACGTGTGACCCTCGCATTTGAAAGTGGAAAGATTCTACACACATTTACCACCTTTTTAGGAGGGAGGAAGAAAACATAAATTTGATATATATATAATCTGTGGCATTCCCATGTCACAAGTATTCATTTTACGCATGCCCCTATACTCTCAGCCTTTATGTTCCAAAGGTCATCATCATCATCCTCAGGCAAGTATGGGCTACGGAGGTCCAACCAGATTATGCAATTTAGTTCTCCAAATACATCTCGCCACTGTAGACCAATACTAACAAGGTCTTGTTTTTCATTGTCTTCCCAGTACATCCTAGGTCTCCCCCACTTTCTGAGGCCTTTAAGAACACTGTTCATTACCCTATTCGTTAATCTATACTTAAGCATAAGTGGAACATAATCAAACAAACGGAGTCGAAACATTATTCTGCTTAAAGCAGGTTGCCTACTCCTTTCCCTATCTCATCATTACTTACAAAATCAAACCACTTCTTGCCCAAGATACTGTGTAAACATCTAAAATCATAGCATCAAGTTTCTTTGTTATCTTGTTTACAAAGGGTCATAGTTACACTATCATAACTTATTCTAGAAAGAAATAAACTGTTATACAAAACAAAGTTTAGTGTTTAGGTATATAATCCCATTTCTCCACACTCTCCTTAGATTCTTAAATGTTCCAGCCGCAATCTCTATTCGTCTGTTAATCTCATGCTGCACATCACGAGTATCTGCTACATAGCTCCCAAGTTAATTAAACTGCGTCACCTGCTCAAGAGTGGAATTGTTTAGATTAACTGAACCAAAACCTACCTGACCAATTTTCATCTCTTTTGTACTACTGCCATCTCCTCCACAGCTTAATGGAAGATTAGCATCATTTACCAAAAGGGGAAAATCATCAGAATAATTTAATCAGAAATTTTCAGATCTCTTCACCATTTAAATCCAAAATCTTTCCTGTTAACCATATTCTTTATTATATTAAGCACAATCATGTAAAGAACTTTACCTGGAATAAAAAGTAAGCTGCTACCCCTAAAGTTATCACAAGAACTGCACACACCTTTTATCAGCTCTGGTAAAATCCTTAGGAACAATAATTTTATCGAAAAAGATATTCAAACTTTCAGGCATACATGTTGTAACTGAAATATTTTGATCATTTCAGTAGCTATTTCATCTCCCGCTGCGGATTTATGAAATTCAAGTTTAGAAATAGCTAAAATAACTTCAGACTGTGTTAAAGGCCAACGTTAAATCCAGTAATGCATCTATTCTCTTTACAAACAATGGACGAAGAACTAATCACATTATTTAGAATATCTCGGAAATATTCAACACATCTGTCCATCACAGAATCATCACCTTCAACCACCTTGCCATGATTATCCCTCAATCTCTGTGTACCTGTCAGCCTCGTGTGCTTTATCAGCCAAGCTACCAAGCCAAAGATTCTTATCATCTGCTAACTGATCCTTTACACATTTATTAAGCTCTTTGTAATGCTTTCTCTTAGGACCAGTAGGCTATTGATTAAGAACATTTCTGCTATACTTTATTTCCAAAATAAACTTCAGTGCCTTATCACTCAAACAATTTGCCTCCTTTGCTCCTTTTTATACAAAAGAGTATTGGTAGTTTCATGAAAACCTGTTTAAAAGAGTCCAATTCTTGCTCAATTTCAGTAGTAAGTAAACCATGACTGTCATAATGACTAACCTACCATAGTAAGCTTTAGCTATAACAAGGTTTTTCAAAGTTTCAGTGATAAAGGTAATTTTTCTAACCTTAGCACAAACACTTCTAAGTTTAAGTTGTAAGACACTTTTAACAAGGTAACGGCTACCAATGGGCTTGCAAAGGCAGCCGTCCGTTGGATAAGAGTTAAGATGTCACCTCGTGTGCAAGACAGCAATACCCTGTGCACGATAAAGAACACGCTGGATGGCCTTAATGTGAGGCTACCATCTGTCTCCCAACAGCTGATCCAGTGGGTTCCAACCCCAACCTTCTCTTAGCTTTCAGGGTCCTTGTGACCTTCTCTTAGCTTTCAGGGTCCTTGTGACCTTCTCATTCAGCTCATTGTGTGCAAATACTAAAGTTTACTTCAATACCTATCCAGTACTGTGCCAGTTAAAAATAGTAGATCTGATATTGTACCATCTGATTCTTTTTACCGTTCTTCTTTCTCTTGTATCCCCTTCTTCATCCACTCCGCTCTGCATAACTACAATCACCACATCAAGAAACTTGCGTTTCTAGAATTATAAGGCCGTTATAAGCAGCAACGTTCTCCCATCATAGAGACAACAACGACACTGAGCACTCCAAACGAAAAAACTTGTTGAGCGCAGTAAGCAATGACCTCCATCCTTTAATCCAAATTAGCTCTTCCAGAGTAGCGAGGATTAAATATAAAACAAAAATTAATATCTCCTAAAGCAGCTGATTGCCACAGAGGTCTGACAGTAGCCTTCCAGTTTATACGTAACAGTAGAAGGTCTGTGAAGAAGGCGGGACCTCAGCAGAGAAAAACAATAAACAGCAACATCTCTAATTTATCCGGGGCTCGAACCCAACACTCTTTAATCAGTTGCCAAGCACACTTGAATGCTGGGGTCCTTGTTACCCAAAGATATTATTCCATATTTGCGCATTGTTGCATAATAGCGAGGCCAGCCAGCGCTCTTGACTAACAACGGTTAAGTAAATTTTCTCCAATACTAATGTATAATAATAATTTATGAAAATTGCAGAAGTAGATTTTTCTTGATAAGTCAGTAGTTAATTTTAAACTTTTCTATAATATTCTTGCATAATCTTGAGAAGTAAAATTCTGCATTTCATTTCTTTTTGTAAAATTCGATGAAAATATCAGATAATTAATAGGTACACAACTGCAAAGTAAGATGTCCAAACACATTGAAAGTTATCGGGAAAATAAGAATTATATTCAGCTGCTAAAGGTGGTGCTGCAAGCAATGATATTGAGTCGTCCGTCTATGCAACATCTATAACAGAAGGCCAGTGATCCCATTTATGACGTCAGTAAACGTAGTGCTATGATCTAGACAGTTATTTTTTTAGATTCTGGTATTATCACTGGTGACTGTTATGCTAATCTTTATACTAATGTTTATCTATAAATATATTTTTTTTAGAATAAAAATCATTCGTATTAATTTGAATTATGATATTTGCAAATAAATATGAATAATTTTCTTTCTAAATAAAATATATTTGTAGATAAATATTAGTAAGAAATTTAGCACAAGAGTCCACAGTAATAATAAAAGAAATTAAAATATAAGAATTTCTAGATTAGGGGTTCTCAACGTAGGATACGCGTACCTACAAGGGGTACGCGGTAAAATATTTTGGGGTCCTATTGAGAGTTCAAAAGTCGCTAGATATATGTTATATACACAGTGTGATTCAAAACTCTTGAGCCAAACTATAAGGGGTGGTAAAACACACCTAAACAAGCACTTTTCGTTACACAATGCATGGTCGGAACTCAAGCAGTGAAGAGCTAGGGGTTAGCAGTTACTGTGTCAGGAAATGAAGAAACACAAGAATGACAGAAGAGGTTTGAAACAATTGCAGAAATTATAGAACAGAAAGTACAGAATTTTTTTAACAAATTACAGAAACTACTCAAAAGAATGACCGCCAGCATTAATGCAGGCTTCACACCTTCCACTTAGTGATCGGTGTACATGGGCGAAAACACCAGGCATTTCTCGCACAGCGGCAATAGAAATCCTGGCAACAAGGTCCTCATTGGAATCGATGGGGCTATCGTAGATGAGACTTTTCATATGGCCCCATAGGAAAAAGTCCAGACATGAGAGATCGTGGCGGCCAAGCGATGGGACCACCCCGACCAATCCATCGTCATGGAAATGTTGCATCCAAGGCGTTCCGCACATCCATGCTGAAATAGGGTGGCGCTCCATCATGTTGGAACGTGTTTGAATATTTGCTCGAAAATGGTTTAGTAATTCTGGCAAGACGTCTTGTAAAAATGCCAGTACGTTCTCCCTTTCAGTAGGGATGGCAGAAGGTATGGGGCTATCAAATGGTCATGGTGGATTCCAGCCCAAACATTTATGGATAAACGACGCCGGTACGAATGTGGACGTATAGCGTGTGGATTACTGGTGACCCACACATGTGAACTATGGGTATTAAAAATGCCCTCACGTGTAAAGGTGCATTCGTCAGTGAATAAGACATGTGCATCAAAGTCTGGTTGCGATGCAGGAACCACTGTGCAAAATCCACACAAGGCCGATAATCTACAGCTGTCAAGGCGTGCACCCACTGTGCATCGTATGGGTGTAATCGTTCGCCTCGTAGAACTCACCCAACCGTCGATTGGGGCACACGTACAGCATGGGAAATTGCTTGCGTGCTACATTCGGGATGATGTCCAACCCTACGTAGAATTTCCTCTGTAACACGTGGCGTCCTCACACTCCTTGCACACCCTGTATCCTGCAAGCTGCTGACAAAGGAGCCCGTTTCGCACAGATACCGGTGCAATCGCTGAAATCTTTTACGATCAGGCACGCGTCTGGTTGGAAAGTGCTCCTGGTACAGTCTTTGGGCTTCCCTCTCATTCCCGTCCGCAGCTTCGTATATGAAATACATGTCCACCTTCTCCTGATTCATGAAACAATCCATCCGTTCTACAATTCATGGTAGAAATGACGACGAGTGCGAACACCAGCGCTTATAAGTGTTCACTGGAAAGCAACCTCTAGCGCTTCACCGCATGAGTTCCGACCATGCATTGTATGACGAAAAGTGCTTCTTTAGGTGTGTTCTATCACCCCTTAAAGTTTGGCCCAAGAATTTTGAATCACCTTGTATATATATATATATGTTTTATTTTATTCCCATTGATATACTATAACTATAGTTTTATCTATCTATACAAGGGGTACGCCAATTGAATACACATTTCCAGGGGGTACGTGAAGCATAAAAGGTTAAGTACCACTGCTCTAGATGTTAGAAATACCTATGCTGACGTGATAACGTGGTCCGATGGCCTTGTATTATAGGAGGTGTTTATCTAAGCCGTTACGTTGGCTTCTCTACGCAAACGTTTAACGTGCCATATGAAAAATCTGGTCTCACTGTTTCATAAAAATATTTTCACAGTCAAATAGAGAACTCAGATCTCATTGCCGTCCCAAAACGAGTTTTATTTTATTATCTCGAGACAGATTGTATTAAAAAGAAAATAATGCAATCCTAGAAAAAAGAATATAGAAATATGTCGTTACAGAAGATGTTTTTAACATACGAATTTATCATTATCGATTTATTCATAAAAAATTAATGATATCAACCAAAACCATTTAGTTGATTTTACTACAGAAAATTTTTACATAATAATAAGATTTGTCTTCCTTGGCGCTACGCTATCTCTATGTTAGAACCACAACATTTAATATAGTTGAAATAATTTGGTTTTAATAGAACACTTCATTTCTACTAAGACTAAGATTTTAAGAAATAATACAGCTACCACTCCAGATATAAAACAAAATAATAATTATTTAAATCTTTCTTGCTTAACAAATAACATTTCACAGAGTCTTGCAGAATTATCCAGCAGTGCATTTTTGTAGATATGTTACCGCTAAAGCTCGAAAGCCGTTAATGTGCACATTACCTAGCTAATCTGCAGATTAACTGATTTGCTCCATTAACGTATGGAATCAAGAGTTTTCCGCATTTTACCTAGGTAATGTGCACATTAATGACTTCCGTATCGTTAAAGTTCAAAAATTTGTTTCTCTCATAGTGGTGAATCTCTTGAATATGAATCTTCGTGTCACGTGATTCACTCGTCTGCATTATAAAAAACGCCCCGGATGAGCGGAGGCCAAGTGAGAACGAATCGGTAAAGTGATTCATTCTTGATAACGAATCACTAAAATGATTCGTTCTCACTTGGCCTGCTCATTTTGGGGGCGTTTTTTATAATTCGGACCACTGATTCATGTTGACAGAGGGATGACCCTGGTTTCAACTCTACTCTCGGACACTAGATAAATAACATTATGTTAATTTAAGCGTACAGAAACGTTCCTGTTGTTCCAGCAAAGATCTTATTTTCACTTTAACGAGTGCCTAGTAGGTAATGTGCAGATTATCCATGTAATTTGCAGATTACCTAGGTAATTTAAGAAATGAAACAATTTTCCGCACGTTAACGGATCACCCTAGTTATTCTGCACAATACCTAGATAATCTGTAGAATAACTGATTTCTGCACTTTAGCGGTAACAGATACATTCAATTATGTTAAAGAGTAGAAAATGATATTCGGGGAGTTGTGTGCCAAGTCGAAATGTCCGAGTCAGTTCTCAACAAGCCGAAATTCAGATACGTCACCGCTGAACCAGAGTAAAGAAGGCCAAAGAAATTGTTTGAAAATAGTTATTATCCTAATGCCCCCCACCCCAAAAGGAAAAATCAGACAGTCACGTGAATTCTTATTTGTTTCAAAGAAAGATAAAGTGCCAGCATCTCTTTTGAGTAGGTAAATATCTCCTCTTATATTCCTTTGAGGTGAATACGACCTCAGTGGCTACTGCTGATAATTTAATTTTAATTTTAACTTTTTCTAACGCACCTAAAAAGAAAAGTATTGTTTTAATTTTAAAATTTTCATTTTTTACTTTGTCACTGTAAAGAATTTATTTTCAGAAACTTTCTTTTAATATATGACTTGTAAATATCAAAACCCTTAAAACATGGGGGTTGATTTGTAGTAGCCTACAACATTGCAGAGGTCATCACTAGCTTTAATTTCAGATATAACTCGTTGGGGTAAACCCCTAAATATTGCGGTCATCTTTTTGAGGGAAAAGCGGGGAGATAAAATCAGGAGTACTCTACGACGTCCTCACATGGGAAGCTTTCGTTTAACTCGTAACTGTGGCCCTTTGCAAATTGTGGCCTTAATTCGTAAGTGTGGGTGGTAGATATAGTAGAAGAATGATTTTCATATTTCCCTCAGTTTTAAGGTGGAATAAAACATGACAGCCAAATTGTTATATCCCATAACATTCCACGCTTACATTTGACACAAGACTTGTTACGTGTGACCCTCGCATTTGAAAGTGGAAAGATTCTAGACACATTTACCACCATTTTAGGAGGGAGGAAGAAAACATTTGGAGAATTTGATATACCGTATATTTCCGCAGATAAGACGATAGTTGAATCATAAAAAAGGCCCCCAAAATCCGGGTCGTCTTATAGGACAGATGCAAAAAAAATTAGATTGAAATTTATATAAATTGAAACCATTATTACTTGTGATGAATGGCTTGTAAAGTGCATCTCGACGTGATATCCAGCTGTATGGAGTTGTCGACGCAGTCTTTTTGAGGAAACTGGCCTCTCGCGACCTACGTTCAAATCCGTACACAGTAGTTGACCGGTTTCTCTTTGCACATCGCACTATCACTGGAAAGTCCGGATTCTGGGTTGTGTTGGGTTGTTTTACCTCTGAGCAGCACTTTCTTGCACACCATGGGCTAAATGGCCAGGTCACATGGACCCCACAGGCTCAGAGAAGGTTGGGGGAGGGGACCCACTGGAACAGCTATTGGGAGACAGATGTTAGCCTCCCGTCAAGGCCATCCAGCGTGTTCTTTAACGTGCATAGGGTATGACTCTCCCTCACACGGAGCCACGCTTAACGTTCCATCCGACGGACGGCGGCTTTTCCAAGCCCATCGGTGTCCCCTACTGACCGTCGGCAGGGCAGGAATTTTGCGGAGAAAAATCTCAACGCTGACCCAGCTGGGACTCTCGAAACTGGGAACTACAGATTACGAGCCTGGCGCGCTACCGAATGAGCCCCCCCCCCCCCCCCCCCCCCCCCCCGATTCTGGAATATGGGCTTTCGCCCATTGTTGCCTTTTGTAGATGATGTCTTCCCTTTAAAATCCCATGCAGACATAGTTTTCTTTCACAATTTTTTTTTATTTTTTTTTGCTGTGTGTGTCTCTGTTTGCACATTTAAGCTATAATTGTCTGTACTTTTAGTCAAAATACTGACCTACATTTCTTCCAGAGGTGATACACACCATATTGAGGACAGTGGGGCATTATATCCATTGAGATTCACGTGATGTACACCCATCTTCCATTCAGTTGCGCATGAGCTTGTTACTTTATGCTTGGACAAGGCTTTTTTTTTTCTTTGTCTCAGGATGACAATTATCATATCACATTACATCCATCACTCCAGGACGCGGGTGGCTCAGTCGGTAGCGCGCCAGCCTCGTAATCTGTAGTTTCCAGGTTCGAGTTCCAGCTGGGTCAGCGTTGAGATTTATCTCCGCAAAATACCCCACCCTGCCCACGGTCAGTAGGGACACCGATGGGCTTGGAAAGGCCGCCGTCCGTCGATCGAACGCTAAACCGTGGCTCCATGTGTGGGAGAGCCATACCCTGTGTACGTTAAAGAACACACTGGATGACCTTGACGGGAGGTTACCATTTGTCTCCCAACAGCTGTTCTAGTGAGTCCCCTCCCCCAACCTTCTCTTAGTCTTCGGGGTCTATGTAACCCGGCCATTTAGCCCATGGTGTGCAAAAAAAGTGCCGCTCAGAGGTACAACATCCATAACTTTCACTTCATTCCTTACGCTGGCGTGCTTTTTCCTTATATATTTTGTGTGTTGTTTTTATTTTGACTTGGTGACTAAAAGTTTAGACACAGGTGAACGGAATTAAGGGAAAGTTAAGGATGTAATGTGATATGACATGTGTCATTCTGGGACAAAAACAAATACCCAAGTATAAATGAGCAAGCACATGAGCAACTGGATTAAAGGGTAAGAGGCATCGCGTTAATGTACGCAAATGAAGAAATAATGTTCCCACTGTCTTCAATATTGTGTGTGATCACCTCTGAAAGCAATGCACACAAAAGAAATCATGGCATATTATAATCAATAAAAAAATAAATACCCCCTTAAGCAGCTGCTGCCACAGAGGTCTGACAAGAGCCTGTCAGTTTATATGCCACAGAGGTCTGACAGGAGCCTGTCAGTTTATATGCCACAGTGGAAGATCTGAGAGGATGGCAGGACCTCAGGAGAAAAACGACACACACATCCATGCTTAATCCGGGGCTCGAACCCAGGTCCCTTAGATCAATAGCCAAGCGTGCTAACCAGTCGGCCACGGGACGGCTATTATAATCAATGGAATTATAAAAAAAATAAAATAAATATCCTCTAGGGCAGGGTTTCTTAAACTTTTTACACTCACGACCCCTTTTCACCCAATAAATTTTTACGCGACCCGGGCATACAGGTATATAAAATAGGTATACAAATCAAACATTTACTGATCATAAAGAAATTTATTTTAAAACAATTCTTTGGTATACATATAATTTTACCATTTATTAACGACGAAAGCTAATGAGATAGATGTGCTTGGTTATTTTTACATAAAGAATAAAATCTTGGCTGAATATTTGACACTACAGGACGTAGAGCATCTTCAACGTTTTTCAGAGTTGATCGATATTTTGATTTTACAATCGTCAATGCTGAGAACGCCGCTTCGCATAAATACGTAGTACAAAATGGGAGAAGTATGTTTAGGGCCATTTCAGAAATTGTTGGAAATTCTATCCATCTCACAATACAAAATTCATCTAACGATTTTTTAGGAAACCCAAGTTTTAAACCTGTGTCACTTGATAACTCGGCAAATTCTAATTAAACTTTTAATGCCAGATGACTGACGTTTATGATTTCAATTGAGTATGGTTTATGGACCCAACAAAGTTTTTTTAAATCAAAATTTGAAGGGAAGTATATCTGAAACTGTCTCCAGACACTTCAGATGATCAATTGTAACTCTTACAATTAAATATTTGGGAAGGTTATTTTCAATTATAAAATCATCTGTAGCTATAAACATTTCTAAAGAACAATTTTCCACCCTATTCTTCCATATGTTAACTTTTTTAGTAAAATGTTCAATTTTATCTTTTAACATAAATATGTTACAATATTTTCCTTGAAGCGACGTGTTTAAATCATTGAGTGTTTCGAAAATATCCAACAAATAACGCAGTTTTGAAAGCCATAAGTCATTATGAAAAAAATTAACAAAATCGGATTTCTGCTCAGTCAAAAATATAACAACTTCATCTTTCAATTTCAATAATCTGTTTAAACTTCGCCTTCTTGAGAGCCACCATACGTCTGCATATAGTAATATGCTTTTGTAATCGGAGTCCATATCTTTGCAAAGGTTTGAAAACAGACGACTGTTAAGGGCACGGCTTTTAATGAAGTTAATGATTTCGATAGTATCGCGAAGCACAACATCTAACTCTGGTGATATTGTTTTGGATATGAGTGCCTCTCGTTGAATCATGCAGTGAATAAAAGTGATATGTTCATTCCCACCAGCTTTAATTTTTGCTACAAATCCAACATCTGGCCCATCATTGCTCCAGCACCGTCTGTACAGACTCCAACACAATTTTTCCACTGTAAACCTTCATTTGTGAAAAATTCATCGACTTTAAGATATATATCTTCCCTTCTTGTGTGCCCTTCCAAAGGGCGACAAAACAATAATTCCTAATGCATGCTTCCTTCATAAACTTATCTTACATAAAGTAACAACTGTGCCATGTTAGAAATATCAATTGTTTCATCTAACTGAATTGCAAACTTTGGGCTGCCCTTAAGCCTGGTAATAAGCTGCTGGAATTGGTCTTTACTAATTTCAGAAATTCTTTTGGAAACAGTATCATTCGATAAAGGAATTTTTCGAATTTCATCCCAATACTTTTTCCCATGACGTATTTCTGACATTTTAATAGCAGCAGGTAACACGAGATGTTCTCCTATCGCGCAGGGCTTATTAGTTTTTGCAATTAAATAAGAAATTTCGTAAGATGCAAGTAAGCAGTACATTACATGCTTGATATTAAGATGTCGTTTTAGTTTGGCTGGTTTTATGCTCTCCGCAGCCAAAACTTCATTACAAATTAAGCAAATAGGCTTTTTTACACCATCATGATTATTAGAAGTAAATCAACATTCCAAAAATGATTCGATATATTTTCTTTTTCTTGTCAATTTAGGTGTACTACAACCTGGAAGCTAAGACTCTGCTGCATTGTGATCAGTATTTTTACCTCTTCTGTCTAAATTTATCCACTTATCCATAATCCAACTACAATCCAAAGATATACTGTTTTGAAACTTACATGCTGAGGAATGACTGTAGGAAAATAGTAAAAGTCTTTATTTTCCATAATTAAACTATTATGTTTTTATAAGAGCAGAAAACTTATATGTACAGACGAAACAATGCTAATCATATAATACAATAGTCTGTAATCCGAGCCGAGGTGTTTCTGGCGGCGTCATTGATATTGCGTGACGTGACGGCATGCGCAGTTCAATGTGCGCATGTTGTGTGTTGAACAAGGCTGCAGTGAAGTCGCGCTGCCAGAAACACCTCGGATTCATTACGCATGTCATTTTGAATTAAATTTTGGTCGTTGCGTGTTCATAAACCTTTTACTGTTGCCAAATTTTTCGCGACCCCCACATTCAGTTGCGCTACCCCATATGGGGTCGCGACCCATAGTTTAAGAAGCTATGCTCTAGAGCAGCTGCTTGCCACAGAGGTCTGACAGTGTAATACACCATAGTCGAAGGTCTGTGAGGATGGCGGAACCGCAGCAGAGAGACAACACACAAATCCATGCCTTAACTGAGGTTCGAACACAGGTCCCTTTCATTAGTAGCCAAGGGCGCTAACCACTCAGCCACACTATCATTAAAATTTTACTTCTAAACTAATAATTTTTCATCAGTGTAATTGTTAGGGCCGCATGATGAATAATGTTGGAAACCCCTGTCTTGGTCTTGGTCAACGAAACTTTTCACACACAACACTGAATCCTCACGATCTTTTAGGCTTTTATACTCTGTTTCAGGAGGGAACTTTTATATTCTGTTTCAGGAGGGAACTTTTATATTCTGTTTCAGGAGGGAACTTTTATACTCTGTTTCAGGAGGGAACTTATATATTCTGTTTCAGGAGGGAACTTTTATACTCTGTTTCAGGAGGGAACTTTTATACTCTGTTTCTTTGACGGACTCTTGCCATGCTATCGAGTGGCAAGTCTCCCTAAAAGAATTTTTTGTCCAATCGTTGCTTATTTACGCCAAGAAATGCAAGATTTTATGTCTGAAAATGTATCAATCCTCAACTCGTTAGGGAGCTTTTACGGCAAGTGTTTTGTATCTGTAATAAAATATGGTTGCAGTCGCCAAACCTCTTCCCAAAAAGGGGCTAGAAACCTAGAATTTTGTCAGAAGATTACGAGTAACACGAGAATGTACAGTGCAAAATATAAACTCGATAGGTTGAATAGGTGGTTAGAAATCGCTTTTTGGATAAAAGATTTTACTTCTTCTTTTTGCACTCGTACTTCTTCTCATTCACAAATTCTAAGAAAAAGCCACGTACTCTTATCAGATCCTTCATATTTCCAAAGATATTATATTAAGGCTTCCCACTGCAAGTAGAAACCTGATTTTTTTTCATCCAACGTAGAGTCACAAAAGGGGAATACTCGTATGCAATTTGGGAACCTTCGAACAAGTAACTCGTGAAATTCAGGGGACATTATTCACTTTCGATAACGAACGAATTTTCGTAGAAACGAAACCACTGGTGGGGCGAGGGTAGCTCAGTCGGCAGCGCGCCAGGCTCGTAATCTGTAGTTCCCAGATTCGAGTCCCAGCTGGGTCAGCGTTGAGATTTATCTCCGCAAAATTCCCCGCCCTGCCCACTGTCAGTAGGGGACACCGATGGGCTTGGAAAGGCCGCCGTCCGTCGTATGGGACGTTAAGCCGTGGCCCCGTGTGCGGGAGAGCCATACCCTGTGCACATTAAAGAACACGCTGGATAGCCTTGACGGGAGGCTACCATCTGTCTCCCAACAGCTGTTCCAGTAGGTCCCCTCCCCCAACCTTCTCTTAGTCTTCGGGGTCTATGTAACCCGGCCATTTAGCCCATGGTGTGCAAAAAAAGTGCCGCTCAAAGGTAAAACAACCCAACCCAAAGAAATCACTGGCTATGAGAGTGTGCGCTGACGCCAGCAACGACATGAACAACACAGAGCAATTCCTCTAGTCCCTAATATACCAATATAAGAGAAATTATGCTTCGTTTTGTACTTCGAAATATTCCGAAATTAAAAAAACATTTTTAATTGCTCACTTCCATAAAGTATACATATTAATAATGTACATTAGAAAAAAGTGCTTATTTCTCTCATAAGGTGTGGAACTATTTGATATGGCGAAATTACATCTGTGAATTGTTCTTGCAAGAAATCATCTGGGTGTTCTCTTTCAGTGGTTGATTGCTTTCTTTGATCTTCAAATTTTAGGCTTCATCTTTATCTGGAACTGAATATAGTTCTTTTATGCCTAAATACGTCTTTTGCTTAGCTGTCAGTTTTACTTAGTATTGCCAGTATATTAATTGGTAACTCAATAGCAATACTTAAAAGCACTGGAATAAAATATTTTACATAAATGAATTAAATTTTGTATATCTTATTTGTTTGCGACCTACTACTAATAAAACTCATGATAATTCGCAAGATGTTTAGCATATCCATTAGTTGAAATAATAGCAGACATGACGCAGTGTAGGGCCCTCAGCCGCCATCTTGAATTTTTCTCCTGCATGACCACAAGTCTGTAACGTTTATTTTTTTAGCAATATGCCATAGTTCAAATTATTACCTGCGATCAGATTTTTTTTGTTCTTAGGCTTTTATGAAGTGCGGAAAGAAGGATTGTTGTTTAGTTCTAAGTTCTGGTTAAAATAGTTGTATGGGATGAGATTATTTTGTTCAGGGGTTTTGTAAAGTGCGGAACGAAAATGCGTTGTTTAGCAATGTACATTATTATTGAAATATTGTTTCGATGAGATTATTTAGTTTCGAAGGTTTTTTTTTTTCAAATTTCGGAACTTAGGTTCCTGTTTAGTGATAGGTGCTGGTTAAATAACTGCGTGGAATGATATTATTTGACTACGGATCTTTTTTTTAAGTGCGGAACAAAAAATAGTTGGCTCCCTTGAAATTATTTGTTTTTTTTTAATATTATTAATATTATTTATAAGTGCGGAACAAAAAATAATTATTTCCGTTGAAATTGTTTCTGGTGTTGTTTTCATTTAAGTGCGGAATAAAATAATAGTTGTTTCAGCTGTAATTATATCTGGTATTGTTTATAATTAAGTGAGGAACAGAAACGTTTTTTTCCGTTGAAACTCTCTCTCTGTTTTTTAAAGTGCAGAACAAAAAAAGTTTTTTCAGGTGAAATTATTTCTGGTGTTTTCTAAAGTGCTGAACAAAAAATAATTGTTTGCATTGGAACAATTTCTAGTGTATTTTTAAAGTTCGGAATAAAATAATAGTTGTTTCCGTTAAATTTATATTTTGTATTGTTTTTATTTAAGTGAGGAATAAAAAAGTTGTTTTCGTTGAAACTCTTTCTCGTGTTTTTTAAAGTGCAGAAAAAAAAATAGTTGTTTCAGTTGAAACTCTTTCTGGTGTTTTCTAAAGTGCTGAACAAAAAATAATTGTTTCCGTTGAAACTATTTCTGGTGTTTTCTAAAGTGCTGAACAAAAAAAATAATTGTTTCCATTGAAACTATTTCTGGTGTATTTTTAAAGTTCGGAATAAAGTAATAGTTGCTTCAGTTGAATTTATTTCTGGTATTGTTTATATTTAAGTGAGGAATAGAAAAAGTTGTTTCCGTTATAACTCTTTCTGGTGTTTTCTAAAGTGCTGAACAAAAAGTAATTTTTTCCAACTAAAAATTATTTCAGGTGCATTTTTAAAGTTCGGAACATAAAAAAAGTTCTTTCTGTTGAAACTCTTTCTGATATTGATTTTATTTAAGTGCGAAATAAAAAAAGGTTGGTTTTTTTTTAAACAATTTATGGTGTCTTTTAAAATGCTGGAAAATAAAACAGTCTTTTCCATTGAAACACTTTCTGAGATTTCGCTTTCAAAGTACAGAACTAAAGTTCTGCACTTTGAAAGACAGAACTAAAGTTCTGCAGAACTAAAGTTCTGCACTTTCAAAGTACAGAACTAAAGTTCTGCACTTTGAAAGCGAAACATAATTAGCGATACATAATATGAAGTTGTGCATTTTTTAAGTGCGGAAACATAGTTTTGTGTTTCACAATATGCGTACATTGTTGCGAAAAAATTCGTATGTTTATTTCGTTTAGTGCGAAATCAAAATAATGCATTCTTAAAGTTATATATTTACTGATAGGTATGCTACAATTACTATACTAAGGTAGAAGCTTACTTTAAAAGTTGGAAACAGAAAGGACTACTTTACTGTTTGATCTTTATTTCGCGCCATTGGACAGATTTTGAAGTGAAAAAAAAGAATATTGTGGCTCAGGACCTTACAATGCACTACTGCCAAAATAGCATATCTGAAATAATGCATCTCTTAAAGTTCTTTTATGTCAGTTAAATTAACGCCAACATAACGAAATAATTCATATTTTCGTGCAAGGATCTGTTTGAGGGGTATATCATTTATTTTTTAATTAATCTAAGCTTAGTTAACAACAAATAACACATCAACAGAACAGTGTATTCGTGAAACACCAGAGCAGCTTAAACGGCGCTGAAAATCGAAACACTTAATAAGACCTGTCATTTCACCTTTATGCCAAAACTTTAACTTCCAATCCCTCCAAACATATTACCACCGCTTTCCGTAACGCAAGTAAGGAACGCCATCCGCTCCTTTTCAATATATGTATATAAATACATGCATTTCAACATCCCTTGTTCCCTAGTGTTCAGAAACCTACGAAATATTACCGTGCAGAAAATGCCTCTCCTTCCGATCCAATGCATCAAATTCTATCCGCTGCGTTTTCTTCTTCTTATTCGGAGACGCAACATCCGTCAGCCTCCTCTTGATCTTCCGCAGCGAAGCAAGACTCTCCGAAATCCCGACGAAAACCGAATCTACTGAAGAAGAAGAAGAGCTTCTCCCGTAACTCCAACGAGTTGGAATTGAAAAATATTCGCTGTCTATATATATATACAATTTTGTACGGTCCATCTGACCTCTCTATCTCTGTCTCTTTCCTTGCTCCCCTTTCTCTTTTGCTTTTGCCTCGTTTCTTCCGAAGTCACTCGAGTTGAGGTACAAGAATTCTCCACTGTTCGATTCCCTTCGCTTGCTGCACTACACCCACACAACCCATTTCCCCCACCTCAGCAGTACCTTTACCTCTGAGGCACACAACACACGTCAGAAAGTGAAAAATAAAAGAGGATCGATATTACCCACTTTTGGTTGTCCTATCATCGGTTTCGGCGGTGCCACCCACTCGTGAGTAGAGGAGCTATTCTCTGGATGACAACGAAAGGCTTGGCGGGAAAAGGGGAAATAATAAGCGAAACATAAAAGGAGGTGGATTTTACATGCATGATGACTCTTCGTTTTTTGTTTGCATTCAATTTTCTCTTCGGCGATTCGCTTCGTATTAAAGTGGTATCACCAGAGTCGTTTCATGCAAAGAAGCAAAAACGGTTCTCAAGAATCTTGTATCAAATCATATTCGATATGAGTGTTGTCGTGGTTATTCTGATGTAAGGATCGGTGGTCTATAAATTTTCCTTAAATTAAAAAGTCATTATTTTTTTTTCTGGCTGATACAGAACTCTTTGCTTTAATTCTTACTTTGTAATCATCCAAAGTATATCCGGCTACAATTATAATTTTATCAGGTCTCTGTTTCCTAAATGTCACTGAGTTCGACCCAGTAAACTTTCACCAAATGTCATTGAGATAGACACGTATTTTCTCCAAATGTTATCATTTCTTGACCAAATATTACCATTTTTAGCCAAATAGATCCATTTCTAATCAACTGTTACCTTTTCCATTTTCCCTATTTACCACCAATTACAACCCACGAAGCTTCCTACAAGAGTACTGACTGAGTTTTATTGTTGCCGTTTTGGCGGATTTTCAGCTAGATCTGGGGAATTTTGATAGCATTTAGCGACAAAACTATTTATTTAACGTCCAGCGGAAATATAGCTGAAAAGTTCAAGAAACCAAAGATAAATTTATTGTCTTTCACAATTCCTTTTCGCCTTCATGATTTCGAGTTGGGTTTTTTTACCTCTGAGCGGCACTTTTATGCACACAGTGGGCAAAATGGCCAGGTCACAAGGACTCTTAGGACTCAGAGAAGGTTGGAGAGAGTGGACCCACTGGACAACTATTAGAAGACAGATGGTAGCCTATCATTGGGGCAATCCAGCGTTCTTTAACGTGTACAGGCTACGGGTCTTTCGTACTCAGGCCACGGCTTCAAGTTCCATCCGACGGACGCATTTCCAAGCCATCGGTGTACCCTAATGACCAAGGGCAGGGCAGGATGTTTTGCGGAGATAAATCTAAATGCTGGCCCGCCTAGGAACTGAAGATTATGAGCTTGGCGCGCTACCGACTGAGTCACCTTCGCCCCTCATCCCCCCCGATAGGAGACCACCTTGTCGTGGTGGGGGGCTTGTGGCCCAGCAACCGGTCGAAGACTCTGCTGACTGGTATGGGCCTCGGTTGGACAGATCCAAGACCAACCGAGGTCGAAGGCATTGCTGATCGGTTTAGTGGCCCGGTTGGACAGTGCCAAGACCTCAAAATCAGGTGCTCAGTGGAGCAGTTCAAGGGCCCTGCCGAACGGATTTGGTCCCCTAGTAGGCAAGGACCCTTTTCAAAATCTGGGTCCCACTATGAGTCTCCACCCGGGTGCCGAGCGAACTTGGATCTATATATCCTTGTTCATGGCTAACCGGGGAACAGAGTAAATTCCAGGTTTTGACCGATGGATGAACTTTCCTTCTATAGGACTGCTCGCCATACGATTTGTTGGGGATGAGATGCATCTATATGGTGTAGCCTTGCCCCCGACAGTAGATAGTCACGGCTTTACATAACTTGGTAGTGTCGAAAGACGGAACCGGGGATTGCCTGGTTGCTGTGTTGTGCAGCAGCAAGTAAAGTATTGTTAACTCAAATATGGGAACTTCAGATTACGAGCCTGGTGCGCTACCGACTGAGCCAATTCTCACTCCCCAAATTTACGCTGGAAACTCCTGTCGTGGCCGTACAGTATATCTCCCGTGAGCTCAACGTATGGATATCCTTCCTACTCATCCATCGCTTAACGCCCATCTGATGGAAAGTGTCCTTATTCAGCTGAAATATTTTTTTTCTCATCAAAGGTAAGATGGATTAAAAAGAACCGGGGTTTGTCGTGGTTGCTGCGTCGTGCAGCAACATAGAAAGCATTGTCCGCCCCTCATGATTTCGAAGTTTAATACGTTGACAGGTTGACCGATGGGCTTGGAAAAGCCGACGTCCGTCGGATGGGACGTTAAGCTGTGGCCCCGTGTGCGGGAGAGCCATACCCTGTGCACATTAAAGAACACGCTGGATGGTCTTGACGGGAGGCTACCATCTGTATCCCAACAGCTGTTCCAGTGGGTCCCCTCCCCCAACCTTCTCTGAGCCTTCGGGGTCTATGTGACATGGCCATTTAGCCCATGGTGTGCAAAAAAGTGCCGCTCAGAGGTAAAACAACCCAACCCTTTTTATAGTTTTCAGTTTCCATCACTGAACCATACGTTTCAAGGGAGAATGTGAAGTGACATACTGCAGTTAAAAGTTGATCTTAGAAAATTCCTCAAAAAAATAACTCGTCTGTGCAGAAGTTTAGAAATAATTTGTTGTAAGAACTATTGTTGTTTCTCCATGGTTAACCATGCAGATGAAATGTGAAGGAAATTGTGGATGCTAAATATCAGTTTTGTTGCTGCTCATAGTGGCAAGCACGGTGATCTGTAGCCTTATCACAACCGAGGAGTTAGCTTTTATGAACTGTGCTTCTCGTTTGGAACTTAAACACGTGAAAGAACCTAACACAAAAATATAACTTAAAAACAATAACATATAACATCAAAAACGTGAAAGCACCTAACATATTTTCAGGAGCTAGTGGATTCCACTGTGGCATCCGCTAAATTTTTTCAGCTGATGCTTTAGTTATTTTTGAAATTGTTTCTGTAATCAAATTATATCTTATCTACTTAAAATTGTACTTTTTGACATGTAATAAATAAATACCCCCTCAAGCAGCTGCTTGCCACAGAGGTCTGACAGGAGCCTGTCAGTTTATATGCCATAGTAGAAGGTCTGTGAGGATGGCAGGACCTCAGCAGAAAAACGACACAAACGTCCATGCCTTCCCCGGGGCTCGAACCCAGATCCCTTAGATCAGTAGCCAAGCGTGTTAACCACTCGGCCATGGGACGGCTTTTCTGTACTTACATTTAACTGTATATAAATCATTGAGATAGAAGTCAAAGTTTCTGCATCATGTAAAATTCCTCAAATGAACCTTAATTTCAAAAGGCAGTTGCCTCTGATTGTGTTTGATAAGTGTATTACTCTAACGCAGGCGTGTCCAACCTTTTGATTTCTCTGGGCCACATTGTGTGAAGATTTGACCTCCCTGGGCCACACTGAGTGAAGATGAATTGTTTTGGGTCGTACATAAAATATGTAATATAGGCAATGTATATGAATAACAAAACTTCATTTATTTTCTTATGTTTTTATTATAAAATTAAAAAAGGGCAACATAAAACTAGTGGGATATCAAAACTCGCTGAAAATCACATAATCATGTTGAAAGCTTATGTCGTAAACATGTAAATTTTGCGATTTTCTGGGCCGCATTACTAGCTGTCCTGGGGTATAAAAAACTAACTATAATATGTCCTGGGGTATAAAAAACTAACTTAATATATATAACTAAGGGTATAAAAAATTATCTCTCAAGCAGTTACTTGCCACAGAACTTACTTGCCACCTACTTACTTGCCACGGGGACACGACTGCTCGTTGAACTTTACTTGCCACGGGTAATCCTGCTCTAACGTAAAGTTTATGCAATGAAATAAATCAGGTGAAGTTTTATTCGTGACATCAGATATTTTTGATGAAAAATTCATCGAATAATATTTAAAAACTATTCGTAAGAGTTTATTTATTCAATACCTGGAAAGAAACATAAAAAGATCCATATTCTTACTAAGTGCCTATTTATTCACATCTTTATATGTATGCAAGAGTTAGTATTTTTTATTTATTTTTGGCGACATTTTTAAATCCCTGATGACTTCTGGGGGATTAAATAATTCTGGGGGATTTGAATAAGCATTTAGTTGCCTTTAGAAAACGTTACTGGCAACACTGCTGAGTCCAAACTTTGAAGAGTTCTCCAAATGCCGTTCAGTCCGACTGCGACGTGTTCGTGATTGAGTGAATAAAGTTGGTCATTAGATGAACCACCATCATTACCTAATGAGATCACCATTTTCTCATGAGTCATAGTTTAACGTACCATGTGACAGAAGATGACCTCTCCAAATACATCGATGTCCCCCTTTCTCTAGGAAGACTTGGGACATAGTTTATTTTACCCCTTAGAGACATTTTTGCACACAATGGGCAAAATGGACAGGTCACTAGGATTCCTAGGGCTCGGAAGAGGTTGGGGGAAGGAGACCTACTGGATAGCTATTAGATGACAGATGGAAGCCTTCTGTCAAGACCATCTAGCGTGTTATTTAACGTGCATAGGGTAATGGCTCTCCCTCACACGGAGCTACAGCTTAATGTCCTATCCTACGGATGGCGATCTTTCCAAAGCATCTGTTCCCCCTTTCTGACTGAGGGCTGGGGCTAACGCTTGCTCAGGTGGGAGTCGAACCTGGAGCTGCAGATTACGAGCCTGGAACCCTACCTACTGAGCTAGCCTCCGCACCTTCACTGGGAGCAGAACGGAAGTAACGGAAAATATTTCAACGCAAACACAATTGGGAATCGAACCTGAGATTCTTATTGTGAGCCTCTTGTGCTCCCACTAAACTAATCTCCTTTAATATTAATAGGTGAGATTTATCTCCACAAAACTCCCCACCCTGCCTCGTTCAGTAAGGGATACCGATAGTCTTGGAAAGGCCGCCGTCCGTCAAATAGGATGTTAAGCCATGGACGGAAGAACCATGCCATGTGCACGTAAAAGAACATTCTGGATATCCTTGATGGGAGGCTACCATCCTTCTCCTAACAGTTGTTCAGTGAGTCCCCTTCCCCTAACCTTCTTTGAACCTTTGGGGTTCTTGTGACCTGACCATTTAGCCAATGGTGTGCAGAAAAAGTGCGGCTCAGAGGTAAAAATAACAACAAAATCCCTGGATAGGACTCTGCTCGAACAACTTTTGAACAAATTAGATCAGAGAAATTTAACATTATTTTTAATAATCCGACCTACACTGGGACAATCGGGTCTTGAAAGTATGGAATATTCAGTTTGTACCGCTGGAATTCTAGCATTAGAGTAATTTAATATCTAGACATTTCAAATAACTGCAGAAAGGAACGGCTAGTAAATTTCTTGAAAAAAAAATAGTTGTGAAAAGTGGAATCAAAAATATCAAACAGGTACCTAATGAGAAAAATAGAAATGGTTCCCTGCCCGCTAGTACCTTAAGCCCACAGTGCTACAATAAACTTTGGACACGGCTTATCCTTTCAGAAAAGCAGAGAAATTGGCCTGCCGGAAACAAACTACTCCAGTTTGGGATTGTCCATATCCCTAGAAGAAATGATTCGTACTCCTGCATGGCTACTGATCAGGATAAGACATGGCATCCTGTTATCTATTCATTTTAGAATTGGTAACCCATAAATAAATAGGAAACTCAGATGTAGATTTTTAAACAAAAAAAGTCGAAAGTGCTGTGATTTGGAAGCCAGATATTAGTAAATTGAAATAAATTGGTGAAAATTTTTGGTTTCGTCCTGAGCGGAATCTTTTCTCATTCAGGGCAAAACCATTTATTTTTTCAGCAAATTATTTCAAGTGTTGCTTGTCAATGGAATATTTCCTTGATGATTTATTACTGAATAAGTAAATCGAATTTGATTTTATCTTACAGAATTCACTGCGGAAAATCCAAAAGAGACAAGCCGATCCGTGATAACTAAGGGTATAAAAAATTATCTCTCAAGCAGTTACTTGCCACAGAAGTGTGGGGCGGGATTGACTCAGTCGGCAGTGCGACAGGGTTGAAATCTTTAGTTCACACGTTCGAATCCCAACTGTGCCAGCGTTGAGATTTACCTTCGCAAAACCCCACGCTTCCTCGGTGAGAAAGGGGATACCGATGGTTTTTGAAATGACGCCGTTCGTCGGATGGGACGTTAAGCCGTTTCTCCGTGTGCAGAAAAGCGGGGCATTGACGGGAGCCACTGGAGCAACTATCCAGTGGGTCCTCTTCCCCGAACTTTGAGCTCTTGGGATCCTCGTGTCCCGTCCATTTAACTCATTATGTGCAAAAAAAAACACCACTCAGAGGTAAAACAATCCAACTTAACCCAAGCCTTAGCAGTCTGATAAGAGCTTCTTATTATAATACGCTTTAGACGAGATCTGTGAGAAACGCAAGATCTCAGTAGAAAGACATTAGAGACTGCCTCCTTATCCGGGGTTCGAACCCGTTCCCATTCAAGCACAGAGAAGTTGGGTTAGTTCACCTTTGAGCTGCACTTTTTTTCACACAATGATCCAAATGGCCAGGGTGCAAGGAATCCAAGGGCTCAGAAAGTTTGTGGGAATGGAACTCACTGGACAGTTGTTAGGAGACGGATGGTAACTTCTCGTCAAGGCCAAGAAGCGTGTTCTTTAAAGGACCACAGGATATGTCTCTCCCGCATAAGATGCCACAGATTATAGTCCCATCAGAAGGACGACGTCATTTCCAAGTCCATAAGGTGTCCGCTACTGACCGAGGGCAAAGCGGGGAGATTTTCGAAGATAAATCTCTACACTGACCTAGGTGAACTTTAAAATGAGAATTTCAGATTACGAGTCTGGTGCACTACCGATTCTATCCCCACCCCCCAGAAAAACATACTCACCACTAGGTCCAAGACTTATTGTATATAAACTTATAGTCTTAACCTCTGCTATAAACTAATACCTTATAATCACCACGATTTAACTGAGAGGGATACTGAACTTCGTACGACACATTTTCTATCCGAGTTATTGGTCTCCTTCCAAACTTTCTTTTACGGATATTTTCAAAATTCGAGATAAAAGTAGAAATTCTGCAGCTTTGCAAAATTCTTGTTGATTAATTAAAATTTCAATTTGAACTTCTCCGTTATGAATTGCATTAGCTATTGGAGTAATAAAAGACTCTATTATATCGTTACACTTTTTTCCCTAATTTACTATGCATATTTTTCCTGAATATCAATTAATAATGATTTCGAAATTAATGAGTAATATTCATAAAATTCATTAACTTCATTTGCCTCTTTTTCAAAACACCAAATAAAAATCACTGTCATCCATAATTTCATTAAAATATTTATGCTCATCTCAAATTGCATTAATAGTTTCGCCATTCTTAAACAGCTATTTAAAATTTAGCGAAAAAAATTTCATTAAACAATTATTATTTACCTTACTGGTCATCTTTGTATGCATATTCCTCAATTTTTACAAATCACTCCTTAAAAGCGCCGTCTGTTTGTTTTATACAGTTTACTTAATTTCCACTTTTAATCAATTGAATTAATGAGCCCATTAATTAGCCAAGAAATTAATTTTCTTTCATTACCGCAGTTTTACTTTGGATTTGTTCATTAAAACTTTCGTTATATTTATAAGCGGTTCGAGAGTAAAATTAGCAACCATTTGTCTCAACACTTGTCGATTAATTTTTTTTCTTGACGAACTTCCTCAAATTTACTGGTCATTTTGAGCTGTTGCTATTATTAGGTGCAAAAAAAATCATTAATTAGTTTTAGATACCGATATTGGGTTGCAGTGCAAAACGAAAAATCAGTTTTAATTTATGTGGCAAATAAATGTCATTGACATCAACTATAGTATTTCCCAGCATCGATTCAAAATTTCAAATCACAATCTTGCAGTCCCGAAGGTTGATTCAGAAGTCAAGCAATCCGCATTGAATATTACAAAATGCTTCCGGTCACTTACACGTTATATGAATAGAAAGATCACATTCAGATCTCCCTAACTATGAAAATAAGCATTTTACAGGAAAATATCACTGCAGATTAATTGAAGATCTCACTCAAATCTTTCTAACTCTCGATTTTGAACAGTATTCGTGCGAAATTTGAAAGGTTATGGAATCTGAAGCATTTAAAAGCAGCATCACTGATCATAACAATTTACTTCAAAAAGTCCACTAAATATCAATTATAACTGTTACAAACAACAAACCACTTACTAAAATTAATGCAATTAGATAAGTTGACGTAATAATTCTTTTAATTAATTTTTAAAATGTTCAGAATGAGTATAACAACGTTTACTGTTAAGTGTTTAACTTAACAACCGTGTAAATAAGAAAAGAATGTTGTTGAAAATCAAGAATTAAAAAGATTTGAGTGAGGTCTTCAATATTTTGGTTTCCAGTGATATTTTCCAATAAAAAAATTATTTTCGAACTTGGTGATCTCTGAATACGACTTCCCATTCACGTAAGATAAAAATGTTCGGAAACATCTTTGTAATCTGGTGTGCAAAATAAAGTCATACTATAATATGTATTACTTTATTTTACTGATGAAGTTTTTAACTTCATCAGTACAGGTAATTAGCAAGATTTGTCTTTGAATAAACAAACATTTCACACCTTATAGACACACTAATAGGCACAACAACCGCCATACGTCGAGGCCGAGACTGAGCAGTGGCCAGTGTACAGTAAAGTTATATTTCTGAACGTTAAAGAACCATTAGGTGGCTCTGACTGAAGACTTCCATTTGTCTCCTAGCAACTATCCACTGGATCCACTTCCCCAACCTTATTTGAGCCCTTTGTATCCTTGTATCCTCGACATTTCCCAACTGTGTATACAAAAGTACCATCAACCCATCCGGAAAATAAACCAAATATGAGTAATATTCCGTCTCGTTGGAATAATGAAATATGAGAATTTTGTTCCCTCTCTGAAAATAAGAAAAATGACCAAGCATATTTCTTCCTGGCAATAAGAAAAGCAATTACATTAGCCACATCTCTTTAAGTACAAGAAAAAAATTATGTTGATCCTTTCGGGAAACAGATGTCAAAAAATATAAATTTTAAATTTTAAAAAATGCCTATCTTCCTATAGGGCCCTAAAAAGTAGAAAATAAACCTAAAACATATCGATGGTGCAATCAGTCACTGAGTTCGTATTCACTTCAAAGGAAGATAGGGTGCCGGCAATAATGTCGAGTAGATAAATCGGCGCCCTATCTTCCTTCGAAGCGAATACGAACTCAGTGACCGATTGCACCATCTATATGTTTTAAGGTTTATTTTCTACTTTTTAGGACCCTATAGGAAGATAGGTATTTTTTAAATTTTTTATTTTATACTTTTTTTTGTTTTCATTAAAAACACCTACATTCAAAAACTTTGATATACGTTCATAAATATCGAGCACATTTATCCCCTTTTGCAGTCAGGTTTGAGGTAGCCAATGACATTGGATACGTCACAAGCTTTATTTCAGATATGACTCGTTACAGAGGAACCCAACGAAAATCCCCCCCCCCTATTTTACCAGGGAGGAAAAGTGGGGGCAAAATTCGAAATAGTTTACGCCTTATACGAGCTTTCATTTGACACCTAACTCGTAACTGTAGACCCTCTCATTCGTAACATAGAGTAGAATGACTTTCCCGTTTTTTAGGGGTGGGGGAAGAAAGCATTGGTGGTTATTTTTTCATAGCCTATGACACTCCTCGCGTCACAAGCTTTCACTTGACACATAGCTCGTTACTTTCCGCACTCGCGTTCAGGAGATATAGGGAACAATCCTTTTCATATTTCTCTGCTTTTTTAGGGGAGAAGAATACATGGGGAGTGAATGTTTCATAGCCTACTACATTCCCCGCGTCAGAAGCTTTCATTCGACGTATAGCTTGTTACTTTCGGTCATCGCGTTCTGGAGATTTATCTTACGAATTGTTTTCACATATCCCTTTTTTGGGGGGAAAGAAAACATGGGGGCTCATTTTTTATAACCTGTGACACTCTCCGCGTCACAAACTTTCATTTGGTACATAAATAAGTAAGTTTCTCCATCGTGTTCGAAAGATATTGTAGAACAACGTTTGGTTAAATCCACAAACTGACCAACCAGCAAATGTCAATCGGCAATCAACCGTCAACCGGTCAATGTCAACCGGCAATCATTATTTTTATTATCTATCTTCCTATTGGAAGATAGATAATAAAAATAATGATTTAGACTCCCCCCCCCCTTCCTGGAAACGCCAGCGTTGATCATCCTGGAAGGAGTGGTGTTGGATCAGTTGGCAGCACACGAGGCGCGTATTGTGCAGTCCAAGGTACCAGTACCAACTGTGCCAGCTTCAATACACTGGCGGAAATTGAAAAAAGAACACCATTAATGATTGAAGCGTAATCTATTAGTTTTATTTAGCAGAAATAACTTGTTGAGAAAGGAACACGTGTGAAGTGATTCAATGCTTATTTTACCTTTCAATGACTATTAGATTTTACAGAAGGTACATTTTAATAAGGTGTTGAACCTTCTCGAGCAGCAATACAAGCTTTCAATCTGGCATGCAATCGGTCGTACAAATGCTGGATATCAGACTGGGGGATACCATTCCATGTGCCTTCAATTTGGACAAGTAATTCAGCAATGGTCGTTGTCTGCCGCGGTCCGCATAAGAGTCTTTGTCCGATCCAGTCCCAGACATGCTCAATTGGAGACAAGTCCAGAGAAGGTGCTGGCCTAGGGAGTTCGTGCACTGCCTGAAGAGCATGTTGAGTTGTCAGGCAGAGTGTGGGTGGGCGTTATCCTGCTGGAATATCGCATTTGGGATTACACTCAAATATGGCAGGACGACCCACTGTACAATGTCGCTAACATAACGTATTTACTATTCAGTGTACCCCACACAAACACCAGACACATACGAGAATGATAGCTAATTGCTCCTCACACTATAATACCCGGCATGGGCACTATGTGTCGCTGGTGGATGCATGTTGGAAGAAGCCCCTCACCTTGTCGTCTTCGAGCGTGTAAACGACCATCAGACGCTTCTAAGCAGAATCGGCATTCATCACTGAAGACCATAGACTGCCATTCTTCCCTTCAGTGAACTCGTCCTTGACGCCACTGCAAACGTGCTCAAGAGTGACGAGGTGACAGTGGTAACCATGCCAGTGGCAAGCGTGCCCGTAGTCCTGCTTCCAAAAGACGATTGCGTATAGTTCTTGTAGATACCCTTGGTACGAGAGAGGATCGAATTGTGACGTCATAGCCTTCTGCTCTGCCACTGCCACCCTCCTGATACGCGATCCTCTCATATGTCCTTAACTCTGTGTTGTCCGGAACTATGTCTGCAAATGTCCAAATGCTATTCTGACCATCGACGCCACCATCGTACCACCTCGAAAAGACCAACCTGCTTCCCGAAGACCCACTATACAACCTCTCTCAAACTCCGCTAACTGAACAAATGTTGCGTGCCTGCGTCGTTCAGGCATGGTAGCTTCTTCAAAGAGAACTGAAAAACACGACACAAGACGTGTTTCTTCACGATTTAGTCCTTAAATACGCGCTGCGTACATTTGCATGTTGTCGTCTTCAGTGACGTCACTATTTCATCCAATGACTTTCAATCTTGGATCAGGAAAGTAATCTTAAGCAAGACCCGCGGTTCCGCCTGTACGGCACTACCAGCATATTTGGGAAATGCCCTTTTCGCCGCTAACTATGGTTAGGGGCAAGACTGCACCATATACATGCAGCTCATCCCCGACTACCCTATGGCAAACAGTCCTATAGAAGGAAAGCTCATACATCGGTCAAAACCTGGAATTTATTCCGTTCCCCGGTTAGCCGTGAAAAAGGATATATAGATCCAAGTTCGCTCGGCACCCGGGGTGGAGACGCTTAGTGGAACCCAGACTTTGAAAAGAGTCCTTGCCTATTAGGGGACCAATCCGTTCGGCAGGGCCCTTGAACTGCTTCACAGAGTGCCTGATTATGAAGTCTTGGCACCGTCCAACCGGGACATTAAACCGGTCAGTGATGCCTTCGACCTCGTTGGTCTTGGCTCTGTGCAACCGGGGCCCATACCGGTCAGCATCGGATCACGGTTTCTGCTGCCCTTAACTAACAATATATTCTAATTTGACGCTTCTAACCTTCTAGGTATTCTTTTTTCAATTTCCGCCAGTGTATTTTTACCACTAACCCCCCTACCCTATTCTTGGTCTGAAAGCGGACACCGATGAGCTTTAAAATGTCCCCGTCATCGGATGCCGCAGCGTTAGGCCGTGTCTATGTGCGCAGGAGTGTGTGTATATTAATGAACACGCTGGATGGTCTTGATGGAAGATTATTACCTGGCTCTTAACAGCGTCCAACCTTCTCTTACTTCTTGGAGTCGCATGATTGGACATTTAGTCAATTGTGTGCACTAAAGTGCAGCTCAGGGGTAAAGCAGCCCAATGCACCCTGAAAACAAGGAAAGAAAGGACTAATAGTTTGTCTGGGGGGGTAATAGTGTCCTTTCATAAAAATTCGCAAAATTAACATATCTCCCCTCCCCCCACTAGCACGAATAATAACAGATAGTGTCAAAATTTAGGGTGCTTGGACTAACTTCCGAATCAGAAGTATTCTGAGTAGGGTTAGTAAATGATTTGGGTTGGGTTGTTTTGCCTCTGAGAGGCACGATTTTGCACACCATGGGCTAAATGTCCAGGTAAAACAGACCCCAAAGTCTCAGAGAAAGTTGTGAAATGGAAATCAACTGGACAGCTCTTAGCAGACAGATGGTAGTCTCCTGTGAAGTCCATCCTTCATGTTCTTTAACGTACACAGGGTATGTCTCTCCCACACAAACGGCCACGACTCTAAGTCCCATCCGAAGGACAGTGGCCTTTCCAAGCTCATCGGTGTACCATTTCTCACTGAGTACACGGTGGAGGGTTAAAGTGAGATAAATATCAATGCTGGAACAGATGGAACCCGGACCTGGGAAGTGAAGATTATGAGTCTGGAGTGCTACAGAATGAACCAACCCTCTCCCCGGTTAGTAAAGGAACCACTGGAAAAAAAACCGCCAACGAGACAAGCCGAAGCATATTGCCAAAGCTGTCAAAAGTTTACCTCTTATGTACACATGTTATACCCTTCTTCCCAAAGGATTCAACGCATGGCATCATCGTTTCCAAGTCCATCAATGTTTTCCTCATTCAAGAAGTAACAGTACCAAAGTGACAAATCTAATTGCAGCTCGCACCTGCGAATTTTAAGTCAAAAGACTAGCTTGCTGCCGAACGCCTCATGTAGAAAACATTATTATTATTGATAATGAACGAAAGGAATAAATCTCTCCTTCGACAGAAACTGTCATCACCTACTGCAATAATTATTTCCACTCGGACTTTTGCATTATGTATCAGAAATGCGTTGCAGTATATCTTTTTTCTCCTCACTTTGAAAGTTGTTTTTCCCTAATCGTATGCGGTTATATAGGCTGCGAAAGTGCCTAAGAATTAAAAATCTCCATCTCCATAGGATTGGGTTGTTTTACCTCTGAGCGGCACTTTTTTGCACACCATGGGCTAAATGGCCAGGTCACATTGACCCCGAAGGCTCAGAGAAGGTTGGGGGAGGGGACCCACTGGAACAGCTGTTGGGAGACAGATGGTAGCCTCCCGTCAAGGCCATCCAGCGTGTTCTTTAACGTGCACAGGATATGGCTCTCCCGCACACGGGGCCACGGCTTAACGTCCCATCCGACGGACGGCGGCCTTTCCAAGCCCATCGGTGTCCCCTACTGACCGTGGACAGGGCGGGGAATTTTGCGGAGATAAATCTCAACGCTGACCAGCTGGGACTCGAACCTGGGAACTACAGATTACGAGCCTGACGCGCTACCGACTGAGCCACCCCCGTCCCATCTCCATAGGAAACGTCTGGGAGGATAAAGTGACCACAGAAAGAAGGTAGAAATTTACTTAGGCTTTCGAGCCCATTATAATCTACATTTCAAGAAAATTATCCAGTTGATACGTAATTAGCATAAAACGAGATCTTCGAGCTCGCCAATTCGCTCTTTTATATATTTTAAGGAAAGAGCGTTGGCTCAGTCGCTGACGCTCCAAGCTCGACACATTGTTCCTAAATTCAAATCTCCTACTGTGTTGAGATTTCCGCTAATCGTCTTCGGTGACAGGCTCTTTCTGTGTGATGGAGCTTTGGTCGTTTTGGAAAAATCAAACCTGCTAATGGTTAAAGAAAAACCAACCAGATGGCTTAGACGCGAATATTCCATCTACATCGTAACGACCATTTATTTGAGAGCCATCTCCCTATGTAGCTATGAGTCTTCGATCATTTTGACTTGGGTATTTAGCCTAGCTAATCGTAGTCACCATACCTATTGGCTCGTATCTAGAAAAAATAACCGGAAGAGGGGGGGGGGGGGTAAAACTTGATCGAGCAGTAATAAATTAAAAGGGGGGACTGGATTTGCATTGAAAATTAATATTTGTTTTAACTTTCTATGAAACCAAAACGCAACTTTTCATAATTATCGGATAGATGGCAAAATGAAAAAGATAAGTCTCTTTTAAAAAAAAAACAAAAACGGAAAAAGAAACCTGCTATAATTATTCATTTTCATAAAGAAATATTTTTCCGCTAAATTATCAGCACTAGTTTAGATTTCAGCCAATTGTGATTATAAAATTTTTCAGCAAAATTATTTCTTGAATTCTATATTTATAAGTAATCTGTCTATTTAATATTCGGGCGAAGGTGGCTCGTTATCTGCAGTTCCCTGGTTGGAGTACCAGCTGGGCCAGCATTGAGATTTATCCCCACTGAACTCCCGCCATTCCCTCGGTCAGTAGGGGACATCGATGGGCTTGGAAAGGCTGCCGTCCGACGGATGGAACTTAAACTCGTGGTCCCGTGAGAGAGGGAGCCACACCCTGTGCACGTTAAAGAACACGCTGGAAGAACATGTTGGCAGGCTACTATCTGTCTCCTAACAGTTGTCCAGTGACTCCCCTTCCCCCAACCTTCTTCGGCCCTCGGGTCCTTGTGACCTGGCCCATTTTGTGCATAAAAGGCCGCGTATAGGTAAAACAACTCAACCTTTACTATTAAAAAAGTTTGTTTTTCATTGTTATTGGCTTTGAATAGAATACAAATCATGCAGTGCAGTCATGAGAAATACCAAATTCAAAAAGATCTTGATCATTGACGATCATAACAAAGATTTTATTCTTTCATGTGATATTGAAGTGCAGAGCGAAAAGCAAAATACCGGATGCAAAGAATTCAAATAATGTGCAGCAGATAAACCGTGCGAAGCTGGAAGGAGAAAGTATTTTTCAATTTCACCTCACTGGAATTCCCAACATTCATTCGCCTGTCAGTCTTTTCTTCCTTTCTTTGCATTTTCTCCTTTTCTCGTGACGTCTTCAACAAATACGTTTCCTTTGAGTCTGTAGAGGAGAACGTTGCATAGTGGGGAGAAAAATCCACTGATATCTCGGACGAAACCAGATGGAAGTTAAGAAATCTGTATCTGTGTAAGATGACTCATGAAAAGAAGATTTTTACTCTGATGGGGGAAATAATGTCGTGTCCACTTTCACTTCATCTCTATATTATGTTACTACTGATGGACTTGGAAAGGCCGCCATCCAGTTCGTGTGCCAGGCGTTGAGATTTTATCTCTTCTATCCTCGCCCTACTCTTGGCGAGAAAATGGGGCATCAAAGGGTTTGGAAATGATACTGTCCATCGGATGGGACTTTAAATCCTGGTCCTGTGTGCAAGATAGCCATACACCAGCCTGTGCACGTTAAAGAACACCCTGGATGGCCTTGGTAGGAGGCTACCATCTGTCTCCTAACAGTTGTGGAGAGTGGATTCTCCCCCCAACCTTCTCTGAGCACTCGGGGTTCTTGTGACCTGTCCATTTAGCCCATTGTGTGAGAACAAGTGACGCTCAGAGGTAAAACAAACCAACTACGTAGTTCACAAAAGAGCATCACTTCCCAAACTTTTTAAATATTGTAATTATTGATTTTTCATATTATCGTGTACCCGAATCACACACAGAGACAAGAGTGGCGGATTACTGCACAAGCGCATGAGGCGCTTTTCGTAGAACTCGATTTTTTTTTCACACTTCATTTAGTAAAATATTTCGCAATCAGTGTAAACTACTACTTACATACGCACGTCTTGTTTTCATTGAGATTAATACTGAATGGAATGAGTTTTTTTAAATGCATTACAAAGAACAGATAGGTTTGTTTAAAATTAAATTATTGTTAATTGTTCAGTATATGCAAGTTTATAAAATGTGAAATTATAAAATTCTCTGTGTATGCGTTTCTGTAACTCAATTTAACCTGCTGCATACATTTCTTTACCTTCGTAAGTTGTAAAACGTTTTGTAGATTAAGTATATCTCCGTTCTCACACTGCGCGATAGTTGGGGGACTCTAGGATACCTTGGGTTGGGTTGTTTTACCTCTGAGCGGCACTTTTTTGCACACCATGGGCTAAATGGCCAGGTCACATGGACCCCAAAGGCTCAGAGAAGGTTGGGGAAGGGGACCCACTGGAATAGCTGTTGGGAGACAGATGGTAGCCTCCCGTCAAGGCCATCCAGCGTGTTCTTTAACTTGCACAAGGTATGTCTCCCGCACACGGGGCCACGGTTTAACGTCTCATCCGACGGACGGAGGCCTTTCCAAGCCCATCGGTGTCCCCTACTGACCGTGGGCAGGGCGGGGAATTTTGCGGAGATAAATCTGCATGCTGACCCAGCTGGGACTCGAACCTGGGAACTACAGATTACGAGCCTGGCGCGCTACCGACTGAGCCACCCCCGCTCCTCTCTAGGATACCGTACCCTCACCGCCCCATGGCTTCATCAAGATTTTCTCCGCTAGCTCCCACTCTACTGCAGGTGAGAAAATGAACTTCAAAGGGATCTCTCTGTGCGATAGGACTTTACGCCGTGGCTCCTTATGTAGAAGGGACGTGGATGGCTCAGTCGGTAGCGCACAAGGATATTAATCTATAATTCCCAGGTTCGAGTAACACATGCTTCAGCGTTGAGATTTATCTCCGCTACACCCCATCTGATCTCGGTCAGAAAAGGAATGAAGGCTGTGGGGTGTCAAGTTGTGGTTTGCAGAGCATGAGGATGTGAGATACAGCAGCTACCCTGGCCATCTCAATCTCCAGACCTCAATATTATTGAACATTTGTGGGAATATCTGGTTAGCACGCCAGGCTACTGATCTGAGGGACCTGGGTTCGAGACCCGGGTAAGGCACGAATGTGTGTGTGTGTGTTGTTTTTCTGCTGAGGTCCCGCCATCCTCACAGAGCTTCAACTATAGCACTCTCGTTACCAAGTACCACACTTTAAGTTAAACTGATAGGCTCCTGTCAGACCTGAATGGCAAGCAGCTGCTTGAAGGGGTATTTTTTTTTTTAGATCACACTTTCCACCTCCAGCATCACTGGCACAGTTGGGCCATATTTTACAAGGAGAATGGTCCTACACCCCATTACCGTATGTGCATGACTTGCATAAGTCTATTTATTCAACGTCGAATTGCGTCTGTTCTGAACGTCCGAGGTGGGCCTACAGCTTATAAATAAAATGTTCTCCACAAACAGTACGTGTTTCCATTATTTTGATAAACCCCTGTAAGCTGATGTCATAAATTTGGGTTGGGTTGTTTTACCTCTGAGCGGCACTTTTTGCACACAATGGGCTAAATGGCCAGGTCACAAGGACCCCGAAGGCTCGAAGAAGGCTGGTTGGAGGGGACCCACTGGAACAGCTGTTAGGAGTCAGATGGAAGCCTCCCGTCAAGGCCATCCAGTGTGTGTTCTTTAACGTGCACAAGGTATAGCTCTCCCGCACACGGAGCCACAACTTAACGTCCCATCCGACAGACTTTCGAAGCCCATCGGTGTTCCCCTACTGACCTTGGACAGGGCGAGGAGTTTTGCGGAGATAAATCTCAACGCTGACCGAAGACCATCGATCTCCCCAACTGACCGTGGACAGAGCGAGGAGTTTTGCGGAGATAATTCTCAACGCTGACCCAGCTGAGACTCGAACCTGGGAACTGCAGATTACGAGCCTGGCGCTCTACCGACTGAGCCACTCCCGCTCCCATAAATTTGGTCCACTGGTCTTCTGTTATAGCAGGTGTGGGGCGGTTTGACATATTTGAGTGTAATGAGAAGAGAGATTACTTGCTAGTGCGTGATTTTCAATGGCCTTAAAAAGTATACATTATTCAAACCTTCAATGGTGTGAATTATAACTTCCTCCTTCTTCTCTCTGGTTGAAAAAGCTACTAATAATATCTTTGTGATGCGGTCTTACCTTTTCTTGGATCTTATATGTGATGTATTACAATGGCAAGCGAAAGTCAGTGCTCAGTGTCAAGAATCCGCCATTTTTTATTATATTTATGTTTCTAGAAAACGTTTGCTTAAAGAGCAACGTAACTTCGAATTTAGCTTTCCACTGCAAATAAGTGGAAGGTCCCTGAAGCAATTGGACAAGGATCTGTCTACAAATAAATCAAACAGAAAGCTCTCGAATGGTCTGTTGTACACTACATGGTTTAAAGTCATTTTTCTAAAAGAAAAACTACCTAAAACGTAAACAATACACTCAGAGTGTAGAAACAAACGGAGTATAGCACTGCAATCTTTAATCACACCGAAAGCAAGTAATACATTTTCTTCTTGTTCAATCCTTATTGTTACCTATGACACTCATGATATTGTTCTTTTTTCAGTCAAACCCGAAGCCGAAGGATTCTTTTTTATCGTTGTTTTCTAAATCCCTGCCTCGTGTTAGGAATGACAGTGTTTGACTGAGAGTCAAGCGGGATTCTCGGAAAGATAAATTACCATCGGGGGCCATTCACCATGGCTAAAACGATTTTATTCAATCGCCTGAATGATGGAAATAGATGTTTGGCTTATGGTTATGTTTGAAATGCTGAGCCACGATAAAATGTCACAGCATCGTGTAACACCTTTCTCGTTTGAAGTCACCGAAATGAAATTGGTTTCTTGGCCATTTAACGTTCAGCTTTCGCAGCGAAACATAAGGAAGAAGTGACTTCAGAGATTTCTGGAGGAAGGCCAAATTCCTTTCATCAATAATGTGTTGTTGTCTGCCTGTCAGATGAATGTTATAGTTAGCATCTCTTTTGTTTTTCGTTATTAACCTTTACAGACCTGTGGTTTTAGTTTCAGTTTCAAACATATGTAGTTTCAGACACACTTGTATAAATGTGTAGATTTAGGGGCACTCTTAAAGATGTGAAGTTTTAGGAACACACACTTTCACAAATGTTCACTTTTAAGGACAGTTTCTCAAATACGTTTATGTATATTAAGGTTGCTCTCACATATATGGTTTTCGAGACACTGTTGCAGGCATTCAATTTCGAAGACATTTTACGAAACGTATAATTTTAGGATACTCTCAATATGTGTGGCTTTAAGAAAACTACTAATTTTCCCTAAAGATTTTTACAGATTGAATTGTAGAGCTACTCTCTCATACATATACGATTTTCGGGTATGGGAGATATATGAAGTTTCAGAGACACCTCCCCTCCCCAGTTGTGTGTTTCAGTCACTCTCAGTTCGAATTACTGTGCTATGAATACTATCGGAGACATATGATTATAGGGATGCTAAATCAGATATATAATTTTCGAGACACTGTGATAGATGTGACGATTTCGAAACACTTTTATAGGCTTGCGATCATAGTGATCATACTCTAACAAAATATGAGGTTTGGGAGAGAGAAAATATTGTGTGCAATAAATACGACCCGGCTTAGTACCAAATATGTTATTAAAAGAGCTTATTTCACTGACCAGGACGGAAAATAAAAATGAATATTTGTCTTTTTTGATGAAACAGTGATTAAGACATCCTGTTAGTTATTTCATACCTGGTATTTATCCGTAATAATTTTGCTTCTGCTGGAAACATAAAATATTCTAGTCGAATCATATTTCTGCTTATACAGAAGCTTACATATCTATATTCGATGCTTACCTATCTGTACATCCGGTGAGTACAGATTGGAAGAACCTGCCCCTGGAAAGTCATGGATGTTTCTTTAATTGTGTTGTATCCCTGCTGAGGTCTTGCCTTCCATATGGAATATTATACCGACAGTTTTCCGATTCAGCATCTTTACAATCACTTTAAGAGTAAGGATTCATAAAAATCGATGTTTTATAACTGTTTCGAAACCGACATTGCAACTTCTTGTTTGAGATGAAATCACCAGTGTTTTAGAACACTGCTGTGATTTTCGCATACTAAAACTTTTGTTCTGGTGAATTTCCAGATTTTAGGAAGAGTGATCATATCTCACACACTCATCACTCTCTTGCAGTGGAGAGAGGGCGGGGGTGGCTCAGTCGGTAGCGCGCCAGGCTCGTAATCTGTAGTTCCCAGGTTCGAGTCCCAGTTGGGTCAGCGTTGAGATATATCTCCGCAAAACTCCCCACCCCACGGTCAGTAGGGGACACCGATGGGCTTGAAAAGGCCGCCGTCCGTCGGATGGAACGTTAAAGCATGGCGTCATGCACATACCCTGTGCACGTTAAAGAACAAGCTGGATGGTCTTGACGGGAGGCTACCATCTGTCTCCCAACAGCTGTTCCAGTGAGTTCCCTCCCCCAACCTTCTCTGAGCCTTTTGGGGTCCTTGTGACCTGGGCATCTAGCCCATAATGTACAAAAAAGTGCCGCTTAGAGGTAAAACAACCCAAACCAACTTGCAGTGGAGTCGGTCGTATTTTGATAAACTGCCGTACATTTGTTTGATACATTGTTGCTACTGTCATTCTTCCTTATTCTCCAGTCTTAAGAATGAAATAAGATTTGAAGCTGCTCTCTGCAATTTTGTAGTAGCGATGTCCTTCTTGGTTTTAAATTACTTTTTCTGTTCGTGTCAAACAACCCTTTCCCCTTCTAGTAAGGTTTGCTGGCAAATAATTACTTTTATGTCATTTACGCTTCTACCGATGATTTCTATTTAAATGGTTTTAACACGTTCACTCCGGCATGCTCCACCGGTGGAACATTGCGGGTTTCTCGTGCAGCCGTTGGTGTCAACCGGTGGTACACACAAGTTTACTTAACATATTACATAAACAAGTTACTGTTTCTAATGCAGCTCAAACATCTGTGTTTATTTCTGTCGGTTCTGTTTTGCTACTACAGCTGTATGAATGGTATAAAAATAAATACCCCCTCAAGCAGCTGCTTGCCACAGAGGTCTGACAGGAGCCTGTCAGTTTATATGCCACAGTAGGAAACCTGAGAGGATGGCAGGACCTCAGCAGAAAAACGACACACACATCCATGCCTAATCTGGGGCTCGAACCCAGGTCCCTTAGATCAGTAGCCAAGCGTGCTAACCACTCCGGGGCTCGAACCCATGTCCCTTAGATCAGTAGCCAAGCGTGCTAACCACTCGGCCACGGATCGTTCTCAAATTAAAAACAGGTGGAGCATCAGAAGAGAAAATAATCAATAAATTACCAGTACACAATCACATTAGTTATTATCAATACATAAGAAAAAATATGTTCTAAGTTAATTACACTAATGTTGATTAACGTTGCGAACGTGTTTAAACTACTGCGACGCGGCACACTGACGCACCATGAGACGGCGCTAAGTGGGCCACGGTACATGGCATTCACGACAAAAAAAATATAATTAATTCAAAAATTCTAAAAGGGAAAGTTTTGAAATGCAAATTAATTGACAAGAATGATATAAATATAGATCGTATTGCTTTACCTATGACGGCACTTTTTTGCACACAATGGCCTAAGTGGCCTGGTTACAAGGACCTCGAGGTCTCAAAGATGTTTGGTGGATGGAGGACTCACTGAATAACTTTTAGGAGAAAGATGGTAGCCTCTCGTCAAGGCCATCCGGCGTCGGCCACGGATCCAAGGCTTAATGTCCCATCCGACGGACTGCTGCATTTTCAAGTCCATTGGTGTTTAATACTGGCCCAGGGTAGGGTGGAGGTTTAACGGGGATAAATCTGAACTCTAGCACAGGTGGGACTCGAACCTAGTAACTGCAGATTACGAGCTTGGCACTCTATAGACTGATATACTCTCCACCCCCACTCCATATAAATATATTAATCAAAGATTTGGTAGATTACATATATTATTTTTATTATTGGGCGTACTATTATGATTAAGCTGTTGAAATCTAAAAAACTTTAGTAATGTTAACCTTGAATTGAATTGAATTTGAAATGAGTGCCGCTTAACACAATTCATGTTAAGTAGGACTCTGATGCTTCTCAAATGAAGATAATCCAACGCTGTCAATAACAGATATTTTTTAATTATTAAAATATACGTGTCCGCAATTAGGTGAATGCAGCACCACGTGTGCCGCCACATGGAAAAGGTTGATAACCTTGATCCATTTTCAAGAGATAGATTACCTTTAAATTACTAAAAAGAATTACGAAGATGAAGTTCTACCGGATAAAATGAATAATATTGAGGACTGTAATACTGACGAAATTAGAGATGCAGCAAATGAATTTAACACTTATTTTGGCGATTTACCTAGCAAAATACTTAATGACAAATATAATATGAATGTTATAAAAATTATTATAAAACAGATAACTCTTTCTTTTTTACTCCTATAACCGTACAAGAATTAGATAAGACAATTACAAATCTAATAGAAGGCAAATGCCCAGGAATCGATGAAATTTCAGTAACTACAGTAAAAAAATGTAAAAATTTCATTATTCATCCTTTAATCTATATCTTTAACCTTTCTTTTCAAACTGGGATTTTTCCAGACGATTTCAAAACCTCTATTGTACTTCCGATTTACAAGGGAAATAAAAACTGCCTTTCAAACTATAGACCGATCTTGCTTTTGCCTGTTTTTTCCAAAATATTTGAAAAAATGGTAAAATTCAGAGTATTGAGTTATTTAAATAAAATAAATTTCTTTTCGTCAAATCAGTTTGGCTTCACTGAGGGTAAAGGCACTGATCATGCGTCATTGTCGTTTACTAATTTTATTTATAAATCAATTGACCAACGAAATTTAACTGTATCAATTTTTCTAGATCTTAAAAAAGATTTTGACACCGTAACACATTCATTGCTTCTGAGAAAACTGGAGCATTTGGGTATGAGAGGGATTGCTCTAGAATGGTTTATCAGTTACTTAACAAATAGAACTCAATTAGTTAAATTAAAAAACTGCCTCAGCAATACTAATTCCACAGGGCTCTGTTCTTGGCCCCCTATTGTTATATTTATATTAATGACCTCTGTGAAATGAACATTAATTGTAATATTACTACCTTTGCAGATGACACTGTATTAACATTTTGTAACCAAACTATTACAGATTTATTGTCCAATGTCAAAAATGTTCTTGAGAAAGTTAATATGTGGTTCGAAAATAATAAACTCTCAATTAATAAGAATAAAACTAAATTTGTTTTATACAAGTCGAAAAATAACCAAAATGCTGTAAATACTTTTGTCATTAAACTGTATTCACCTCAATGCTATAAACATATTGATTGCCGTTTTGATGACATAGAACAGGTTGAGAGCATTAAATATTTAGGTATTTTCATAGATAATAATCTAAAATTGAAGAAACATATTGACTCCATCACAGGTAAAACACGTTACAAACTGTTCAAATTACACCACTTGAAATACAAGTTAATCTTAATATGCTGCGAACATTGTACTTCTCATGGATACAAGCTGCATTTCAATACGACATAGTTTGTTGGGGTAGATCTTATGTCTCGGTTTTTAAACCTCAGGTGTCTCTGCAAAACAAAATTATTAAATTAATTGCAAAAAATGACACTGATGTTTTAATTAATTTCAGTCGTTACTCTATGCTAAAAATTCTACCACTTAGACATATATTTATTTTTAGAGTGATGATATTTTTTAAGCAAAATTGCTTTAATTTTCACATTCAGCCTGATTTATACAACTTCAGAGAGAAAGGTCCAAAATACTCAGTTCCTTTGACCAAAAAAGAAATTGCTCATAAACATTATTCGTATATCGCACCTAAAATCTTCAGCCAGTTGCCTCTTGAAATTAGAAGAAAAAATTAATATGTTTATGCAGAATGTAAAAAGCTTTCTCTTTTCTTTGGAAGGCGTTGCACCTATGTTAAATAATCAAGTGTAAAGTAAAAAATTTATTGTACATATATCGGAAAAATGACACATATTGTTTGTAATCTTTGTAGTGAGTAAGTCGTTATCAATTTTTGTATTAATTTCCTTTAGTGACCCAGACAAACCATGTGGTTTTTGGGTTCATTCATATTTTTCTATGTTATAAATTGTATATGACGATGAAATAAAATTGATTGATTGTTTGATTTTTTTTTCAGAATGTAATTTTTTTATTCATAAGAGTAAAGAATACAAATATATTTACCATTTGACCCGCAAAGCTAAATAGCTTATATGCAGGAAAATGAATAAATTAAATTAAAGAGGTCATTCAGCCACAAAAATGGTGTACATCAAATAAATCCACAAAACACAACACATAATAATCAGCTAAATCGAAAAACCCAAATAAATTTTTAATTCCATTTTCAGTCTTCTAAAAGAATCTATATTTAGTAATTCTTTTAGAATAGCATTAAATATAAGTGGTACTTGATATTCAGAGGTATGTTTCCCGTAATTATTTCGAAAATTTGGCAATTTGTAATAACCTTGGTTTTAAAGTCTTGTATTTTTATTATGTTGAATTTTTAGTTTGTAAGTAGTGTCAAAAAATTTTGAATTATTAAATTATATTTATATAAATTGCTGTAGGTTAAAAGGTTTAAAAATTTTAATCTATCTGTGGAATTTTTATAATATATTTATATTATATTTTTATTATATATTTTACACGAGACCATGGCTTAACGTCCCATCCGACGGACGGCACCCTTTCCAAGCCCATCGGTGTCCCCTATTGACCGTGGGCGGGCTGCCTGTGCGGGAGAGCCATACCCTGTGCACGTTAAAGAACACGCTGGATGGCCTTGACGGGAGGCTACCATCTGTCTCCGAACAGCTGTTCCAGTGGGTCCCCAACCTTCTCTGAGCCTTCAGGGTCCTTGTGACCTGGCCATTTAGCCCATGGTGTGCAAAAAAGTGCCGCTCAGAGGTAAAACAACCCAACAACAACTTGAGTCTAGTAAACTTTTATATGTTTTAGAACGTTCGTCTCTCTGTCTGTTCGAGAACTCCTCCTAAACAGTGAGAGCTAGGACCACCAAATTTCATCTACACCTTCATCTCACGTCACTTATTGCGTGGGGCGGGGGTGGCTCAGTCGGTAGCGCGCCAGGCTCGTAATCTGTAGTTCCCAGGCTCGAGTCCCAGCTGGGTCAGCGTTGAGATTTATCTCCGCAAAATTCCCCGCCCTGCCCACGGTCAGTACGGGACACCGATGGGCTTGGAAAGGCCGCCGTCCGTCGGATGGGACATTAAGCCGTAGCCCCGTGTGAGGAGAGCCATACCCTGTGCACGTTAAAGAACACGCTGGATGGCCTTGACGGGAGGCTATCATCTGTCACCCAACAGCTGTTCCAGTGGGTCCCCTCCCCCAACCTTCTCTGAGCCTTCGGGGTCCATGTGACCTAGCCATTTAGCCCATGGTGTGCAAAAAAGTGCCGCTCAGAGGTAAAACAACCCAACCCAACTTATTGCGCTGTAATTAATAAATATAGGCCCTCCTCCAAAAGTTGGCAAGAAACTTTTGTCCATTGATAACTCTCCCCATCGATAACCTACAACTCTATTCACAGCTCTTCATTCAAGGTAAGCGATGGAAGCTTCCCTAAAGATTTCGGACATTTGCGGAGGTTTTAATCCTGGCCAAACCCGATCTCTACACCCTACGTAGAAAGACGCAAGTGGGACCACTACACCAAATTTGGGAGAGATCGGTCAAGTATCTGCCAAATTACAGGGAGACGAAAACTTCCTCCACCATTGACCTTCACCCAGATTTTAAACGAGTGTCCGACACAGTGCAGAATACTTTTCTCTGTATACTCGAGCTAGCTTTGGGCTTCTCTGTATACTCAGGCTAGCTTTGGGCTTCTCTGTATACTCGTAATGTCGTATCAATTCGAAATCGGCATTACCAGTTTTCCCCAACTTCTCATTCGCCACCTACGGACTCTCGTATCATCACGAATAAAGCCAACCACCATTCCCTTCATGATTCCGCGATGCTGCATCGAAACGCAATCAATCTACGCTTTTCAAACAGCTCACTATTTTTGTTTGACGCATTTTGGAAGAGTCTTCTCCGTTTAGTTCTCCTCACGTAATCTTTGATATCACTGAACGTCTTCTCATACGGTTCAGCAAGTGATTGCCAGGCCTTTTCAAATCAACCTACGACGAGAAATGTCTGGAAGTTCTGAACATCCACTCCTAAGAAAGGAGGAAGCTAGCTTACGATCTTAAGAATTTCTATAAAAACATCAACATCCTTGCCCATTACAATCCTTCTGCGCCTTTAATTAGTGTCTTGAACCGTGGCAGAACAAAGAGGCATCCACTAGGCATTCACATTCACTCATACCAGAACCAATTGTAAACAACATTCTTTCATTTGCATAGATGTTCGTGTCTGGAATTCTCTAACATCAGATGTCGTATTTTCTGTCTAGTTGCTCCCTTTAACGATCGACTAATGCATGTTGACCCATTCAAATAATTTATAAAATTAGCGTTTAAATTTATTTCTTCTTTTTTCATTATCGTTATCACTTTTAGTATTGTCATGAATTTATTTACAACATATCTTTGTTTTTAGTCCTGAAGTTTAATTTGCCGCGGTATGTTTATCTATTCTTGTGCCCTGTTACTACATTGGAAATATTTCCCATTAACACGTATAATTATTTTCCATTTATTTCCTATTTATTTTACGCACTGCACCGTAATGAGGGCCACTCCAAGGCAGAAGCGGGTGGGACATCCCCATTGACAAAATCAAACCATGACCCAATTTTACATAGTCAGTTTTTATTACTATGTATATTAAATGTACTATCTAACACGTGTGGTACAAGAAATTTACAATTTCGTTTACATACTTATGTTTAATAAAAGGGGGAGGGGTTTTTAATGAAAGGGGGAGAGATTTCTTAATTCCCTGATTTTTGGAGATTCCTTGTAACCCTCATTCCCCACCCCCTCCTTCCTTGAATACGTTACTGGTTCGATAGGTTGCAAAATAACTTTTTGCCGGGGTGCAAATTTGTTAGGCATAACCTTTTATATATGCTTCGTATTTGTATCACATGTTGTTACATACATTGAATATGCTAGCACACCAGGCTAATTATCTGCATTTACCAGATCGAGTCCCAACTGTGCCAACTTATGATCAATATCCGTTAAGACCACACCCTGTCCTCGGTCAAAATGGAGACACTGATCGTCCTGAGAAGGCCGCCGTCCATCGGATGGGACATAAACATGTGACCCCTTGTGCATGAGAGCCATTCCTTCTTCACATTAAAGAAAACGCTGGATAGGCTTGACGGAAGTTTATCTTTCTCCTACCAGCTGTCTAATGGGTCCCGTTCCTCCAATCTTCTCCGAACCCTTGGGGTCTTTGTGACCTGAATATTTAGCCCATTGTGTGCAAAAAACATACAGCTCAGTGATAAAACAACCATCCCCGCGCTCCCACCAACGCCCATGACTGCTAGCAACATCTGGCAAGTTACAAAACCGTTCCAAACATTCTGACCGACATGTGTATATTTTGGCAAATTACAGAACGTTTAGTGTTCCGAAAAAATAATCGATAGTGGAGAATAAAAATCTAATGTTCCGCAGTCGTTAGCAAACTCCCAACTCCCTTTGTCGTTTTTCTCTCTCACCATTTACGGCTACACTACGGACAATTTAACTTCTGGAAAAGTATTTCTCGTCGATCTGAGAAACAAGAATGCTTCTTCGGCTGTTATTTATTTTTGTTTCGGGTTCGCAATGGCACCTTGCAAGTGAGAAGAAACGACAGGAGAAGGAAGGCGTAGGGGAGGAAGGGAGTTTAGTCCGAGTGTAACACTGCGTCACCTTTGACCGTTGAGAAGACACTCAGACACTCACGCGCAAACAAACACGATTTATCATCAGACAAACAAGGAGTTGATACAACGGGGCGACAGAGAACGATATATTTTCGCGGAATTTTGCTGTCGAACTTCTTACTCGTTTCAGAACCTTTGTTTTGGGAAATATCGCGTGTTTATATATGTTTCGCAATATATTCTGAAAATAAAGTTTATTGTTGTTGTTTTTTTCGGAACTGGTAAAATCGTGGATTTCCTGAACTCCGCCTTAAATTTCTGAATTTTTACATGACTCCCTAGTTTTAACAATTGTTTTCCATGAAGCAGTTGAAACAAGATAAAAAAAATTTAAACCCTCTAGCCCAGGCGTATCCAACCCGCGGACCACAAAATCGTAAAGTTTACGCGTATACGACATAAGCTTTCAACATGATTATGTGATTTTCAGCGAATTTTTGATATCCCACTAGTTTTATGTTGCCCTTTTTTAAATTTTATTATAAAAAACATAAGAAAATAAATGAAGTTTAATTATTCATATACATTAACTATATTATATATTTTATGGGCGGCCAAAAACAATTCACCTTCACTCAATGTGGTCCAGGGAAGTCAAAAGGTTGGACACACCTGCTCTTAATCATAAAGGGGCTAGGAGGAAATATCCATCGGCTGGGACGGCACATAGAGACACGGGGGCCATACCCTGTGCACGTTAAACAATACGCTGGTTGGGCTTAACGGGAGGCTACCATCTATCTCCACACAACTGTCCAATGAGTCCCCTTCACCCAACCTTCTCTGAGACCCCGGGGTCTTTGTGACCTGGCCATTTATCACATTATGTTGCAAAAAAGTGCCTCTCAGAGGTAAAACAACCTAACAGTACGCCCCTGTGATGTGGTTGATCCACCAGCCAAATATTCCGTCGAATGACACATTAAGCCGTTTCTGTGTGCCGGATAGCCATACCTTGTGCATGTAAAAGAATACGCTGTATGACCTTTACGAGAAGCTACCATCTGTCTCCTAATAGTTATCCAGTGGGTCCTCCTTCCCCATTCTCTGAGCCCTTAGAATCATTGTGACCTGCCCCATTTAGCCCATGGTGTGCAAAAGATAAAACAATAACAACCTTCAGTAGACATACACTTTTTTTAGAGATAACTAAAAAAATATTTTTGAAGTGGAAAAATATTAACGAAATATTAAGATTCACACTTTCCAAAACTCTCAATACTTTATAGTGCCCTCTAGCTGTGAAAAAAAGTCCGAAAATGTCTGAAACTGAAATGGATATTTTAAACGATCCAATTATACTAGAAATTTGAAAGTTTATTGCTGGAGTGTGAGGGTCTAGAATTTTACACTGACAGCAAAGATTCCCTCCCCACTTAAAACCGCGAAGGACGATAAAATGCGACGTTTTAAGATATTAATGAAAACATTCTAATTTCGTTTTATAGATTCTAATAAAATATTACTGTTTGCGTTTACCCAATTATCCGTTACTTCTGATTTCCATTGCTAGGGGGTGCAAAAATCCGATAAAAGATTTCATTTTCTTTGAAAGCGAGCATCCGATATTCGCGAGAAATGATATATTTTTCCACCATATTTTATTTTGTGTATGTGTGTTCACCTGCCTGAAATATCTGTTAGAAGGTATTTCTATATTTATTTGAAAGACAATATCTGAGGACAGACGAACTCTCGCTGAAAATGATATAACACCAACTTGGCCAGGTCACTCGATTCATGAACTGGATGGAGAGATATATCACACACTCTGAGATGACCAGATCGATGACCAAAAAAAGAGAAAGGTATAATGCCTCGCCACCAAAATGACCAAAACTTCCGGAGATGGTTGGTGCTGGAATGGTGGGTACTTCCGGCCTCTCTGGTAGCCGAATGACAAATAGGTCACTTCGTCTTCGGGGAGACCTAACTCCGAACAACTCCGTAATGGGATCTGGCGTCTTTAATTCTAGAGTTCTTGAAAGGTTTTAAAGCTGAATCGACCACAAGTGGTGATTTATCTTACATAGTCAGCTTTCTGAACAGATGAGCAGAAGGAGGGACGATAAAACGATATGTTACAAAAAACATTTGTTCGTTTTTTGAAAACCAAAAATATATCTGTTTATTCTAAATCGGAATGAAGTAATCGATAAGAATAATATGTCTGCCTTTTTAAGCGAAATATAAATTAACTGGAAAACTGGAATTAACATTCAGTAATTAATCTCAGTGGCCGAGAGATTGCATAACTAATCATTTTCTTTTTAAAAAACGAAAGAAAATATGTCTTCGTTATAGATCGCGTTTTTTATCTCTGAGCTGCACTTTTTTTTTGCACGCAGTGTGCTAAATGTCCAGGTCACAAGAACTCCAAGGGCTCAGAGAAGGTTGAGGAAAGAGGCGACTGGACAGCTGTTAGGAGACAGATGAAAGCCTCCTGTCAAGGCCCACCTGGCGTGTTCTTTAACGTAAATAGGATATGGCTCTCCTGCACATGGAACCATGGCTCAATAATCCTTACGACGCACGGCGACCTTTCGAAGCCAATCGTTATCCTGTTTTGCACCTAGGGCAGGATGGTAGTTAAATAATAAAGGGGATAAATCTCAACGCTAGCATAGGCGTGACTCGAACCTGGGAACTGCAGATTACGAGGCTCCGATCTCGTAAGCTGCCGACCGAGCCAATTCCCTCCGCCAAGTGAAAGAGTTGTTGGGTTGGGTTGTTTTACCTCTGAGCGGCACTTTTTGACACACCATGGGCTAAATGGCCAGGTCACATGGACCCCGAAGGCTCAGAGAAGGTTGGGGGAGGGGACCCACTGGAACAGCTGTTGGGAGACAGATGGTAGCCTCCCGTCAAGGCCATCCAGCGTGTTCTTTAACGTGCACAGGGTATGGCTCTCCCGCACACGGGGCCACGGCTTAACGTCCCATCCGATGGACGGCGGCCTTTTCAAGCCCATCGGTGCTTCCTACTGACCGTGGGCAGGGCGGGGAAATTTTGCGGAGATAAATCTCAACGCTGACCCAGCTGGGACTCGAACCTGGGAACTACAGATTACGAGCCTGGCGCGCTACCGACTGAGCCACCCCCGCCCCCTTAGTGAAAGAGAGGAGAAAAAATCCGTTTCCGTAAACAAATAAGTGAATTCGCTCGAGACGAAATAAATAAATGCAATTCTCTTCGGGTGAAAAGAAAAATATATTGGGAGCCAAACAATTTTATTAGTCTTAAATTTTTCGTCTTAAATTATAACAAAAATAATAATTATAAAAAATTACACAAAAATTTATAAGCCTTAAATTTCTTGTCAGGGTAAGAAAAGAAAATCACTTGAAGTTGCAGAAAGGTAATATCATTACTGCGGAAAAAATGTCTCGGCCGCACTAGTTGGGATTAAAAATAGCAATTGAGGAATCCTGATCAATTTTGTTTGTAAGTCAGAAATTCAGTGGCAGAGTAGAAACTGACAATTCTGAAACCGTGATGTAAATCAAAGCCAGGTAAGTATGAAAAAAATCAAGTAGGTAAAGCAACTGGTAAATAACAAGGAAGTTTCGAGTCGGGGAAGCGGATAGTGTGATTTTTTTCCCATATGCTTTTATCACCTATCTTCTTATTACTTTTTGATCGTTATCTGTTTGTTAGTTGGTTTGTGTGTTTGGTAAAGTAGTTGTTCCACTATATCTTCCAAACCCGCTCACCGATTACGATGAGTTGTAAATGCAAGCTTATCATGCCGGGGGTAGTGTTCATATGATATGAAAAAATTACCTCTAGCGTTTTCTTCCCCTCCATCTGTCTCCCAACAGATGTGCAATGGGTCCCCTTCACCCATCTTTCTCTGATCATTGGAGTCCTTGTGACCTGATCATTTATCGGAACGGGAGTTGCTCAATCGGCAGCGTGCTACGTTCATAATCTGCAGTTCCCAGGTTCGAGTCCCACCAGATATATCCCCGCTAGATCTCCACCCTACCCTCGGTCATTAGGGAACGCCTATGAACTTGGAAAGACCGCTATCAGTCGGATGGGACGTTAAGCAGTGGACCCGTGTGTGGGAAAATCATACCCTGTTCCTATTAAAGAACACGCTGGATGGCGTTGACGAGAGGCTACGATCTGTATTCTAACAACTGCTGTTCTCTGAATCCTCTGGCCTTTGTGACCTGGCTATTTATCCTATTTTGTGAAAAAAAAGTGTCCCCAGAGGCAAAACACCTCCATCTTTCTTCCCCTAAAAAATGGAGAATGTGAAAATCGTTCTTTCATTATATCTTCCGATTCGTATTCACTTCACAGTAAGATAGGGCGATAACCTACTTAACAAAAATTGATGCCCTATCATCCTTTGAAGTGAATACGAATTGAACGGGTGATTTCATCATCGGTATGTTTTTTTTTCTGGTTTTAAAGGCACATATAAGAAACTAGATATTTTTGTAATTTCTAATTTACTTTTTTTTATCAAAGTAAGGAAAGTTTTAGAGTTTTTTAAATATCGATAGCGGAAACAACGTTAAGATATTTATATCATCTTGAAATTTTCGGAAAAACGCTAATAAAATCACACATAACAGTTTACAATAATACGGCTTTAGTTTTTATTGTCATATATTAAAAAAGTTGTTTTTTAAACCTGACTATTTTTTCATCTCTTACCCGTATAGGAAGCATTTAATTTTCCGCTTTCGGTATTCATAAGGAGCCAGTCAGAATATTTGAGCTCAACATTCCTAGGCATTGTTTTTTTCGTACTGTCAGTTGCTTGAAGGGACATTTATTTTTTTATAAATATCCTAATATACTTTTCCCCTCATGCTCGTCCCTAACTGCAGAGCGAAAAAAAAAGGCTGATTGAACTACAAAAATACCCTGGCAAAAAATAAAAAGTAATTATAATTAGAACACTGAGCGGATAGCAAAAGTTCTATTCACATCTTCAAAACTTCATCAGCATCCGACTCTATTCAGGGCGGTGATGGCTCAGTCGGTAGCTCGCCAGGCTCGTAATCTTTAGTTCCCAGATTCGAGTCCCAGCTGGGTCAGCGTTGAGATTTATCTCCGCAAAATTTCCCCGCCCTGCCCACGGTCAGTAGGAAACACCGATGGGCTTGAAAAGGCCGCCGTCCGTCGGATGGGACGTTAAGCCGTGGCTCCGTATGAGGGAGAGCCATAACCTGTGCACGTTAAAGAACATGCTGGATGGCTTTGACGGGAGGCTACCATCTGTCTCCCAACAGCTGTTCCAGTGGGGCCCCTCCCCCAACCTTCTCTGAGCCTTCGGGGTCCATGTGACCTGGCCATTTAGCCCATGGTGTGCAAAAAATGCCGCTCAGAGGTAAAACAATCCAATCCAATCCGACTCTATTGGTTACTTAATAATCGTCGAAATGTTGCAGATCTTTGAGATCTGATGCTTGTTTGCGAGTAAAAGATATCAGAATAATGTACTAATAATTAACGGCGAAATGTACTGCGACAAAAAAAAACTGCATTTCAGAAAAATATGCCTTACTATATATTACCCCGGGAGAATTGGTTTTGATTTTGATTTTGTGAGCTCTGTGCGTTTATAAGTGTATAAAGTGATTATAAGGCTGTAGGCCAGATTCTTGTTGTACTTCGTATAATCAAAGCCAATTCGAGGAGAGAGGACTTTGTCGTAGTCTAGGGGCTTCCTCCTTGGAGGAGGGTCTAACACTCTCTCCGACAAGCAAAAGTATTAGCTGCCTGGTGTGAACCCCAGGGTACCAGGTAGCGATGGCTAGTGAAGTGAGTGAAGCGAGTGATATGGCCTCTCAAGGGAAGAGTGCCATTCTCAAAACAAATGAACTGTTCGGAGAACTAGACTCCATATTAAACAGTAGTGCAAGTAAGGTGACTAAACACTGAGCTGAGATTAGATGTTAGAAACACTGAGCTGAGATTAGAAGCCTGTTCAGTAAGCTATAAGATGTAGTGCATGAACAAGAGTTGAAAATTAGTAACCTCGAGGGAAGGTTATCTGAAAGAGAAACGACTGCCATAAGTAAGGCGTCAGTCTCAAAAAGCTATGCTGAAGTGACAATAAGGTCTTTGACACCTAAGCCCAAGAAGCGAGATCAGCAACATATAATGTTGATATACCCTCAAGACGAGGGTCAGAGTTCAGAAGAACTCAAGAAGGATCTATTAAAGAATTTAGATCCAACTAAGATGAAAATTGGCATTACGAATGTCAAAAAAATTGCAAAAGGCGGAGTTCTAATAGAATGTACTGATGAGTTTGATAAGAAGATATTGAAAAATGAAATTCAGAAGAATACAGTCTTAAAAGACAAATGTGCTGCAAGAGAGCCCAAAATGAAACTGCCACAGATCATAATATATGATGTTGATGGCGATATTGAAAAGGAAGCTTTAATAGAAATAATTAAAACACAAAATGTAGCTTTTACGGAAGTCTCAATGAAGGTGAAGTTTTCGATAAAGGGCAAAAACAATAAGAAGCACTGGATAGTGCAGGTTGACTCAGAGAGCTTTAAAGTATTTATGAAAGAGAAAAAAGTCAATGTAGGTTGGTCTCGTCTAAATGTCAAAGAATACCTGAAAGTGGTCAGATGTTTTAAATGTACTAAATTTGGTCATTTCCACCCCAATTGCACAGAAGAACAGAACTGTGGAAAATGTGGTCAAAAAGACCACAAGCACTGGGACTGTAAAGAAACAGTCTTAAAATATGTCAATTGTCAAGCAGCTAATGACAAATACAGATTAAAGTTAGAAGTCCAACATTCCAGTTTGGACATGGAATGCTCATGCTATAGAAGAGAGCTTGAATTATTAATCAAGCGCATACGATACTGAAATGCACTTGTCTAAAACAGTTCAAATAAATCTGCATCATGCCAGAGCTGCAACAAACAGACTTGTTCTATATATGGAAGAAAAAGATTTCGAAATAGATAGTACAGTCGCTCAAAAAAGTATCCGAACACTATGGTTGATTACAGAATTCAAAAAAATATCTGGCAACTTTTTTTTTTGGAAAATAGTGATCTGGCAACCTTCGTGTCACACAACAGATAAAAGAACTGACAGAACTTAGAAAATAAGTTAAAAATAGAAGAAGAAATACCAAAGATGTTATACAGATGAAATACAGAGGAAAAACCTTAGAGAAGAGTATAAACTTTGGGAAGCTAAATATAAAAGGAATATAAACTTAGCAAAAAATAATATCTGGAAAAAGCTATGTGATGACGTTACTAAGGAACGACCTTTCGGGGTGCATTTTAAAGTTGCAAAAGAAGCAACCAGAGGAACTTTTAAAGTATCGTGAATAACTCAAGAAGATGGCTCCCTTACTAAAAATGCAAAGGAATCTTTGAATAGATTGCTAGAATATCACTTCCCACAAGATAAAAGGGAAGATGATAATGAATTTCACAGAAATGTAAGAAATAGTTCAAGGAGACCTATTAGTACGCAAGATGATAGTCCATTTTCCGTAATTGAGGTGGAAGAGGTCTTGGACTCAATGAACAAGGGGAAAGCGCCAGGGTTGGATGGGCTTGCCCTTGAAATTATAAAAGAACTATTTGAGTTTAATAGAACTTGGTTTGTAAGCATTTTAAATGAATGTCTTAAAAGAGGAATATTTCCAGATAGTTGGAAACAAGCAAGAACTTATCCTTTTTAATAAGGAAGGAAAAGATTAGAAAAATCCATCGGCTTACAGACTTATATGTCTATTGTCAACATGGAGTAAAGTACTCGATAAGCTCATGACAAACAGATTAAGCTTCTTCCTCCACAGCAATGGAAGACTTAATCCAAATCAATTTGGATTTACTGCAGGTAAAAGTACTACGATGGCTATTTCAAAGCTGATGGCTACTATAGACAGAAATAAGGATTAAAAGAAGCACACATGTGTCATATCTCTGGATGTGATAGGGGCGTTCAATAACGTTTGGTGACCCTTTTATTAGATGAACTGAGAAGACATAAATGTCGAAACTGTTTAAGATCTTTAGTAGCTATCTTTCAAATAGAAGAATACTAGTGACTGATGGAGTAATAGAGATTAGTAAACAATATTATAAAGGTTGTCCGCAAGGGTCCAATTCAGGGCCCTTGTTATGGAATATAGTAGCGGATTCTGCACTGAATATTAAAACAAAAGAGGGAACACAGATTCAAGCATATGCCGATGACATAATAGTTATTGTCTTGGCATCAGGAAGACATACGCTGGAACAAGATTGTCAAAAGGTTTTAGCAGACTTAGAAGAATGGGCTGGAAAAACGAGACTCGAATTCAGAAAAAACTAATGTAATAGTGTTTCCCAAAGAAGGGAAAATGAAAAGGCTTCCAAGCCTTAGGTTTATGGATAAACCAGTGAAAGCAGTAAAGGTTCTAAAGTATTTAGGAGTGTGGTTAGACGACAAAAGAAACTGGTTAGCTCATCTAAATAATGTAAAAGATAGATGTGCAAGAATACTAAATGCCCTCAATAGGATGTCAACCAGGACAGGAGGTTAAAAGGAACAGTTAAGAAAGAGCTGTATAAGAGGGGCATTGAAAGGATAATAACCTATGCCTGTGGGGCATGGTGGTCTCCAGGCGGAACAGTAACAATAGTACAGAAACTACAACAGATTCAAAGGTTAGCCTTTTTGGGAATAACAAGGTGTTTTAAAACAACATCTACGTCTGATCTTCAAGTTCTAGCAGGAACACTTCCACTAGAATTTGTGATAGAACAAGAAGCAGCAATATATAGAAGTTTTATATTAGAACAAGATGTTGAACTTTGGGAGGAGACAATAGAAAGTTCTCTTATTGAATAACAAATAAACAAGTGGGTAATACACCCAGCTAAACAAACTCGAATAGGGTGGACAAGATTCCACCAGAGGAATCAAATACTGAAATCAAAATATATACCGACGGCTCCAGGATGGATGAGCACACTGGAGCATCCACGTTCATATACAAGGGTATGAGTCCTACAATTCAAAAAGAGTATAGGCTCTCAGATTCAGCGACAGTTTTTCAAGCTGAAGTTCTAGCAATTCTAAAGGCAGTGGAGTGGTTTGAAACACTAGTACAGATAGAGAAGTGGACTTGTATTCGAATAGTCAGTAGGCATTATATGCGTTACAGAGAATGAATCATAAAAATCCAACAGTGGATAAAATTAAAAGAACAATAACAGAACTTGAAGATGATAGGAAGATATATTTCCACTGGGTTAAGAGCCATCAAGGCTGTATTGGAAATGAGTTAGCAGATGAACCTGCAAAGAAAGCATGCAGAAGAATACAAGTAGATATTGAAATGCCTATTTCAAAATATAGTGTAAAGACAAGACTTAGACGAAAAAGCATGCAAAAATGGCAATCCAGATGGGAACAAGAAGATACGAAAGGAAGACATACATTTAGATTTTTAAAGAAAGTGTCTATCAAAAGAACTTCAACAGATTTCTTTTTAAATCAGATCCTTACTGATCGCGGAAATTTTCCGAAATATTTTAATCGATTCAAGATAAAAAAAACTGTTCATGTGCTTGTGGTTCCCGAGAAGCGGGAGCCATTCATTATATTTTTGATTGTCCTCATTTAGCTATGATAAGAGGAAATAATCTAATTAGAATTGGTCCTGATAGATTAAATCTTCTGTGGCAGATGGAAGTGTTACGATCTCAATTGGAGACCTTATGAAGTTTGTTTGCGACAACGGTCATATACTCGTGATTATAGACTAATGGGAGGGGACTGGATCTCCTCCTACGGTGATAAGAAGATTATAATTTTCAAAACGGTCTAAAATTCCGAAGAAGAAATTAGAAGATAAAAGATTGGATTTTATGGACTAATGGGAGGAGATGAGTAGGAGGCATTTAATTGAATGCCTCCTACGGTGACGAGAAGATTATAATATTTGAGGTGAACTAAACTTCAAGAAGAAGGACTTATAAGATAGAACACTTTGTAGCCAATTGTTATTTTGCATTTAAATGAAAATGTATTATTTATTTGTTTATGTTTTGTAAAGGGTACCAGGTAGTACCCTAAGTGTATATACTTATATATATGTTATTGTTTAAATAAAGAGAAAGATGTAAAAGAAAATTAATGATATTCTTCCAGCGGACCCGGGGGGGGGGGTCGCGGGGAACAAAATTTTAGAGTAGCTCCGTTTAGCCTGTAGTGCCGTATTTGGCGGGGCAGGCATCCATTAATTTTAGAGAATCTTACTATATATTAGGTAAATATTTACCAGAATGCGATTTTGCAAATTCTTCTGAGAAAATTTTGCATTTTTAAAAGCAGTTACCCGCAATTATGGGAAGATTCTTCCTTTTTATTACCCATTACCTCCTCTCTACATTTCACTACACAAACTTCGTACTCTCCACGACTGAAATTTTCACATTTTTAAACTCAATTTTCTACGCTATAACCGAGTAATATTTCAAGTTATATTCTCCTATGTCAGTATAAAAAAATCGTTTCTTTAATAAGAAAAAGACTTTTTTTTTTTAATTTGCTGCTGCAGAGTGGTTAGCGCGCTTGGTTACTGATCAAAGGGACCTGAGTTCGAGTCCTGGGTAAGGCTTGGATGTTTGTGTCATTTTTCTACTGAGGTCTCGCATTCTTCATAGACCTACTATGGCGTATAAACTAACAGACTACTGTCAGACCTCTATGGCAAGAGCTGCTTGAGGGAGTATTTATTTATATTTTACTTCTATCTCAATGCATTTTTTTCTTTTAAAGTGAATAACTTCACTGAATTGTGTTGTTACATTTATTTATGTTATTTATGCTATTTATTTTTTTTCATTCATGTCCAATAACTTTTGGTAGTTGGGCTATACCTCGAGATTTGTTTCCAATTAGGTCTTATTATCAGATTTTTCAATCAAATTTATTATTGGTCTTATATCTTCATTTCTTCAGTTGGGTCTCTCAAATTTCTATAGGGCTCCGGATGTTAGGAGCATCGCTGTTTTCTTCTGTCGATGTTATTTGTCTTATGGGCATTACCTCTTTAGTGTCATATTTCAACTGTGCATTATAGGAATGCTTACAGTTTTCAATATATTGTTACGACAGAAGGAATCTGGCAACCGAAAGCAAAAAGTATCAGCCAACGAATAAGAACTTTGGGAGAATTTGAAGAAGAACAGTGGAGCGTGTAACGGTCGTGTGTTCTAACGGTCTAGAGTTCGAAAATGGACGGTTAGCTGTTCTGAGACAGTGCACGTTAAGTATAAAGAATTATCTTTATGTGTTGTGTACGCGGGAAGTACAAAAGTGGTATCTTTTATGTGTTGTGTACGCGGGAAGTATAAAAGTGGTATCTTTTATGTGATGTGTACGCAGCGACATGGTAATCAAGTAAAAAGGTAATTTTAGTGGAATAGACAGAGCTAATGTTGTGTGCTCTGCGCAGGAAGATTGATGACTTGTGCATGTTAGTAGTTGATTTGTGTATAAGATACTTCGTCCATATATTCTTTATAACAATTTGCCTTGTATTTAATTTGGTTTCAAAATATAGTTTTTAATACTCACGCTCAGTGGCTATCCATTTTTGTAATCCGCAACAATATGGACGTTTGGAAAGGGCATCTGCATTCCTATGCAGTTTGCCACTTCGATGCTATGGAGAAATTGTACTCTTGCAACCGTTGTATCCACCTAGCAATTTATCCTTCAGGGTTTGTCAAGTTTAGTAGCCACTTGAGTGCAGCATGAGAAGTACGAATAAGAAATTTCTGGCCATAAAGATAAGGATGAAATAGTTCTATTGCTTTGCCTATTGCTAACAGTTCTTTACGTGTGGCACAATAATTCCGTTCTGGTTTGGATAAGTTTTGCTAAAATATGGAATAACTATTTCTTGTCCGTCTTGTTGTTGTGAAGGTACAGCACCAACTCCTGTGTTATATGAATTAGTATCAATTATGAACTGTTTTCCAGCTTCTGGATATGCTAAACACTGGTGACATGGAAAGAGCTTGCTTCAACTGTTGGAAGGCTACTTCACATTCGGTGGTCCACATGAACCGCTGTCCCTCCTCTGTCAGACAATGTAAAGGCCTTGCGATATTGGAGAAACCCTTGACAGATCTTTTATAATATGTGCAAAGTCCAATAAAACTATGAGGTTGATGAACATCCTGTGATGGAGTCCAATTCCTTGCAACTTCTATCTTACTAGGATCAGTCTTAATTCGTGATGTAGTGATAACATGACCAAGGTAATGAACTTCTTGCTGGAACAGTTTACACTTTGACAGTCCCAATTTTAGAATGACTGTTCTACGTTTTCAAACTCTTGACTAAGATTTCTCAAATTTTTCTCACAAGTCTTTCCAAGAACGATATTGTCGCCCAAGTAACCCAGGCAACCATCCAAGGCAAACCTTTGAGCACCGACTCCATTAGTCGTTCAAACGTTGCAGGTGCGTTATAAAGTCCAAATCACATCACTTTAAACTGCCAAAGTGGATTTCCTGTAGTGAAAGATGTTTTTCCTCGACCTTCAGGATGTATAGCAACTTGCCAATATACGCTTTTTTAATCTAATGTCGGGAACCATTCTGAACCAGATAGAATATCAAGTGTATCATCAATTCCGGGTAAGGGAAAGTAGTCTTTCTTTGTTATATCATTCAATCTGCTGTAGTCTACACAACAACGGGTAGATTCAACATTTTTCTTGACAAGAACCACTGGTGATGTCAGAGAATCGATGATAGTTCTATAATATCCTGAGCTTCCATGTCCCTCATGAGTTGTTCTGTCTCCTCCCTTTTTGCTAATGGAAGTCTTCTTGCTAGTCGGTGGATTGGAGGAGATTCACCAGTTTTGATCTTATGGTCTGTCAGGTTAGTACGACCTTAATCATTTGATGTAAGAGAAAAAATGTCAGACAACTCTTTAAGTAGGTTCTCGGTGTTCAGTTAATATCTTCCTTGTTTCTCTCCACAAGTCAGTAAGATGATAGGGGATGTCTGTATAGCGTTGGTTTGAGTCAGTAACTTCTATTCTGTTTACACTTGTTACCCATGTAACAGGTTCACATATTCTTAATTCTTCACCATTTTTCAACAATCTATTGGATTTGTTACAGTTCATCACTCTGATAGGAATATGTCCTTTATCTACTTTAAGTAAAGTCCTTGCAGCCAGGATATCATGAGCCATACCTAATTTACCAGGGGTATTAGTGACTGTCAATCGGAAGACCTCAGAAGTCTCTGCCCGATGTCCACTGACTATAACTTCCATTGTGCTGGGATCTCTGTGCTTTCCATCACTTATACTGTGGTCACACTTGATATAGAATCAGATGTTTAGCTAAGCAGAGCGATTTCATCTGTGTTATAGATGAGTAGGCTGTCACTGGGTCTAATGCTGCATCCATTTTCTTTAGGAAATAAAGCCTAATATGCATTCATCGTAGATGTCAGGGATGTAAACAGGATGGCGTACCAGACAGCTACCAACTGTGATATTGAGTTCTGTCTTTCAATGTACTTTAGCAGGGTTCCCAGTGGCTGTTTGTAGGGTTATATTAGTCTGGCATTCCAGTTTGGGTGAGGTATAACCATCTTTACTATATCTGTTCTGAGTAAAGTCACATTTGTACCAGTGTCTACTATCATACGACAAGGCACTCCATTCATAGTTCCATCAGCTACCAATCCATTGTCTCCACCATACAGTGCTGTATCGTGAGCGACTTTCCCTGGGGCCAACCAATCAACAGCCAACTTTGCTCAAGGCTGACTAATTTTCGTTTCCCTGTTCTTGCTGTCTAGTAGATGGAATTGAACTCCTCATTCGTTTTTTTATTATAGTTGGCACGAATGTGTCTAGTCTTGCCACATTTCCAACACTGAAGTTCTGCGGAAGTCTTTGAGGAGGAACCTTTTATCTCTTTGAAATCGGAGAGTATAGTTTTCGTTAGTTCTTGCATTTCACTATTCTTTTCTACTGTTTCTTCTGCATTCCATTCTCACTGTGCGTTTGTTCGCTCGGGAGGAAAGCCTGGAGCACTCGTACTTCATGGCATGCACCACAGCTGATTTTAAGGTTTCACCTTCCAACATCCTCAGAGATTGTTGAGTCTCAGGGTCAGCAATATCATCAATAAATTAAAATTCAACTAAGTTGTCTTGAATTTCTGGTGGACAGTTACTATAAGCCAATGTAGCTAGGCGTTCAATATCACTAGCACGTTCTTGCAAAATTTCACATTCTTCTTCATAAATAAAAAAATAAATTCCCTCTCAAGCAGCTGCTTGCCACAGAGGTCTGACAGGAGCCTGTCTGTTTATATGCCATAGTATAAGGTCTGTGGGAATAGCAGGACCTCAACAGAAAAACAACACACACATCCATGCCTTACCCAGGTCCCTTAGATCAGTAGCTAAGCGTGCTAATCACTCGATGCGATGTTTAAATTGAGTCATATAGTATTGTTTTAAATAACTATCGCCAAACCTGAGTTCTAATGCAGATACCAAATTTTGATAATGAAGTCGTTTTTCTTTTGGAACAAACTGTAATACTTGCGCTGCAGAATTTCTTAAGAAAGCTCCAAGAAAACTGGCCTTCTAAAATTCATTCCATTCATTAGCTCTACCGATGACTTCAAATTGTGTTTTGAATACTGTCCAAGGTGATTGACCATCATATGTGAAAGGTTAGTTGTATTTCTAGCGATATGTGCAAAACATTATTGTCACTAAAATTACCATTATCACAAAAAGAAGGTAACCTTTCATTTCTTAAAATCTAAAACTAACGTTCACAATCAGTTTTTACACTCTCAATTTGATACTTATAATCTATCTTAACACTATCAAATTTGTGTTAAAATCACAAGTGATTTCATTTACATTACACTTTGCACTATCTACTGTATATAATTTTTTACACTATTAATTCCAACCTTTATCACATTGTGAGTTGAGTTCGGTCTTTATGTCTTTATACTGGTCCGTTACTTCACGTCTTTGAGCTGCCATCTCAGCTTTCAAGTTATCATTTTGAGAGGCTATTTCAGCTCTTTTGTCACCAATTTCGCTTCTTATATCAGTTATGAGTTTTAATGGCTCATCCATAGTTCTAGTGAAAGGCGTTCAATAAATAATCCCGAACCTGGCACCATTTGTTATAAATTAACGGATGGAGATTGCTCGTGAGTTTAAAGAATAATATTCAGCAACAATAATTCTAAAATAAAGCAATTTATTACAAAAGTATGAATGAAAACATTTATATAAACTAAATTCAACCAACACAAATCTTCATCAATATAAAAATAAATTTTCAAAACTTAGCACCTTATCTCTATTCCTACAAAGAGTTGTTTCCTCCATAACTCTTGCTATCTACACTCAAAGCATAAAATAAGGCGTTTTACATCATTTAATAAGTGGCACAATCATATTTGTGAATAAACCTGCAATCTATCGAGAATAACCTTACCAATTCCTAAACTACTAAATAACCATGCACCAAATGACTTCTTTCTAAGGTTTTAGTCATCAAGTACCCCAAAACTGCAGCTAAGTATACTGGTTTCTCAGAACCAATTTCTTTCGAACGTTGATCACCATGCAGAAGATGATGAATTTCTTTCTTTTTCTTTCTCGTTCGCTAACAAGATTCACACTAATAAACTTATTTAACCTCCCGCGAACACACAAAATAAAAAAAAACATTTCTTCTTTATATTATAGTGCACAGACTAACTACGTTTTGCTTCACACAAATTCTTCCTAATTACAAATCTCTTATTCTTTTTTTAAGTTGAGTTCGTTCGAAGTGGTTGGTGACGTAATTCTCACGCTGTAGTACACGCGAGCAAGACGAAACATCACATCTCGGATTCATTTTAGCACGTTCATATGTCGTAACAATGCAATGTTTATTTATTTAAATGTTTTGATATAATATTTATTTCACACAAAAGTTTAACACAATATTTATTTCAGTCAATGCTTTTATTCAATATTTATTTCACACAAAGTTTTGATAGAATATTTATTTCAGTCGATGGTTTAATAAGTTCAGGTTTTTTACATATATCTGAAGGAACTTCTTTTTACCAATAACTTTGCTCTTAATTATTTCAGCTTTCATTACTCTTTAGATACCGAAAATATATATATTTGAAAATCGAAAGTAAGTTAGATTTGACTTCGACTTACTTTTAGTTTCATTCTTCATTCAGCTAAAAATGCTTACTTTACAAATTAATGATCTTTGAATTTACTAACGTCGAAGTTTTCTTAATAATTTGGTAAGATTTTGTACGTCGTATATGACATATTAAACTCCGGGGCCTAAATAGAAGACTCAGCTTGAATTGTACCAGGGTAATAGCGCAGAATTTTTAAATTGTGGACGGATGATAGCGCAAAATTTGTAAGTAGTAACAAGGCCTCACACAGGGGTATCAGATGTTTATTTGGATGTACAGAGTCTCTTTTCGGAAAATGAAATTGTACAGGTGCTTTAGGAAATTGTTTCATTTGTGAAGGAAAGATTTATTAATTTTTTATATAAAAAAAAAGGAGCAGTTTTGTGCAATTTTTTTAATTTATCACATGTTCATAATTTAATTTAAAAAATACTCCGTGCAATAATTATGTTGGTCTCAGCTGGTCATTTGTAGATGATAGATCAAATTACAGTATGATACAAGCAAAAAAATTGAAAATTATAGCCCCCTTCCCCAGGAATATTATTCGAATATTTACAGTATATGCATTAATCTATTAAGACAAACAATAAAATCCGAAACATTGATTAATATCAAAACTTTTTTTAAAAAGACACTTATTATTCAATTCACCGCATAAACAGAGACTTATGAAACATGTCTAAAAGTTAAGTCACTTTCCTCACAAGTCCAACTTGCAGACAAATAAGCAATAACAGGAAAAGATGAACACTCCTTCTACATAGAAGCTATTTATAAGCACCCAACACAGGACGTAAGAGATCTCTCAAGCTTTTCTGCCGGACATTGGAAAACACTTTAGCATTGACAACTTCTCCTGTTACTATCACATTTGTCTTTTCTCTGACGAGAGGCTATCCAGCAGGCATCCCTTAACAGCTGTTCCGCTCCCCAGCCCTCCCATACAACTTCCCCCCCCCCTCCAAACACACTTTTCCCTTTTCCTCCATTTTCCCATTCTTCTTTTCACCCTCCCCCAAAATATATTTCCCTTTCTTTCTTCTCCCTTCTTTTTTTTTCCCGAGTGTTTTCTGAGGTGTGAGTTAAACCATATGTCTGGCGTTGACATTGCCTGAAATATGACTAGCCTTTTTGGGGTGTCAGTGTGATCCTGGGGCTACTCTTTTCCTTTCCTCTTCTCTTTTTTTCTACAGAGAGAGGGAGAAAAGAAAGAGGAAGTAAAAGAAGAGGGAAAATTGTCAGAAAAGATATTTGGTCTCCAGTGGTACCTTCGCCATGTTACCAATCCAGCGCAGTTTATCAATGGTCCCTGGGTCATTTGTAGCCCATAGCGAAGTGAAAGGTTATGGCTGTGGACACACGTGCACCTAGTAATGGACGTTGTGGGTCGATTTCGAAGTACTATGCAGTGGCGGGTGTTTTTGAACTGGTCTTTTATACTCTTCTTCCTCCTTTTTTTTTCTTTCAGCGTTGGATAGAGTAAATAGCTTTTGGGTATGTCGAGATATTTCTTTTTGCTTCTCTCTTTAAGCGTGAAAAGTAGAGTCCACTTCGTGTCCTATGTAAAAGATTTCCGAATCCTCCGAAATCTCGTAGTACCAACATTGGTCTATTTTAAAAGCCAAACAAAATATTTTTATAGTCATTACTAATTTCAATTTTAATTTATAAGATTAATAATAAAATAACAATTTAATAGTTCACGGTGTTTTGTAAACACTTCAAATTGGTAGTTGTATTCAAATTATCAGTTTGTAAGTAAATATTTCATTCTCAAATGTTTCATTTCAAAAATCTTTAAAGTCAACATTTTTATGGCAAAATATTTAGAGTGTGAAGGCAAAGAGTTTTCGATTACAATCCCATAGAAATAGTTTTTCTTCTCAAAATTTTGTGTTCTTTGTACTGTGGTGTTACTGTATTCATATGCCGATTTTTATTACGACTATACAGGCTTAAACAAATGACTGTATTTATATTTTGGTGTTATATTTATGAGCGCCACTTTTATGCATTCAATAGTCAGGTAACAAGAACCCAGGATCTTAGCATTGGGTCAGGTTTAAATGTATATATATGTATGAAGCATATTATGAAGTAGCAGTTGCATAGCGTCAAGGAAGTTGGGTTTGGTTGTTTTACCTCTGAGCGGCACTTTTTTGCACACCATGGGCTAAATGGCCAGTTCACATGGACCCCGAAGGCTCAGAGAAGGTTGGGGGAGGGGACCCACTGGAACAGCTGTTGGGAGACAGATGGTAGCCTCCCGTCAAGGCCATCCAGCGTGTTCTTTAGGGTATGGCTCTCCCACACATGGGCCCACGACTTAACGTCCCATCCGACGGACGGCGACCTTTCCAAGCCCGTCTGTGTCCCCTACTGACCGTGAGCAGAGCGGGGAATTTTGCGGAGATAAATCTCAACGCTGACCCAGCTGGGACTCGAACCTGGGAACTACAGATTACGAGCCTGGCGCGCTACCGACTGAGCCACCCCCGCCCCAGCGTCAAGGAAGACTTAGATTAAGTCTTCCCATAGTTAAATGAGCTAAATGGTTTTAGTTAATATCATGTATTGTTAAGAATAATAGAAAATAAAAAATTCCTAAATTTAAAAAATTGTCATCTCTATTAAGTTATATTTATATTCTTGAAATTATAATGTCAATCTGTCTCGCGACACATTAATATAATAAAACCTGTTTCCGTAAGGAGATACGACTTTTCACTGAATTATTTCAAGCTAGTAAAATCCGTGTTTTTATCTCATTTTTATCAGCAAGTTTAACTTGTAGACTTATATATTTATTTTATACCTTTTTATGCTAGTAGACTTGTGCTACTTATATACTTCTAGACTTATTATAAACATAATAATTCGTAAGTGTGAATTAAAATATCACATAATTCTTTATTTTGTAAAATATGTTTTAAGTCATATCACAAATATTTAATTTTTAATTCACATTAATTTCAAAAACATCTTTCTTCCAAATTTCGTCTTAAAATTCGCTAGTAAACGTCTAAATTAACAATAAGAGTATTTTTAGTAACCTAAAAAGAAATGTGTGAAAAATTAATCTAAACTTATATGAATTAGTATAAATGACAAAATAATGCTATCTTAATGTTTACCATTATTGCTGAACTGAAATTTGATTCAAATATATACAAATAAAACTTTAAATGTACATTTTATTAATAACAAGGATTTATTTTCACTCAACCCCTTTTTTTTCATAAGTTGCTGGTCTCGATTTACACTGTTTCAATTTTAAAAATGGTTTCCCGGAACTATTTGCCATATAAATCGTGGGATGAATGTACTTAATTACAATTATTTACGGTATATACTATCATATACATACTTACATAATACTATCATATATTTAAAACTTTGTTCATCCTTGTCAACTATAGTAGAGGAAAAATTTAAAAAAATTAATATTCAAGTAATGACCTCAATTAACCCAAAAACAGAAAATAAATTGTTTATGCCTAAAGTAGTTTGAATCCATTTCTTAACTGTTTCTATATAACTATGTGCATTTTTATCAGACTTTATTTCATTGGCTACATTGCTTTTGTAGTTGGATAAATAAAATGCTTCTGTAAAATAATTTTGCGAGCAGACGTGCAGCTAAATTTAAACGTACTGCAACTAGCATTACAAAATTGAATTTTAATATTCTACTTTTCACAATGTCTTGCAACATATAATAAATTTCTAGAAACCTTTAATTTCGTAATAAGCGAGATATCTATTTCATTATAACATTTACTCGTATTTTCACTTTTTTTTATATTTCGAAATGCATTTAATAGTGTGCTTTTGTGATGGCCGAGTGGTTAGCACGCTTGGCTACTGATCTAAGGGACCTGGGTTCGAGCCCGGATAAGGCATGGTTGTGTGTGTTGTTTTTCTGCTGAGGTCCTGCCATCCTCTCAGATCTTCTACTTTGGCTTATAAACTGACAGGCTCCTGTCAGACCTCTGTGGCAAGCAGCTGCTTGAGGGGGTATTTATTTTTATTTTTTTTATTTTGTGTGAAAATCAAATGCAACCTTCTTTGCAGCACAGATAGCGCATTATTTTCTGATATCTTCTCTCATAGACAATATTCTAGAGTGTTTAGTCTATCAACTGTTTTTGCAATCTTACCTTCACTACCACAGATGTTGGAAATCCATCAGGAAAGTCTCTTATCAAAATACATGATATAAATTGCTAGGATTCGGAAGACGACATAAACTTGTATCATATAGAACTTTCTCTCTGTTTGGCATAAACGTAAAGCATTATTTATTTTTTGGTCTGCAAGATCCATCCCATCCATAAATTGGTTTTATTTGACTGCAGTCACAGGGCAGCCAATATTTATCTTCTCTTCTAAAGATTGTATTCTCATTTTGACATTTGTTGATAGAAGTAAAGTAACATGTACACCGGTTTGTTATCTGTTCACTTTGCACATGCTATTTCTCTTACTATCAAGGTAATATATATCACCATTTTTCTTATTTTTATCAATTGAAAAAGTTTCCATTTTTTTCTTCTTTTTCTACTATGCACGCACAAACTTTTAGGGTTTCATCAAATAAAAGCATAATTTAAATGCATGACGATACAATAAAGGCGGAAAGGTAAACCTTTCTTCATAATTCCCAAGTGGACTCGGTTAATTCGCGAAAGTTTGCATTCGCCACACATCAGAAGCGAGGTTTTTTTTTCTTCCACTGTATTGATCAAATTTAGAGAGAGGCACCCTTTTTGAGGAGACGTTGAGTTCCCCAATTTAGGTTTCGGTCAGATTTGAGGATTTACTTAGATTTAGTACTCTGGGACTGAGAATAAGACTTAAGAGGGTTTACCAATTACTAAAATCGGAAAAAAAAGGTTAAAATGATATTCTATACGAAATAAAATTTTACAGTTGTTTTTAAATCTGTTTTCGGTGTCGGGCATATACTATGAGGCTAAAATGAAATTATACAAAGACAATATTTTGAATTACAAAGCAATTAGGCAAGTTTGAGATTTCGTACAAGACGATCGGATTTTCGGAGGGTATGCCCCCCCCCCCCCATCCCCGAGTACGTCCCTGCATCATTTGCAGAGAGAATTTCCTCTGAGACGAACATTTCCCACGTATATGAAAAAAATTTAAAAATGTGAATCCTTTAAATTCCGTCAAGATGAATGTCAACATTGCTTTGAAGGCAGCAAAACATCATAATCATGGATGTGTAAGTTGACGAAACATTCACAGAAATAAGTTATTAATCTCAAAGGGAAAAAATGTATTCATTATGGCGTGGGGCTTACAGCTCTTTAAATGCGCATTAATTATTACTAACAAACATTCGCCATGCCAATAGGGGAGAAAATTTGTTCCCTTGGTAGTGCACCAGGTTGGTAATCTGAAGTTCGCATCTTCGAGTCTGAATTGAGAATTTTTTACACTCCGTTCTACCGTCCCTGAGAAAAGGGACATAAACAGGCTTGGGTTGTTTTACCTCTAAGCGGCACTTTTTTGCACACCATGGGCTAAATGGCCAGGTCACATGGACTCCGAAGGCTCAGAGAAGGTTGGGGAAGGGGACTCACTGGAATAGCTGTTGGGAGACAGATGGTAGCCTCCCGTCAAGGCCATCCCAGTGTGTTCTTTAACGTGCACATGGTGTGGCTCTCCCGCACACGGGGCGACGGTTTAACTATTCCAGGAATGTCCTAGGAGGAAGGGGGCAAGGGAGATGCCATCCCCCTGTGAGAATGCTAGGAAGGATAATGGAGGTTAAAAATTATTAAATTTTTGCATGAAACGTTTGCATTCTTCATAGAATTTTTTAAAGCCTCCAAAATGAAGGGGAAAATATTATATTCCAGTGCAAGGTCAGTCTCTTGTCCCCCCCTCCCCTTTACCTTTTTCCGGTCCATTGCACTGCCTCTCCTCCCTGACCTTCTCCTAATTGTTTTCTATATCCGGACCTGCGCATGTTGCGCATATTTTAAAAAAATACCTAGAAACAAAAGAAACAAACAAACAAAAATGGAAAAATATTTATTACACTATTTAGCAAATCCAAGCATTCCAAGCTTTTTTATTTTCAAGCTTGGATTTAGCAAATATTAGCTTCGTCTAAGATATAAAAGTTATCATTTGTTCTGTGATGTCGACAAAAATCGTCTAGTATAAATTTCACTCATGAACGTGAACCCCTCACCGCTGATAACAATTCTGAATGCGTTTGCACTTTGAAAGATCCAAGAACAGAGAACTACTCTGTAAGATTGTTTTTCAAGGAGTGGATTAGCCAAGAGAAGCTAGAAATAATATTTGCGCTTCTTTCACCCTGGGGTGACCGAAGTGACCTCGCAGGGTTCTTGTCACTACTTTCTCTGATTGGTTTACTGGACTTGTTTCGCTTTTAAGAACCAATCCAATTGACATTATTTTCTACTGTCAATATTTACAGAAAACCTTTTTCTTTATTTTGCGGTTGATTTAGTTCTAATCACGTTGTCACTATTCCTCGAAAAGCCATTTCATCAACTACGATAGAGATATCCTTTACGACTTGGAAAAAAAAATGATTCAAGTACAGTGTAAACACTAGGGAACTAATTTATATAAGAAAGTTGATTAGTTTTCCATCTAGCGGATATCACTGCGTTTAACTCGACTTTTTATAGCACTGGAAACAGGTCTAAACGCACTGGAAACAGGTGTAGGTCGACACTATGAGTCGAATATCAGTTTTTCAACTTGAATGCAAGGCACTTATTTAGAGTTAAAAAGACAATTAACTTAGATCAATGCATTTACACTACACCACATTTAATAGAAATGTACATTGTTAAAGACATTTTAATTTCCAATATTTTGTAGGTTTCCCAAACTCACAGGAGGGCGTCAATTTGCTTATTCACTAGTGCTACAGGCTCATAATCTGCTGTTCCAAGGTTCGGAAAGTTTCAACTGCGCATGCATTGAGATTTATCTCCTCCATCTTCACCCTGCCCTTGATGATAAAGGGGACACAAAAAGATTTGGAAACGACAACGTCCTATGGATGAGACGTTAAGCGGTGGCTCAGTGTGTAGGATAGAACCATTCCCCGTGCACGTCAAAGACCACGTTGGATGGCCTTGACGTAATACTATCATCTGTCTCCTAACAGATATCCAGTGGGTCGTCTTCTTCCAACCTTTTTCGAGTCCTTGGGGTCCTTGTAACCTAGCCATTTAGTGCAAAACGTGTAACTCAGAAGTAAACCAACACAACTTTTTAAGCTAAGTATAATTTTAAACTACGAAACGTTCATTTAGCAAAGGATACGAGTTGATTACCGTCGCGGTAGCCGTGTAGTTAACGCGCTAGCCTAGTAATCAAGGTCTCGAACCCCGAGTAAGGCTTTGTCTTTCTGCTGAGGTTTCGCCTTCCTCACAGATCTTTTCTATGTCGTATTAAACTGATAGGTTCCTATCAGACTTCTGTGGCAAGCAGCGGCTTGAGGGGATATTTATTTATAAGTTGATTAAGAATGGAAGAAGTAACTTTTATTCGTTAATGTTACACCCCATGCGTTGTACACCCATTGTTGACACCCCATGCGTGTGTATATGTGTGTTCAACATGTCAATATCAGCTTGATGTAGTGGAGCTCGTTATAAAACTCAACAAGATTTCACTTTTTGTTTTCTCTTTGCAAAAACGAACGGTGAACAAGGCCTGGTTGAAGAAAACGTTACTTGAAGGAACGTTTTGTAATCTATCACGGGTTTCAACAGTAATCCATCATTCTGGCAGTAGAGCAATAATGCTGCGGTTTACAAACGATGGAAACAAGAAGGAGGTAAAAAAAATTCTCAAGGGAAAAGAGAAAACGGTAAGTTCACTTCATTTTGTTCAAAGAGAGAAAAAAAACAAAGTTCAGAGTCACTGGAAAACGAATTACTCCCATTTTTGACCTTCATAATGACAGAGCGTTGCACTTTATTGTTTTACGCAAATCGTATAAAATGTATCAGCGACGTCGTAGGTGACAGTTCATAATGGATAACCAATCTGAACGAAGTGGAATGTAGCGGAAACAGATTTTTTTGTAGAGAACAAATGTGTTTTAAAATCAACAGGCTGATGTGTAGCGCACTAAGCTCTTACCACTTCATTTCAGAATTTAGATTGATGGTTGTTCAGCACAATCCTTTTCACAACGGATTTTATGAACCAAAATTTCTTTGACATTCCTCTAACCTTCGTATTTACTCCAATATTGTTTACGTCGATGTTACGTTTTTGTAAAACCACAAGTGAAATTTTAACAGCAGATTAAAGAATTCCTTTCCCTATGAGATTTTGCTACCCAAAAGTTAAGGAAGATTTTTCCATTGTGTGTTTTTCTTTAAATATAGGCTGGATGGATTACATCTTAGCGACACATTTGTGCATATAATGGACTAAATGGCTAGGCCACAAAGGCCAGAGAAGGTTGGGAGAAGGGAATCCAAAGGACAGCTGTCCTTGGATTCCCTTCTCCCAACCAGACACACAGATGGACGTCTCTCATCAAGGCCATCCAGGGTGTTCTTTAACGTACGTAGAGTATAACTCGCCTGCACACGGTTTTACGCCCCTTCCGACGAACGACGACCTTTTCAAACTAATAAATATCCCCTTTATAACCGAAGGCAGGGATAGGGATCAGAGGAGATAAACCTCGACGCTGGCACAGTTGGGACTCGAACCTGGGAACTGCAGTGTACGCCTGGCGCGCTACCGACTGAGCCCAATAATACAGGCTGATTCGCAAATTCTAAGATTGTCCGTAACAAATTCTAACATTTGAAGTTCAATCTATCTGTGTTTCATTCTGCACACATGAAAACATTTTTTCCACTTCATTTCTACGCTATAATTCTATCAAAATTAGCACTTATTATCACGAGTATTTAAGAAAACATTGGAAAAAGTATGCGATCTGAGCAGTGGCTGAGTACCGCACATGCGCACAACCTCTTTGAGCCCTCGGAGTACTTGTGGCCTAGCCATGTAACCAATGGTGGCTTATATTTGGATCATGGTGACCAGCAAAGCTATAAACTTATCTGCAGGAAATTGAATAATCGTGATTTGTATATAAAATGCATCCCATACAATTTGTAATCAAAATATATTCCACACAATTTATAATCAAAATATATCCCAAACAATTTATAATCAAAATATATCCCAAACAATTTATAATCAAAATATAGCATTTCGATAATTACAAACTGGAAAAAATACCTAATTGGCAAAAAATTAATTTTTTATAGAGTTAGTTTATTTCTTTCTATTCTTAACTGTTCCTTTTTCTTTTTAACGTGTTGAAACTTTCAACGTGTAATTATTTGTCTTGGAAGCATGTTAAAATCACAAGGGATTTTATAATCATTTGTACATTTTTCAAAATTGTGCTTGCTTGCTTGCTTACACGTAACACTAAATTGGGAGGTCCTTATTCAGGCTTTCCCAGAACAAGTAAGAAAATTCTTATAACAAATCCTCAAGTGTCTTTCTTGAGGGAATTAAGATATATTTTTTCATATGATTTATTTTTATTTTTTTTTTTTCATTTTTTATTTTTTTTTCATTCATTTTTTTTTTATTTTTTTCATTCATTTTTTATTATTTTTTTTCCATTCATTTTTTTTATTATTTTTTTTCATATGTTTATGAATTTTTTTAGTATTTTTTTTTATATTTGATTCCAGATATTTGTCTCTCGGAGGAAATTCAATATCAATCGATAAATTTTTTGTTGAAGTGAAAAATTAGGGGAATTTAGAATTGTATCTAAGGTAAATTCAGTAATTCCAATATTCTCAAGTTCATGAAAAATTTTTTTTCTTTGTATGTTAAATTTGCCACAATTTAAGATTATATGGGTAGAATTTTCTTTTAAATTACATGATGTACAGTTAGGACTATCAATTAATTTTAAAAGGAATTTTGACTTGTTTAATAATATAGTATCTGTTTTTAATCGGAGAAGAGCTCTGATTTCTTGTCTATTAAAAACATTATTTGAAAAATAATTAATTTTGCTTGAGAGTAAATATCTAAAGTTAGGTTTAAACATAGAGTTAAGTTGAAAAATATTTTCTGTCAAGGAGAATTCCAAATTTTTTATCTCTTTTTTTGTGTTTATATAAAATTTATAAGTTGGAGAACTAATTGATTGGAGAATTATTGATGGAGTTGGAGAACTATTGAGGTCATGTGCTGCTTTCGCCATCTTATCCACTTCTTCATTTTCCTCAATGCCAGTATGACCTGGAGACCAACTGAGGTGGATTTTATTATTATTTTGAATAAAATTTTCTGTGTTTAGTTTAAGTAGTGAAGTAATGTAATATGGATATGTGGAATATGATTGATCCTGTGTTAATGTGAGGATAGCTCCCTTTGAGTCAATAAAAATAACTATAAATTGTTTTTAGTATTGAGTAAAAGCCATTTAAAGGCAGCCAAAATGGCAAAAATTTCTGCAGATAAGATTGAAGTATGATTTGGTAATTTATATTTTAAAGAGACATTAAGAGATGGAATAAAAACAGCTGCCGAAGCAGAACCAGAGTCTTGAATATAAGAACCGTCTGTATATATTTCTAAGAATTTTTCAAAATGTTCCTTTTTAAAGCTATTGAATGATTGTAAAATGGCTTCATTTGAATATTCATTTTTAGAGTGTAATAAAGGAATTTCAGTGTAAATTTTGGGAAGTTGATAACACCAAAATGGAACTGATTCTGTGATATCTCCTCTTAAGTCTTCCTTGTGAAGGTTATTAAAAAAATTCAAAATTAGTGGTGATTCTTTAAAACTTTGTAAAAAGGTAGTCTTTTAAAATTTTTATAAAATGGATGGACAGGAAGCTTATAATGTAATCTAGAATAATATTTTAAAATTAAAATAGGATGTCTTGTTTCAAAGTTTGGAAGAGCAGTTTCAGCCAAAAGAGCAAGTGATGGGCAGAATCTAGGAAGACCTAGAGCTATCTTAATACATTTATTTTGAATCACATTTAATTTTTTGAGTTTAGTTAAATTTGGAAAATCTATTAAATCAAAACCATATTCAATTTTTGCTCTTATTAAATTTTTGTATAAAGTTAATAATGTATTTGGGTGCGAACCTTCTTTTTTGAATGCAAAATATTTAAATATATTAAGTAATTTAGAGCCTGAATTGTGTGCATGATCTACGTGTGAATTTCAATTTAATTTTGAATCTAAATAAAAACCGAGAAGTTTACATTGATTGACTTGTGCAATTTTGTTATCATTAATTTTTAAAACAAATTTTGGATTAATATGTTTGTTTTTAGAAAAATGTATACAGTAGGTTTTGTTTATATTTATTGTTAAATTCCATTTTTCACAATACTTGATTAATTTATTAAGTTGTTCTTGAGTTTTATGTTGTATATCATATTCATTTTTGTCTGAAGTCCAAAAAGTGAGGTCATCTGCATAGCTTGTATAATTGAACTTATTGTTAAAAATTTTTTTTGATGTCATATAGATATAGGTTAAAAAGAATGGGTGATAGGGTAGATCCTTGAGATAAGCCCTGTGTAATATTGTGAGAGTTAGAAAATATAGAATTAATTTTGACTTTAAATTTTCTATTTTTTAGATATTTTGAAAGAAAAGTTATTAAGTTATAATTAATATTTGCATTACTCAACTTTAGTAAAAGATAATCAATTAAGACTGTATCGAAAGCTTGGGTAAGGTCAATTGAAACAGCCAATAAGATTTTTTTCTTTTTATTGGCTGAATAAATGTCAGAAAGAAGTAATGCTACACATTCTTTGGAAGAGCGATTTTTCCGAAAGCCAAAAAAGTTTTTAGGTAAAATATTATTTTTGTCTATTTGCCATATGAGTCTTCTAAACAAAATTTTTTCATATACATTTAGGGAGTTGGAAAGTAAAGAGATGGGTCTATAGGAATTGAATTCTGTGGGTATTTTATTTGGCTTTTAGATAAAAATAATTAAAATTTCTTCCCATGAAGTTGGAATATTATGAGTAGTCCAGATATTGTTAAATAAATTTAAAAGTTTTTTCTTCCAGTAGTGTGGTAAATTTTTAAAAAACTTATTAGAAATTGAGTCAGCTCCTCCTGGTGCTGACTTTAAGTTTAATCTTTCAATATCATTATTTAATTCTGGTAAGGTAAAAGGTAGATTGACATTAGTGTTAATTGATTTAAGTTTATTTAGTTGAATTTTATAACATGATTTCTGCCTAATATCAAGTGTGGGGGCTTTTTGTACAATTTTTAAATTTTTTGCAAAAAATTCTGCAGTTTGTTCAAGAGAATAATTATGTTGGATTGCAAACTGAGCAATAGGTAAAGATTGATTTTTTTTTCCCTAGAAATAGATTTAAAAATCTTCCATATGTTTAAATTTGAATTTTGTGTTGTAAGCTGTGATGTAAATTCTTTCCAGTCATCTCTTATTGTAGTTTTTAATTTTCTTCTAACCTCAGCTTTCAGTTTTTTGAATTTATTGATGCTTTGATATCTATTGATGTTTATACAATTCCTGGTAGATGTTTTGATCTTTTCGCTTTATTTTCAACTTTTTTTCTGACTGCAACAAGTCTATTCATGTACCAAAATTTTTTTTAGTTTGGGAATTTTATTAATTATGGTTTGGAATGCAGATTTGGTGTTTTCTTTTATGTATTCAAAAAAATTTTCATAGTTGAAGTTTTCTGGAGTTTATTTATTGTTTAGAATTTTCTTAAAGGAAGTCCAATCATTCAAGAATATTTTTTGTTGAAATTTTAATTTAAATTGTGAGGTTAGAAGAATGGGGTAATGATCACTGCCCCTTGTATCAAGAAGCAGTGACCATTTAAATTTTCCTAATATTTCTGGTGAAATTAAAGTTAAATCAATTATGGATTGATTATTAGCTAAATTTTCATGGGTCGTTTGATTATCATTTAGTAAAATTAAGTTTGATTTTGAAATATATTTCCTGAGTTGGTCTCCAGCTGGATTGTTAAGGTAAGAATGCCAGAGAGCATGATGTGCATTGAAATCTCCTACCACAATGATAGGTTCCTTTAATTGAGATATAATTTCATTATATTCATTTTCTCTAATTGTTGAGCCAGGATTATATACATTAAGAATGGTTATAGTAAAGTTATTAATTGAAATTTTTACAGCTATTATATCTAGTAAGTATGGATTAAAGTTAACTGTTAAAATATTATGTTGAATTTTTTTATGTATTAAAAGTCCCACTCCATTATTACGATTAGGTGAATAATGGTAGTGGGACACAAAATTTGAGAAGTTAATACGTTTTGCAGTTTTAATTTCCTGTAATGCAAACACATTTACCTGCTTATACTTTATCAAAAGTGTAATTTCCTCCTTTTTTGAGACCAATCCTCTGCAATTCCATTGCAGAAGATTTAACTTGCTAAACTTTGTACTGGAAAAGAATGTCCATAATGAGTATGTACATCTCCTCTGTGGGACAAATGAATTTGAGAAGATGAGACACTAAATCTATCAGAAGATTGATCGTGACATTTTCATCCTTGAGTTGTTCGGAAATTGTATTTGGAGATAGAATGTTCTTGGTATTGTTAGTTTGAACACCTTTGGTATTAACTCCTTTTTTAGTAATATTTGCGTAGCTAGGAGTATTTGAGATGTCATGATGTTGTTGTACATTTTCTCTTTCAAATCTTGTTAGTTTTTTGGATGTAGAAGATTCAATCATTTGATTGTCCGTTTCAGTTATTTCAGCAGTTTTCGTTTTTTCCATGAATTGTTGTTTTCTTTTTTGCAACAAATTGTAAGAGTCCATACCATGTAAATGAGAATAAGTATGAGTATTATATGTACTTCTATCATCAGTCAATCTATCTTCCAAATATTGACGATTTCTGTAGTTTAAATCTTGATTTTGGTTAACATATGAGTGCGAGAATTCATATGGATTCAAATCCGAGTTAGTGCGGACCTGGTAGAAAGCGCCTCTGCTTCGAACCTGACTGAGCGCTTGTTTTGCCAAAGCAAAAGCGCTGGTCCAACTGCATAGTTGTTGGCGTTGGATTTGCATTGCTTTGCAAGCGATCTTTTTGACAGGGCAAGCATAATACGTGGCAGGATGGTCCTTCCCACAGTTTGGGCAGATAAATTCAGTTGTTTTACATGTTTTATAAGAGTGTGGGGCGCTGCAACGCTTACATCTTATGTGACTTCTGCATCCCGTTGCAGCGTGTCCCCACCTCCAACAGTTTCCACAAATGATAGGTGATCCAAAATGTTCCTTTATGAAAAAATGTGAAAATCCGATATTCACCTCTCTGGGCAGTTTGTTTTGTGAACAATAAATTACAACATTTTCCGTGGGTTGTTTCAGGTAGCCATCTTTGGCAGAATTTGGCAAAAATCTCATCATGCGTCGTACTTTAGTAATATTGTATGGTTTTAGACATTGTAATAAATAGTCATCTTTATACTTTACATTTACATTAATCATTAATCCCATAGATTGTTCATTATTAGGAAAACGATAATCTACATCCACTCCTAGTATGTTTGTAATATTCTTTAAGATATCTAATTCAGAATCGCAGGTTGGAAAGAGAATAATATCTCCTTTTCTCGTGTACCTACCTTTGATGTCCTTCTTAAGTTTAGCAAAAAAGAAGTCAGTGACTTTCTCATCATCTAGATCGCTCAGTTTGGTAGTTTCACTAAAGAAAATTATGGCACAATCTTCCTTCTTAGATCTTGTATTGGAAGGGGCAGAAATTATTTCTTCTTCGTAAGCACAATCTTCATCTGTGTTGTATTCTTCCGGAAGGCATTCAGTTTCTTAACAGTTGTGATCCATTGGTCTGGGAATTTGAGAACGTGGGGTGGCTTTTCTTGTGTTGGAAATGTCCGTGTTTTCACAATTCTGTTTATCGAAGATTTCAGAGTTCTCCAGAGTTTCATTTAAATCCTCATCCGAGGCATCATTAAAGATAGTGGCCATTTGAGCTTTTTCCAAGTGTTTAGCAAGCTTCTTTAGTTGATAGCTTTCAGAACTTTTGATGCTTCAGAACACTTGTCTTTTTCATTTTATTGGTGGCATTTGTGGGCTTTTTTTGCCTCCCATTAGATTATGTTACACATTAATCGATCCAAACAATCAATTACTATCAAAGCAAAATAACACTCAAACTACAGAGCCAAAAATTTGGCATCTGCTCGTCTCACTAGCTTTCCGAGACTCTTCTGATGTCTGGTAATTTATAACAATTGAGATATTGAAGGTTTATATTTTTATTATATTTTATTTCGATTGTGTATATATTATCAAAGAAGTTGTTTAAGATTAATGTGTATTTATAAAAGATATCAGTGTGGCAACAAGTTGGGATTATTTAATCTCATTTAACATTTCCATTACTTGATCTAGTAATTAGGGTAACTGACTACAAAGTCAACTGGCATGTCTTTGTGTAAGCATTTATATAATGCATGAGGAATTCAGACAATCGCTGACAGAGTTTCTTACGTTTTATTTGTTTTAAGTAATCCCTTCTCTATTTATGTTTTCAAAGAAAGCCAAATAATAATTTCGCTTTGTCCTCTGTCGGTCTGTCTGTAGACATCGAGCTTTTGTGTTCATAGAGATATATCAAAAATTCTTTTTGTGTTGGATAATTTTGTGAAAACAAAAAAGTGTTGCTTAGAAGTTAAACAACACAACTTAATTCGAATTCGAAACTATAGGTGGTAGATAGTTGGGTCGGTTTATATAAGGAGTACGTAACATTTTAACAAAAATCCACCCCTAACTGTATGGTCAACACCCCGACCCTGTGAAGTTGACCACTTCTCAGCAGCGGTGAAAAAAAGGATAAAGTGGCCACAGAAATTCAGATCAGTAGTCGAAACTGATCTGGCAGCCCTATCTTTCCTTTTCGCTTTAAGTGAGATTATATCTGCCTGATGACACTAAATGGCTTACACCACAAAAGAGAGCGGGAATGGGCTTTAGGTGCTATGCGTGACCAATTCTGTGCATCATCACAAAGGAATATTTATTTATTTATTTAATGTGCTCACAACAGATCAATGATCCAATAACTGTGGACACATACAAAGAGAATAATTCGAAATTAGTACATATAAAAGTACTTAAGCAAATTAGTGCAAAATAGTGAAAAGGACATATACCACATTTTGAAACAACATAAACAATGCACTTACATAAACAGATAATTCGATATAAAATCAAAAACAAAGTAACATCATACAATGTGATTTGAAATTTTTTAAAGACGTTATAAACAAATCGGGGATATTGTTGTACAAGTTAAAACGGTTAAAAAAGTTAACCACGGAAAAATTTATCAATGTATTTGATTTATGGAATGGAACTTTAAAAAAAATGGAGTGTTTCTCGTGGGATGCTTCGTTAACGCAAAGCTCGTTAAAAACAGTAGTTCGGTTCAATCTATCATGATGCTTAACAGTTTATTAAAAAATATTAGACAAAGCTCCACTTCTATTGCTTAATAAGCAAACATTATACGTATTTCTTACTTGTTCAGTATGAATATCTCGAAGATAAATTCCAGTGATCTTGTAGTAAAGCAATCTTAGTAATTTATTTTGAACTTTTTCAATATTATGAATATTATATTGATAGTAAGGATCCCATATTAAGCTTCCATTGGCCGAGTGGTTAACGCGCTTGGCTACTGATCTACGGGACCTGGGTTCGAGCCACGGGTAAGGCATGGATGTTCGTGTTGTTTTTCTGCTGAGGTCCTGCCATCCTCTCAGACCTCCTACTATGGCATATAAACTGACAGGCTCCTGTCAGACCTCTGTGGCAAGCAGCTGCTTGAGGGGGTATTTATTTATTTATTTATTATTCTAGTTTTCAGCGAACTAATGAATTAAATAAATTGATTACAGCCCTTGTATTAGTAAAGCATTTTGTTTTTCTAACAATCAAACCCAAATTTCTATTAGCATTCTTCACAGTTTCTTGAATATGCATATTAAAATTAAAGTCCGAGTCAAACAAGATATCTAAATCACGGACAAAACAATTCCGTGGAATAGCACAAGAATTGATGTTATAATCAAATGTAAGAAAAATCCTTTTACAAGAATAACTTAAAATTGAGAATTTTGAAAAAATCAGGGAGTTCATTCAGAACAGAACAATAGTGGAATTTAGTCAAATCTGACTGTAGTAAATAACAGTCGTTAATTGAGTCGATCAGTCTAAAAAATTTTACACCATCTACGTACGTTAGACAACCCCAAGAACTAATTATATATGGTAGATAATTAATGAAAATTATAAATAGCAACAGTCCCACATGGACTTGGGGCACTCCAGAGCTACTAAAAAACTTGTAGGAAAACTCAGAACTATAGTAAACATAAAGAGATCTACCACGAGTAAATCCATTCAACTAAATTACAATGAAAACCGATTTCAACTAACTTGTTCAATAATAACCGGAAATACATTTTATCAAATCGGCCAACTTTTCTTCCAGTTATACGTAACTGTCATTTATTAGAGGATATTACATCTTAATAAGATGTCTATCATTTGCGAGATATTAAATGTATCAGAAGTAAAATCTTATCTGGTTTGAGGATTCAGAAATGAGAGGTAGGATGCTCCTTGGCTCCATGCCATTCTAGTATTTCCAAGAATATCTGTTATACTTTTGCTATTTGGTTTTGCCTCTTTGCATTCCTTGACACTGTCCATTCCGCAATTACACCTTCAATGTGCCCTTTATTTAGTTAATAGATAAACTTAGAGATCAGCTTTTATCCATACACCTTCAATGCTTCCTTTATTTAGTTATGCAAAAAATTAATGCATCGGTAAAGAATGTTGAAAAATAGATTGCGGAAAGGGCAGTGTCAAGGAATGCAAAAAGGCAAAACAAGATAGCAGAAGTATAACAGATATTCTTGGAAATACCAGAATAAGAAACTAATGGCACAAAAAAAAAACCTGAGAGGTACTTTTTTGCGCACAATGGGCTAAATGCCCAGATCAAAAGGACCCCAGAGCTCAAAGATGGTTCGGAAAAGAGTGCCCACTATACAGCTTCCCGTTAAGATCATCTAGCAAGTTTTTAGTGTGCAAAACAGTATGGCTCACCTGCGCACGATACCAAGGCTTAATATCCCATAAAACGAGAGACGGCCTCTCCAAGCCGTTTCAATGTTCCCTTTCTCACTTAGGGCAGGGATTAACGGAGATAAATAGATAAATCTCAACCCAAGCGCAATTGGGACTCGAACCTGAGAACTGCAGATAACGAGCGTGGTGCGCTACAGTCTAAGCCAACGTCCACCCCAGTTTTTAAAGTGTTTTCATCGAACGTTATTAAACATCACTTCAGCAATTCTATCATCTTCTCGAAAAATTATTTTATATTCACAATACTTTTATCTCGAATTCAAGATAGATTTTTCAAATGCGTTATAAACAGACATTTGAATCTGACAGCCGAGCAGAGAAATCAATGTTGATCACCCGTCCTGTATATATTTATATCATAGAGCCTCTCCTTCCCATAGCTTTCGAAGGAAGACCCAAGGCAGAAACTAAAAACAGAAAAAGAGACAAGAGAGGGAAGGAAGAAGAAAAAATCCCTAAAACTACAAGTTTCACAATAAAGCTCGAGTGTGACCAGCGGAAGCAAAACAAACTCTCATCCGACTTCAATCCCGAAGATTGCAAATCACAATTCCGATTTCCCTGATCTATTTTGGCTTGGCTAGAAACAGCGATTTCTTCAACTCCACGAGCACAAAACTGGAAAACAAACTGCAATCATTTGTTTCGGAAAACAACTTCAGCTGAGGAAACGGTCGAAGAGGGAGGAGGAAGATGCTGAAGCGGAGGAGGTCTTATAAGAAGGAGGAGGGTGATCGAGGTTTCGGATAAGTCGGAGGAGTAGAGCGAGGGGGAGGGGGAAGTCACGGAATGGGAGAATGTAGATTGAAAAGTTCCCGAGTATTAGGTAAAGAATCATTTTCGATGATCTACCATACCAGAGAAGAAAGGAACAAAAAAACACAGTGAAAGAAACGAAAAAAAATCATCAAGCTGTATGTTTTAGGCAAAAAGTTGATCCGATGTTCATTGCGTTGAGGTATCCGAAAGTATCCATCACATCAGACGGAAGTGATGTTTTTCATCACTTGCTCATCACTGGCTTTCCTGTGTCACGCGGTGTCATCGTGCAGCCGGTCAATTTCACGCCTGACTAGAGCATAGGCTACTCCTAGTTCAATAAAGTTCCTTCCTTCTCTTCCGGTGGTAACCTCAGGAGGTGATCTGCCGAGCACACGATTTAGATACTCAACTCCTGGCTTTTCCCTTCCCACACGAATTGGGGAATCTTTTTTCTTCCTTGACATATTGCGCGATGGCCGCAGGAAAGTAAAATGGAAATAAATTTAAAAAGTTTTGAGAAATATCCGTATGTACTCTAAGAGGTAAAGTAGCACTACCCTATCAGAATGTTAAAAATTTTCTGTGTTATATGAATGACAATCTAACTGCGAAGCTTTATTCTTCTAAAATATGCATGTAATGGGAAAATGTGACTGAAGACGGAATAAATATCATAATCAAATCTATTTAAATTTCGATTTTTTTATAATATTCGCTCAGTTTTTAAACATATATGGAAGCTAGAATATTTCACAAAGGTAATCGTCTTAAGAATTTACCTCAGAAATTATTTCAAATTTAAATAATAAGTATTGTTCCCACTTATTTAATAAAATGAATAAATGTTTTAAAAGTTTGATTAAGGATTATTTCAATATTAGAAATTTTTTAATGTTTTTTTATAGAATAAGATATTTATTGTTGAATATTCCAGCTTCCATAACTTTTTAAATACAGAGCAAATATTGTTAAAAAAATCGAAATTTTAATAGATTTGATTATGATATTTAACTTATCTTCAATCATATTTTCCCATTAAATGCATATTTTAGAAGCTGTATAGCTTCGAATTTTGGCTCCCATTGACATAACTTAAAAATTATCTAATATTTTAATAGGGCCGTGTGTATGAAACTAGAAAAATTGTCAAGTGTTACTCGGGTGTTAAATATATAGTTTTACATAAAACTTAGCATTATCATTTTACATAAAATTTAATAAGATCGATTCCGTCATATTGTTCTCCCTCTCTTTTGTGTAGAAGACATAATTTGAGTTAAATGATTAATAATTTATATTAACTCCACAATTTGTGCATAATTATATAATTATAATAACCCTAAGTAATTTGACTCTTCAAATTTGGAAGCAGGCTGTCAAGTATTTAGAAAATTATGGAGTCTGCAGTTCCAAAACTTAAACTGACATCAATCTTATATATATGTGCTCAATCAATTCACACGTCACTAGAGGCTCATCGTGCGACTAGGATGTAATTGCTATTTATTTATTGAGAAATTTGTCCCATTTTTGGGTTGTTTTGCCTCTGAGTGGCACTTCTTTTGCACACAATGAGGTAAATGGCCAGGTCACATGGACCCCGAAGGCTCAGAGAAGGTTGGGTGAGGGTACCCACTGGAACAGCTGTTGGGTGAGGGTACCCACTGGAACAGCTGTTGGGAGACAGATGGTAGCCTCCCGTCAAGGCCATCCAGCATGTTCTTTAACGTTGGGTTGTTTTACCTCTGAGCGGCACTTTTTTGCACACCATGGGCTAAATGGCCAGGTCACATGGACCCCGAAGGCTCAGAGAAGGTTGGGGGGGGGGGGGGAGATCCACTGGACAGCTGTTGGGAGACAGATGGTAGCCTCCCGTCAAAGCCATCCAGTGATTTAACTTGCACAGGTTATGGCTCTCTCCCGCATATGGATCGATGACATACGTCCAATCCGACGGACGTTGGCTTTCCAAGCTCATCGGTATCCCCTACTGACCGCGGGAAAGGCGGGAAGTTTTGCGGAGATAAATTTCAAAAACTGACCTACGTGGGAATCGAACCTTGAAACTTTGAACTGCATATTACGAATCTGGTGCTCTACCGATTGAGCCACCACCCCCTCAAATTTTGGGAGCAAATATGGTTATGCATTGTTGAATTCGGTTGAAAGTCACATCTATTATTAAGAAATTGTTGCATTTGTTTATCATTACATATTAAACGTTTTTAAGAGGAGAGGGTAAAATGTTTTGGAGTCTGAACATTATAACGTACTACATTACAATAGGATGAAGCTGTATAATGAAATTGATATTCCGTTCTTTTATCTTACAGTTTAAGAGGAGTTGTCGAACAAACAGACAGACAAACAAAATCTCTAAAATATAGAGTAGATAATTTAAAAACGACCAACGACTGGAATTCTTAGATCATATTAATTTTAAAAAAATAGCGAACCAACATTTTGTTTTCAGGTTGTAAAGGAATTATATTTCAGTGTCATATATTTCTCTAAAATTATTATTATTTCAATTATTTAATCATCGATAATTTTGTTTTATTTTTCAAATTTTGGGAGTAAATATAGGATGTTGAGTTTTTTTGTGTACTTTTATTTATGCTTTCTAGTTGGGTTGTTTTATCGCTGAGAGGCATTTTTTTTGCGCACAATGGATTAAATAGCCTATTCTCAAGGACCCAGTTGGGTAGGAGAAAGCCTCCGTTCAAGCTATCCAGCTTGTTCTTTAGCGTGCATAGTGTACGGCTCTCCTATTCGGAACGAGGGTTTTGAATTGTGCTTGATATCAGAATTTGATCTCGTTCAGCGGCTTAGATCCGTGTGAGGGAAGACAGAATAATTTTTACCTTAATCTTTTAGATTTAAAACAGCTTTGATAGAATCAGGTTGTGTTGTTTTACCACTGAAGAGTCTGTTTTGTATTCAAGGGTTAGAAAGCAAGGCTACAAGGCCACACGGGCTCAAAGAAAGTTGAGAAGGGAATCCACTGTACAGCTGTTAGGAGACAGAAAAAGGACTCTATCAAGGCCTTCCAGGATGTTGTTTAATGAGCATAATGTATAGATCTTCAGAACAAGACTTCTGCACAATACTTTAACGTCCCATCCGATGAAAGGTAGATTTTTTAAGCCTATTCATGACCCATTTCTCATCGAGAGTAGAGCGAAGGTTGCAGAGAAACACTCACTCCCGCTGCAATGATGACTCGACCTAGAAACAGCTGATTACAAACCTGCCGCGCTACTCAGTGATCTAACTAAGAGCCCATCGCTTAGGGATGCTGAAGAACCGAATACAGAGACAGCATGAACAGAGAACGTGAAAAGCAGAGCTTTAGGTGAAGTGTACAACAGGTGACTGTGTCGGGGATTTGATGCTATTCTGATGTATATTTTTAATATTTTATGAAAATATTTTTATTTAACCTTGCTCTGTACAGAAATGAAACTTTTTATCTGAAACTGTCTCCTGACATTTGGGGAGGGGGTGGCTCGGTCGGTAGCACGCCAGGCTCGTAATCTGTAGTTCCCAGGTTCGAGTCCCAGCTGGGTCAGCGTTGAGATTTATCTCCGGAAATTTCCCGACCTGCCCACGGTCAGTAGGGGACACCGAAGGGCTTGGAAAGGCCGCCGTCCGTCCGATGGGACGTTAAGCCGTGGCCCCGTGTGCGGGAGAGACATACCCTGTGCACGTTAAAGAACACGCTGGATGGCCTTGACGGGAGACTACCCTCTGTCTCCCAACAGCTGTTCCAGTGGATCCCCTCCCCCAACCTTCTCTGAGCCTTCGGAGTCCATGTGACCTGGCCATTTAGCCCATGGTGTGCAAAAAAGTGCCGCTCAGAGGTAAAACAACCCAACACAACCCAACAACCCACACCTGACAAAGGCTGTTTGTGGCTGATGTGTCTTACTGCAATTAGCAAGACAGGTTTATTGCCCCTGATCGTTGGTGATCGGTCTCTTTCCCCCGTGGTTCCTTTCATCTTGAAGTGCAGACCAAATGACCGTCCCATGGGACCGGGGAGGACGGCGCTTCCACGAATGCGCCGGACGTCCCTTCGCCAACATCAATCAGTTCTGAGGCAGTGGCTGGGGTGAGCAGACCCGAACTGGTACTGCTCAGTGAATATGTATATCACGAGTCAAGAGATTTTCTTCTGTTAAGTGCGTAGACTGACGCAACCTGTTAAAAAACATTTCACAGTTGTTTGTCATAAGCCGCCTGTAATCAACGTCAGTTCTCACGGAGACATCTGTAAATACCTTCATTAAACCATTTTTATTGTTATAACTCTGAGTTTGTCGTCACTCTTCAATAATGAGTTTATTCTTCAAAGCCGAAAGCCCAATGTAAGAAAAGGAACAACACCATATTTCCTTTCCTGTGGGCGCTGTGGATATATTAAATAGGACAACCCCCAGGAACCTGTGGACCAGATGATAAAGGAGCCAAGGCCCCTTTTAGAAAGTGGTCCAGTTCTCGATGAAGAGTTTGTTATTCCCCCAGGAACCGACAAACAACTGTTAAACTGAAAAAAAAAGCTAGAAGAACGCATATCGCCTCTGGGAATTTCCTTTTTTCGAAGAGAAGAAGTTTTCACTCTACCTACTTTATGACTTCTTAAAAGTTTCAATTTGAGTTAACGGATGATGGGGGAAAATACAAATAGCATTTTATTAGTAATTATACAACACAAAAAGCATTTGCCTTTTATTCCTTAGATTTAAAAAAGTTGCATTCCCTGCATCCTGTTCAGAAATGTGAGTCGATTGTTGCTGCAAGTGAGATTATCTCTTGAAAAACTACAACCGAAATTTCAATTTTCATCGCATACAGATCATTTTTAAAATTCTTTATTTTTTTCGCTATTTCCATATTTAGTATCATCTGACGAAATAAATTAAAACTACGTAAGTATTTGAAAAATGCGATTTGTAATATTTCATTAGTACCAATCCAACTAAAAAGAATTTTCCAATTCTAACTTTAAAAAAAGTTGTGTTTCCTACCCACCCCTGGGGGTAAGGGGTCAAGTCATTGTTGTCACTGGAAACTCGGTAATATTCACATTCCACCACCAAAATTTCTTGCATAAATATATCGTTTGCAATATTGTTTGAAATTTTGTAATTTCCAAGTTTTTTCACAGTTAGAGGGCACAATTATAGCTTTGGGGAGATTCGGAAAGCGCGAATCGTAATATTTCCTTAATAACTTTCCAACACGAAAAGGAATTTTAATTTATCTCTATAAAGAAAAAGGTTCGATGTACACAGACAGAGAGACGACAAAGTTAAACTATTATTTCGTTTGTTTGTTTTTTGGAAAACGAGATAAAAATAGATCAAGAATAACAACGTGTTTTCGTGAATAAATAAGACAAACCTTTGGGACCTTTGTTGACCATTTCAGTATACATATTTATGTATATAAATATATTGGGGCTTTGCTTAATTTGCTACATTTTTCCCTCCCTCGGTTAGAAAGGGGACACCGATGGGCTTGAAAAGTCATCCTCTTGTCTCGTGGGATATTGAGTCGTGGCCTTCGACAAAAGAACCGTAATCCGTGCAGCTTAAAGAACACTTCAGAGAACCTTGGCTAGAGGATTTCATCTATCTCTTAACAGTTGTCCGGGATACCCTTCTCAACCGTTTTGAGCCCTTGGGGTCTTTTTGACCTGGCCATTTACCCAGTTTTGTGTAAAAAAAAAAATGCAGCTCAGAAGTAAAATAACCAATCCTCTTACTCATCATTTCCCAGATATAGCTAAGTTGTGCTATAAATGTTCAAGTTTAAGCCACGAACTCATTATATATCTTGCTTTGACTTCTGGCACCCGAATCGTACCTGTAGCATCAACTGAAGCTATCTTGGTAAATTACTAATCTACGCAAGAGTAATATTTATTAAACTCAAAGTTTCAGCCTTTCATTCCAAAATCACCTATGCATCATTCCTAAATGAGATACGCGCGCACATATATATATAATTTTAACTATATAGATAATATCGTATTCTAACATCCATCTGCACAGAGAGAAAGCGCGATTGTGGCGATGTTTGAAGACCTTGTGTTTGCATTATGCAAAATACGCTTGTTACCTCTAAAGCCCTGAGTAGGATTCTCCTTCGACGTCGATAGCAAGCGAGAAGTCGCTTCAGTTCTGAGATCCCGCTCCATTTTGCACTTCCGAGTCCATTGACAGTAGTAACTCTATCAGCCAGAGTTGCTGGTGGTACTCTTTGTTGCAAAGTATCATTAATAGAACCAGTCATTCAACGCGACGTGAACCAGTTTGGACAGTGACAATGTTTTCATTCTGCTAACTGATGTAATCAAGCACGTGTATAATGAAATGCTCCCTTCGTGCTGTTCTCTCTAGGTATTGTTAATGGATCTGTATCCTTAATGGAACATTCTACAGCTTGCCGACTCGAAGTTATAAGCCTATGTCCTGATTTGCTTCTCTAGCATCCTGCTAACCTGAGTGTATCTCTCGCAAACCATCGGAATAGTCAAAGGACTCTCTAATTTCTAAACGTATTGTTTCCTGCAGATATCATGTACTGAGTGTGTGCCGTGTATGTGCGTGTGCGCTTCAGTTGAATGCGTTCCTTCTCTGAAAGTTTCCTTCATTTTGCGGTGATGAATGTCGCACATTGCAGCAGCGATACAAGCCGAATTTCAAGTGCTTGCAACAGAATCTCCTGTTTGGATGATGTTTACCAGCATGACGAGAGAAAGTGTTAAAACTTTATGAAAGCCTGTGTGATTCCGTCTTGGCTTTCACTCATTCAAGTCGTTGAAATCGTCAGTATGTCAGAGAACACATCTATTTCACTCTAATTTATAATTTGACAAATAGAATGAGATAAATTTTCGTTTCTTACTTCGTGACAGACTGATGAAAAGGTTTCCGAAATGAAAAGCAGTGTTAACTAAAACACATCTCGTCTCTGGCTAGAGCAGTATCTAAAGGGGGGGGGGGGGGGGGGGGGGGGGGGGGGGGGGGGGGGGGGGGTAAGAACAAGGGGGTCATAGTTCCCCATTTGAGAATTCTAGTAAAAGTAACGGAGGCAAAACTTATCGAACTTATGTATATTTTATCATTTTTTTAAAAATGTTTTAAAAATCTCTAAATCAGAGGGGGGAAATGTTATACTTTAATGGAAATCCAGTCTCCTGCCCCCCCCCCCTTCCCTTTTATTTTTTTTTCTGCCTTAATCAAGTGATTTGGCTTCCCATTAATAATTTTTCTAGATCCGGGCCTCCTCTAAAGGTATGAGATGCACGTTTTCTTAGATATTGAAATTGTTTCGTTTTTTGCACCGTTTAACAGTGGTAAGTCAAAAAGGGCAAAGAGTAATAATGTACTTTATTAGTACTTATACTTTGGGTCGACTTTTTTGTGCAAAATGTGTTAAGTGGCCAGGTCACATCGATCCCGAGAATGTTGGGGATCTATTAGACAGCTGTTAGGAAACAGATGGTAGTGTAGCGTGTTCTTTAAAGTGCGCAGAGTATGACTCTATGATTAAGAGGCCACGACTTAACGTCCCAACCGGAGGAGGCGGTTTTGCTAAGCCCATCGGTGTCTGCTATTGACCGTGGGCAGAGAGTTCTGCAGAGATAAATCTTAACGTTGGCCCATCTGTAATTTGAACCTGAAAACTGCAGATTACGAGCCTGGCGCGCTACCAACAGAGTATCCTCTGTTCCATCATCTTTAGTGCGGACGCTAGTAGAGAACACATTTCTTCTACTTGCTGACACCATTGTGTGCATTATTTTTGCCAAGTTGTTAAAATATTTCTTTTCTAAGAAATTTTGGCGAGGTCTCAAATTTGTAACACAGGTTCTCCTTGTGTTGGGTTACTATAAAAATGAGTCTGAACCTCCAATGGGACGAGGTTTAGAATTTCGAACAGCTTTGCGAATCTCTAAGATTTGCCAACGGTGTCGCTCTCTGGCATCAGTGTGCCGCGACTTTCTCCTCTTATGAACGACGAAATCAGCGAAAAAAACTGTCGGCGGAAAGAAACTGTCATCCTTTCCATCCACTGAAAGATTTTTTCTTAAATGAATTTAATGCCGACGGATGAGAACTCGCGCATTAATTTCGTGCCTCCTGTGAAATCTTTAGTATAAAATTTGTCGAGAATCAAAATATTTTACAGAAAAGACATTTGTATAAATAATACACAATATGACAGTGATTTATGTTGATTAAACTGCGTTATTCAAGTTTTATTTTATGCTACTAGACACTAAGATTATTATTATGTGCAATAATGCAAAAAATATATTCCAAATGAAAAAGATTGTGTTACTTTTAAACATATTAATTTCATCAAAGGTTAATCCTTCAGATTGAATTTTTAAAAGTCCCGATCTTCTTTAAACCTGGTCATCCTGCACTTAAAACAGAGCGAAAAGAAGTTTGGGAAACATCGCCAAGTTCAATGGGATTTTTTGTGAAATTTAAGCTAGTTATGATCGATAAACCCAAATAGATTTACTTGAAATCGACAGGCTCAAAGACGCTTGTGAAAGCGTGGACAAGTTTAAGGGGTGTGGGGGGAGGGTCTCGTGAGATGTGATCCATTGATGACAATTATGTAAATCTAAAATGGGTTACCCGTAATCGATAAGCTCAAAGAAACGTTTGAAAGCATTGGCAAGTTCAAAGGGATTCTCCCGTGAAATTTGTGCCAATGGTGATCGATAAATCCAAAGAGGTTGAGGTTGTTTTACCTCTGAGAGACATTTTTTGCACACCATGGGCTAAATGGCCAGGTCACATGGACCCCGAAGGCTCAGAGAAGGTTGGGGGAGGGGACCCACTGGAACAGCTGTAGGGAGACAGATGGTAGCCTCCCGTCAAGGCCATCTAGCGTGTTCTTTAACGTGCACAGGGTATGTCTCTCCCGCACACGGGGTCACGGCTTAACATCCCATCCGACGGACGGCGGCCTTTCCAAGCCCATCGGTGTCCCCTACTGACCGTGGGCAGGGCGGGGAATTTTGCGGAGATAAATCTCAACGCTGACCCAGCTGGGACTCGAGCCTGGCGCGCTACCAACTGAACCACCCCCGCCCCAAATCCAAAGAGACGTAATTGAATCGATAAGATGAAAGGGATTTGGGAGGAGATCGGCAAAATAAAGAGAATTCTCGTGAGATTTCAACCAGTGATGATCGATAAAATCAAAGAGGTCTCCTTGAAATCGATAAGTTCAAAAGAGTTAGAGTGAGCATCGTTAGGCACAAGGGAGGTTAGCAGTGACAAAATGCTTGATAACCTCAGCTCTAGTTAATAACTTTATCTTGTTAATCTAACTTTTTCTCATATAAGAAAGGTGGAACTCATGAAGAACAATTTCAATATTTTTTATTTATCTAGATGCCAGTAGTTTTTCTTATTTGTTATCGACAATACCTTTTTTTCGTTTAACGGAACACAAAGCAGTAAATCGATATTTGGAAAAAGAAACAGGCAGCCAAAGAAACTATATTCAGGCACGGATCAAATGTAAATAAACTCTCTTCTAATGCGAATCGCTAAATTAAAAGTTTTTGTTCAGTCTCAACTTATCTCATCACCTTAATGATAAAGTTACTCGCATCGAACGGGATCAAATTTCGACCCAACGTCACGCGCAACCACTCTAATATACGCACAAACACATGAATTTTTTGCGACTCTGCAGTCGATAACAAAGGTTCTAAAGATGGGGAAAAATAAAGAGCATAAAAAATCTATCAATTAACGATGCAGAGAGAGAATGAAGAGAAAAAAAGAGGTAGAAATAAAAACACAAAAAAAGTAAAACAAAGAAGTCAAATTGCACTGATGTGAAAACAAATTAAAGACAACAAAAAAGACGGCTAAGGACACGCTCGATGTCCTTGGGCTCTTGGGTCGCATAATGAACCCCTACTCCATCTTTTCCGCCATCCACGAGAGATGGAAGAGCAGCTTTCGAACCTTCTTTTCTCTCGCATAATCACACAGAAACACAGGGTGCAGAGAGACAGAAAGAGAAAGGTACAGAAAGAGAGAGCTAATGACTGAACAGACTATTAATTTTGATTAACCTAATTAGGAAGTTGCCAGCCAAGCGGCAGATAATGATGTTGTACTCTAACATTATTCTCCTCACTTTTTCTGCCTTTCTTTCACACTTTTTCATCTCTTTTGCGAAGTAACGGGCCATCATAGTGTCTGTGCCTCTGTGTCAGATGCTTTAAGGCAAATTAAATCCCATCAATAGCAACCATGTGGACGACATGTGCCTGGAAGAATGATTTTCTCTCTTCTCTCTATCCAGCAATGACTAAAGGAGCAAAACTGTCTTAGCATTTATTGCCTTTCATTTCACTACCTCTCATCACATCATCAGTTACCATCCTTTTCCTCCTCCGAGAACGAGTTGTCTGGTATCGTTCTGCGTCTCAGGAACTCATGAAGAAGGGGGGAGGGGAATCCGATGATGTTGCTCCGAGACTGATTCGTGACACGTGAAAGATGGAGAGGAAAATGTTTATTTCTTCGGAGACAATTTTCCTAACGAGAAAGCCCACAGCGTATTTCTAATTCTACGCCAATTAGTCAGCCATGCACCAGTGTTATAAGCATTCGATGCTTTCCCTTGATAAAGGAGTAGAAGCAACCATCAACTCACTTATGAACCGTTGGTGACACTGCGCTAATGATTACAAATGTTCCAAACTTTAAAGTCTCATCAAGAAAGACTAGATTATTTGATATTCAACATTATGTAACGGTTAATATTCCCTTGATGTGATATTAAAGCTTATTTTACTATTTGAAAAAAGGCGTAGAGCAACACGATGTACAGCTACTCGCAAAACAGTCTGACAACACCTTTCAAAGTGGGGGTGACTCAGTCGGTAGCACGCCAGACTCGTAATCTGTAATTCCCAGGTTCGAGTCCCAGCTGGGTCCGCGTTTAGATTTATCTTCGCAAAATTCCCCGCCCTGCCCACGGTCAGTAGGGAACACCGATGGGCTTGGAAAGGTCGCCGTCCGTCGGATGGGACGTTAAGGCGTGGCTCAGTGTGCGGGAGAACCATACTCTGTGCACGTTAAAGAACACGCTGGATGGCCTTGACGGGAGGTTACCTTCTGTCTCCCAACAGCTGTTTTAGTGGACCCGTCCCCCAACCTTCTGTGAGCCTTCGGGGTCCATGTGATCTGGCCATTTAACCCATGGTGTACGAAAAAGTGCCGCTCAGAAGTTAAAACAATACAACCCTTTCAAAATGTTTTTCTGTGTTATATGTGTAAGTGTTTCACACCACTAGTGTCACACCACTAAGTGTTTCACACCACTAGTTTCACACCACTATTAAATATCATATTATACAACAGTCGTGATTACTGGTGAACTGACAGGTGAATATGCGAAATCATCGGTGGCAGAAATTGTCGATTTCTTCGTGTTTCCGCGGGTACTTGAGTGATCGGTCTCAAATTCCGTGGGGTGGTCTCCCTTAGTTCTAGCCCTGTTGGGGTAACAGATCGTGTCCCTAGCTACCGTAGGTCGGGAGTTAACCTTCGAAAATGTCCGAAATTTCTGGGGCGCTGCCGTCGCCTACTTTGTGAATGGAATAGTATTTTTCGATTACAGTTCTGACTGCAGTAGTACGATAACGGTGAAATGCCATGGACTAGCTTATCGATGCGAAGAGTTATCAGTGGACATATGTTTCGGGCCAAATGTTTCGCATGGGTTTCACTAGTCCATTATGATATACGAAATTATACACTCTCCAGAAAAATTTAATTCTAAATTCTTATCTTTATACACATTTCAAATATCATGGTAGAGTAGTCGGATTGGATTACTTACCCCTATCCGACACTTTGGTTTTGCACACAATGGATTAAATGACCATGTTACAAAGACCCCAAAGTCTCAGAGAAGGTTCAGGAAGAGGATTTAGTTGGCAGATGTTAGGATACAAGTGATACAATTGCAAGATTACTGACAAGGCCATCCAGCATGTTCTGTAACGTGCATAGGGTATAGCTATCATACGCACAGGACCACGGTTTGATGTCTCATGAGATCGAAACCATTCCAAGCTCCTCGTGAGATCTTGAGATAAATGTAAAATAACTAAAAATGTTGATTGCGACTTTCATTTAGTTTACATTAAGGTTTTTAGATATGTAAGCATAGATGGAAATGAATTTTCAGAATTACGGTAAACACTCCAGAATCACTTCGAAAAAGATCACGTAATTGATATGACGACGTTATGCAATACATAAAAAATATGCTTAAAAGTCCAGGAAATATGTTCAAAAATAATATAAAGGAGTGGACATACAAGCAGGGAATCTATTTCCTGTCATATACAGGATAAAAAAACTCTAGAAATAGGGAGACGACATCCACCCTCGTTCCCCCTCATTTCCAGCCCTGCATATAAGGATTGTTCAAACTAAAAAAAAAGTAAACAAAATGTAAAAAAAATTAAAAAAAATTATTCAAGCTATTGTCCATGCCTGTTGAGATATTTGTCCAAGCGTGAAGTTATCGAGATGATACTCTATTTGTAGAACTGTTGTTTGAGGAAATCTGTGAATGTCCTCGTTTAACTGGAAATTCACTCCTTTAAAGGATCAAAAATGTAACCAGAAAAATGCATATCGCCTCTGGTGCATATGAGAATCTCGTTTTCAGAGAGAATTAAGTTTTTTCTTTACCTACTGTTTCAGTCCATAAAAGTTTTAATTTGAGCTAGCGGATGATGGGTAAAATGCAAATAGTATTTCATTAGTAATTATACAACAACATAAAATTATTCGTATTTTAATCCTTAATTTTAAAAAGTTGCATTTTCAACACCTCTCTGAGAAAAGTCGGTAGATTATTGCTATCAGTAAACCATTTCTTAAAAGCTACCACTATTTTTTAAAATTTTTACTCTACACATTTATTTATATATATTATGTTATACTCGTAGTTCTGCCCTTTCATATTTAGTGACCTGTAGAGATATATATTTTAAAACTATTAAGTATTTGAAAAATGCTAGTTATAATAATTCATTAGTATCACTCAAACGATAAAAGAGTTTTCTAATTATCATTTTCATTGTTTCCAATGGAAACTTCATGACGTTCACATTCCACCACCAAAATTTCATATTTCCATCATTAATACATGGTTGCAACATTCATTTGAAACTTTGGAATTTTCAAACTTTTTCACGGTTAGAGGGCGCAATTATAGTGTTCAAAAGTTTCCGAAAGTGTGAATCATAATATTTTATCAATTCCTATCTAACCCTAAAAAGAATTTTTCATTTATCTCTAAATACAAACAATTATCTACTAAAACAAAAAAGTGTCCGTCCCCCCCTTGGGTCTAAGAGATCAATTCATTGTTGCCAATGGAAACATTATGGAACTCACATCCCACCACTTGGGTTCGAGCCCCGCGTAAAGGACCCCACCTTCTTCACAGACCTTCTACTGCTGCGTATAAACTGGTAGGCTGCTGTCAGACCTCTGTGGCAATCATCTGCTTTAGGAGATATTAATTTTTGTTTTATATTTAATCCTCGCTACTCCGGAAGAGCTAATTTGGATTAAAGGATGGACGTCATGGCTCACCGAGCTCGACAAACTTGCTTCGTTTGGAGTGCTCAGTGTCGCTGTTGTCTCTATGACGTACGAAGGTTATTCCTTATAACGGCCTTATATTTCTACAAGCGCAAGTTTCTCGATTTGGTGATTGTTGTGATGGAGGACAGAGTGGGTGAAGAAGGGAACAGAAGAGAAAGAAGAACGGTGGAAAAAAATCAGATGGTACATAATCAGATCTACTATTTTACCTGGGACAGTGCGTGGAGAGATATTGAAGTGAAACTTTAGTCTTTGCACACAATGGGTTAAATGACCAGGTCATAAGGACCTTGGAGGCTTAGAGAAGGTTTGGGGAGGGAAACCACTGGAAGAGCTGTTGGAAGACAGGTGGTAGCCTCGCATTAAAGCCATCCAGCGTGTTCTTTATAATGCACAGGTATGATAATGTTCTTTGCATTATCAATTTGCATAATCAAATATCACATATTGCATAATCACATATTGCATAATCAAATTGATAATGCAATATGTGCAACTGTGCATGACTCTCTTGCAACCGAGGCCATGGGTTAACGTCTCATCCGACGGACAGCTGCCTTTGCAAGCCCATTGGTGACCGTTACTTTGTTAAAAGTGTCTTGCAACTTAAGAAGTGTTGTGCTAAGGTTAGAAAAATTACCCTTAACACCGAAGCTTTGAAAAACCTTGTTATAGCTAAAGTTTACCTTGATAGGCTACTTAGTCGTTATCACAGTCATGGATTGCTCACTACTAAAATGGAGTAAGAATGGGACTTTTTTAAACAGGCTTTCCTAAAACTACCAATACACTTTGGGGTAAAAAAGAGCAAAGGGGGCAAAATTGTTTGAGTGATAAGGCACTGGAGTTTATTTTGGAAAGAAAGATCTGCAGAAATATTCTTAATCAATAACCTACTGGTCTAAACAGAAAGCATTACAAATAACTTAATAAATGTGTAAAAGATCAGTTAGCAGATGATAAGAATTTTTGGCTTGCTAGCTGAGCTGATAAAGCAGAGAAAGCAGTTAGACAGCACAACAGCAGGAGGTTGTAGCAAATAGTTAATGACTTGTGTGGAAAGAGACAGACCGGTACATAGGAATTGAGAGATAAAAATGATAAGATGGGTTGAATATTTCAGTGATGTTAAAAAAATGTGATTAGTTAGAAAAATGTGATTAGTCCATTATTTGTAAAGAGGATAGATGCATTAGTGGATTTAATGTTGGCCTTATAACACAGTCAAATTATTTTAGCTATTTCTAAACTTAAACTACATAAATCCCCAGGGAGAGATGAAATAACTACTGAAATGCTCAAATTATTTCAGTTACAACATAGATGCCTGAAATTTTGAATATCTTTTACAATGAAATCATAGTTCCTAAGGATTTCAATAGAACTATTATTATCCCTATTTTAATTAAAGATTATCGCAGTTCTTGTGATAACTTTAGGGGTAACATCGTACTTTTTATTCCAGGTAAATATCTTTTCATCATTGTGCTTCATAGAATTGGGAATATGGTTGACGTGAAAGATTTTGGACTTAAATGCTCTAGAGTAGGGGTCGTCAACGTGGGATACGCGGTAAAATACAGTCTAATTTTAGTGTTTAGGTGTATACGCCTATTTCTCCACAATCTCCATAGATTCTTAAAAGTCCCGGCAGCAATCCCTATTCGTCTGTTAATCTCATGCCGCACATCGCCGGTATCTGTTACATAGCTCCCAAGGCAATTAAACTGTGACACCTGCCAGGGCCGTGCCGTGCTATGATACAGAGAGGCGGCCGCATCAGGCGGCACCGTAAGGGGGCGGCATAAGCAGCGAAATCAAAATACAATTTGAACCATTCAATAATTAAAAATCTTTACGCAACGCTTTTCTATATTGGTCTATGTTATTCCGATATTGATGTATACGATTTATGATTTATCGTACGCCTCTGCCTAAGCGCTTTCGGTATCCTTTGATCTCGGTTTCTGGTGCAGGTGCATCGTTGGCGAGCGCTCGCAGAAAGACTTTTGATCTGACAGCGGCCGCTCCTAAAAGCTGAGGCGGCAATTATCACAAAAGACAATTGCTGAGGCGGCAATTATCACAAAAGACAACAAGTGTTACGCGTTGATAGTTCTGCTTTGAACTTACAATTATTGACAATATTTGATTTTAATGTTAGTTTGTCATGAGACGTGGCAAGCGGCTGTGCTGTATTTAAATCAGTAAATCAGATATGTAATATATCTGTATCAGTATAATATTTGTGCATTTATACTAATTCAGTTTTTGTGTTTAAAAAGTAGATCAGGTAAGAGAATTATTGTTTTTTACAGAAATTGTAGTTACTTATTATCATTGAAAATGATTATGTTATGACAATTGGGACTCGAATTAAAAAGTAGTATTTGCATGGACTGGGTATATCTCAGGTGCGGAACGTCTGCCTCTGTGTGATAGATAGAGAGTTATTTAGGTAATATTGGACTACTTTTGCTTTCTGTGTGTGATAGAGAGTGAGTTGCTTAGGAAATATTTGCATTTGCCTACTTTTGCGTTCGTTATTTATTGCTCTATTTTTACCAAATTCATATACGTTGAAGTGGAGACAATACAATAACAAGTTAAAGAAATGCATATGTCAAAACAGCTGCTAGCTGTCAATTTGACAGATATTCATTATCTATTTATTATGTTCTGTTACCTACAAATCTTACTAGCTTTTTTTTTGACAGAACTTATTCTGACACATTTGGAAAAGTTAGGTTTTGAGTTAAAGTGGCTTAGACAACGGAGCTAATACAACGGCAGCAAAATACAAGGCTATGACAACGGAGCTAATACGAAAGAAGTAAGAAAGGGTGTACAAAATAGAATTCTTGAAAAATATCCAAGGGCGTTTTATGTGCCCTGCGCATGTCATTCTTTAAACCTAGTTGTGAATGATGCAACGTCTACTTCTACAGAAACAACTTTTTTTTCTATTGTTCAAGAACTTTACACTTTTTTTTTATGGTTCTACAAAGCGTTGGGAAGTGCTAAAAAAATTTGTTTCACAATTAACTCTAAAACCATTGAGTGCTACTAGGTGGTCAAGCACAGTAGATGCGTTAAAGCCTTTACGATTTCAACTTTGCGAAATCTATGATGCATTATTCCAAATAATAGAAGACATCGACAGAGATCAGAAACTAAAGTTAAAGCAAGAGGGTTAGCAAAAAATATTAAAAATTACAAGTTTATATGCGGTGTAATTCTTTGGTATGATATTTTATTTGAAATAAATTCAGTCTCGAAGCTATTGCAATCTGTAACTATAAATTTGTCAGATTGTGTAAGGATGTTATCAGAAACCATACAAAAAGTGAAAAGTTATAGACAATCTGGATATGATCAGATGAAAATTGCTGCTAATGAGATTGCAGAGAATCTTGAATGCAGTGCAGAATTTCCTGCCGAAACTGAAGTTAGAGCCAGAAGGAACAAGCATCAATTTGACTATGAAGAAGCTGTCGATCTACCCTTAACCCTTTCAGGACCATAAGGTTTTTAAGAGTAAATATTAATATGTAACTGTTTATTTTAGTTTGTTTAGACGTAAAATAAATAAAAATCATAAGAAAAATACATAACAATGTGTAGTTTTTTTGGAATTTTATGGGAAATATTTTTCCCAATGGACTATAAAGGTAACACAAATTATAGATAGGCTTATTATGCAATGTCTTTTATTTATTGGTTTATTAGAACAAAATGTTAACTAAAATAATACAAAATTATGAAATAAAATTACTATACAAAATGATGTGATAATTATGATATTCTGCGAAGCAATTTCTTTTGGTAGTGAGGCAAAGATGGACATTGCACATAGTACATATATTATGCGTCCTGACAGTTCTGTTTTTGTTTTCTAAACGTTCCCGTTTACGTAATTGCGTTCGGCATACGTTCTATTTTGACATTCTGTATAAAAAATGCAGATAAGGTTATAATTAAATACGACAATCGCCAATTTTAAAATGGGAAAAATGTTTCCCTTAGTCGTGAAAGGGTTAACAGAGGAGAATAAATTTGTAATAAACTTTTTCAATTATATTCTGGACATTAGCCTTAATTCTCTGAATGAACGATTCACGCTTCTGGAAACCCATAGCAAAAATTTTCAGTTTTTATATGACATTTTAAAACTCAATGATATAGATGACAAAATGCTAGAAAATTATTGTACCAGTCTCCAGTCAATACTTTCGGTCGAAAATGAATCAGATATAAATGCAAATGATCTTCAAGAAGAATTACGTGATGTATCCCGAATGCTACCATATTCTATGAAACCTTTGGATGTTTTAAATTATTTGTGCCAAAATAACTTAATTACTTTGTATCCGAATACTGTTGTAGCTCTGAGAATTTTATTAACACTCCCTGTCTCTGTAGCTAGTGGGGAAAGAAGTTATTCCAAATTAAAATTAATAAAACACTACTTAAAAAGTTCAATAAGCCAAACAAAACTTAGAAATCTGTCATTAATTTCTATTGAATCTACATTGGATGCCACTCTAGACTAGACATCCCTAATTAACGAATTTGCTAAAGTTAGAAGGGTAAAATCCTTCTAACTCCAGTAGATTGTTGTAGTTGATATCATTTTTTAAAGTAGTTTATATTTTCAAATTAAAAATAGTATTCGTACATTTTGTGCAGTTTTTTTTTAAATCACAAAATCGAAGGTTATTTTAAAGAAAAAACCTTTAAGGGGCGGCATTTCGAAGACTTGCATCATAATGAGAAAATCTACCGCACGGCCCTGACACCTGCTCAAGACTGCAACCATTCAGATGAACTGAATCACAACCTGCCTGACCAATTTTCATCACTTTAGTTTTCTCTCTGTTTATAACCAAACCTACTCTGTTACCAGTCTCATCAACAGCTCGAATGAAAGAGTTCATCTCATCAACATCATTTGCCAAAAGGGGCTAAATCATCAGCATAATCTAAATCAGAAATTTTCCTATCTCCAGTCCATTTAAGGCTAAAATCTTTCCCTTGAAGTGTATTTCGCATAACATAATCAATAACCAAACTAAAGAGAAAATGAGACAAAAGCACCCTTGTCGAACACCAGAAGTAATGCTAAACCAATTTCTACAAGCCTTACCAACTCTCAAACACGAATCAGTGTTATTATAGAGAGCTTTCATTATATTAACTAACTTGTCTGGTATACCATATGATCCCACAATCAACCACAAATTATGACGATCAACAGAGTCGAAAGCCTTTTCGAAATCTACAAAGCTAGCAAACAATGGAAATTAAAGGTTTCTGAAACTCTAACCATTTCTCAAGAATCTGCCTAAGTGAAAATATCTGATGCACACATACCCTACCTCTTCTGAATCCACATTGCTCATCACGCAATTAACTGTCAACCAGATTATTAATTCTATTAAGCACAATCATGCAAAAACTTTACCTGGAACAGAGAGTAGGCTGATACCCCTATAGCTATCACAAGAACTGCGATCACTTTTTTTTTAAAATAGGAATAATAATAGCTCTGGTAAAATCTTTAGGAACCATGCCTTTATCATAAAAGATATTCAAAATTTCAGTCATCCAAGAGGTAACCGAAACATTCCCAGCTCTAAGCATTTCAGTAGTAATTTCATCTACCCCTGGGGATTCATGAAGTCTAAGTTTAGAAATAACCAAAATAAATTCAGACTGTGTTATAGGGCCAACATTAAAGCTACCAATGCATCTATCATCATTGCAAACAATGGGAGTAGAACTAACTACATTGTTTAGAACATCACTGAAATGCTCAGCCCACCTAGCCATGACAGAATCCTCCCCTTCTATAACCTTACTATGTTTATCCTTCAATCCTTGTATGCCTGTCCGTTTTCTACCACATAAAACATTAACTATATGGTACAGCTCTCTGCTGTTGTGCTGCCTAACTGCTTTCTCAACTTTGTCAGCCAAGCCATCAAGCCAAAGATCTCTGTAATCCTTTCTATTAGGACTGTAGGGTACTGATTAAGTACATTCCTGCAGTTCCTTCTTTCTGAAATAAGCTCTAGTGCCTTATCACTTAAATAATTTTGTCTCCTCTGCTCCTTTTTTCCTAAAAGAGTACTGTTAGTTTCCAAAAAAGCCTGTTTAAAACGGCCCCATTCTTCCTCAATTTCAGTAGTAAGCAAACCATGACTGTCATAACGACTAAATAACCTACCATGGAAAGCTTTAGATATAACAGGGTCTTTCAGAGCTTCAGTATTAAAGGTATATTTTTTAACTTTAGACACTTTTAACAAGGTAATGGTCAGATCCAATTTCAGCTCCCCTATGTGCCCTGGTATTCCTAACAGAACTAGTCCATTTGCTGTTAATTAATATGTAATCAATAATATTCTTATGCAGCCCATCAGGTGAAATCCATGTATACTTATGTATGTCGTAGTGTTTGTAATATGTGTTAGTTATTCTGAAATCATTGAGTTTACTAACCTGTAGGAGACGTTGTTCATTGCCATTGCAGCTACCAATACCAAAAGGGCCTATCAGCCCTCCCCAAATGTTAGAGTCAGTACCAACTTTGGCATTGAAGTCACCTAGAACAAGGGTAATATCTCCTTTCTTGACAGAATTCAAAATATCCTGAATTTGTCTGTAAAACCTATCCTTCTCATCCTCATCAGCATCCTCAGTGGGGGCATAACATCAGATAACATTCAAGTCTTTAATGCTTTTCTGAAATTTTGCTGTAAGAAACCTTTCATTAATGCACACATATCCTAGAAGAGCATCACTAGCATGTTTGCTGAGCAGCAGACCCACGCCTTGGTGATGCTTTCCATCCTCCCTCCCTGTAAAGAGAAATTTAAAGTTATTTTTAAGTATCTCACCTTTACCTGTCCATCTGCTCTCGTGCAAGCCTAGAATATCTAGGTTATAGCGCTGGAATTCCTGCGTGAGGGCATCAAGAGAATAATCTCTATGTAATGTCCTCACATTCCACGTTCCTGCAGGGAGAAAATGAGTAGTAGGATTTTTAAAGAAATTAGGTTTATTGAGATTGGTAGGGCCAACAATATCAAACAGCTCCCTGATCTCAGGCATGGGGCAAAGACCTGTTCCTCCTCCGCTAAAGGCCAAAATCACCGATGCTGGTAGGAACTTCAGGCACCACCTTTTCAAGTGGACTTTTTCAAGAGCTATATGGCCTGCCTGAGACACATTACTCCAATTTAGGCTTGACGATGCCCCACTAGCTAATTAAAGTTCAGGTACCTGCGATGGCCTCTGATTAGGATTATCCACCAGCTGATATAAGGTATCGCATGCCTCTGTTCACTTAAGGCTGGCAACCGAGAAGCAAACAGAAAACACAGCGGCAGATTCTCCCTCAACAGAAGCCCATTAGTGCAGCAAGTCCAGGAACAATAATCAAGCTGAAATCCATAAACAAGTCGTCTAGTAGGTATAAATGGTCAGCACCAGGACCCTGTGAAGTTGACCACTCCTCAGCAGGGTTGAAAAAAAAGAGAAAAGTTGCCATAGATGACCAGATCAATAGGCCATACTGAACTGGCAGCCCTCCCCTTCCATTCACTTCCAAAAGAGAATATCCAGTTACATACACATTTCCAGGGGGTACGTGAAGCATAAAAGATTGAGGATTACTGGTCTAGAGATCTGAAAATTTCTGATTTATATTATGCTGATGATTTGTCCCATGTGGTAAATGATGCTGATGAAATGAACTCTTTCATTAGAGCTGTTGATGAGACTGGTAGTAGTGTAGATTTTGGTGATAAATAGAAAACAAAAACTATAGTGATATAAATTGGTCAGGAAGGTTGTGCTTCATTTAATCTGAAGAGTTATACTCGTGAGCAGGTGACTCAATTTAATTATCTTCGGATCTATGTAGCAGAGACTGGTGATGTGCAGCATGAGATTATCAGACGAATAAGGATTGCTGCTGGGGCTTTTAAGAATCTACGGAGAGTGTGGAGAAATGGGATTATACACCTATACACTATACTTAGATTGCATAACAGTTTGATTCTTTCTAGGATGCGGTGGGCAGACAATGTCAAACAGGACCTTGTTAGAATTGGTGTGCAGTGGCCAGATGCAGTAGATGTAGCTCAGGACAGACTTGCTTGGAGAACTAAATTGCACGGTCTGGTTGGACCTCTGTAGCCCATGGCTGCTTGATGATGATGATGATGATGATGATGATGATGATGATGATGATGATGATGATGATGATGATGATGAGTGTATCACAGTTGAAAATTTTTGGTTTCAATTGAACACTTCATTTCTACTAAGATTTTAAGAAATAATACATCTACCACTCCAGATATAAAACAAAATAATACTTATTTAAATATTTCTTGCTTAACAAATATGGTATTATACACTATTGTAGAATTATCAAGCGGTGCATCTTTGTAGATACATTAAATTATGTTAAAGAGTAGAAAATGATATTCGGGGAGTTGTGTGCCAAGTCCAAATGTCCGAGTCAGTTCTCAACAAGCCGAAATTCAGATACGTCAGCGCTCAACCAGAGCAAAGAAGGCCAAAGAAAATTTTTTAAAATAGTTATTATCCTAATGCCTTCCCCCCCCCCCAAAAAAAAAGGAAAAATCAGTCAGTTACATGAATTCTTATTTGTTTCAAAGATAGATAAAGTGCCAGCATCTCTTTTGAGTAGGTAAATATCTCCTCTTATATTCCTTTGAGGTGAATACGACCTCAGTGGCCACTGCTGATGATTTAATTTTAATTTTAACTTTTTCTAACGCACCTAAAAAAAGTATTGTTTTAATTTTAAAATTTTCATTTTTTACTTTGTCACTGTAAAAAATTTATTTTCAGAAACTTTCTTTTAATATATGACTTGTAAATATCAAAACCCTTAAAACATGGGGGTTGATTTGTAGTAGCCTACAACATTACAGAGGTCAACACTAGCTTTAATTTCAGATATAACTCGTTGGGGTAAACCCCTCAATATTGCGGTCACCGTTTTGAGGGAAAAGGTGGGAGATAAAATCAGGAGTAGTCTACGACGGTCCTAACATTGGATGCTTTCGTTTAACTCGTAACTATGGCTCTTTGTAACTTGTGACCTTAATTCTTAAGCGTGGGCAGTAGCTATAGTAGAAGAATGATTTTCATATTTCCCCCACTTTTAGGGTGGAATAAAACATGACAGCTAAATTGTTATATTCGATAACATTCCAAGCTTCCATTTGACAAAAAACTTGTTACGTGTGACCATCGCATTTAAAAGATATAGTAGAACAATTCTACACACATTTACCACCATTTTAAGAGGGAGGAATAAATCATGGGGAGAATTTGATATATATATTTATAATATGTGGCATTCCCATGTCTCTAGCGTTCATATTACGCATGCCCTTTCACTCTCAGCCCTTTTGTTCCAAAGATCATTGTCGTCGTCGTCGTCATCATCATGGGCTACGGAGGTCCACCAGATTATGCAATTTAGTTCTTCAAATGCATCTCTCCTGAGCTACATCTGCTGCATCTCGCCACTGTAGAACAAATCTAACAAGGTCCTGTTTGACATTGCCTACCCACTGCATTTATTTTCTGATGCCTTTAGGAACACTATTCATAATATTATTCGCAAATCTATACCTAGGCATAAGGGGAACATGGTCAAACAAACGGAGTCTTAACAATATTCTGCTAAAACGAGGTTGCCGATTGCATTCGTTAGCCTCATCAATACTTACAAAATTAAACCACCTCATGCCCAAGATACTGTGTAAACATCTAGAATCGAAAGCATCAAATTTCCTGTTGTCTTGTTTACAGAGTCCAAAATTACACTAACATAACTAATTCTAGTTATCAAATGTTAATTCTAGTAATTAAATGTTAATGTCTAATTCTACTTACTAATTTTAAATATTAAATGTTTTGGTTCTAACATATTGATATATTTCTAACTTCTTTTTTTTTTCTTTTCTTTTTTTGGTTCTAACATATTGAGATAGCGTAGCGCCGAGGAAGACAAATCTTATTATTACATAAACATTTCCTGTAGTAAAATCAACTAAATGATTTTGGTTGATATCATTTATGTTTTATGAATAAATCGATAACAATAAATTCATATATTGAAATCATCTTCTGTAACGAGTTATATCTACATTCGTTTTTCTAGGATTGCATTATTTTCTTTTTAATGTAATCTGTCTCGAGATATCTTAAAAAAATAAAACTCGTTTTAGGACTGCAATGAGATCTGAATTGATGATATGATTATCAGTCTAAATCCCTAATGTAGTGATGACATGACCAAAGTAATTAACTTCTTGCTGGAACAGTTTATAATTAGTAGGTTTCAGTTTTAGCTTGTCTGCCATAAGTTTTTCAAAAACTTGACGAAGATTTCTCAACTGTTTCTCAAAAGTCTTTCCACGAACGATGATATCTTCCAAAGTAAACCAGGCAGACCTCCCAAGACAAACCTTTCAGCACCGACTCCATTAGTCGTTCAAATGTTGCAGATGCATTGCAAAGTCCAAATGGCATCACTTTAAACTTCCAAAGTCCATTTCCTATGGTGAAAGCTGTTTTCTCACGGTCTTCAGGGTGTATATCAACTTGTCAATATCCGCTCTTCAAGGCTATTGTCGAGAATTCTTCTGACCCAGATAGGTGACAAGTTTATCATCAATCCTGGCTAAAGGGAAGCAGTCCTGCTTTGTTATATGTTTCCTTCAGCAGTAATCCATACAAAATCGGGTAGATCCTTCCTTTTTCTTGACAAGAACCCTGGTAATTTCCAGGGACTCAATGATGGTTCTATAATGTCTTGAATTTCCATGCCCCTTATGAGTTGTTCTGTCTCCTCCCGTTTTGCCAATGGAAGCCTTCTTGCCGATAGATGGACTGGAGGAGAATCACCAGTGTTGATCATATATTCTGTCAGGTTAGTACAGCCATAATCATTTGTTGTAGCAGAAAAATGTCGGGAAACTCTTTAAGCAGGTTGTTGGCCTTAGCATCTTGGTCTTCAGTTCATATATTCCTTGTTTCTCTCGACAAGTCAGTAAGATAAGAGGGAATGTCTGTATGGTGTTGGTTTGAGTCAGTAACTTCTATTGTATTTACACTTGTTACTCAAGTAGCATGTTCACATATTGATATTTCTTCACCCTTTTTCAATAATCCATTGAATTTGTTACAGTTCATCACTCTCATAGAATTTGTTCTTTATCTCTTTGACCAAAGTCCTTGCAACTGGGATACCATGAGCCAAAGCTCGTTTACCAGGGGCATCAATGACCGCCAATCGGAAGGTTCCAGAAGTCTTCTCCCAATGTCCACGGACTATAATTTCACTGTGTGCTGGGATTTCTGTCTTTTCCATCACTAATACTGTGGTCACATTTGATAAAGGATCAGATGTTCGGCTAAGCAGAGAGATTTCTTTTGTCTTATAGATGAGTAGACTGTCTAATGCTGCATCCATGTTTCTTTAGGAAATCAAGGCCTAATGTGCATTAATCGTAGATGTCAGCGATGTAAACAGGATGGCGTACCAGACAGCTACCAACTCTGATGATGAGTTCTGTCTTTTCATGAACTTCAGCACGATCCCCAGTGGCTGTTGTAGGGTTATATTAGACTGTCTTCTTTACCATATCTCTTCTGAGTAAGGTCACATTTGCACCAGTATCTACTATCATAGGGCAAGGCACTCCATTCATGGTTCCATCAGCTACCAATCCATTGTCTCCACCATGTAGTGCTGAAACGTTGGCGAATTCCCCTGGGGTCAACCAATCAACAGCCAGCCTTTGCCTTTCACGTTGCTTAGGCTGGTTCTATAGTCTGTTAGACGTGCTTGAACTTTGCACCCACCACATATAAACAGTTGGCTCGAATATGTCTAGTCTTGTCACAATTCCAACACTGTATGTTTGAAGAAATCCTTGAGTAGGAACCCTTTATCTCTTTAAAAACGGATTGTATGGCTTTGGTTAGTTTTTGCATTTCGCTATTCTTTTCTACAGTTTCTTCTTCATTCACGAATCTTACTGTGCGTTTGTTCGCTCGGGAGGAAAGCCTCGAGCACTCGTACTTCATGGCATGTACCACAGCTGACTTTAAGGTTTCACCTTCCAACATCCTCAGAGATTGTTGAGTCTCAGGGTCAGCAATAGCATCAATAAACTGTAATTGAGCTAAGTTGCCTTGAATTTCTGGTGGACAGTTACTCTAAGCCGATCTAGCTAGACACTCAATATCACTAGCAAGTTCTTGGGAAGTTTTACATTCTTCTGCATACGATGTTTAAATTGAGTCATACAGTATTGTTTTAAATAACTATCGCCAAACCTGAGTTCTAATGCAGATACCAGACTTTGATAATGAAGTTGTTTTACTTCTAGAACAGACTGTAATACTTCCGCAGCAGAATTTCTTAAGGAAACTACAAGAAAACTGGTCTTCTGAAATCCATTCCACTCATTAGCTCTACCGATGACTTCAAATTGTGTTTTGAATACTGTCCAAGATGATTGACCATCGTATGTGGAAGGTTTAGTTGTATTTCTAACGATATGTGTAAAAACCTTATTGTCACTAAAATTACCATTATCACAGGAAGAAGGTAACATTTCATTTCTTAAAATCTGAAACTGGCGTTCACAATCAGTTTTAAACAATATCGTTTGGTATTAAAATCACAAGTAGTTTCATTTATATTATACATTACGCTATCTATATCATTTTTACACCGTCAATTTCAATCTTTAATCTATCAGCTGTCTGTTCAGTTAAGTCTTAATGTCTTTATACAGTCAGTTATTTCACGTCTATGACCTGCCATTTCAGCTTTCAAGTCATTATTTTGTTTAGTCATTTCGGTTCTCAAATTATCATTTTGAAAGGCTATCTCAGCTCTCATGTCACCAATTTTACTGTTCTGGGAAGTTATTTCACCTTTAATATCAGTTATCAGTTTTACTAACTCATCCATACTTCTAGTGAAAGGCATTCAATAAATAATATCCCACTCCTGACACCAATTGTTACTAATTAAATGGATGAAACTGAGCGTGAGTTTCATTAAATAGTATATCATAACGATAATTCTAAAACAATTTAATTTTAACAAAAGTATGGATGAAATCATTTATACAAATTAAATTCAATCAGTGCTTATCATATATGTGAGCAAATCTACAATCTATCGAGAATCTCACAAAGAACTAAATGTAATTATATACCAAGTGATGAACTTTTCTTACAGAAAAGTTAAAACAAGCTGTGTCTACTCGACTAACGTATTAACTCTTCATTTTGATTGCCATATCTCTTGTATATCCTTCATATCAGCGTAAACAATCCTTTGTCTTTTCTTACTAGTTTTACTAACAAAATTTTCCACTAATTAACTCTTTTAACTCACGACATATAATACTTCTTTTTTAGTTTTTCTGTCACGTAAAAATTTTAATTATATTTCCTTTTGCACTTCAATTGCGTTTCATAACAACTTTTTCTTTGTCCTTGCAATCAAGTTCGTTCGATGTCGTTGGTGACGTAACTCTCACGCTGAAGCATACGCAAGCGTTCATGACGCGCTTATCATAAATTTATTGTAGCACGTTCATCTGTCGTAATATACAGGGTGTCCCTGAATTCATAGCCCAAACGTGAGAGGATGATAGTACACACCGAACCCACCAAAATTCGTCATAGAATATGCGGCCGCAAACGCAGTGAGGAGTCGGAAATGAAGGACAGACACAGAGGTTTCCAGAGTGATATTTATTGGAGATCATTACGACAAATGCTCAAACGTCCACCCACCAACGTTGATACAGGCGGCACAATGGCGGAGTAATGATCGGCATACCTACTCGTAAACACCCGGCTTGTCGCGCACATCGGCGGCTGAGAATGCTGGGGTTTGGCCGATCCAGCGCTTTTAAGCCATGCCGCCTCGTCTGCGCCCCCTGCCGGCACCGGACTGCGTTTGCGGCCGCATATTCTATTACGAATATTGGTGGGTTCGGTGTTTACTACCATCCCCTCATGTTTGGGCCGTGAATTCAGGGACACCCTGTATATGTGTGTGTGTGTATACAAACGTATTGGGAAAATTCCTTGCTTTTTAAGTAGAAAAGCCCATTCAAATAAAGCTTAACATTAAGAATAAGATGTCTGCGGAAATATATCATTGATGGTAAATTGAAAATCTCAGTTTTATCAAGGTCTCGCTTTTAAAAAATGGGAATTTATTGTTTAAAGAGTTGTGGAAGCTGAAATATTTAAAAACATCGTCCTTAGTCATAAGAAAATTAGTTCTTAGAAAAATGTACAGCATAAAAATTATTTATCGTCAGGAAGCATTCACTCTTAATCTAATGTTGATATCAACTAAAAAGGAAATATTGTCTTGAGCCGGTAGGATCTGAACCCACGACCTCATGACAACAGGTCAGGTGCTCTGACGGCTGAGATACCGGTCGCTGATAAGGATCTCCTCTAATTGATGTTATGAGCTTTCCTACATGCAGTACACAATTATCTGTGTCTCTTGAAGACAGTGTAATCGCTGTTTTCGAACAGCCTCTTGAAGTAGGTGTCACTTCCTATTTTCAAACAGTCATTTGAAATAGGTTGGTTGTGGTTGTTTTACCTCTGAACGGCACTTTTTTGCACACCATGGGCTAAATGGCCAGGTCACATGGACCCCGAAGGCTCAGAGAAGGTTGGGGGAGGGGACCCACTGGAACAGCTGTTGGGAGACAGATGGTAGCCTCTCGTCAAGGCCATCCAGCGTGTTCTTTAACGTGCACAGGGTATGACTCTCCCGCACACGGGCCACGGCTTAACGTCGCATCCGACGGACGGCGGCTTTTCCAAGCCCATCGGTGTCCCCTACTGACCGTGGGCAGGGCGGGGAATTTTGCGGAGATAAATCTCAACGCTTACCCAGCTGGGACTCGAACCTGGGAACTACAGATTACGAGCCTGGCGCGCTACCGACTGAGCCCCCTCCCGCCTTTTTGAAATAGGAGTCACTTCACTGTTTTCAAAGAGCCTCATGACGTAAGAGTTATTTCGCTCTTTTTAAACAGTGGAGTGCCATCTACTCCAAGAGGTTGTCTTAAAACAGCCAAGACACTTCCTAAATGAGACGCAGAGTTGTGTACTGCAGTTAGGAAAATTAATAATATTAATTTTAGAGGAGATTGGCGACAGGTAGCGCAGCAGTCAGAGCACCTAACATATTGTTACGACAGATGAACGAGCAACAGTGACTTCATGACTTAACATGACTTGAACACTCGTGTGTGCTTCTACGTGAGATTAAATTTAGCCAACGAATTGGAACTTAGAACGATTCGGAAGAATGAAAAAGATAGCAGTGCAGTGTGTTAAAGTTGTGAGATCTGAAAGGACGTTCAGATAGTATTAGTCAGTGCGCGTTAAGTGAAAACAATTAGTATATTTATTAGTGTGTGCGCGGGTGTTTGTTTTCTGTTGTTAGTAACAAGAGTTTAGTGAACTAGCACAGGACGAGAGTTTGTTTACGTCTGAAGGTATTCAAGTGACATGGTAAACAAAGTGAAGAGGTAGTATTTTAGTAGAACAGACAGAACTGATATTGTATACTCTGTACAAAAAGGTTAATGATTATGTATGACAGTAGTTAATTTGTTTATAAAATACTTCATCCATATTTTTTGTAACAATTTGCATTGTATTGTAATTAGTTTTAAAATATAGTTATTAATACTCACGCTCAGTGCCTATCCATTTTAAAATTCGCAACAATATTATCATGAGGTCGTAAGCTCAGATTCCACTCGGTTCAAACAATTTTACCTCTACATTTGATATCGACGTTAAATTAAGAGCGAATACTTCCCTGACAGTTGTGCAAAATTTCTTCAATTTAATGATTCTAATGATGAGGTTAGGCAAAGGAGTCGGCAACCTCCTTTAAGCAGCATATTGTGCAGAGAGAGACTCCGTTGGTTTGGCCATGTTGCCCGTGTGAATAATTATAGATTGGCTAATAAGGTTATGAACAGTGTCCTAAACACCTCAGAAAGAAGGGGAGACCTAGGATGCGGTGGGCAGACAATGTCAAACAGGACCTTGTTAGAATTGGTGTGCAGTGGCCAGATGCACCAGATGTAGCTCAGGACAGAATTGCTTGGAGAACTACATTGCACTGTCTGGTTGGACCTCGTAGCCCATGGATGCTTGAGGATGATGATGATGATACCAATTTCTAAATGCACTACAGAAAACGAAACCTAGCTTCTAACGACATCGTCACTAATGCAAACGAATGAAACGGTATTCAGGAAATTAATTTATTCCCACACATAAGGAACTTAACTTTCTCGTCGGCAGAGTGGTTAGAGCGCTTGGCTGCTGATAAAAGAGCCCTGGGTTCGAGCCCCTGATAAATGTTTCTTTCTTGTGTTGTTGTTCTGCTGAGGTCTTACCTTCTTTACAGATCTGTGTCACGGTTTAAATTGATAGGCTCCTGTCACATCTCTGTGGAAAGCGGCTTCTTCGGGGTAAATTTATTTATTACAACAACTTATCAATCAATAAGTTTCTAAATAGTTACCATAGTTCAGCCGAACCAGGTAGCTAGGACCATTACTCAACAAAAAGCATTACTATAAAAAACGGGGCGGGGGTGGCACAGTCGGTAGCGTGCCGGGCTCGTAATCTGTACTTCCCAGGTTCGAGTCCCAGCTGGGTCAGCGTTGAGATTTATCTCCGCAAAATTCCCCGCCCTGCCCTCGGTCAATAGGGGACACTGATGGGCTTGGAAAGGACGCCGTTCGTCGTATGGGACGTTAAGCCGTGGCCCCGTGTGTGGGAGAGCCATACCCTGTGCACGTTAAAGAACACACTGGATGGCCTTGACGGGAGGCTACCATCTGTCTCCCAACAGGTGTTCCAGTGGGTTCCCCTCCACCAACCTTCTCTGAGCCTTCGGGGTCCATGTGACCTGGCCATTTAGCCCATGGTGTGCAAAAAAGTGCCGCTCAGAGGTAAAACAACCAACAACCAACCAACAAAAAGCTTTACTATAAAAAACACCGTGTTGATTAAGGTCAATAGGACCATTACTCAGCACGGTGGTTTGTTTCTTTGTTTGTTTGTTTGTTTGTTTTGGAAACGTGCTATTAAACTTGACACTTCAGCAGCTAAAAGAAATTTTGCGGAAAATAAGTAAAGCTCGAAGGAAGAATTTTGCCAATTTCAATGTTCATGTTTATAATTATGTCGTAGATGATACCAGGACCGTCTCTAGGGGATGGAAGAAAAGTGTTCCCCCAACCCAATGATATTAAGGGTAATGAAGGGAAAAAAAATTATGGAACTTGTGCATATTTCACGTAGAAAATTTGTAAAGACCTCTAAAACAGAGGGGAAAATGTTATATTTCAATTGAAATCCAGTCTCTTGCTCATCCACCCCCGGCGTTTTTATTTTTCAGCTCAGTTGTGTCACATGCCACCCTATTTTTCCTAGATCGGGATCTGGATGAGACTCTTTTAATATCTCTCGTATCTTCTGCGTGTACACTGTACAGCTAAATTCATAAAGCGATAAAACAAAGATATTTATATTTCATTGAAAAATATCCTCTTAATTTTCTTAATGTTTTTCCCAAAGCAATGAAGTAAAGAGAAAGAGTAAGAGCAAAGAGAAAAAAAGTAAGAGTACAGAAGTCTCACAAATGTCTTAACAATAAGTTTGGAACATTTGAGTTGTTTTTCGTTTCGCCTTAACAAAATCGAAAATAAGATTTGGATAAGCGTAAAAGTGGAATTCTTCTACCTAATTCTATACCTGTTTAGAAATTCATTGCAAACAGAAAAAAATCGAAGCCTAGCTTCTAACGACATTATCACTAAAGTGAACAAAAAGCAAGCAATGCAAATTGAAGAAAGGGTGTTCAGGAGATTAATTTATTCCTTCAACAAAGGTTTCCTTGGACGAAAACGTTCATCTGTATTTTTCCCCGAGAGAAAAAGTAAAAGACGAGACGTCGGCCCGAGGAAGAAACATTATACAGCAGTTACTATTCCTAAGACTGCAGACAGTCAACACCCTTCAAGACTTTACTTGTTATTTGTCGTTGAAGTTTGCAGCACGTGTTGTTTAAGGTGCACAGCTGCGACTCTCTCGCGTTGTCATGGCAACTGCCTCTTAAAGTACGCGGAAGTCAGGTTAGCAGATAATGATCGTTCGCTTTTAGAAATTATAGTCAGGAAATGACATCGTTAGAAGAAAGAGGATGAAGACTACTAGACAAGTCAGCACGAGACGCCCCATGGCAAGTAGGAGAGTGTTAGCGTAATCTTAAGGTAAGTCTTTCGGACATTAATTATTTAGATAAACTTTTCATGAGAAATTGCAGTTGGAAGTTCATTTCCTTTGTTTTTTAACTCTGACTTTGGACGAAATGCAAATAAGGTTGCACGTTGTGTGTGTCGCACGAGAAAGATCTCATTGTTTTTTTTCTTTCATTCGAAACCTAACGTGAAAATACTGAGTGAGAGAAGTCGGGGAGGGTGTGAACGAGATGCAAATTTCGCTTGTTTGTCAAATTATTTATTTCGAAACATGTATTCTTGCTGAAAGAGAAGTCAGTCAGACATCAAAGCTTAAAAATGTAGAGAGATAACAAAATTTACTTTCGAGACTAGATATCCTTACGAAAAGAGAAAGAGACTAACGAAATCATTTCGGAAATATGAAGAATAACTCCGATTATTCGGATTAAATCAAACTACGGCTTGTAACCCGGATAAACCAAAAAAAATCAAACACTTGACTACTACATGTAGTCAAAATTTTAAAATGCTTCATAATATTTCACTCGCCATCTGTTTAATATAAAGACAAGTTGTCACTCTTGGTAAAGGAGAACTATATCTTGGTTATTTTAAAAATTAATTTTATTTTTTTACTAGAAATTGAATATTTTTTAAGATTAATAACCTTGTGATATTCATATATTACTTTACTAGTTTTATGTTGTTGTGAATAATTAAGAAATTCGGATGATTGAGATATGAAAAAATTAAGATTCGCTACATACACAGAGAGGACAACAACATGATTCCTGTTTGTTTGCCCCCACCCCCCGCCTATAGGATACCGTTAGGCTTGAAAAAACCGTCGTTCGTCGGATAGGACGTTAAACTGTGACCTCGTGTGCGGGAGAGCCATACCCTATGCCCGTTAAAGAACACGTTAGATGGCCTTGACGGGAGGCTACCATCTGTCTCCTAACACCTCTCCAATTGGTCCCCTCCCCTTACCTTCTCTGAGTCCTCAAGATCTTTATGACCAGGCATTTAGCCCATTGTGTGCAAAAAGGTGTCGCTCAGAGGTAAGACAACCCACACCAACCCTGTCTGCCTGGGGGTGTCGATCTTCCAGGGGTCAAGGTCAATTCTTGTGGATCGACCCTTTCTCCCCCATTGTGAAGGGCTAGTGCTCTCCTATTAGATTCAAACTCTATGAAATATCCTGGGGTTTGTTGAAAAGCCTTAAAATGTCAATAAAGGACTAGGTTTTTACATCTGAGTGTTCTCTTCACACTTAAAACACTAAAGAGCCAAGTCACAATGTTTCCAAAAGCTCAAATAATTTTGGAGAATGAGCCCCACTTAATAGCTGTTAGGAGGCAAGTGAAAGTCATCTAGGAAGGACGTTTAACGTGTCCTTTAACGAGTACACAAAGTTTGTTTCTCCCTCACAAAGCCCGCGAATTAACGTCGCATTCGACGGACGATGGCTTTATTATTCAAATGTTATGTACTTTTGATTCTTAATCATAAGCCTAAAGTGGAATGGCTTTATCTTCGGATGACAAAACCACGTTCCCCATATTCGCGTGAGATCAACGGAGTCGAACCAGGCTAGTAAGGCACCGTCGCTACCGTGATTATGATAGAACGGAATGCTCACTGCCCTCACAAAACTGAATTTAGGGCGGCGTTTTCAGACTTCTGAGCTAAGCAATCGCACAAGCTATAAGTCGTTTTTGTTTTGTTAAATTATGGGTTTATATTAATTAATAAACAGAAACTACAGAATTAAAAAACACACTCTCTGGAAAGATTGTTATAAATACTGCATCATGCTCGAAGCACCATGAAACATTCCAACGTAGGCAAAATGTCTTACTAACCTAACTACTCTACGGTACTACGGACTCATAAAGACCGTAAAGGCATAATGAAAAACAAAGTCAAGTGCGACATGAGTAAAAAGGCAGCTCTGACCAATTTCGAAAGGGGAGGTGGAGGCATCATCGTTGGAGCATCCGTAACGGATCATTCGGACAGGACAGGAGCATCCGTAACGGAGGTAATAGAACTCAGCGGAGAATCACGAGTCACAATATCCCATGTGCATGAAAAATGGCAACGATCTCAAAAAACATCTGCCAATCACAGGAAATGCGGGAGTAAAAAGGCTATGACAGACAGGGACAGGCGTTTGTTGCCACGAACTGTATGGTAAAACAAAAGCTGCTGCAGTTCATCAGCTGAGAGAGCCATTTAAAGGAAAACTATAAGAATTGAAAGCTTTTGAAATTTGTGAACTATGACGAAGTATTAGGTAGGATCGTAATAATTTGGCTAGGCAGTATGTACCTTATATGTACTAAAGTAATTCTGTCCGAACAAAGTTTTCACTGCATAATGTCAAATTTTACTTATGGTATGGCCGAGTGGTTAACGTGCTTAGCTACTGATCTAAGGGACCTGGGTTCGAGCCCCGGGTAAGGCATGGATGTATGTGTCGTTTTTCTGCTGAGTTCCTGCCATCCTCACAGACCTTCTATATGGTAAATAAACTGATGGTCTCGTGTCAGACCTCTGTGGCAAGCAGCTGCTTGAGGGGATATTTATTTTATTTTATTTATACTGATCCTGCTGACAGCTATAATCCTGCTGACAGCTATAGACGAAGTATGGTAGTCTATAGCTGTCAGCAGGTTTTTCACTTGGTGTAAAAAGAGGCAAGAAAGCTCTTGGGTTTTTATTTTGCAATTAATGTAGCAGATTTCGTTTTATAAAAGTAAAGGAAAGAGCATGATTTCAAAGTTCGAAATTTCAGTGCTTAAATGATAACATCCATTAAGAAATTTTTGTTTCAAATTTCAGTGAGGGTTAAAAACAAATACCTCTTTTATTTCCCTCCCTGGAGATATTTATGACTAATACCTTTTCAATTTATATCCCTGGAAATTTGGTCGCTCTCGCAAAACAAGGATTCCTTTCATCGCAAAGATATATAATAATAGATCCAAAATAAAAAGTGAAAGGATTCACAATAGGAAGCAACATTCCAAAGGAAAAGTGAAAGCCGTTACCTACATTCAGTAGTAACGTATCATAGACGATGTCCTGTAAACATGGGACTCACGAAATAATTAGCGGGGGAAAAAATGGTTTTGCTGTGAGCAGGATTCGAACCAAGGCTAACCAGTAGCATATCAGGAAATACTGGGAAGCGTGGGGTTCTAATCTCAGTCATGTTAAACTAACTTTTTCCGCAAACTATTTCATGAGCCTCATGTCTACAGGACATCTTCAATGATACTTTACTACTGAACCTTAATTTAACTCATGAGCGTGAGAGACATCACGCTCATGATAAAAAGTTAAATTCCATCACAAGTGGCAACTTGGCTGTCCTTTCCCCCACATAGACGGCTCCACGAGTGAATCAAAAATATGCAGGAAAAAGCTATACTTCATATTAGCTGAGTAGAAGGGTTGGGTTGTTTGTTTTACCTCTGAGCGGCACTTTTTTGCACACCATTGGCTAAATGGCCAGGTTACATGGACCCCGAATGCTCAGAGAAGGTTGGGGGAAGGGACCCACTGAAAAAGCTGTTGGGAGACAGATGGTAGCCTCTCGTCAAGGCCATCCAGCGTGTTCTTTAACGTGCACAGGGTATGACTCTCCCGCACACGGGGCCACGGCTTAACGTCCCATCCGACGGACGGCGACCTTTCCAAGCCCATCGGTGTCCCCTACTGACCGTGGGCAGGGCGGGGAATTTTTGCGGAGATAAATCTCAACGCTGACCCAGCTGGGACTCGAACCTGGGAACTACAGATTACGAGCCTGGCGCGCTACCGACTGAGCCACCCCCGCCCCTGTGTAGAAGGTTAGCATATGATGGTGTGCTGGTCATCCCCCCCCCCCCGTTGGTACATTCATACTATAAATAGTTTTTTTTTATTCTCAGCCATTAAAAACATTTTGTAATCCTACACCTGCCGTCCTGTGGCCGAATGGTTAGCGCGCTTGGCTGCTGATCTCAAGGGACCTGGGTTCGAGTTCCGGGTAAGGCATGGATGTTGTGTCGTTTTTCTGCTGCCATCCTCTCAGACCTTCTATTAGGCTCCCGCCAGACCTCTATGGCAAGCATCTGCTTCAGAGGGTATTTTTTACACCTCCAGTGTTGCATATAGACTTTTATTAAAGTTCTCAGAAAACACATATATAAATTACGGACATACTCACAGTAGAAAATCCTATTCCATTTTTTATGCACAGTTGAAAGAGTGAAAAACAAAGGGAATTAAGAGACAGTTAAGTATGATCACATATTATTTACACGCAACGTTGTGATTAGAAAACTTTTGCTTGATGATAATGCGACATTAAATTTAGAAGATTACAGATTTTAAATAAAACGTTATGAAAAGAATAAAAAAGTAATTTATTTCCTTAAATCTTACTGCAAGTTTAATCAAACCAAAAATCATTGACCGATTATGGTCTTTATGTGATGTTATTGTAATAAGTACACACAGATAGGTCGGTTCAACCTCATACAATACAGTCTAGAATAGTTTTATATATATGAGGAAAAAACTAAAATCTAAATTTTAAGATTCTAACAAGCCTTCCATCATCCTAGTTGAATTGTCAAGAATTGAAAAGTGTTAATTTGGTTCAAATATGAAAACAAAACGTAAAATGTGACCTAAACTTGTAAATCAATAATGGGCTATGAATTAATTTAACTGAGTAGTTTCCAAACTTTCTATAGTGACAGCCCCTCAGTAAAGAAGGCGAGTAATGTGGCAAGAAATGTCAATTGTTGAGACGTACCCAGCAGACAAAGCAACTCAAAATCCACGTGACACTATTGCCAAGACTCAAGAACCAACAGCTACTGTAAATATTAAACTTCGAATCGTTGGGGGAGGGGGTGGCTCAGTCGGTAGCGCGCCAGGCTCGTAATCTGTAGTTCCCAGGTTCGAGTCCCAGCTGGGTCAGCGTTGAGATTTATCTTCGCAAAATTTCCCGCCCTGCCCACGGTCAGTAAGGGACACCGATGGGCTTTGAAAGGCCGCCGTCCGTCGGATGGGACGTTAAGCCGTGCCCCGTGTGCGGGAGAGCCATACCCTGTGCACGTTAAAGAACACGCTGGATGGCCTTGACGGAGGCTACCATCTGTCTCCCAACAGCTGTTCCAGTGGGTCCCCAACCTTCTCTGAGCCTTCGGGGTCCATGTGACCTGGCCATTTAGCCCATGGTGTGCAAAAAAGTGCCGCTCAGCGGTAAAACAACCCGAATCGTTGAAGAAAAGCTTTTTATTGGACTGATAGATTTTCCAGCTGCAATGTTGTGCTTTTAAAAGAAATGCCCGAAATTAAACAATCGTTCTCCGACATTTTGAAGATTATAATAAATTTAGTTTTACCAAAGAACTTTCTTGAAAAAATCTAGGTTCCCTCTAACTATTTGGTCGTCCCTCGAAGAGATCACACCCCACACTTTAGAAACCACTGCCTTAACTAATTGTAAGTCACCGTTGATCTAAGGCAGAGATAGGGAACCAGAGGTTCTGAAGTATCTACAAAATGACTATTCGTGCATTTTAGTTCAAAATTCAACTTTGGAAATATTTTATTGGATTAAGAACAAGCAGTAGACCAGGTTGGCAGACGATAGTTTGAAAGCACTGATGCCATTCAAATGCCCTAAATACACTCCAAATTTCACTTAGTCTAGGAAGATTCAAAGTAAAAAGTCACACTGATGAATGGCAGATTTTTTGAATAGTTTAATTGTGTCACCCGCAACTTTTTCCTCTTCGAGGCATGCGGTATGAACTTAAAATGTTTCGCGTTTACTAAAATAATTATCTTATCTAGAACTGCATGTCAATAACTCGATGATCTGACTTCGAAGTTTAATGCCTTCAAACAATTATTTTTGAAAGAGTGGCCGAAAAAAGATTTTAGATTCGAACCAGGAACAATCTACAAGCTAGCAATACGCAGTTCCGTATTCTCTAACTGTAGTTGCGACGAGTAGAGATTTCACATGATTGACCAAGACCCAATTTTTGTTTGAACAATAACAAAATTTTGAATTTATTTAAATTTCACACTTAACAAAGTTCCACCACTGGCTTATAAAGGTGGATGATTTTACATTACAATTAATTGAATAAGTACTCACTCCATTCAGGTAAGCTTAAGTTCGAACAACATTCAAACAAAATAATGAAAGTAAAACTTAAAAGTGAAAGTGACAATAAGCAGAGTAAGTTAAATTAAAATAACTCTACCATGTTGAAGTTTCTCCGGAACGAGAACTGTATTCTGCTAAGTTGTTGTGATGTGCACACGGCGTAAATTTTCATGAAGCACCCACTCCAGATTTCTCTGATCGTGGTTTTTCCCAAGCAAAGAAAATTTCTTTAAATTTCGCCTAACGTATTTAGGTAAAAGTTTATCATCTCACTAATCTAAGAGATGGCTAATTTAACAATTTCCCTCCCTGAAATATGGCCTAAAAGTCAGTCCAGTGAATTTCACTAAAGTCGGACTTAGCGAAGAGAGCAAAAGAAAGATAGATAAAAAGACCGAACCCTGGTCTGTTAGCCTGATCAACCCACACCGAACTGTTTCTCCCGGGTCGAGCGTGATAATATCTTTCTGGCAACCCCGGGAACTCTCAGACCAAAAGGGCCAATCAGAAGCAAGCCCCGGGCAAAAACCCGACTCCACTTCCATATTTCACAAGTGGAACGGAGCCCTGTTGCCAGCCAGCTCTCCGCATTCCTCTCGAAGGTCAATGTCTGCTTTTGGGCGAGCTGAAATTGTTTCACAAGACACCTCCCGTCACCCCACATGAGCCAAGTTCCCTCTCGGCAACCAATGTAAACAGAAACGGAACCCTGAAGGATATTCGCAACCGAGATCTTGCACCCATTAACCTTCGAAGACATCTCCGTCAGACACAAAGTGGTTGCATCAGGATAGAAATGAAATATAAAAAAAATTAAAATCAATTGATCTGCGACCTATTAATTGTATATACTTAAATTTACATATTTTAAAATTGTACGTTATGGCTGTATTTTTGTTAATAAAGTAATATCAGTTTCTTTTTTCCAGTCAGGCTCTACACCCAATAAAATTTATAATTTGTGGCTCTCAAAATTTGTTGATTTACCTTTTTCACGACCCAATAAAGTTTCTAATTTTTAGCTCTCAAAATTTGTTGATTCACCTTTTTCTTTTTGCTGTTTTGGCTCTAGACCCAAAAAAAAATGTTCCCGACTCTTGATCTACGGTGACCAGGCGCTCTTGGAAAAAGTAAATGTCTGGCCATTCTAGTTAGCAGCTGGCAACTGAATTTTCAAAAGTTCCCTGATCCTCTTCTGTAAATCCTGTCACTATAGCTTTTGATCTCATGCACCAACGGCTCTGTAACTAGAATTCATCCACTGCGCCTAAAAGATATACAGGAGAACGTTCATAAAAATTTAACCGCAGCAAAAATCAAAATAAAACTACAGTGGATTCCAAGTTATTCAGACGTAGATGGTAACGAATTAACATTATCAGTGCATTCACAACATTTAGAAACAAAACCGAAGTAAACTGAAATAGAAAACTTCAGAAAAGATACACTATCATAACAACTCATATTTTTAATTGAAGAAGACTATTTAATGACAAAACATTCCAAATTTCACCTTCTGAATTAAACCGTGAAAAGCATACAAAAAATTATGAGGCTCAGAACACGTCACTTAAAAACAATTATCATTTGTCATTTAAATCGTAAAAAGTTTATTTTTTCAATCCTACCCTGTGTGAGAAAAGGGGGAAAATAGTTGTTGATAGTGAATATCCCTTGACTTTCTACTAACGAAATTTCTACCATAAATAGGTAGCTTTCAATGTTTGTTGAAAGTTTCACATTTTCGACATTGATTGTCCTCCAACGATGGAAATTAAAAGAAACTGGGAATTTGAAAATATTTTTTTTAATCACAATATTTCATTGAACCCAATAGAATTTTTCACAGATCTCTAAAAGAAAAAAGAATTCTTCATTTATCTCTAAAGGCAAAAAGAATTCTGGCCATTTCGCTCACTGTGTGTAAAAAAAAAAACACCAGTACGACATTCTTTTGAATTTCTTAATTTTCGAACTTTATTACATTTTAACGATGAACATTCTAACGATCGAAAAATACTAATAATATTATTTTATTAGCATCAGTCCAATACGAAAACGGATTTAGCTCTTAAAACGCAAACGTTAATTGTATTTAGGATAAGAGAAAAGGTTCAGATTTTTCGATCGTTTATTTATATATTGAAAACAAGCCAAAAGTGATTTTTGCGACAATTTAATAAGAAAAACCGATGATACACGTGTCGCCCACACAATAAATAGTATTCTTTTCAAGAAAAAATTCCATTTGTTATCTTTCATTATTAATAGCAATGTGATGAAACTAATACCCTGTGAGGAATAAAAAAAAATGCTTCTTTTATTGTCGACAAAAAAATTTTTTTTTTTGCAATTGCGCAGTCTGCCACACCTCAGAAAGAGTTCTTAAGTATAAAGCTTTCGAAATATCTGATGTAGACAAAAGCAGAATTTTAACTTTTTTTTATTACAAAAGCAGCATAAACATTGCTTTCAGAATTTTACCGAAGCTAATAACATGAATTTAAAATTTATCGATGTGACACACGAAACAAAAAGCGTGCACTAAAGATAATTTCATGTTCCTACAGTTGAGATCTTTGCATATTGACATCTTCAAACTACACATTAATGACATAATTGCATTTTTGTTTAATCTCTCCATGCCTATGAAAGCTCATCATCTTCTGCAGTGTTATGTGTTGTAAACGAATTAATTCCCTTTCCTAGTTTTTCCTCACAATTTAATTTCCTTTTTTTTTCTTTCGTTTTTTTTTTTGGTTTCCTGCTTCCTTTAGGCTCAAGGTCACTTTGCGCGGAAGAAGGTTTCGATTGAATTATGAACTACGTTTTATAAAAAATGTTATTTTCAAGCACTTTTTTCTTCTAGGTTATGTTTAGATACGATGAGGTTGAAGTGAAATTGCCCTTCTGAGAATAAAACTTCATTTTCTCGCTTTCTTTCACAAATATAAATGAAGAAAAATGTATTTTTCTCTCCATATTTTTGGCTTAATCTCAACACCAAGACAATTTGTAATGATAACGTCCACAAATAACTGTGATTTAAATTTAAACATTTAGTTTTCTTATTTAATTTATTATTGCTATGCTAGAGGTCAAATTAATGTTTCTTTCCCTCCGCCTCTTAAGGGAAGTGGGGGGGTTCAGCCAGTAGCACACCACTCTTAGTCTACAGTTCCTATTTTCGTAGATTACAGTTCTCAGGCTCATAGGGGGCGGGGTGGCTCAGTCGGTAGCGCTCCAGGCTCGTAATCTGTAATTTCCAGGTTCGAGTCCCAGCTAAGTCAGTGTTGAGATTTATCTCCGCAAAAATTCCGCGCTCTGTCCACAGTCAGTAGGGGACACCGATGGGTTGGTAAAGGTCACCGTCCGTCGGAATGGACGTTAAGCCGTGGTCCCGTGTGCTGGAGAGCCATACCCTGTGCACGTTAAAGAACACGCTGGATGGCCCTGACGGGGGGCTACCATCTGTCTCCCAACAACTGTTCCAGTGGGTCCCCTCCCCCAACCCTCTCTGAGCGTTCGGGGTTCATGTGGCTTGGCCATTTAGCCCATGATGTGCAAAAAAGTGCCGCTCAGAGTTAAAACAACTCAACCTAGGCTCGTAGACTACAGTTCCTAGGCTCGAGGACCATCTGTGCCAGCGTTCACATTTATCTCCATCAAATTCACTTTCCCCCTGCTACGAAGGAGGCAGAGATGAGCTTGTAAAGGTCGCCGTCCATCGGATGAGACGTAAATCCGTGACCCTGTGTGCAGGAGAACAGTATTCTGTGCACGTTAAAGATCACCCTAGACGGTCTTAACGGCGAATATTGGGGAAGGGGATGCACTGGACAACTGTTAGGAAATCAATGGAAGCCTTCTCCTTCATCTGTCTCCTAACAGCTGTTCACCAGGTCCTCTTCTCTAAGCCTTTGTGATCCTTGTGACATGGCCCTTTAGTCCACTGTGTGCTAAAAGATGCCTTCTTAGGCAAAGCAACTCAGTGCATCACTAGAAAGTATGTCTTCAAAAAAATTATTTCCTTATTAATTCAAATTATTTCTTTGGAATTTGTAAAAATATTTCTATCTCGCAAATGATGTTGATTAATTCTTGTTTGTGAGTAGCTTACTTAATTTTCTTTGCCCCATTTACGTCAAGAGGTACTTTTTCAGATTTGAGTCACAGAGAATATATTGATTAAAAATTAGAATGATGCATGCCAACCATTGGATATTCACTGGGAACAAGCTAGAAATGTTAAAAAAAATCTAATTCAATTCCAGACAATCGCTTCACTCAGTTATTCTGGTTATTTTATTTCTTAGGTTATGCGTTATTAATACATGTTTCGATGTAATTTCTTACAACAGAAAAAAAAGACACATAACACTTCACAATAAAGCTGTTACAAAAGAAACAGAAAGAACATGTGGTTTCTTTCTTTTTTTTTTCCCCAACCATCGCGAACAAGATTTTCTTTTTCTCATTTTCTTTTAAATCCATTACAGGATATAGAAACCGACCTACTCCTGACTGGCAGAATTGTTGATTTCTTCATTGATGGTAGCATCACTGGCAGCTGCTGATAGCAAAGGAAACTCCATGAGTGATGGATGAGGCAACGGATACTCCAAACATGTCTATCTGCTGTTCTGCCGAAGTAAAAAAAAGGAGATAAAATGATTTTTCCCAGCTAGTTATATCGAATTTGTCGGCCGCTGTTGAAAAGAATGGGAAGTAAAAAAAAATACACACACACATACTTTTTATCTGGAAATTTACACAAATCAATATTTTATGAGAAAGGTGTTTCCCCGTTGTTCCATTTTTGTTTTTAAAGCAGCATTAAAAAACACAAGATTCCCCCAGGTGCTGCTTTCTATATTTTCTGAAACTTTTCAGTATCTTGGTGACGGAAAATGGTAGGAAGTGTGTGGGATAAGAGTAATAATAATACTAATTTCTGCAAGGGATACGACAGTCAAGAGGCTTATACAGGCAGCGATAATTTGAACTCGTACCCCAAGGGGGAAAAATAGGTTTTTCATTTTAAGAATTAAACGAAACTTTTTTTGCACTTTTACAGTTACTAATTTAATATTACTGTTACATCAAACCAAAGACAGTGTCCAACTTTGGTTTGAGAGCTTGGCTGACAAATCAGAAGAAGCAGCTAGACAGCACAATAGCAGAGAGTTGTACTAGATAGTTAATGCTTTGTCTGGGAAGAAATAGATAGGTACACAGGGACCGAACGATAAATAAGGTAAGATAAGGATTGTGTCATGGCTAGGTGGGCTGAGCATTTCAGTGATGTTCAGAACAATGTAGTTAGTTCTATTTCCATTGTTTGTAATGAGGGGATAGATGCCTTACTGGCTTTAATTTTTTGTCCCTATAACACAGTCTGAAGTTATTTTGCTGTTTCTAAACTTAAAGTACATAAATTCCCAGGGGTAGATGAAATTACTACTGAAATGGTTAGAGCTGGGAATGTTTCTGCTACTACCTGACTGACTGAAATTTTACCATGGCCGAGTCGTTAGCGCGCTTGGCTACTGATCTAAGGGACCTGGGTTCGAGCCCCGGGTAAGGCATGGATGTATGTGTCGTTTTTCTGCTGATGTCCTGCCATCCTCTCAGATCTACTTTGGCATGTAAACTGATAGGCTCCTGTCAGACCTCTGTGACAAGCAGCTGCTTGAGGGGGGTATTTATTTTTATTTTTTTTATTATGATAAAGGCATTGTTCCTAAGGAAAGAGTTTGTTTCCTTCAGAGCTATTATTATCCTTATTTTTGAAAAAGGTGATTGGAGTTCTTGTAATAACTATAGCCTACTTTCTGTTCCAGATAAAGTTCTTTGCATGATTGTGCTTAATAGAATTAAGAATCTGGTTGACAGTCAATTGCGTGATGAGCAATGTGGATTCAGAAGTGGTAGGGGATGTGTGGATCAGATATTTTCACTTAGGCAGATTCTTGAGAAATGTTTAGAGTTTCAGAAACCTTTGGTTGCTAGCTTTGTTGATTTCAAAAAGGCTTTCGACTCTGTTGATCGTCATAATTTGTGGTTGATTGTGAAATCGTATGGTATACCAGACAAGTTAGTTAACCTAATGAAAGCTCTCTATAATAACACTGAGTCGTGTGTGAGAGTTGGTAAGGCTTGTAGCAATTGGTTTAGCATTACTTCTGGTGTTCGACAAGGGTGCATTTTGTCTCCTTTTCTCTTTAGCTTGGTTATTGATTATGTTTTGCGAAATTCACTTCAAGGGAAAGATTTTGGCCTTAAATGAACTGGAAATACGGAAATTTCTGATTTAGATTATGCTGATGATTTAGCTACTGATATGCTTAGAGTTCGGAATGTTTCTATTATCACATGGCTGACTGAAAGTTTGAATATCTTTTATGATAAAGGCATTGTTGCTATGCTTTTTCTCAAATGGATTTTTCAAAGTGTCTGTTCGTGATCCGTAGACGTTTATTGGTGAAATCTAGTGTTGTAAGTATATTGTCTTTTGATTGTGGTTGTTGAAGGAAACTTTGGGAGAATAAAGTTTTAGACATATATATGTTTTGATATATATCTAATCGGTAAGCGGTTTTCGGAAATTGACTGTATGAAGCATCTTTCAATTCGTTTCAACAGCATAATAATATTAACTAGATACCATAAGAATCTCAAACTGTTATTATACCTACATGATAGTGGAATAAAGAAAGATATCGGGATACTGCTGAATAGCGTAGATATATAACTATAAATTGGCTATTGCTCGTATATAAATATATATTCGCTGTGAGCAATTTAATTAATTGCTAAGAAAACTTGTTTCCTGAGGATTTTACCAGAACTATTATCATTCCTATTTAAAAAAAAAGGTGATCATAATTCTTGTGATAACTATAGGGGTCAGTACATCCCTTAACACTTTTTAATCCACATTGCTTATCACACAATTGCCCATCAACCAGATTCTTAATTATATTAAGTACAATCATGCAAAGAACTTCACCTGGGACAGAAAGTAGGCTGATAACCCTATAATTATCAGAGGAACTGTGATCACCGTTTTTTAAAAACAGGGATGATAATAGTTCTGGTAAAATCTTCAGGAAATAATTTTTTTAGCAATTAACTGAATTGCGTACACAGCAACTATATATTATAAGTATATACACATACGAACAATAGCCAATTTATGGTTACATATCCATTATCAGAGATGATTATTATTCAAGAGTATTATTTTAATACATTTTATTATTAATATATTTAATATTATTTTATTATCCTATTATCATGTAGGGCTTTTTACAGGCAGATTCTTCAAAAATGTTTCGAGTTTCAGGAACCTGAGGTTACTAGCTTTGAGGATTACAAAATGATTGTTGACTCTGTTGATTTTCATATAATTTGTAGTTGATTGTGAGATGGTATAGCGTACCGCATAATGAAAGCTCTAATACTGAATAACTTGTGAGAGTTAGTAAGGCTTATAGCACTTGGTTTAGCATTGCTATTGGTATTAGACAAGGGTGCATTTTGTCACCTTTTCTCTCTAGTTTGTATTGGGTTATGAACGGTGTGCCTAAAGGCCTCAGAAAGAGAGGGAGACCTAAGATGCGGTAGGCAGACTATCGCATATGATTACGTTATGCTGAATTCACAGCAAGTGGAAACTTTTCGCCTCTAATGGTCTATAAATTTCAAAATTTCTGATTTATATTATGCTGATGATTTAGCCCTTTTGGCAAATGAGGTTGACGAGATGAGCTATTTCATTAGAGCTATTGATCACCTGATAGTAGGGTACGTTTGGGGATAAATAGAGAAAGAACTAAAGTGATGAAAATTGGTCAGGCAGGCTATGGTTCAGTTAATCTGAATGGTTGCACTCTTGAACAGGTGTCTCAGTTTAATTATCTTCGGAGCTATGTAACAGATACTGGTGATGTGTGGCATGAGATAAAGAGAAGAATAGAGATAATAACTGGGACCTTTAAGAATCTTTAGAGATTGTGGAAAAATAGGCGTACACACTTAAAGACTAAAATTAGGCTCTATAATAGTTTGGATCTTTCTAGGATTAGTTTTGGTAAGGAACGCTGAACCGTTTGTAAGCAAGATAGCAGTAAACTTGATGCCTTTTATTCTAGATGTTTACACAGTATAAGTGGTTTGACCTTGTAAGTCATGATGAAGTTAGGCAAAGGTTTCGGAAACTCCTTTGAGCAGCATGTTGTGAAGTGAGAGACTCTATTGGTTTGGCAATGTCGTCCGTATGCATAACTATAGATTCGCGAATACGGTTATGAACAATGTGCCTGAAGGCCTCAGAAAAATTGAGATGCGGTAGGCAGATAATGTCAAACAGGACCTCTTTAAAAATGGTCTACAGTGGCCAGATGTAGCAGCTGTAGCTCACGACAGGGATGTTTGTAGAACTAAATTGTAGGGTCTGATTGGACCTCAATAGCCGACGGCTGCTTGAGTATTCTATATGCATCAATGTATTTCCATTTTTAGAGAATTCTAAAGGCTGAAATTGCAAATTTCAATAGCTCCCTCTAAACTAAGATAGTTTTCGAAAATACCAAATTTTAAAAGTCTGCAAACGATCTATTTATGTTAACAACTTGAAACTATGTTGGTAAAGTGTGATAATCAATAGACGTACATTGGTAGCGATGTTTTACTTTCTTAATCCCATGAAGAGAAAGCAACTATTTAGTTTTCAAAAACACATGGTTTTGTTGTTGTTGCTGTTGTTTTATAGGTGCTAATAAAATATTATTGCATTCATTTTCCCAATCCTCCACTAGTTCGAATTTCCATTGTTAGTGGGAAAATTCCTCGCCCTGTCCACGGTCAGTAGGGGACACCGATGGGCTTGGAAAGGCCGCCGTCTGTCGGATGGGACGTTAAGCCGTGGATCCCTCTGCGGGAGAGCCATACCCTGTGCACATTAAAGAACACGCTGGATGCCCTTGACAGGAGACTTACATCCTTCTCGAACAGTTGTGCAGTGGATCCCCGTCCAAAACGTTCTCTGAGATATTGCTCTCCTTGTGATGTGGCCATTTAGAGCGCTACACACAAAAAAGTGCCACTAAGGGGTAAAACAGCCATAATACTTGAATTTAACCATAAAACTATCAACCTGAAACGATTGAAACCTAAAATATTAATTTTTAATTAATTAACAATACACTTAGAATTATTATGAACAACTGCAACATGATCAGAATTAAACAATACACTGTTATTCATAATTGAAGAACATTGAATAAAATTGCAAATGTCTTAATAAATCCTATTTGGAATTTAACGAACGTTTCAGGGGATATTTATCGTGAAATAACTCGCATTTATCGCCTATTAAATTTACATTTCTCAATGCAGAAGACTCTGTAATAGGCAAATTAATCTGTGATAAAAGCAGCTTTAGGAACGAGCGCTTCTCATTTCCTCCATTCAGAGCCATTTGATGGGTGAAATCAGGACAGTAACATAGCGAGGTTGCTAGATTCGTGAAAGTGTCGGAAAGTGTAATTTCCAGACTCTCTAGATGTTTTCAAGGCATTTTACCATGCTCTAGAATAGGGATTCTCAACGGTGGGGTACGCGGTAAATTTTTTTGGGGTACGCCGTTAGAGCTCAAAAGTCACTAGATCTGATTACCCAGTAAAATGCTTATAATTTTATAAATAAATAAAAACAACAAATAAATACCCCCTTAAGCAGCTGCTTGCCACAGAGGTCTGACAGGAGCCTATAAGTTTATTATGCCATAGTAGAAGGTCTGAGAGGATGGCATGCCCTCAGCAGAAAAACGACACGAACAGCCATGCCTTAACCCGGGGGCTCGAACCCAGGTCCTTTAGATCAGTAGCCAAGCGTGCTAACCATTCGGCCATGGGACGGCTTGATACCCAAAGATAAAACGAACTCAAGAAACTGTTTTTTCTTTCTTTTAGATTTTTTAAAATTAACTTTTATATTGAGCAATGGGCCGGATCTACGGGGAGTACAAGGAGACCATCTCCCCCTCCTCCCATAGAATTGTGAAAAAGTTAGCAAATGTAATGTAGGCAAAAAGTTATTTGTAACTTGTGCAGATCTAGCGCATTGTCCAAGAAATGTTTTAAAGACATCTAAAGCGAAGAGGAAAATGATTTACTGCAATGGAAGTCCAGCATCTTTTCCTTTTCTTTTTTCCGGCTCGATTGTGTCACTTGTTCACCTCCACTACTTTATTTTTCTTAGATCCGGGTATGATTGAAGATAAGGTTTAGAGCACCGTGCCTTCCTTTAAATTCCGAAATATGAAATCAACGAAAGAAAAAGAAATCCCTTGGATATCAGTTTTTCGTGTCTAGTTTAGCTAAGAATTCTGCAGTTTCCAAGTTCGAGTCCCACCTAGGCCAGCGTTGAATTTATCCCCGCAGAACTCCCCACTCTACCCACCGTCAATGGGGTATACCGATGGGCTTGGAAAGACTGCCGTCTTCCGGATGGGACGCCAAGCATGGTCGCGTGGTGAGAGAGTCATACTCTGTGTAAATTAAAAAATACGCTGGATGTTCTTGACGAGAGGCTACTATTTGTCTCCTAACAACTGTCCAGTGAGTCTCTTCCATCTACCTTCTCTAAGTCCTTGGGATTCTTGTGACTTGGCCTTTAGCATATTGTGTGCAAAAAAAAGTGCCGCTCAGCGGTAAAAACAACGAACTTTATGAACTATTCTTAACCTTTAGAAATCAGAAGCAACATAACTTTGAAAAGGAGCATTTAAAGTTTGGAATTCATGAAGTAATAAGCTGAAAAAAATTGGTTTTGACGTGAGTAGGATTCGAACCCACGTCTCTTGGAAACATGCCAGTTATGCAAACCACTATACAATCATCGGATAAGATTTTTTCAGTCAGTGTGACATATAAACTTTCCAGATTTATTTATTTGATTCGCACAATGGCGCCATGTATCCTGGAAAATGGACAACTGTGTTGCCACAGAGCGATGTAATTTAATATTTGTCACTCACGCTCATGGCGTTAAATAAATAATTCAGTAGTAAAGAATCACGTGAAGTGTCCTGTATGTCACACTGGCTGAAAAAACATTAGCTGATGATGCTGTAGTGGTTAGCATAACTGGCATGTTTGCTAACCACTACAGCATCAGGTTTGTAGGAGATGTGGGTTCAAATCCCACTCATGACAAAACCATTTTTTTTCCAGTTTATTATGGTAATCTGTAGTTTCCCGGTCGGTTTGAATCTCAAATATGCGTGCTTTAAGATTTCGCTCCCTTAACTGCAGTTCTGCTCTCCGTGAGAAAGTGTACATCAATGGTCGTGGAAAAGCTGCCGTCCGTCGGATGGGACGTGCAGGAGTGCGTACCTGTGAACACCAAGAATACGCTGGACGGCTTTGACAGGAGGTTTCCATCTGTCTCCTAATAACTATCCATTGTTGGGACAGGAGGTTTCCATCTGTCTCCTAATAACTATCCATTGATTGGAAACTTGTTGTTGTGTGACTTGTGTTTTTCCCAACCCTTGGGTTCCTTGTGACTCAGGTCTCGTAAAACATCCCAACCCCAGAACTGAGTCAGAAAAAAGGAATATCATTTTCATATAAAAATATCTATACCGTATTTAAAAATTTAAAATTAATTTTTTAAGAAACCTATGTACAAACATCTTTTCTAAAATAAACTTGAATTGCTTTTAGTACACCCAACAATATTGACCTTTCTGTACCATTCGCGAATGATATTATTAGGAATTAAACGGATGAAAACTGAGCATGAGTTCAAAAAAAATATTCAATAATTATATTCTAAAATAATGTGATTTATTATAAATAAAAATAAAAATAAATACCCCCTCAAGCAGCTGCTTGCCACAGAGGTCTAACAGGAGCCTGTCAGTTTATATGCCACAGTAGAAGGTCTGAGAGGATGGCAGGACCTCAGCAGAAAAACGACACACACATCCATGCCTTATCCGGGGCTCTAACCCAGGTCCCTTAGATCAGTAGCCAAGCGTGCTATCCACTCGGCCACCGGACGGCTGATTTATTATATCAGTATGAAAATAAATCTTCAAAAGAACTTAATACCTTGTTATTATCTTAATATCTACACACAAAGCATAATATAAGGTTTTTTACATGAATCGATAAGTGGCACAATCATATTTGTGAACAAATCTGCAATCTATCGAGAATAACCTTACCAATTCCTATACAACTAAATATAACTGTGCATCAAATAATGAACTCTTCCTACAGAAAAGTTGAGATCAGCTCTGTTTGTTCGCCTATCATATGACTTCTCAGTCACATGTTTAAATATCCTAAGCCTCCTTCTTTTTCTTGTAGTCTGCTAACAGGATCAGCACTAATAAACTTATTTAATCTACCGCGAACACACCAAATAAAAACGTTCTTCTTTTTTTACTATACAGACTAAAACAAACTGCGCTTTTCTTCACACTCCAATTCCTCTTAATTACATCAACTTATTCCATATTTTTAAGTTAGGTTCGTTCGAAGCAGTTGGTGACGTAATTCTCACACTGTAGTTCACGCGAATATCAAAATGATGCATCACATCAAAAGTTCATTGTAGCACGTTCATCTGTCGTAACAATATCCTCTTACGCGTGACATCGTTGGAACAATATTCCCCACGTGCATTCATGTTTCAGCAGAAGAGATATCAAATCGAAGTAAGTCCAACCCTTTCACCTTTGTCTTTCCATTCCACGTAGAAGAGTGCAGTGAAGAATTTGCGGCAATCTCTTCCCATTTCCTCCACCAATTACCTTTCATCTGCCAGTCGAGCGAACGATGATTTATTCTCTGTCACTAGCAGGGCTCCTCATCTCGACTTCGGAGACAGCTTCTGTTTCAACTCATTTTATTTTCAATTTAAGTTTCAAATCTCGAGAGAACCGGAGCAAGAGATGAATATAAGACTGACCCGGTGGTTCGTTTAGAGTTGCCTCACGTTCACTTTTCTCGAGACACTTCCTCCTTGGCGGCAATTAAGCAACTTCTTAAGTTTGCACAGTTTAAGTGAGAAGTCGTAGAGCAAGTCGACCGTCTTCTGAAGTTCAACTCTTTAACTATCATCTACATCGCGAGACGCTTCCTTCGATGTTGTCATTTGGATGAGTAGCTTCGACGAAGAACAATTTGCCAGCTGCTACTGCGAATAGTTCTGTGCCAGTGGCGTAAACAAGACAATTACCGAAAGGCCCGCTGCAACGTTGTTTCATGCTGAGCGATTTTGAAGTAACAATTAATTTCGAAACGAATCCATTTTAATTCTTAAGTGGCATTTTGTAGAAAATCGAGTGAGAGAGGAGTATGTTGTATACGCGATATGTACTTGTCAAAGAGGAGACATTAAGATAGTTTATTAGAATAAAGGACAGATGGGCTTGTAAATGGAAATGAAATCAGATTGAAAACAAAGACAGGGAAGAGTATAATCTTCAAACGAATGAAACTCATATGGAATAAAGATGGAAGGAAATTTAGAACTTTCGTTTCGCTAATGAAGTGAAACTGTGAAAATCACCCTCTTTGGAAGTTATTAACATCACTATTTTTATGCACAAGAAGTGCGTATCTATACGTTATATTAGTTTCTTGTTAAGCCAAGATCATTTAAGCTCATACTTACTAACACAAAAAAATTTTGAATACTGTTGATTGAAGTGTAATGATCTAACTGCAATAGTTCAATTGGCAGAAAATCTGACGTGTTATCAGAAAGTCATGGGTTCGTATCCCATAAACTGTGAGATTTAATTTTTTCAGCTAACTATTAATGAGTCCCATAATTAGGGGCTATTTTCTGTGTTAATGTACTATTGAATATTGAAACATACAGATACTCGACAGAAAAATGGAAACATTCCTGTAAACATGAACTCTTAAGTCATTGGAGAGTCAAATTCGTAGATGCGTAATTTAAACAATAACTTTTAATAGGAAAATTGCGCTAGATAAATTTAAATCTCCTTCAAACCTATCTAAATATCAATTTCAATAATATTTGTTGGGTATTTAAAGAACTATGGAAGCTTGAATACTTCACAGCTACAAAGTCAGGCCTAAAAAACTGGAGTAAAACTCACAATTATTGAAAGAACAATCTGTATAAAATCGTGAAACATGCACTTGTTTTATTAAATGATATAAGATAATATTTTTTTTTACGTTTTAATTAAATTCTGAGGTGAATTCGTATGATTGGCATCTCTATTATTCAATATTCAGACTTTTGTAACTCTAAGTACGGAAATGATATTGTTCAAAATCAAAATTTAGACAGTTTAATTGGAATCCTATGTTTATCTTCAGTCATGTTTTCACAAAATTTTATTAATCAGTTACGGAGCCTAGAATGTGTGTATCCATTGACATAAGATGATATGTTTCCATTTTTCTCCCCATTGTCTGTGGCCGAGTGGTTAGCGCGCTTGGCTGCTGATCTAAGGGGCCTGGGTTCGAGCCCCGGATAAGGCATGGATGTTCGTATCATTTTTCTGCTGAGGTCCTGCCATCCTCTCAGACCTTCTACTATGGCATATAAACTGACAGGCTCCTGTCAGACCTCTGTGGCAAGCAGCTGCTTGAGGGGGTATTTATATTTATTTATTTGCCTGTATATTGCAATCACCAAACTTTATGGTACATAACCAGTGCTCAACGTAACTGAATACCAAGAATATCAAACATTAATATTGGATGTAATGCTACAAACTTGAGACGTCTTGTCCCGAGCATGGCCATGTATTGGAGGGTTCTGTCATTTAGATTTCCAGTTTTGGTTATGATTGCAAAAAAAAAAGGAAAAGTAAAAGAGCAAAATAAATAATCACTTTGAGTATAACTTTAACCCTTTAATTCGGTAATTTAAATGAATAAGACGTATTTTGCCTTTGAATATTTTTTGAAAAGACATTCAAAATTCCGTAACTTTTAAAATAAGATTTTCACGGTAAAGTGGATACTAGGAAATAATTAAAGATCTCATTCTAATTTCAGTCTTGATTTCCAGTGTTATTCTATAAAGAATTATTAATGCAGGAACGTTTAGCAATAGATCCTTTACTCCTCCTAAAGAATTTTCTTGAGTTGAAAATTTCCGAAAAAAAAATCATTGTATTCGTATAAACTTTGAAAATTGTATTGATTTCAGGGTACGATTTCCCAAAACAGACAAGGTTTATGTTTTAACTTTCGCGAAAACTTTTTACATGCAAATCTGCTGTTAAAGATTCGGTTCAAGAACTCGTTAAAATATTAAACGAATGTCGTGGAAAATCGAAATTTTTGGTAATTTTAATTGAAATCTGCAATTTACTTGTAGCGGCATTTTTACTTTAAATGCTGAGTCCCAGCTGGGCCACCGTTGAGATTCATCTCCGAAAAGAGCCCTACTCTACCCTCGGTCAGTAAGGTATCCAATGGGATTGAAAAGGACATCCAAGGGCCGCCATCCTTCGGATGAGACCTTAAACTCTGAATCCGTATGCTGGAGAGAACCATCTGACGTCACGCCACTGCACATTAAAGAACAAGTTGGATAGTCTTGACGAGATGGCCTTGTCGGGATGGGCGTCGTTGGCTCAGTCGGGCGGCATAATCTAGTTATGAAGTTCGAGTTCCACCAATGCCAGCGGTGAGATAAATCCGCTAAATCACCACACTGTTCGCAGCCAGAGAGAGAACACCAACCGGCTTTGAAAGACCGCCGTCCGGAGGGTTGGGATGTTAAGTCGTGGCCCCGGTGTGCAGCAGAGCCATACCTTGTGCACTTTTTAAGGACACGATGGGTGACCTTGACTGGAGGCTACCATTTGTCTTCTGACAGCTGTCCAGTGAGTCCCTTCCACCAACCTTCTCTTAGCCCTCGGGGTCCTTGTGACCTGGCCATTTAGCCAATTTTGTGCCAAAAAAAGTGTCGATCAGAGGTAAAATAACAGTCCAAACTTTAAATGCTCCTTTTCAAAGTTATGTTGCTTCTGATTTCTAAAGGTTAAGAATAGTTCATAAAGTTCGTTGTTTTTACCTCTGAGCGGCACTTTTTTTTGCACACAATGTGCTAAAGGCCAAGTCACAAGAACCCCAATGACTTAGAGAAGGTAGATGGAAGGGACTCACTGGACAGTTGTTAGGAGACAAATAGTAGCCTCTCGTCAAGGACATCCAGCGTATTCTTTAATTTACACAGAGTATGACTCTCTCACCACGCGACCATGGCTTGGCGTCCCATCCGGAAGACGGCGGCCTTTCCAAACCCATCGGTATACCCTACTGACGGTGGGTGAGTGAGGAGTTCTGCGGGGATAAATTCAACGCTGGCCTAGGTGGGACTCGAACCTGGTACTGCAGAATACGAGCCTAACGCGCTCCCGATAGAGTAAACTCTCACCCCTGTCTGAAGTTGTATTATGTTAAATGGACGCACACCGTTCTACATCTGTTTCGGAGGTATAGGAATGATAATTTTCAGCCCTTTGTGAAGTTTTCAGGGATGCTGCTGGACCCTAGTTTATTGTGATGAATGATAATACCAGCCCTCAGAGAGCTCAGACAGTTGATGAATTCCTGGAACGCGAGGATATTCAGCGATGGAGTGGCTAGACTATTCTCCAGACTTGGACCCTATAGAGCATGTGAGGATGCTCTGAACCCCTGAAGCGTTGGAGGTCGTCAGCCCCCTCCAAGATCTCCGATATGTTCTCCGACGAGAGTGGGATGTACTGCCAAAATACCTCATGAGTAGCCTGGTAAGCAATATTAGACGTCATTGTGATGTTTGTATATCTGTTCTGGGTCATCACACTCCGTATTAACCTCTCCATTCTGCTGAAGCAGGTCTCTTAGCAATGGTCACTCCTGCATTCTTTTGCATAACCCATGAAAATCAGGCGATTGGTTTGCTCTATGTCTCGCTGTTTATTGCATCATATAATAATTCATTCTCACTCTAAATCTCACAACATTTCACGATTTTAGAAATTGGAGTGGGCGGGTGGGGCTCAGTCAGTAGAGCGTCAGATTCGTATTTTGCAGTTCCCAGGTTCGAGTCCCGGTGTAGCCAGGGTTGAGATTTATCTCTGAAAATTCCACGCCCTGCCTTGGGTCAGTAGGGCACACCAATGGGCTTCGAAAGGCCGCCGTCCGTCTGATGGGGCGTTAAGCTGTAGCATCGTATGCGGGAGAGACATACCCTGTGCGCGTTAAAGAACACGCTGGATGGCCTTGATGTGAGGCTACCATCTGTCTCCTAATAGGTGTCCAGTGGGTCCCCTCCTCCAATCTTCTCTGAGTCTTTGGTTTTTTTTAGCCCAATATGTGCAAAAAAAGTGCCGCTCTGAGTTAAAACAACCCTTAAACGATAGAAATATGTCGATTTGTAGTTATTGTACAGTTATTGCTTAACTTCTTAGCATTTTTGACTATAAAGCTTCGTATAGGTTATACGCATGGCCGGATCTGGAGGGGGGGGGGGCAAGATGGGTCAAGAGGGCCCCTTTGAGAAAGCCAGTTAGGGTAATAGACGCCAAAAATTATTAAAGTTTTGCATATTTCACGCATTTTTCAAGAACGTTTTTAAAAACTTTAAAACGAAGGGGAAAATGTTAAACTGTAATGTAAATCCAATCCCTCCCCCCCCCCCTTTATGTTTTTCGGCTCGATTCAATCCCTGCCCTATCCCCCTTGATTTCTTTCTAGACCTTGCCTTGGTCATACGAGTATTCTTATGTGCAAATCACTATGTATAAAGGAAATGGAATACATTTGACAACCATTAGACGAAAAATCACTCCTACGTACAAACTTTAATAACCTATAAAAAATTCAAGATAAAAAAATCCTACTTTGTTCATTTCGAAAACTGTAATCCTCTCTCACCTACACGTAAAAGTTTTCCTTTCTGGAATTTGCATGTTGTTCGCAAACAACATGCAAATATAATTCAATCAAAATACAGCGTAAAAAAAAAAAACTCAACCATTTTTCTTTATCTGTCTTTTCTCCTACATTATTACTTAAATTCTGTCATAAGATGTGAATGAATTCTTCTGATCATTACTTTTCGCGTTCAGTATTTTGCATAGCCTATCATAACCCCCTCCCCCCCGCCATGATAGTTGACAGATGCTAAAGACAACACCTAATTCGTGGTGTCGTCTTTCTTCCCACAGAGAAAAATCACTACAAGATATAAGCTAGGAGGAAAAAAACTAAGAGAGAAGCAAAAGAAGCACGCAGATAAAAAGAACGAACGAAAATCATTTTCTTTATCCCACTGCCTTCCTCCCCTACTTCCCTCAATCCCGTTCTATTCTCGTTACACGGAGAGGAAAACCACCGCCCAGCTACACCAAACCGATGAAATAACCATCTTATTGTGACGGGTTCTTCCCTAATTAGTCGCTGAGGGAATTCTCTCTGTTGTCCACGAGAGCTGCGTTATTAGCACGAGCTTTCTGTTGCGACTTCTTGCACTAGGGGCAGGGGCAGTGAGTTATTGGATAGTTATTTCTTCCGTGTCACCCGCAGTTCTTCCTCTTCCTCCTCTACGTGGCTGCTCTCCTTTACTATTTCGTTGTCCACTGTCGACAGTTCTATCCGAAGTGTTAGCGTCGCTCCTTCGTTGTCTTCACAAAACTCATATATTGTTGTTTTTTTCGTCTCTTTATCCCGATTTTTCATCAAAAGCTTCTGGTGATTTCGGTGGGTTTTCATCCGAGTTATTTCTTTTTTTTTTTTGCTTTTCTTTGTAGTCTTGGTCATAAAGAGTGATATGAGTTTTATTGGATGTTACTGGAAAAATAAAAAGTAACCTTTTTCATATGACACTAATTCAAAACAATGGAGTTGTTGAAAAGGAAAAGAAATAGTTGAAATGTTTTTATACTTCATTCGTATATTTCAAGATCAGTGGAAAAGAATACCTACATTTTAAATTAATTATATTTATTAAATAATCAAGTTACAAAAAGCAATAGCGGATACAAAATTCCAAGAAACTCTCAAAGTTTCATTTTGTGTTCAACAAACTTTACTATAAGCAGAGCCGAGGTCCGCATACACTCCAGACAGTTTTGTTTCGTAGTCCCTAGTCACTTCTGTTTCGTAGAACTTAGGCACTTCTGTTTCGAAATCCCTAAGCACTTCTGTTTCGTAGTCCCTAGTCACTTCTGTTTCGTAATCCGTAGTCACTTCTGTTTCGTAGAACATAGACACTTCTATTTCGAAATCCCTAAGCACTTCTGTTTCGCAGTCCCTAGTCACTTCTGTTTCGTAGTCCCTAGTCACTTCTGTTTCGTAATCCGTAGTCACTTCTGTTTCGTAGAACATAGACACTTCTATTTCGAAAACCCTAAGCACTTCTGTTTCGCAGTCCCTAGTCACTTCTGTTTCGTAAAACCTAGGCACTTCTGTTTCAAAATCCCTAAGCACTTCTGTTTCATAGAACCTAGGCACTTCTGTTTCGAAATCCCTAAGCACTTCTGTTTCGCAGTCCCTAGTCACTTCTGTTTCGTAGAACCTAGGCACTTCTGTTTCGAAATCCCTAAGCACTTCTGTTTCGTAGTCCCTAGTCACTGGGGCGGGGGTGGCTCAGTCGGTAGCGCGCCAGACTCGTAATCTGTAGTTCCCAGGTTCGAGTCCCAGCTGGGTCAGCGTTGAGATTTATCTCCGCAAAATTCCCCCCCTGCCCACGGTCAGTAGGGGACACCGATGGGCTTGGAAATACCGCCGTCCGTCGGATGGGACGTTAAGCCGTGGCCCCGTGTGCGGGAGAGCCATACCCTGTGCACGTTAAAGAACACGCTGGATGGCCTTGACGGGAGGCTACAATCTGTCTCCCAACAGCTGTTCCAGTGGGTCCCCTCCCCCAACCTTCTCTGAGCCTTCGGGGTCCTTGTGACCTGGCCATTTAGCCCATGGTGTGCAAAAAAGTGCAGCTCAGAGGTAAAACAACCCAACCCCTAGTCACTTCAGTTTCGTAGTCCATAGTCACTTCTGTTTCGTAGAACCTAGACACTTCTGTTTCGAAATCCCTAAACACTTCTCTTTCGCAGTCCCTAGTCAATTCTGTTTCGTAGAACCTAGGCACTTCTGTTTCGCAGTCCCTAGTCAATTCTGTTTCGCAGTCCCTAGTCAATTCTGTTTCGTAGAACCTAGGCACTTCTGTTTCTCAGTCCCTAGTCACTTCTGTTTCGTAGAACCTAGGCACTTCTGTTTCGAAATCCCTAAGCACTTCTGTTTCGTAGTCCCTAGTCACTTCTGTTTCGTAATCCATAGTCAATTCTGTTTCGTAGAACCTAGGCACTTCTGTTTCGCAGTCCCTAGTCAATTCTGTTTCGTAGAACCTAGGCACTTCTGTTTCACAGTCCCTAGTCAATTCTGTTTCGTAGAACCTAGGCACTTCTGTTTCGCAGTCCCTAGTCAATTCTGTTTCGCAGTCCCTAGTCACTTCTGTTTCGTAGAACCTAGGCACTTCTGTTTCGAAATCCCTAAGCACTTCTGTTTCGTAGTCCCTAGTCACTTCTGTTTCGTAGTCCATAGTCACTTCTGTTTCGTAGAACCTAGACACTTCTGTTTCGAAATCCCTAAGCACTTCTGTTTCGCAGTCCCTAGTCAATTCTGTTTCTTAGAACCTAGGCACTTCTGTTTCGCAGTCCCTAGTCAATTCTGTTTCGTAGAACCTAGGCACTTCTGCTTCGCAGTCCCTAGTGAATTCTGTTTCGTAGAACCTAGGCACTTCTGTTTCGAAATCCCTAAACACTTCTGTTTCGTAGTCCCTAGTCACTTCTGTTTCGTAGAACCTAGGCACTTCTGTTTCGAAATCCCTATGCACTTCTGTTTCGCAGTCCCTAGTCACTTCTGTTTCGTAGAACCTAGGCACTTCTGTTTCGAAATCCCTAAGGACTTCTGTTTCGTAGTCCCTAGTCACTTCTGTTTCGTAGAACCTAGGCACTTCTGTTTCAAAATCCCTAAGTACTTCTGTTTCATAGAACCTGAGCACTTCTGTTTCGAAGTCCCTAAACATTTCTGTTTCATAGTCCCTAGGCACTTCTGTTTCGTAATCCTTAGGCACTTCTTTTTCTCTAGTACCTAGGTACTTCTATCTTTGGTAGATGCATTTTTAGAGGATGTATCGATTTCGATGAGTAGATTTGAGTAGGGGAATAATGAGAGTTCTAACTCAGAGGCGAATCAATGTTAATCCTATGGGATCCGCCTCTCATGTCTTTAAAGTGAAGACGGATCATTGTCAACCTTATAAGTCAGCACTCTCATTGTTTTAAGACTGCAGTGGGACAATGCCGAAAAGAACACCTCTCTCAGTGATGTATTAATCTGAAATTATATTACGCAGTTAAATTGAAGGTAATAATTGATATACGACAGATGGTATTGGATGAAGTAAACAACCATCTCGTAATTTCCAGAGACGGCCATCTTGAATGACGTTACCCACCACGCTGTCGACCCCTCTGTTTTAGTATTGCATCAGAAATCATGTGTTACAACATGTTTTGGAAAGATTCATCCCCTTCTCACCCTTGACCGCCATTTTCGGACCCATCTCGAAATTTCTCTAAGTCCAGAGACGTCAGACGACGTCACCTATTAGAAGTTTTACTTTTTAAATTATTTTTGCCAAATAGCTTTTTTTTTTCTTTTCATTTTCTGCAGCACAGCCTATTTTTATTTCAGTTTCTGCGGGATAGTCCTTCTTCTAGTATAAATATGGCTTCCATCAGTCAGAATCCTCATTCTGTTGTCAGACGTTGAAAGTGACAGTTCTCTGCTGTTCCGTCTGTGTGATTTTTCAACTGCTAGAAGTCAATAGTGATAGTTCTCGACGCCCTCGTAATATAAATCATCTTTAATTATTTCCCAAATTACTGTTTTGCAATGCATCCATGTGATATATGTCAAAAAACTTTCACACTCCAAACAAATCTTATTCGTCATAAGAGATATTATGATGGAAAGAACCTGTTTAAGTGTTCTCAATGTGAATCTATATTCTCAAGGAAAGATGACAAACAACGCCATGAGTTATCCCCACCTCCAGGAAAACCTACAAATGTGAAGAATGCGCTGCGAAGTTTGGAAGAAAAGAAAATCTTTTACGGCATCAAAGAAAGCCACACAATAATAAACGAAATCATTCTGAAGATGAAACGATTCCCCAGAAGAAGCAAAAACCGGACCCTGAAGACACCCAGTCAGTTTATAGAAGAAATGAAAAGACCCTGTCAACTCATAAGCTGATGGCTACTGAAAAAACGTCTGTTGATCTCACCTTTTTCCTCGAGTCCTCAAGGGAGTCACTCCTAACTCTTCTTAAAGAGCATTTGACCTCGAAAGGCAGCATTAAATGCTACCTTGTCGTGCAAGAGCGCTTCAGGCGAAAAGATTCCCCTTCTACCTTCGAATACTTCGTACCCAGTTTTTCCGAAATAACTGTGTCACAAGTCTTCATACATAGTGCCTAAACAGAGAACTGGATTCAGCGTGCAAGAAGATCAAGACTTCATTTGAAGAATTTGAAGGAGCACATAGTGGGTGGATACTGGATGCTGTACTCCATGGTGAAATGAACATTGGAAAATATATCCCTCTTATAGAGTCTAGTTATGTCCCTACTCCAAGAGAATTACTATTAACACATGTTATTGTTAATGTATGTAATTTTGACCAACAATGTTTTGTCTGGTGTGTTTTAGCCTCTTTGTATCCCGCTATAAGAAACACCAAGCGCCTTAGCAACTACAGGCATTTAGAAGAAAAATTAAACACATCTGGTCTAATTTTCCCTATAACAATAAATCAAATATTAAAATTCGAAAAAATATATAACATCTCTGTCAAAGTTTTTGGATACGAGAAAGAGGTGTTCCCACTCTAAATCACACCATTCAGATTTAAAGAGTACGCAAATATCCTACTGTTATCAGATGATGAAAAGCATCACTATTGTTCTATTAAGAATGAGAAGACTCTTCAGTCCTCTCACCAAACTTAACGGTGTGAGTTTATATTGTGATTACTGCCTTCCACCGTTTCAGAAATGAATCATTCTTGAAGGATCATGTTCCCTATTGTCAAGAACATGGACCCCAGAGAGTAGAGTTTCCTACAGAAGAGGGGAAAGACTGAAATTCACAAATTTCAAGTTGTAACAGCCCGTTCCTTACGTGATTTACGCCGACTTCGAATCATTCTTAATGAAAGTGGACTATTGTATGCCTGACTCTTCAAAATCTCACACTATTATTCATAATAGTGGGTATTTATTAGGCGATGCTACGAGTTTGTAAGCTCTCTTTGGGCTCTGAATCAATTCAATATTCACTCGATTTCTCAAGTTTTCCATCTTTTTTCCAAACACAGCATTATTCATCAGTTTGAAGAAGTCCTCGAAATCTTTTCTAGCTTTCTTCGCTGACATGTATTAAATTCTATATACGGTTTTAGCCAGCAAGATTGTTTGAATTCTAAAATGCGATGTATTTTCTTCAGCTGCAAACCGAAGGCTAAATATTGTTTCATATTATGGTAATGAAGGACATATTTTTCCTTAGAATACAGATTTGGGACTAGTTTCACGACTGATTGGTTGGTATTTATTCCAAGGTTATGAGCAGGCTCTTGACAATATGGTGATAGCATGCTGTTGGTAATCTGAAGTTTCTCAGGGGATAGTGGATAATCATTATGCTTGTCGTGGGGAGAAGCTGGATATTCTAAATCGAGTTCCAATATACAACCTTTATTGGAATCATTAGCAACCGTGGTAATATCTAGATTTTCTATTTCTTCTCTATCAAGCCATCGAAAATCGCTTTGAGGAAGACTTTGTGACATTGCCCGTCCATAGAGATTGTTGGCATCATAGTACATAATGTATTTAGAGGGTAACTGAGGATTATAGGTATCTAAATACTTGTTGTTTGCAGTGCTAAAACGATTGCATATCACTGAAATTCCTCCTCGTATGCCTTTTTCCAGGAAAAGGTACATTGTAGGGTCTGTTATCAGCTCTAGATTAATATTTGTCATTTTCAGGCATGCTTGCCAAGCTAGTCCATCAGCTGTGTAAACATGGCAAGGATCAGTTTCGTAGTATCTGATGCATAGTTGTCTGAAATTCTCAAAAATGTCAGCTAAGAGGAGCACATCAGTCTTAAGGTACAAGTCATTATACTGACCAAGGTTTTTTTACATTAAATATGTTCCATACTTTCAGTGCATGGTTCTAGTCTTATTCTTCTAGCGCTTCTTCTGTGAGTTGATTGTAAAAAGCTTCACGTGAAGGTAATAACGTTTCTTCTTATTATTTTCACGCTTTTCGTGTTTTTGACAACGAACCCTCATATGTACAATCAAAGCAGACTAAATTGAAACTCAACAGGCCTATTTATGCTGGATTCAGTATTCTAGATATTAGTAAAATACTGATGTATATCATTCATTATTACGATATTAATCCAAAATATGGAGGAAAGGCTAAATTTTTATTCACTGACACAGATTCACTGTGCTACAAGCTTCAACCCAGGATGTGTATGCCGATATGAAAGATGATACAGACCATTTTGACACATTCGATTACCCTACAGACCACTTCCTACATAGCAAAAGCAATAAAAAAGACACTAGGAAAAATTAAAAATAAACTTTCAGGAGTACCTATCAAACAATTTGCGGGCCTTCGTTCTAAAATGTATTCTATTCTAAGTTTATAAGATGAGAAGAAGACGGGGAAAGGAGTCCCCAAATACATTGTAAAAAGAACCCTTCGTCACTAGGATTACAGAGACTGCTTAATAAACAAATTGCCTTCTCGAGTAGATTTGACAAAGTGTTCAAAGTACCAACCACCATCTTCATACAGTGAAAGATGTAAAACTTGATCTGTCACCATTCGATGACAAAAGATATATTTTAGAAAATGATATGACACCCTTTCGTATGGACACTACAAAACGAATATTTTGTTAAACATGTACACTGTGATTTTTATTATGTTTGTGCTATATTTTAGTATGTATAAAAAAAAAAGATGATTCTATCTGAATGTATGTACAATTTTTATGTAACTCCTGTGTATGAAAAAATATCGCATGTAATTGCCATATGTAGACCATTGTATGTAAAACGATTTCCTCTTTAAGCTGCATTTTGTAATCATGCTGTAAAATATATCTGTAACCAATGTAAAAAAAAAGCATCGTTGTGAAATGTATAAATGATCTACATAAAATTGCAAACCAATGGAAACATTATTTGTGTAAAATATTATGTGAAACCTGAGGTTCTGCCATCCTCTCAGATCTTCTACTGTGGCATATAAACTGACAGGCTCCTGTCAGACCTCTGTGGCAAGCAGCTGCTTGAGGGGGTATTTATTTTTTATTTATGCATTTTAAATGTTTATTCATTGTATCTCCGAATTCAATACTTTGATACAAATAAAAATTTTAAAATTAAAAATATGTGTGTTGTCTGAATTTCTGAATTGAGTCTTTTATCTTTAGTAAGTGGGAACGTAAACAACGTAGATGTTATCGTGACTTTTCACATGACCACTCGTTTGAGGAATCAGTTCACTCGGAGGTCGTGCTCGGGGAGAAGTCTATTAAATACACGCATTTCTGGGATTACACTTATAATAAAAGGTCGGTAACTCTCTTAATTTTCATGGTTTAGTAAACATTACTTATAATTTCGCGATGTAGAGACGTTTTCAAATATTAAGAAGTGTTGAAAATATATGATTTTCTTTCGAAGTTATCTCATTTCGAATCGCTTGCCTGCATGCTCATAGGTCATTACGCTACCGGATCGAGCCTCCTCGAAATCAGCGTATTTTTTTAAGCAATCACTTCTCAAAAGTGGCAGGACAATGGACGTTGCTAGCACAATGCTGGACCGAACCATCGAGTTTTAAGTGATAACAGTTACGATCTTTGGTCCATTGCTTTCCTTTACATGAAGTGTTGTGCTAGCGCCAAAATTACTCCTCTCCTTCGTACATTAACACTCTTATATGTTTCAAAGTGTAATATTTTAAAATATAACACTTTGAAATATCCTTGCTATTTTATAATGACCATGTATAAAAAATTATTTTAACATTTAGAGTTGGGCGGCACTTCTGAGCGACACTTTTTTGCACACAATGGGTAATGGCCAGGTCACAAGACCCAGAGAAGATTGGAGGAAGGGACCTACTGGAACAGCAGTTGGGAGACAGATGGAAGCCACCGTCAAGGCCATCCAGCGTGTTCTTTAACGGGAACAGGTATGGATCTTAAGCACACGGGTCCACGGCTTAACGTCCCATCAACGGACGGCGGCTTTTCCAAGTCCGTCAGTGTCCCCTACCGGCCATGAGCATGTGGGTAGTTTTGCGGAGATAAATCTCAACGCGTGCCCAGCTGGGACTCGAACCTGGCAAGTGCAGATTACGAGTCTACCTTAACATTTAGAATTTAAAGGAATAATTCTCTATATACTGCTATTTAACCAGTCTATCGATGACTTCACCGTTCCTCCGACCTCTATTTGATGTCGAACGCAAAAGGATATGAAATTCTTAACATTTTTTTTTCTACTGCTGAAATTTTCCTATTCACCAATTTTGGCTTTCTCGCACCATTATTTAGAAATTTTACCTTTACTTTGAAGGACACATTGCATCCAAAATTACACTAGGTTTCTAAAGGTGTACAATCGGAAATATCCTCAGGGATCAATTGTCAGCCCTAACACCGGTCTAACGCAATTTGCCCTTTGACCTCAAAGGACCCATCGTATCCAAAATTTCCCAACATTTCTGATATCTGCAACCCAAAATAGCCCCCACGCACCAATCTGTAGCTCTCTAGCAACAGTAGATCTAAATTTGACCTTTGACCTCAAAGGACCCTCCGTATCCGAAATGAAATTATTATTGTTTTTGAAATTATTATTTTGTATTTATTATTAAAATTGGAACTTTTTTTTGTTATTTTTTGGAACATGAAAGTTTTTTGTTATTTTTTGGAACATGTTTATTGTTAAAATTGGAACATGAAAGTAACTTTGCATTGCCTTATCAAGAACGTCAATCACATACAGCACCATTTCACTATACATGTTACACAAAGTACAGTTATTGTATTTACATTATAATACTAACATAGACGTAGTTTTCCACACTAAATATATAGTAATAATGCCTTCATACAGATACATTTATCGAGTCCAATTTTCTTATCCACAAGAGTAACTATGACTCGCATTTGGATATTATTTAACATAACTAAATTCATGTATACACAAACAGTGTAGATATGTAAACAAACATAAATTACAGCTCAGTAAAACAGTTTGGAGATCTAAATCAATTCAATCACATGATTTCAATTAACTCACAGTTGCTTGATTAGAACAATACATTAATATTCTCAGTATTTAATATCCAAATTTTCACTTCTTTAATATATGTTTTTATATTAATTATTTCCTTAATTTCATTTGGTAAAGCATTAGAATTTTTAAGAGACAAAAAACATGGTGTGTGGTAATTAAATTTTTACTGCGAGAGCCGTCCCGTGGCCGAGTGGTTAGCGCGCTTGGCTATTGATCTAAGGGACCTGGGTAAGGCATGGATGTATGTGTTGTTTTTCTGCTGAGGTCCTGCCATCCTCTCAGATCTTCTATTGTGGCATATAAACTGACAGGCTCTTGTCAGACCTCTGTGGCAAGCAGATGCTTGAGGGGGTATTTATTTTATTTATTTATAACAATTTCAGTTAAGAAAATGGGGCGGGAATGGCTCAGTAGGTAGCGCGCCAGGCTCGTAATCTGTATTTCGCAGGTTCGAGTCCCAACTGGGTCAGCGTTGAGATTTATCTCCGCAAAAAATTCCCCGCCCTGCCCACGGTCAGTAGGGGACACCGATGGGCTTGGAAAGGCCGCCGTCCGTCGGATGGGACTTTAAGCCGTGGCCCCTTGTGCGGGAGAGCCATACCCTGTGCACGTTAAAGAACACGCTGGATGGCCTTGACGGGAGGCTACCATTTGTCTCCCAACAGCTGTTCCAGTGGGTCCCCTCCCCCAACCTTCTCTGAGCCTTCGAGGTCCATGTGACCTGGCCATTTAGCCCATTGTGTGCAAAAAAGTGCCGCTCAGAGGTAAAACAACCCAACCCAACCCAGTTAAGAAATTTTTTTCTTGAAACTCAATAAATACAACATGGTTAGTTTTGTGACATATAAATAAGATTTGTTCTAGACAATGGAGGCCCGTATCTAGAATGAAGGGGTTGGGGGAGAGTGACTCATTCGAGCAGGAAAAAAATAAAATGGGAGGGAGGGTAAGAGACTATTTACATCGCAATATTAATTTCAACTCCGTTTTAGTGGTTTTTTTAAACAGTTCTTAAAAAAATACATGATATAAGCACAATTTTAAATGATGCAATATTAATTTCAACTCCGTTTTAGTGGTTTTTTTAAACAGTTCTTAAAAAATACATGAAGTAAGCACAATTTTAAATGAATTTTTGGCTCCATTTTCCTTATTATAGCATTCTCAAGGATAGTCCCTCCCCCCCAACCTCCAGATCTTATACTGGAGGAGGGATTAAGACTTCAAAAAGATTGAACACTGTTACTCTGATTCTTTTGCATAAATGAAGTCTTAATTAACATTGCTGATCATTTCATTACCGGTCAACAAACAAGAACAGCACATTACAAAAGTGTGTGATTTTAAATTAGTAATACAATCTGAATAATTGGCATCTTACATTGATCGGTACCTATGATAGCCAATGCTTCGTATTCATAGTCATTACACACTACAAATATGCGTAGTTTTTTTAACTCATTTAAATGAACTTCATTTGTAGGTCTTTTATTAAAACTGCGGCATACACTTCAAATCAGCTACTACAAAGTTTTGTTTCTTCGTTTCACATGATAGTTCATCATGCTAGGTTGGGTTGTTTTAACTCTGAGCGGCACTTTTTTGCACACCATGGGCTAAATGGCCAGGTCACATAGACCCCGAAGGCTCAGAGAAGGTTGGGGGAGGGGACCCACTGGAACAGCTGTTGGGAGACAGATGGTAGCCTCCCGTCAAGGCCATCCAGCGTGTTCTTTAACGTGCACAGGGTATGGCTCTCCCGCACACGGGGCCACGGCTTAACGTCCCATCCGACGGACGGCGACCTTTCCAAGCCCATCGGTGTCCCCTACTGACCGTGGGCAGGGCGGGGAATTTTGCGGAGATAAATCTCAACGCTGACCCAGCTGGGACTCGAACCTGGGAACTACAGATTACGAGCCTGACGCGCTACCGACTGAGCCACCCCCGCCCCATCATACTAGGTGAACGATTTTAATTTAAATTATTCAATTGCCGAATCATAAAAGATTCATTCAATCGCAAAATTTAAGACTTTCTCTACTCTGTTTGAAACAGGTTCTGTAAGGGTTTGCGGGCGTTAAAATTAGTTCTAAGTAATCAGAAATTGTGTATCGAAAGATTCGCCACTGTACCAATATTTTTACGATTGGTTGAGAAAACCATTCAGAGAATGTCCCTACTTATATTAACTGATTCTGGAGTCGATACTAACTAAACAACTATGCAGGTCTGCTTTCGTGTAAGAGAAAATTTGTTGCAATGATCCCTTGAATCAGAAATTGTGTATCGAAAGATTCGCCACTGTACCAATATTTTTACGATTGGTTGAGAAAACCATTCAGAGAATGTCCCTACTTATATTAACTGATTCTGGAGTCGATACTAACTAAACAACTATGCAGGTCTGCTTTCGTGTAAGAGAAATTTGTTGCAATGATCCCTTGAATCAGAAATTGTGTATCGAAAGATTCGCCACTGTACCAATATTTTTACGATTGGTTGAGAAAACCATTCAGAGAATGTCCCTACTTATATTAACTGATTCTGGAGTCGATACTAATTAAACAACTATGCAGGTCTGCTTTCGTGTAAGAGAAAATTTGTTGCAATGATCCCTTGAAAAATGTTCCTGCAAATTAAAGTCCCTGAGCTCATAAATAATCTAGTTAATTCAGTCATTGTGTCAATGAAACAGATTAATTTTCTCTTAGCTCAATGGTTTGGATTAACCAATTCGAAATAAACTATTGTTTGAATGATATAAAATTATCAGTTTCTGTTTTGAAATCTAAATTATTCAAATTTCATTCATATTAATATTCCACAAGAATTTCAAATAAAGCCAGTACTTAATTTAAGTAATTGAATCGTTTTCAGTATTGTCTGTGCAGAAAATTAAGAATGTATTGCAAATTTTGAAGTGTTTAGAATATATACACTAATTACTAACACTTGTATTTAACACATCAATGGTAATAGAAACTTGCAGTGGTAGTGCATAAACACAACTGTGGTCAGTGGATAGGAGGGGTCAAAGGGAGCCATATCCCCCACCCTTTGAAAATGCTAGTAAGGGTAATAGAGACAAAAAATTATGAAATTCGTGTATATTTCATGCAATTTTCAACAAAATTTTAAAGCTCTTCAAAATGGAGGGGACATATGTTGCAACGGAAATCCATGCAACGGATCTCCCCATTTTAATTTTCTACGGCTCGATTGAGTTTAAAAAGAAAGGGGGGGGGCTTTATTTTTTCCCTGATCCGGGCTTGGCTGTCGTACTGCAAACTCTTTACAATTGAAATCAACAAGACATAAACGGTACTGTTATTTATTTACATATTTTTTTGGAATATTTTCGAAATTTTTTGCGCAATTTTCACACGTGAAAGATAGAAAGAAAATTTTCAAAAAAATGTTTTATTCTAATTGATATCTGCCTTTTATCTTGAATGTATTTCCTGATCAGAAAATTCAGAACCTCAATGGAAAATAATCGTTTCTTCTCTTCCTATAAATATGTTATAAAATGTTTTTATATTGATTCATCGATTCGAGTATATGTGAAAAGCTTATTAATATATCTCCGTTTCAATCAAAGTAGAATATCTGTATATGCCAAAGCCTTTACAATTTTTCGTGATTGTATCTGTAGCCTTTGTAATACTATCAAATTCGAAACATGCTATTGTTGACTTCCCGATTTATAATGCTTATAGAATGAAATTGATTCCTGAAATAATTAGCCGAAAAATATTTGTTTTTTCTTCCGAATGGGATTCGAACCCACGTCTGTTAGAAACATGCCGGGTATGATAAGCACAACACTATCAGCGACCAACTATTCTTTCCAAAAATCTGACATATAGACATTCCCGCATATTTTTGTTGATTCGCCTCCTGGCGGAATGGAAAGGAATTTATTACGATAATAAAGTATCCCAAGAAATCGTTCTATAGACAAGAAACACTTGAAATAGAAGCTGAAAAGAAAATGGTTAATCATCGATGTTATCATACCCGCCATGTTTCTGGAAGACATGGAGTCGTGGATTCAAATCCCACTCAGGAGTGGAAAAAAAACATTTTTTTCCAGCTAATTGTTTCAAATATTTTTTGTGTACAGGACAATTTCCTGTGATACTTTATTATCGAAATAAATTCCTTTTGTTTCTCGTTTTACAAGTCATTTTTTTAGTTTCTTTACGTTTTCAGAAAAAAGATTATCTTTGTATTTTTTTTTCGTTACTGCTCATTTAAAGTTAAGACAATTTATATTAGATGAATTATTAGAATAACTTTTTTATTGTCGTTTCCTCTTTATTTACAATTACTATTTGATGCTTGTGTTTCTCAAACTTGTTTTTTTTTTCATGTTTCCACTCTTTTATTAGGGGCCATGGTCCAATATACGATAAATATTTTATTTTCTTCCTAATTTAAGATCTTGAAAAGTTTTCTCATGTTTCAATTTTTCAGTGTGTTACATTTCAACCAATTATATAAATAAACACTACTGAATTTTTTATGCATTTGTAAACATAATATTTCCTTCCATGCTCTCGAAAGCAGAAAAACCCATTAAAAAGGGGAACATTTTCTCAGTTTTGGATTTCTTCTGCTCCCGACAGGTTGTACTGCAAAAATATCATTGATTTGTGCCATTTAATGATTAAAACATCTGCTGATATGATTATGTGTGACTCTAAAGAAGCTACACATTAAAGAAAAAAAAAGCAATAATCATTTTTCAACGGACAGAATACAATCCTTCTTACAGTATGCCCACTAGCAATTTGGGTGTTTTTTCTTCTCGTCGCTATTGTGTTTTTACTTTAAAATATTAATCCATCGCTAATGTTTACGGTGCAAAAAAAAAAGCGAAGACTAGAGATGTAATCAAAAAACCCTCTCTATCGCTCCCTGTGGCAATTTCTTTCATGAAACGGGCCTCAAACAACTGGTCAGAAAAAAAAGGATCTAAAAAACTTTTATGTATAGAATTACGCTTTCTTAATGCTAATATGGTGTAACATCGGTGCATAGATTCATGGCTTTCCACTGTTAGTCTTATGTACACTTGAGAAAGAGAACAAAAGGGGTTTTTTTATTTTGATTTATGATACCTTATTTTCTTTCACGAATAACGTTTTCTAACTACCAAAAAACTGCACTTAGTTGAAATTTTTAATTGGCTATGTAACAAAAGCAACTCGAAATACCGATCGTTATATTTGAAACTTTACCGAGAATCTAGCAAACACTCTTTCGCAGCGACACACGATGTCACTTAAGAAACATTTGTTTTTATGATTTTATTTACTTCATCTTCAAAATGTTTCACTTAGGATATTACATTTTTTTCATCGCAAGTTAGTGCATGTCGTGCGCCGGTGGTAGGGGTGGAACGACGCAGGTTCTTATTTCGTCACGTGGTATTAGATATTCTGCTTGATCTGCTCCGAATGTGGTGTTGGGTCAGATGATAAACGATTTACCCACTCTATTGTAGAGGACAATAAATTAGTCCCTTGATTACCTTCACCCTTATTTCGGTGAAATAACAGGTTCGGGGATGGTTACACCCGTACCGACGTATGCCTCAGACTTGCTGCACCAAGAGATGTACAGAAATATGTCCAACAATTCACTACAAGAGTTGTATAGGGACGACAAAGTTTATTCACGTTATATTCAATCACGTGCTGGGTTGGGTTGTTTTACCTCTGAACGGCACTTTTTTGCACACCATGGGCTAAATGGCCAGGTCACAAGGACCCCGAAGGCTCAGAGAAGGTTGGGGGAGGGGACCCACTGGAACAGCTGTTGGGAGACAGATGGTAGCCCCCCGTCAAGGCCATCCAGCGTGCTCTTTAACGTGCACAGGGTATGGCTCTCCCGTACACGGGGCCACGGCTTAACGTCCCATCCGACGGACGGCGGCCTTTCCAAGCCCAGCGGTGTCCCCTACTGACCGTGGGCAGGACGGGGAATTTTGCGGAGATAAATCTCAACGCTGACCCAGCTGGGACTCACACCTGGGAACTACAGATTACGAGCCTGGCGGGCTGCCGACTGAGCCACCCCCGCCCCTCACGTGCTGGGGATTGCGCTCGACTCCGCAGGTCTTTGCTGGTTTGCTGCTGCAAACAATTATGCAATGATGTGGAGAACCGTACTTTGCAGATTCTCGCTTTACCGACCTCGAACACGGCGAAATAATATTTAACCTTTGTCTACAATGTGGTTCACTAAGAACTCACTTCAGTTCCACAGAACTGTATTTGATTCACCAAGAATCTTGGCTCTCACCTAGAATCGAATCCTCTTCTTAAGAGTTTTGTTCGAGTAAGAGCGGCATCCTTTGACGCGTGTTCAAACTTCCTTCCCGTTTGACAGCGATGCTCAACACTTGTTTACTCTCAGTGCCGTAGTCTCCAGCACCCAAACTCGCGCCCCAGACTAGTTGTAAATGGCCATAAAAGGGCTTTTCGGACTCGGTACGTGCAGGCAGCCAGCTCAGACCCTAAAATAACATCTATGAGGCACATCCCCACAATAGCACTTCCAAAAACACACTTAATACATAAAAATATTTACAACAACAAAAATACAATAAAAATGCAACAATAAATTAGAGGGACATTGCAGTGCATCTGTTCCTAGTTACCTAAAGGATGGGCGGTTCCCTATCTACAAGTGAAGTGGAACATGTACAACCATCTATGGGAGATGAAGACAACCATTCTGTGAACAATGGCAGGCCAAATTGCTTTATGGATTCTTCTGATCAGAATTTAAAAGAGGAGCTTATTAATATTTTTAAGTTGGAAATTAGGAGAGAATTCGCAGAGTTTGAAAAAAGAATTAATCAACAAAATGTTGATATTCTTTGATCTGTTGAATTCTGTAGTAAAAAAAATAATGACTTCGTAAGGAAAATGAATTAATTATGAATGAGCTTAAATGTCATAGTCTGATCTTGACGATACTAAGGAAAATGTATTTTTACTGAAAAATCAAATTAACATATTAGAGCCTAAGATTAATGATTTAAGACAAGATGCATTAAAAAACAATCTAGAGATTGTTAGTATACCTCAACAGCCGCAAGAGAATTTACAGTTAATTGTTAATAAAGTATCTACTATATTACAAATTCCCCAGAAACAAGAGGATATAAAATTAATTAAAAGGGTTCAGTTTCGTAATGCTGATAAACCTGGTAATATTGTAATAGAGTTTAAGAAGAAGACATCAGAAATAAGTGGTTAGAGGGGAAAAGAAAAGGGAAGAAGTTATTTCTAAATTCGCTAAATGAAGAAACGGAAGAGAAACCATTTTACATAAATGAGCAATTAACAATAGAAAGGAAGAGATTACTTTATAAAGTCAAAGCTCTTCAAAAGGAATTTAAATATAAATATGTATGGATTAAATTGGGAAGAATATTCTTAAGGAAAAATGACAACTCAAATGCCATCAGAGTTGACAATGAGTCAAACGTAATTAATATCTGATACGTTATTAAGTTCCTTAAAATGAATTTTTGATCTTTTTGCTTTGGTTAATTTTTTTCTAGCCATAAAATGGAAGGAACATCGGGTATTTATATTAACCTCGAAGAACTTAAATTGATCCATTCTGATTTCAAAAAAGGAATTAGTTTTATTCATTTGAATATCAGAAGTTTACGAGCGAATTTTGATGTTTTTTTGGCAAAAAAGGAATTAGTTTTATTCATTTGAATATCAGAAGTTTACGAGCGAATTTTGATGTGTTTTTGGCATTGATAGAAAGTAGTAATTGTAACCAGATGTAATAATCCTTTCTGAGAATTGGATACCTGACAATGAAACATCTTTATATCATATTGAGGGATACAAAGGATTTTTTAACTGTAGAAATTTTACTTTAATTGATGGAATTGTGGTTTACATCAAGCAGCATTGGTATGCTTCCCAATTAGATTTCGAAATGAATTCAACCTAAGTTATTGCATTAAAAATTCAATTGAATTCGACAGTGTCGGTAGTCTTATTGGCGATTTACCGTTATGTTGGAGGTGGAAAAATGAATTTCATTGAAGAATTGTTTCGATATGTCATAAACTTCCAGATCGTAAATTATTCTTACAGGAGATATAAACTTGGATATCTCAAAATCCACAGAACATATAAACAGTTATTTATATGTTATGACTCTATACAACTTGTCAAATTATATTACTGGAATTACAAGATCGCAATCACAATGTTTTACAGATGATTTGTTCATAAGGAAAATACGTTCTTTTTCTTGTTACCCCTACATTGTAACTACGGACATCACAGATCATTATATGATTTATTTCACCTTTTCTTCAACAACAAATGTCTCAATCAAAGCTAAGGAGCCAATACAGTCAATTATTTACACAGACAAAGTGAAATTACAACAAGGCTTCAAGGATCATAGTTGGAATTATATACAAAATTATTATGACGTAAATGAAGCTTTTGACCATATCTTTGAGGACTTTACTGCAGCTTTTTTAACTAATTTTTTAAAGAGAAATGTGAATAATAAAAAATTTAAACCGTGGATAACCACAGAACTTATTAAGTCAATACGGATCATTACGAAATCATTACATAGATTATGAAAAAAATCAGAATTGATGCTAACTACTACAAAAGCTACAGGAACTCCTTAAATAGTATACTATCAAAAGCTAAAAATTCATATTTTCAAGAAAAAACTGGCATATGTTGGAAATAACTCAAAAAAGAAATGGGATATTATAAATGAAGTAATTAATACAAATAGTAGGGAAAAAATTAAAATCATCTGTTTAAAATGAGCTTAAATAATAAAATGGTATATTTTACAGATAGTTCCACTTAAATAGTTAATACATTCAATGATTATTTTATAAATATAGCTAGTAAACATGAAACTGTAGTTCGAAATCAGATTTTGTAGTGCCTGAAGATCTTAAATTTAAAGACAGAATACTCATTTTTCAAGGAAATTCAATTGATAGCAGTTTCGCTGGAAGAATTGGAGAGCTCATAGTAAAAGAATTGAAAAGGACTTATTCGGTTGGCTGGGATGACATAAACGTGGATAATTTTAAAGCAATATATCCATCGATATTAACAACATTGTATTACTTATTTAATACGTCTTTATCTTCTGGTATATTCCCAAATGCCTTAAAATGTTCGATAATAGTTGCTATTTGCAAAAAAAGGAAACAAAACGCTTATAGAAAATTATCGGCCTATTGCTTTACTTCAGATAATGTCAAAAATACTGAAAAAGTTATTTTTTGTCAGGTTGAACAATTTTTTATTAAAGTTTAACATAATAGCAAAAAAAAATATGGATTTCAGCAGAAAAAAAACACAGAAGATGCTATTTTGCATTTAATAAATTCATTAACGTGGTCTCTGGATAAAGATTTTAAAACACTCGCAATTTTTTGGACTTATCAAAGGCTTTTGATTTGGTAAATCATGAAATATTGCCGGCTAAACTTTATAAATATGTTATCAGAGGTGCCAGTTTTACATGGTTAAAATCCTACTTGGGAAATCGTTCACAAATGGTTAGGATAAATGATATATATAGTTCTATGAAAAATATTAATACAGGTGTACGTACCACAAGGTTCTGTACTGGGACATCTGCTATTTATATTATATGTAAACGATATATTTGACAAAAATTTTGAGGCAGAAATTATTACTTACGCTGATGATAGTGTTTTGTTATACAAAAGAAACACCTATGAGGAATTATATCAAATGTCAATCAGAGATATTCATCGTCTCTACCAATGGCTAACGTTGAGTAAATTAAGTTTAAATAAGGTTAAAGCATGCTACATAAAAATCCAGTTGAAGGTATCAGCTGATGGTAGCAATGACTCTGGAGTGGTTTCTCATCACAAGGACTGTTACGACATCCTAAATTGCAGTTGCGTGTGCAGGAGAGCCATACCCTGTGCACGTTAAAGAACACGCTGGACTACCACATTTCTCCTAACAGTTGAACAAAATCTTTTTTTACAGCTCTCCCAACCTTCACTGAGCTTTCATGGTCCTTATGGCCTGTCCGTTTAGCTCATTGGGTACATAAAATGTGCCGCTCAGAGGTAAACCAACCCAACCCCTGAGAAGCAAGATATGACACTTGAAATCTTTCAATCTGCAAAAAAACGCCTCTCAGAGGGAAAAGAGCACAGCAATCCGCAAAAAGAGCGCCTCTAGAGGGAAAAGAGCACAGCAAACCGCAACTCGTTAGGGAGCTTCTATGGTAAGCATTCTGCAACTCGTTAGGGTTGGGTTGTTGTTGTTTTACCTCTGAGCGGCACTTTTTTGCACACTATGGGCTAAATGGCCAGGTCACAAGGACCCCGAAGGCTCAGAGAATGTTGGGAGAGGGGACCCACTGGAACAGCTGTTGGGAGACAGATGGTAGCCTCCCGTCAATTCCATCTAGCGTGTTCTTTAATGTGCACAGGGTATGGTTCCCCCGCACACAGGGCCACAGTTTAACGTCCCATCGGACGGACGGCGGCCTTTCAAGTCCATCGGTGTCCCCTACTGTCCGTGGGCAGGGCAGAGAATTTTAACTCGTTAGGGAGCTTCTACGGCAAGCCTTTTACAACTCGAACGTACATTGTGTAAAAGAAATTATGCTTCATCGTGTTCTATACAATATTCCGAAATTAAAGACACCATTTTCAATTGCTCGCTTCCATACACTATGTATAATAATAGTTTACGTCAGAAAAATTACTACTTCTTGTATAAAACAAGGTAATGTTTGCTGTACTGAAGTATCACATCTGTGAGTTGTTCTTGCCAGAAATCATTTAGGTGTCGCATCTTTTTGCTGTCCTCTTTTATCTTCGGATATTGCTGCTCCATTCTTCATCTGAAATAGAACATAGTATTACATCTTATTAATTCAAGTGTAAAAAATGCTACCCTTTCAACTTTTAGAAGAATAAAAGACCACATGCGAGTATCCATCTTTCACAAGTGCTTGAATGCGCTCCCATTCTCTCTACAATAAAGGTTGAAAATATGGATTGGGAAAATATAATTTGTTTATTCTCAGAGTAAAAAACGAGGTGAAAAAATTATCTAGAATTTCAAAATGAGCCATTTGATTTCTACATATTACCATGTATTGAATCTTACAAGTCAAAATTTATATTTTTAACATTCGTACATCCATTTCAATTATATTTCAATTTCATCCATTCAATTACCCCTGTATTTAAGGTTTCAAATTAAACAAAAGTTGTTTATAATGCATTTTTATGTAAATTAAGAAAAATGACAGCGCACAAGGAAGCCTGTGCCACTGTTGCATGTGCTTAGGGGAGCTTAAAATATAAATCTGTCCCTGGAGAAAGAATGTGTGTGTTCCAACTACATTTTTTCTATAACTAATAAAAGGCTCTTTATCTCTTTACATAAAGAGGGACAGCAATCCTAAACTATTTGTCTGTAACCGATCATACTCTTCATATTGAGTGGAATGTTCAGATTATACCTTTTCCTGCGTTGTGAAGTTTGAGTCATTAGGAATCACGTGAGGCTGTTGTTCTCACGTGAAATCTGCAGTTCCCAAGTTCGAGTCCCACCTATGCCAGCGTTGAGATTTATTTCCTCAAAATCCCCACCCTGTACTCAGTCAGTAAGAGGCAGCGATGGGCTTGGAAAGAGCGCCATCCGTCGGCTGGGACATAAAGCCGTGACTCCGTGTGCAGGAGAGTCATACCCTGTGCAGATTAAAGAACACGCTAGATGGTCTTGACGGGAGTTTACCATTCGTCTCTTAAGAGCTGTTCAGTGGATCCCCTTTCTCCAAAATTCTCTACCGTTGGGCTTGGAAAGGAAGCCGTCCGGATGGGACGTTAAGCCGTGGCCCCGTGTGCAGGAGAGCCATACCCTGTGCACGTTAAAGAACACGCTGGATGGCCTTGACGGGAGGCTACCATCTGTCTCCCAACAGCTGTTACACTGGGTCCCCTCTCCCAATCTTCTCTGAGCCTTCGGGATCCTTGTGACCTTGCCATTTAGCCCATGGTGTGTAAAAACGGGCCGCTCAGAGGTAAAACAACCCAAACCAACCAACCCAAAATTCTCTATTTGTGACCTGGGCATTTAGTCCATTGTGAGAATAAAGTGCTGCTGGGAAAGTAACTGTAAAGTGCTGCTGAGAGGAAAAAGAGCACAAACAACTAACTTTGAGGCGAGGACTGCCTTTTTATAGCTGGCTTAACTTTTTCTTCACATCTATTGTTAAAATATACTTTTTGTCAAAGAGAGAAACAATGTCGGATTTTCAAGGTCAGTTACCTAGTCATTAGCAAAGATATAAATATCAAATTCGAAGCGCCATGTTTTCAAACTTTATCATTTTTAGCTTGCCCCTTAAGCTTCGTCGTAGTCGTAACTAGAGTTTTCTTTCAGATACTCATCAAAACGTTCCCATCGACGTTGGAACGGAATCCGCTTTAGAGCCAGTGGATGTTTCGCAATATCCCTAAGCCTAGTTGAAACCTTATTTTATGCTTTGCTTATTTGCTTACCTCGACAGAAAACCGTTTTAAATTGTTTCAATAATAAAAAAAAGTGTCCGAACTCTTTCCAACCCTGCCCATTTATAAGAGGTAATAAACATCAAAATCGAAACTTTCGCTTATTTGTAAGAATTATTACGATATTGATGTGACAGCTACTCATGCAAAATAGCTCCTTAAATTTTTACATAACTGAAACTCGATGTAATCTATGTAGTCTGATAAGTACTATGACGCAGTTCCGTCTGTCAGATTTATGTTTGATGGATGCAGCGAAGTAGTCTTACCTTCTAACTCTTACGACGTGATGTACAATTTCAGCTGTTACTAGACAGACGGGCAGATTTTTTACGACTTGTATTATAAAAATAGGTTTTATTTCCTGAGTCTTGTAAAGCAAGCTTGATTTGTTTCTTCAGGCGCTGTGTAAAATTTTAGATTTGGCATTTCTTTCAGATGAACAAGTTTTGCAATATAATCTGTTCGAGGCAAAAAAAAATCCATTTTCTAAACGTCAATTTTTTTAAGTTTTAGGATGCGCCTAATGATCTCAAACACAGCGACTGTTTTAGAAGTAAAGTATAATATTAGAGAAGTCGACGTGATTTTGAAACTTAAATCAGAGATTTTGTTCTAGAAAACCAGATAATGATTTAATATTTTAATATTGGTCACGAGCAGGTCTGGAACAAGGTAGCCATGACCTTCAGAATGCTAGTAACTGGAACGAAGGTTGGGGGAAAAAAAATCACTAATTATATATATATTAGGGTAAGTCAATAAATAAGGTGAATTAAGTACAGCATCAAAACATTTTATTCTAGAAATATGTACGTCCACACCAGTTTTCAATGTAATCACCTCCTCTCTCGATACTTGCCTAGCAGTTGGCAATATTGGTTAGAAGTTCCGTAGGATATGGCAATATTGTTTAGGGGTTCCGTAATACTTAACAGTATTGTTTAGGGGTTGCGTAGCACTTGGCAGTATTATTTAGAAGTTCCGTAGCACTTAGCAATATTGTTTAAGAGTTCTGTAGGATTTGGCAATATTGTTTATTGTATATTAGTGCGTAGCACTTGGCAATATTGTTTAGGGGCTCCGTAGAACTTGGCAATATTGTTTAGGTGTTCCGTACGACTTGGCAATATTGTTTAGGGGTTCCATAGAACTTGGTAATAGTATTTAGGGGTTCCATAGAACTTGGTAATAGTATTTAGGGGTTGCATATCACTTAGCAATATTCGTTAGGAGTTCCGTAGGACTTGGTAATATTGTTTAGGGGTTCCGTACACTTGACAGTATAGTTTAGGATTTCCGTAGCACTTGACAGTATTGTTTAGGTGTTGCGTAGCACTTGGCAATATTGTTTAGAGGTTCTGTAGCACTTAGCAATATTGTTTAGGAGTTTCGTAGGATTTAGTAATATTGTTTATGGGTTGCGTAATGCTTGGCAATATTGTTTAGGGGTTGCGTAGCACTTGGCAATATTGTTTAGGGGTTGCGTAGCACTTGACAGTATTGTTTAGGAGTTCCGTAGCACTGAACAGTATTGTTTAGGGATTGCGTAGCACTTGGCAATATTATTTAGAGGTTTGCATAGCACTTGGCAATATTATTTAGAGGTTTGCATAGCACTTGGCAATATTGTTTAGAGGTTCCTTAGGTTTTCTCAATATTATTTTGGAACTGCGTGTAAAACTTGGCAATACCGTTTAAACATTCCGCCACTATTACAAGGTTGGTAAATATTGGTTTAGATATTACGTAATGAGTGCAGGAATCTACATATTTCTGCTATTTATACCTTATGGGAAATAAGAATTCTGTTTGCGTCGTTTCGCTTTGTATCACATTTAAATAGGTTACTCCGAAACGAACTGGAACATTTGTTGTAAATGAATGCGCGAATTTCCAATATGTGACAACGGTTTTGAACAGTAAATTTCATTTTAGTAACAAATAGGCAACTGTTAGTATATAATTTATACACCGATGCCAAAAAAAACAATAAATTTTCTAACATTATTTTGCTTCAATGCAGGTCAAAATATTTTACCCGTTTCGATCGTCCTACTATTTCAATCTTTTCGACCGTCCTCCTATTTCAATCTTTTCGATGTATACGAAAGCTCAATTTATAATACGAAGGTACTATTCTATTTCTCACGAAAACTATAACATATATAGCCGTATAAACCATAACATATATAGCCATAACATATGGATTTAGATTCTATATCCCTAAATCAGTGGGGCGGGGGTGGCTCAGTCGGTAGCGCGCCAGGCTCGTAATCTGTAGTTCCCAGGTTCGAGTCCCACCTGGGTCAGCGTTGAGATTTATCTCCGCAAAAATTCCCCGCCCTGCCCACGGTCAGTAGGGGACACCGATGGGCTTGGAAAGGCCGCCGTCCGTCGGATGGGACGTTAAGCCGTGGCCCCGTGTGCGGGAGAGCCATACCCTGTGCACGTTAAAGAACACGCTGGATGGCCTTGACGAGAGGCTACCATCTGTCTCCCAACAGCTGTTCCAGTGGGTCCCCTCCCCCAACCTTCTCTGAGCCTTCGGGGTCCATGTGACCTGGCCATTTAGCCCATGGTGTGCAAAAAAGTGCCGCTCAGAGGTAAAACAACCCAACCCAACCCTAAATCAGTCAGAAAAAAATCGATGCCATACTCTCCAACTTTCAGTAAACACAATCGCAAACAACGTTCATTACATACGTTAATAAATATTTAGCTTCAAGATACTTTAAGGAATAGCAGCGTTTATAAGTGTCGTTAATTTTATGGTCTATTAGTTTTTCCCATATCATTCTCTAAATGTTGTCAAGACATTTGTATAACCAAACTGCTCTCTTTATGCATTCATCATCATCATCATCATCATCATCATCAAGCAGCCATGGGCTACGGAGGTCCAACCAGATCGTGCAATTTAGTTCTCCAAGCACGTCTATCCTGAGCTACATCTACTGCATTTGGCCACTGCACACCAATTCTAACAAGGTCCTGTTTGACATTGTCTGCCCACCGCATCCTAGGTCTCCCCTTCTTTCTGAGGCCTTTAGGCACACTGTTCATAACCCTATTAGCCAATCTATAATTATTCATACGGGCAACATGGCCAAACCAACGGAGTCTCTCTCTGCACACTATGTGCTTAAAGCAGGTTGCAAACTCCTTTCCCTAATCTCGTCATTAGTTACAAAGTTGAACCACCTAATGCCCAAGATACTGCGTAAGCATCTGGAATCAAAAGCATCAAGTTTCCTGTTATCTTGTTTACAAATTGTCCAAGTTTCACTACCATAACTAACCCTAGAAAGAACCAAACTATTATACATTCTAATTTTAGTCTTTAGGTGTATACGCCTATTTCTCCACACTCTCCATAGGTTCTTAAAAGTCCCGGCAGCAATCCCTATTCGTCTGTTAATCTCATGCCGCACATCACCATTATCTGTTACATAGCTCCCAAGATAATTAAACTGTGACACCTGCTCAAGACTGCAACCATTCAGATTAACTGAATCACAGCCTGCCTGACCAATTTTCATCACTTTAGTTTTCTCTCTGTTTATAACCAAACCTACTCTACTACCAGTCTCATCAACAGCTCGAATGAAAGAGTTCATCTCATCAACATCATTTGCCAAAAGGGCTAAATCATCAGCATAATCTAAATCAGAAACTTTCGTATCTCCAGCCCATTTAAGGCCAAAATCTTTCCCTTGAAGTGAATTTCGCATAACATAATCAATAACCAAGCTAAAGAAAAAAGGAGACAAAATGCACCCTTGTCGAACACCAGAAGTAATGCTAAACCAATTGCTACAAGCCTTACCAACTCTCACACACGACTCAGTGTTATTATAGAGAGCTTTCATAATGTTAACTAACTTGTCTGGTATACCACATGATCTCACAATCAACCACAAATTTTGACGATCAACAGAGTCGAAAGCCTTTTTGAAATCAACAAAGCTAGCAACCAAAGGTTTCTGAAACTCTAAACATTTCTCAAGAATCTGCCTAAGTAAAAATATCTGATCCACACATCCCCTACCACTTCTGAATCCACATTGCTCATCACGCAATTGACTGTCAACCAGATTCTTAATTCTATTAAGCACAATCATGGAAAGAACTTTACCTGGAACAGAGAGTAGGCTGATACCCCTATAGTTATCACAAGAACTGCGATCACCTTTTTTGAAAATAGGGATAACAATAGCTCTGGTAAAATCCTTAGGAACCATGCCTTTATCATAAAAGATATTCAGAATTTCAGTCATCCAAGTGGTAACCGAAACATTCCCAGCTCTAAGCATTTCCGTAGTAATTTCATGTACCCCTGGGGATTTATGAAGTTTAAGTTTAGAAACAGCCAAAATAACTTCAGATTTTGTTATAGGGCCAACATTAAAGCCACCAATGCATCTATCATCATTGCAAACAATGGGAGTAGAACTAACTACATTGTTTAGAACATCACTGAAATGCTCAGCCCACCTAGCCATGACAGAATCCTCCCCTTCTATAACCTTACCTTGTTTATCCTTCAATCCTTGTATGCCTGTCCGTTTTCTACCACACAAAACATTAATTATCTGGTACAGCTCTCTGCTGTTGTGCTGTCTAACTGCTTCCTCGGCTTTGTCAGCCAAACCATCAAGCCAAAGATTCTTATCAGCAGCTAACTGATCCTTTACAAGTTTATTAAGGTCTCTGTAATGCTTTCTATTAGGACTAGTAGGGTATTGATTAAGGGCATTCCTGCAGCTCTTTCTTTCCGAAATAAGCTCATGTGCCTTATCACTCAGATAATTTTGCCTCTTCTGCTCCTTTTTTCCCAAAAGAGTACTGTTAGTGTCCAAAAAAAGCCTGTTTAAAATGATCCCATTCTTCCTCAACTTCAGTAGTAAGCAAACCATGACTGTCATAATGACTAAGTAACCTATCATGGTAAGCTTTGGCTATAACTGGATCTTTCAGAGCTTCAGTATTAAAAGTAAATTTTTTAACCCTAGCACAACACTTTTTAAGTTTAAGTTGCAACACACTTTTAACAAGGTAATGGTGAGATCCAATTTCAGCTCCCCTATATGCCCTGGTATTCCTAACAGAACTAGCCCATTTTCTGTTAATTAATATGTAATCAATCATATTCTTATGCAGCCCATCAGGTGAAACCCATGTATACTTATGTATGACGCGGTGTTTGTAATAAGTGTTAGTTATTCTGAAACCATTGAGTTTACTTACCTGTAGGAGACGTTGTCCATTGCCATTGCAGCTACCAATACCAAAAGGGCCTATTACTCCTCCCCAAAGGTCAGAGTCAGTACCAACTTTGGCATTGAAGTCACCAAGAACAAGGGTAATATCTCCTTTCTTGACAGAATTCAAAATATCCTGAAGTTGTTCATAAAAGCTATCCTTCTCATCCTCATCGGCATCCTCAGTGGGGGCATAACAGCAGATAACATTCAAGTCTTTAACGCTTGTCTGAAATTTTGCTGTAAGAAAACTTTCATTAATGCACTCATATCCTACAAGAGCATCGCTAGCGTGTCTGCTGAGAAGCAGACCCACGCCTTGGTGATGCTTATTGTCGTCCCTCCCTGAAAAGAGAAATTTAAGATTATTTTTAAGAATCTGACCTTTATCTGTCCATCTGGTCTCTTGCAAGCCAAGAATATCTAAATTATAACGGTGGAATTCTTGTGTGAGGACATCAAGAGAAAAAGCTCTGTGCAGAGTCCTCACATTCCAACTACCTATGGAGAGAAAATGGTTAGTGGGATGTTTAAAGAAACTATGTTTATTGAGAGAGGGAATGCCGACAATATCAAACAGCTCCCTAATCGCAGACATGGGGCAAAGACCCGTTCCCCCACTACTAAAGGCTGAAGCCATCTACACTGGAAGACTTCCTCCAATGTAGAATTTGACGATGCCAATAGAAGCAAAGAGTTCACGTGCCTGCGATGACTTCTGCTCAGGATTATCCACCAGCTGATAAACATATCCTGTGAATCTATTCACTTGGGGCTGTCAACCCACAAACAAACACAAAACGCAGCGGAAGATTTTCCCTCCACAGAAGCCCACCAGTGCAGCAAAATCAGGATCCATAATCAAGCTCAGAGCCATATATCTGTCCAGTCCAGTAGGTTTATGTGGTCAGCACCAGGACCCTGTGTGGTTGACCACTCCTCAGCAGGGTAGAAAAAAAAGAAAAGTAGCCATAGTTGTCCAGATCAGTAGGCCACACTAATCTGGCAGCCCTCCCCTTCTGTTCACTTCCACAAAAGAGTATCTCTTTTGAAAGTTACTAAGTGTCCGCACCACGAGAATGCGGGGTCGGACATTAGGTGCTAGGCCTGGCCGGTTCTATGCATCATCACAGGGGATTGGTGCATAGCTCTCCTTCCAGTGACTACCTAGCTACCATTTACAGACCTCTATGCATTATGCAGATGTTTTTCAGTAACTTTATAGACTTAACAGCCTAAAGTTATTTATTCATTTCCACATGCAAGAGTTTAGTTAGTAAAGCCATGAAGTTAAAATCCACAAGAGAATAAACCGCATCAAGCGGTATTTCTGCGATTTTTCTCTTCCGATGTTTCTACTGCATTCGAGAATGTATTTTTCTGTTCACCCTTAGAATATGAATTTAACATCAAGCAAATCGGGATTATTCAGTTGTTGTTTTTTTGGGTGTGTGTTTGTGTTTCAAAAAGGGTTTAATCCTCGATTGAATTCAATTGGCTTTGTCGCCACGATTGTTATCTTTGGAACTGATTGTAGAGTTAAAACTTTTAGGTTAATTTATTTTCCTTCCCTACTAGCTTTCTTCATTTATGAAATTTCAGAGCTAAGCGTCGAAGTGCGCTTGTGTGCGTTCCTGTTTCTAGAATAACGCTTAGGAACTGGATGGTAGCTTCTCTAAATGCGTTATGAAATTGTGTAGTAAACATTTTGCCTAAATAGAGAGAAAGATGGGCAAACATAGGGCATCTCTTTCGGGACTCTTAGAGGACAAAGGAAATATAATGAATAAAAAATGTGGAGTGTTTTGGCAAAAGTGTATATCAGTTACATTCCAGGATATTTAAATATTTAAAAGAACACATCATTTACCTTTAACAAAATGGGCACATTTAGCAAAGATTTCAAGAATGCCATCAGATTACTGTAGTAGATTGTTAAATTTCCCTCTGCGGTAAATGTATTCATAATTGCGAATATGATCCATATCTAGGGTTAGTCAACATTATTTTCTGTAGCAGGTCTTTCTTCGATAGTAAGGTCAACCAGCAGATCAGAATATTTCTCCTTGATACCGTTAAAGTGCAGCACAGAAATTTAATATTAATATACACTGCCCTACCAAAATAGAGAATTTCCATGTTATGTTGGGCCGGGATGGATCAGTCGGTTGCACGCCAGGCTCTAATCTGCAGTTCCCACGTTCGAGTCCCAACGGGACAGCGTTGAGATTTATCTCCAGAAAACTCCTCGCCCTGCCCACGGTCAATAGGGGAGAATTTACGGATAAGTGGCCGCTTAGGGCCCCCAAATCGTTCTGTGAATCTATAACTATTCGTTTCTTAGAAATGAATAGGGCCCCTAAAAGTTGTTCCGCTTAGTGCCCCCAAGACCTCTAATCCTACTACTATTGTTAAATATTCCAGTCTCCATAACTCTTTAAATAACGAACGACTATTGTTGAAAATCGAGACTTAAATACATTTGATTATTATCTTTAACTCATTTTCGGTCATATTCTTCATTAAATGCATAGTTTAGAAGTCATAGAGCTTCGAAATTAGGTTCTCATTGACATAACATGAAAATTGTCTTTAATATTTTGGTAGGGCACTGTATATTTGCTTCATTTTATCAAGAGTTAACTATATTTGTTTATAAATAGTAACTGTATTTATTTTATCAAGAGTAACTATATTTTTTACATTAATACTAACTGTATTTGTTTTATCAGGAATAATTATATTTGTTTCATTAACACTAACTGTATTTATTTTATCAAGAGTAACTATATTTGTTACATTAACACTAACTGTATTTGTTTTATCAAGGGTAACTATATTAGTTTTATAAGCAGTAACTGTATTGGTTTTATCAAGAGTAACTCTATTTGTTTAATTTTATCAAGAATACCTATACTTGTTTCTATAACTCAGTTTCAACGACTAAGTTTCAATAAAGTGATGATGGCATTGTTTCCAATTCTCTATAAATATAGTACTTTATAATAAAAAACTAAAATTGTTCAATAACTCATTTGCAACTTATCCAACAACAACGGAACTAGGCTTATAATTTTGTTACATTATCGATTATTATGAGTCTATTTGCACTGCAGGGAAAACACAAAACTTTGCGTTATCTCTCTCTCTACGAAAGATTATTTTTTACCTAAACATACTCAACAGCACTTAACATTTCTACACTCATGTGTATCACTTAACATTTCTCAAATTGATCATTCGTTGAACAAAAAACCTTGTCGTAAATGTCTCTTTCAGAAGTTTAGAAAATGGCAAACACTTCCATCCTGGCATCAAGCAAATCCATCCTGGCGTCGCCACAAACCTGTAATAAACTCGCCAAGTCCATTTAGATAAACTGAGGCAGAAACCATCACGCATGCGCAAGGATATCCAGTCGAAATATTTATTACATTTTATCTGTTCCCTCAACGACTCCGATTGTCATCAGATCCAGCTTTATTTTATCTCTGATATTCGATTTATTTCTCGATTTTTCTCTCCCCACATATAACGTCATCAACATCGCATTCTCTTACCTCTGTGCTCCTCGCATCATCTGTCCAAAGGAAGAACCTCAACCGTGGGATTCCGCAACCAGTAATTCAGATGCTTATAAATCTGAAATGTAAATTCGATAACCAAGGGAAGCATAAATATTAAACCAACTGGCACTGTGACTTCCGTTTTCTTTCCCCTGTCACTCTCTTTCTCTCTATTTGCCTCCCCCTTTCTGCTCCTTCTGTTTCTCTACCCGCTCCCCATCGCTTCAGAGGAAGGAGGGAGGGAGGGAGAGAGGGGGAGGGTAAGCAATTCTAACGATGGGGAGCGAATGCTGGAGAGATATCCCGTCCCTAGCGATGTGTTATAGCCTGCAGGAAATGATCAATCTTTTCTGACCCAAATTACTTCAGATGGAGGATAATACAGTAGACATTACGAAAAAACCTATTTTCCTTTTTCCGCTTCCGCTGTAATTCTCAAATTTCGGAGCGTTCCATTCCTCCCGCTCCTTTCAATCACATTTTGAGGCGTAGGTAGGCAACATGAATATATTCGACATGTAAGGAGTTCTCTGCTGCCTGACTGAATTTTCATTTAAGGTCGCCTACGTAGGTGCATGTGTGACAGGAAGAAGAAGATATCTATATACATATCTTTTAGAATAAGAAAATTTCTTGTTAATTACATCATAGTACTTATTAAAAAAATAGTATTTGTTGAGTATTGCAGTTATATGACTTAATTTTGGTTGCTTAAGTTACCTTAGAATTGGTGCTAAGAATTAACTCATAATAATCTAGGCTAAGATCGCCACATTGGCTATATGATCGACACATAAGCAAGATCGACACAATAAGCTAAGCTGTCATATATGATATTCCGAATTAGAGTCTCAACTGCACCTGCACTGAGATTTTTTCCACTAACCTCCTTTCCGTCTTTTGTATGAAAGAGGACACCGATGGACTTTGAAAAAGACGCTTTTCGTTGATCGATATTAAGCCGTGACTGAGTTTCTCAGTGTGCAGGAGAGTCAAATACTGTGTACGTTAAACACCTGGTGGGACGAAGGTGGCTCAGTCAGCAGCGCGCCTGACTCGTAATCTGCAGTTCCAAGATTCTAGTCCCATCTAGGCCATCATTGAGATTTATATCTGCAAAATATCCACCTTGCCCTCTCTCATTAGCGGACTCCGATGGGCTTGGAAAGACCGCTGTCCATTGGATGGGACATTAAGCCGTGTCTCCGTGTGTGGGAGAGCCATACCCTGTGCATGTTAGAGAACACGCTTAATGTCCTGACGTAAGGCTACCATCTGTCTCTTAACAGCTGTTCAGTGGATTCCTTCTCAACCTCCTCTTCGTCTTGTAGTCTTTGTGACTTGTACATTTAGTCCACTGTGTTCGAAAAAAGGTCCTGCTCAGAGGCAAACAACCCAAGCCTTGACCTGAGTGTTCCACGCTTCACCTAATATATGTATAGTGAATTCCCTTCCTCTACTGGGGCGGGGGTGGCTCAGTCGATAGCGCGCCAGGCTCGTAATCTGTAGTTCCAAGGTTCGAGTCCCAGCTGGGTCAGCGTTGAGATTTACCTCCGCAAAATTCCCCGCCCTGCCCACGGTCAGTAGGGGACACCGATGGGCTTGAAAAGACCACCGTCCATCGGATGGGACGTTAAGCCATGGTCCGTGTGCGGGAGAGCCATACCCTGTGCACGTTAAAGAACACGCTGGATGGCCTTGACGGGAGGCTACCATCTATCTCCCAACAGCTGTTCCAGTGGGTCCCCTCCCCCCACCTTCTCTGAGCCTTCGGGTCCATGTGACCTGGCCATTTAGCCCATGGTGTGCAAAAAAGTCCCGCTCAGAGGTAAAACAATCCAACCCTTCCTCTGCTTCGGCCTGCGCTGTAATTCACAAATTTCAAAGCTTTCCTATTTACTTGGGAAAAAAAATAATTTTTAGCAAAAATTATTTTTAGCCCTAATCAATTTGGCTTTTGAAAAAACTTGGGAATGGATGATAAACTGTTGAAATTAACTAAAAACAAACTTACATGGCGATGAATGAGAGCCAAACGTAATTACAAAATATTATTGCAAATTATTATTCATGCAGAAGGTATTCGACACTTAGAGAAGTTATTTTAAAAGAGTTTCATCATCATCATCATCCTCAAGCAGCCATGGGCTACGGAGGTCCAACCAAACCGTGCAATTTAGTTCTCCAAGCAAGTCTATCCTGAGCTACATCTACTGCATCTGGCCACTGCACACCAATTCTAACACGGTCCTGTTTGATATTGTCTGCCCACCGCATCCTAGGTCTCCTCCTCTTTCTGAGGCCTTTAGGCACACTGTTCATAACCCTATTTGCCAATCTATAATTATTCATACGGGCAACATGGCCAAACCACCGGAGTCTCTCTCTGCACAATATGCTGCTTAAAGGAGGTTGCAGACTCCTTTGCCTAACCTCATCATTAGTTATAAAGTTGAACCACCTAATGCCCAAGATACTGCGTAAGCATCTGGAATCAAAAGCATCTAGTTTCCTGTTATCTTGTTTACAAAGTGTCCAAGTTTCACTTCCATAACTAACCCTAGAAAGAACCAAACTATTACTTTAGGTGTATACGCCTATTTCTCCACACTCTCCTTAGATTCTTAAAAGTCCCGGAAGCAATCCCTATTCGTCTGTTAATCTCATGCCATACATCACCATTATCTGTTACATAGCTCAGAAGATAATTGAACTGTGACACCTGCTCAAGACTGCAACCATTCACATTAACTGAATCACACCTGCCTGACCAATTTTCATCACTTTAGTTTTCTCTCTGTTTATAACCAAACCTACTCTACTACCAGTCTCATCAACAGCTCGAATGAAAGAGTTCATCTCATCAACATCATTTGCCAAAAGGGCTAAATCATCAGCATAATCTAAATTAGAAATTGTCCTGTCTCCATTTAAGGCCAAAATCTTTCCCTTGAAGTGAATTTCGCATAACATAATCAATAACCAAGCTAAAGAGAAAAGGAAACAAAATGTACCCTTGTCGAACACCAGAAGTAATGCTAAACCAATTGCTACAAGCCTTACCAACTCTCACACACGACTCAGTGTTATTATAGAGAGCTTTCATTATGTTAACTAACTTGTCTGGTATACCATATGATTTAACAATCAACCACAAATTATGACGATCAACAGAGTCGAAAGCCTTTTTGAAATCAACAAAGCTAGCAACCAAAGGTTTCTGAAACTCTAAACATTTCTAAAGAATCTGCCTAAGTGAAAATATCTGATCCACACATCGCCTACCACTTCTGAATCCACATTGCTCACCACGCAATTGACTGCAACCAGATTCTTAATTCTATTAAGCACAATCGTGGAAAGAACTTTACCTGGAACAGAGAGTAGGCTGATACCCCTATAATTATCACAAGAACTGCAATCACCTTTTTTTGAAAATAGGGATAACAATAGCTCTGGTAAAATCCTTAGGAACCATGCCGTTATCATAAAAGATATTCAGAATTTCAGTCATCCAAGTGGTAACCGAAACATTCCCAGCTCTAAGCATTTCTGTAGTAATTTCATCTACCCCTGGGGATTTATGAAGTTTAAGTTTAGAAACAGCCAAAATAACTTCAGATTGTGTTATAGGGCCAACATTAAAGCCACCAATGCATCTATCATCATTACAAGCAATAGGAGTAGAACTAACCACATTGTTTAGAACATCACTGAAATGCTCAGCCCACCTAGCCGTGATAGAATCCTCACCTTCTATCACCTTTGTTTATCCTTCAATCCTTGTATGCTTGTCCGTTTTCTACCACACAAAACATTAACTATCTGGGACAGCTCTATGCTGTTGTACTGTCTAACTGCTTCCTCGGCTTTGTCAGCCAAACCATCAAGCCAAAGATTCTTATCAGCAGCTAACTGATCTTTTACACGTTTATTAAGTTCTCTGTAATGCTTTCTATTAGGACTAGTAGGTTATTGATTAAGGAGATTCCTGCAGTTCTTTCTTTCCGAAATAAGCTCAAATGCCTTATCACTCAGATAATTCTGTCTCTTCTGCTCCTTTTTTCCTAAAAGAGTACTGTTAGTGTCCAAAAAAGCCTGTTTAAAACGATCCCATTCTTCTTCAACTTCAGTAGTAAGCATACCATGACTGTCATAATGACTAAGTAACCTATCATGGTAAGCTTTGGCTATAACTGGGTCTTTCAGAGCTTCAGTATTAAAAGCAAATTTTTTAACCCTAGCACAACACTTTTTAAGTTTAAGTTGTAAGACACTTTTAACAAGATAATGGTCAGATCCAATTTCAGCTCCCCTATATGATCTGGTATTCCTAACAGAACTAGCCCATTTGCTGTTAATTAATATATAATCAATCATATTTTTATGCAGCCCATCGGGTGAAACACATGTGTATTTATGTATGTCGTGGTGTTTGTAATATGTGTTAGTTATTCTGAAACCATTGAGTTTACTTACCTGCAGGAGACGCTGCCCATTGCCATTGCAGCTACCAATACCAAAAGGGCCTATTACTCCTCCCCAAAGGTCAGAGTCAGTACCAACTTTGGCATTGAAGTCACCAAGACCAAGGGTAATATCTCCTTTCTTGACAGAATTCAAAATATCCTGAGGTTGTTCATAAAACCTATCCTTCTCATCCTCATCGGCATCCTCAGTAGGGGAATAACAGCAGATAACATTCAGGTCTTTAACGCTTGTCTGAAATTTTGCTGTAAGAAACCTTTCATTAAAGCACTCACATCCTAGAAGAGCATCACTAGCGTGTCTGCTGAGAAGCAGACCCACGCCTTGGTGACCTATCTACACATTTCCTACCACTTATAAATCCACACTGCTCATCACACAATTGTCCATCAACCAGATTCTTAATTCTATTAAGCACAATCACAGAGACTTTACCTGGAACAGAAACTAGGCTGATACCCCTATAGTTATCACAAGAACTGCGATTACCTTTTTAACTATCTTCCTATTGCTTTTGGCTTTGACATTTGTCTGTTGGTCGGTATATGGATTTGACAAAATGTTGTTCCACCACCAACATATCCTTTGAAAGCGGTGGAAAAACTTAATGATTTATGTGCCAAATGAAAGCTTGTGATGCAGGGTTTGTTACCCCACTGAAAAAGGGGAAAGTTAAAACTATTCTTAAGCTAAATCGCCCGACGGAAAGCTGAAAGAACAAGCTATAAATCGAATAAAAGCTTCTGACGAGGGAAATGTAGGCTAGGAAAAACTGACTCCCCAATGTTTTCTTCCACCCTAAAAAAAGGGGGATATATGAAAATCATTGTTTCTCTATATCTCCTGAACGCGAGTGTGGAAAGTACGTAACGAGCTATCTGTCGAATTATTGTGGCGATTATTAAAAAATTTGAAAAATACCTATCTTCCTATAAGGCCCTAAAAATAGAAAATAAACCTAAAACATATCTATGGTGCAATCGATCACTGAATTCGTATTCGCTTCAAAGGAAGATAGGGCGCCGATTTACCTACTCGATAGATTATCGGCGTCTTATCTTCCTTTGAAATGAATACGAATTCAGTGATCGATTACACCATCGATATGCTTTAGGTTTATTTTCTAATTTTAGGGCGTATAGAAAGCTGGGTATTGTTTAAAATTTTTAATTAATTTATTTAAAATAAGATCAATGATAGCTGTGATAAAATCCTTAGGAACAATGCCTTAATCATAAAAGGTAAAAAAATTCCGGTCAGTCATGTAGTAACAGAAACATTCCCACCTCTAAGCATTTCTAGTAATTTCATCTACTTCTGCGGATTTGTGTAGTTATTTAAGCTTACAAATAGGGAAAATAACTTCAGACTGTGATATAGGGCCAATCTTAAAGCCAATAATGCATCTAGCATCATTACAAATAATGGGAGTAGAACTATCCACATTTACAACTAATTTTTTTTAAATATAAAAAGAGAAATGCTTTTTTTTTTTCATTTAAAGCAAAATACTGTAGTTTAGCTTCGACAGTTTCTCTAAAAGCTTACGTATTTATCATGATTTTAAATGTAATATGCGAAATCAATGCAAATGCCTAGAAATTTCCATAGTTTCTTCAGGTGAATATCCTGGAAAATGGTTTGAAGCTCTCTTAACATGGAAAGTACGTTTTGAAGGGAAAAAAAGATCCTAGGTGCACTCACGCGATTATATTTGGTACAAAATATAGTATCATCTAAATTTATGCATACTTTATATTAAGCACTTATTCATTCACAATTGATCTACGGTTTTAAATTTTGAGAGTGGGGGGAGTATGTACTACACTGATTTCAAATAACTTTTAGCACTTCAGAAAATATTTATTCCCCTCTTAACTAAAAGTTCAAGGATACGTTGCCCTTGTTTTATCAGGCAGGAATCTTATCTTTGAGGCATGATTATTTCTTTTAAATTTCAAAATATTTTTATCTCAGAAATGAGCATGCCAAAAATGAAAACTGGAAATCAATATGAGTTAACGTGTGATAAAAATATAAATTGCCAAAATTCCTCAGTTACACAAGGGAGTATTTAAACACTATTACCTATACTTTGCCTCAAAATTTCTTTCTTCCCTTCCGGCCACCATTAAAAACAATAAAAAGTCATATGTTTCGTAAGGTCCTTAAAACCATATTTTAAAAATGGAAGATGTGGAGACAGTTTTCCATTGAAATCCCTTTGTATTGTATGGTTTTCTTTTCTATTACGTCTACAATTCGCAAATTATTTGTCACATTATGGAAGTCTCACGAACGAGATTACTCTTGTGAGACCCAAAATTACATTTGTATATGTAAAATTGATATGAAAAATAAATTACTTCTAGTACTTTTGGAAGGGGTTGGCTCAGTTGATAGCGAGTCAGGTTCGTAATCTGCAGTTGCCAGGGTCAAGTCTCAACTGCGCCAACGTTGAGAAGAATTAAGCCGTGACCTCGTTTATATCCTCTCATTCCTACCCTTGACTACAAATGGGACACCGATGGGCTTGGAAAGGCTGCGGTCCGTCGCATGGCATATTAAGCTGTGGCTCCATGCACATAAGCGTTATATCCTATGCACATTAAATGCACACGCTGGATGGCCTTAACGGGAGACTTCCTTATGTCTTCTAACAGCTGTCCAGTAGCTTCTCTTCTCCAACATTCTGTGAGCCCTTCGGGTTCTTGCAACCTGGCAGTTTAACTTATTATGTATAACGTAAAAGTGCGCTGAGAGGAAAACAACACGGGTCAATAAACCTCGTGGCCTGTTATTTCACTCCTGGGTTGGGTTGGATTGTTTTACCTCTGAGCGGCACTTTTTTGCACACCATGGGCTAAATGGCCAGGTCACATGGACCCCGAAGGCTCAGAGAAGGTTGGGGGAGAGGACCCACTGGAACAGCTGTTGGGAGACAGATGGTAGTCTCCCGTCAAGGCCATCCAACGTGTTCTTTAACGTGCACAGGGTATGGCTCTCCCACACATGAGGCCACGGCTTAACGTCCCATCCGACGGACGGCGGCCTTTCCAAGCCCATCGGTGTCCCCTACTGACCGTGGGCAGGGCGGGGAATTTTTGCGGAGATAAATCTGAACGCTGACCCAGCTGGGACTAGAACCTGGGAACTACAGATTACGAGCCTGGCGCGTTACCGACTGAGCCACCCCCGCCCCATATTTCACTCCTGAGTGGAACTCATGTACACAGTGGACTAAATGGTCAAGTCAAAAGGAAACATAAGGAATCAAAGACGGGCAATTCAGTTTACTAATCAGCTTTTAGAAGAGATACGGAAGGCTCCTGCATGCATCCAGCGTGCTCTTTAGTATAAACAAGTTATGTTTCTTTTATACACAGTGTCACTGCTCAGCCGAATGAATTTCTGGTGTCCCCTTTCTCACTAAGGGAAGAATGGGTGTTAAAAGAAAAATCTCAGCTTTGGCATAGCAGGGACTCAGGCCGCACTACCAACTGAAAGAACTGCTGTCCCATATAAACCTCATTAATTTGTAAAGTGCTAGCAGATTTACCGGGCGTTGCTCGGGTTTGAAATTCTCTAAAGTAGTATTTCTCAACTTTCTTTCTTTTCAATTTTCTTTTGAGCTTCATTTACCTTTGTAGTCCCTCCCTAATAGCCGTTGATAGTTGGAAAAAAGCTACTTCCCATCTGCATTGTTTAAATCTGCATAATATAAATTTTATATCATATATATTCTGATAATAGGTACTCTATATTCCAAGTAGCAAAGGGAATTCTTAAAGATATAAAATGTATAGTAGCATCATAAGACCAAAAAAATATTCTGATAATTGACACTTTATTCAGTGTGATCCTTGTGGCTGATGTAAATGGCCAAGTTTTTTATTATTTATTGTTACGTGTATTAAAAAATGAAAAAATGAAAGCAGTGTTCCAGGGAGCTTAGTTAGAAGTTATAAAATAAATTTGTCATGAAAATGATGTATGATTTTTACATCTCATTCGTAATATTTTGTTTTGGTAGTTAAGTTTGGGTGGCCCGCTCAGAAACTTACTAAAACCTCCTATTATTCCATTTCTTTTCATATGGCCCCTTGGGGAGAGAATATGACCCACGTTGAGAACCAGTGCTCTAAAGCACAGTATATGGCACTCCCCACATCGCAAGCTTTCATTTGGCATAAAAATTATTACGATCAATCTCCTCCGGTTGAAATTTTCTCCTCCACTTTTAGAGGAGGAAAGAAGAGGACATATTTCGTGGTACCGCATGATACTCCCCCGTTAAGAACTTTCTAAATCGGAAAACTGTAGTCTAGTTCGGATAATCTAACTTTTCAAATCATTTCGCACCAGTTAGTGTTGTTTCGATACAATTTGTTAGTTATATGTAACTTTGTAGCAGAATATTAAAGGTGGTCTATGTTGCACAAAAGATGTGTACATATTACGCATTTATTGTACAATGAAAAAGAAAAACATTATTTATTACTTAGCATATCATTCAAAACATTTATTAATTAACATGTGTTATGAGATATGCATTTATTAGCTTTTATGTACTTTTCTAATTGAATTAATTATTTTAACATCCGAAATGTTTGTTAGTTTTCGAAGCTTTCATTTTAACAAAGAATCTCGTCCTGTTCATGCTTAATTATAAAGACTTAAATTTCCACAGAGACTTTCGTGCTCTTTACCGAACAAACTAAACAATGAATTTATCAAAAAAATTATTTTTTTGATAAAAAAAAAAAAGCGATGAAAAATAAATCATTTAATGCATTCTTTATTTTTAAATTTATTTGTGGGAACAGTCATTTTGAATAAATTTTAACTGTTAAAGATAAGTCTAAGGGAATTTAGAAAAATTCAAACCGGTTCATACCGGTTTTGGTTGACTCCAGCGGGTTGGCACATATCCTATATTCTTCTCATGGGTTCTTCATTCTCATGGTTCTAATGGGTTCTTCTCATGCAAAGTTGGTGCCTCTAACTTTAGAGGGGGGAGTGCATAAAAACAAATAAACTTTCTTCTTATATTAGATTTTGGCACTCCTTGCTGTATGTATAGCATTCAATTTAAAAACATTTTGAAACTGTTTAACGATCAGGTTAAAGGCCATTGTGCGTTTTGACTTCAAATAATTCTTAAACCTTCAATGATCTTACAATCAAGATGAAAGATTTTTTTGCAGTCGTTTCGAATATGGATTTTTGCTGACGACACAAATGCCCACACAGCTCTTTAACCTTTAAAAAATATGATAAACCAGGAAGAAGAGTTAAAACAACTTAAAGTGTGTTTTAAGGCAAATAATTTAATTTCGTTGTTCAAATTCAATGATACGTGATGGATAAAATGAAGAAGGGGAGAGGATTATTCCACAAGGAATCGAAGATGGGATAAATAGGAGACTATTTTTTTATACGTAAGGATGGATATTAAAGTTGACATATTTGATTTTCGGAAATTATTGTTTTAATGAAATTAAAATACACTGCCATACCAAAATATTACGAGGATGACGATTGGCTCAGTCTGTAGCACCCCAGGCTCATAATCTGTAGTTCCCAGATTCGAGTCACTCCTGGGTCAGCGGCAAAGGAGTGCCTGAGATTTTCTTCCTTTTTTAAAGAGGAGATTTTTCTCCGCTAACCGTCATACTGTCCTCGGCCTGTAGAAGACGTCGATGTGCTTATAAAGGCAGTCGTCTGTCGGGTGGACGTAAAACCGTGTTTCAGTGTGCGAGAGAGCCATGCACATACTCTGTGCACGTAAAGAACACGCTGGATGACCTTGACAGGAGGCTACCATCAGTCTCCTTACAGCTATCCAGTGGGTCCCTTTCCCCCAACTTTCTCTTAGCCCTCGAGATCCTTATAAACCTGGCCATTTAACTCATCATGTGCAAAAAAGTGTCTCTCTGCGGTAAAACAACGTAACCAGAATATTAGAGAATTTCCATGCTATGCCAATGGGAATTAAACTTCCAAGCTCTATAACTTCTAAAGTATACATTATTGAAAAAAATATGTTACTGAAAATAAATTCAAGATCATAAACAAATCTCTCCAAATCTCGATTTTCAACAATATTTCATAATAATAATGAGTCAATAATTTACCTCAAATATTAATTAAAACTTATTGCTTCAAACCATTTAATAAAAAGAAATAAACCTTTTAAAGTTTGAGATTTTTAACTGTCATTAAACCAATTAGCCCTTATCTGCATTTAGCCCATTGTATTCAAAAAAGAAAGTGAAGGTAAAAACTGTCTTACCAACACTTAGAGGTTGAGCCCGCATTATCGGAATTTTTAAAAAGATAAACAATAAATATTTGACAACAATTGTTTAAATGATGCTAACGTTCATGACCCATTTTCTTTTCTAATTAAAAGAGAAAGAATTGCAAAAATGATTTGTTTATAAGATAATTTTCCACTTAACCTTCAAGAATTATATTTCTCTTTATTAAAGTTGCGCTTACTTGGCTACTGATCTAAGGGACCTGGGTTCGAGCCCCGGGTAAGGCATGGCTGTTTGTGTCATTTTTCTGCTGAGGTTCAGCCATCCTCTCAGACCTTCTACTATGGCATATAAACTGACAGGCTCCTGTCAGACCTCTGTGACAAGCAGCTGCTTGAGGGGGTATTATTATTTTAAAGTTGTACACATTAACATAGCACTCAGTTTTTAACCTTTTTCAACTTTTTTCAAATTATTTCACTCGAGTAGTGAGGGAGAACCTTTTCAACCCTGCATGCCAAAAATTTTCAATTTTTGTTGATCATATTCAAATGCGTGTCACATACATAAATGATCACTGTTATTAAAGGAAAGTCGCAATTACACTGCTGGCCATTAAAATTGCAACACCAGGAAAAACTCATCAGATTATCCCGAAATATGCAAAATGGGTAGCCATGGGAGAACATGTAAATGATTCAAAGCGCAACACATACGCACATCATGTGTGGCAGTAACACCCCCTGGAAGTGGTATAAGAGGAGAATACAAAGAGCCGGTGTAAACCACTGGAATTGTGTTTGCTCGCAGTCCTTGCGCACTAAAGGATCAAATATGCCCCGTCAAAGAACATGGCATCCATACGACCAGGTTTCGACTTTGATCGAGGGAGAATACAGGAAGACGGATTATCGTACCAAGACATCGGTGCTCGTGTTGGATGTAATGCTGCCACAGTGATGAGAATATGGCGTCATTGGGTAGAGGAGGAACAAACTCACCGACATGAGGGATCTCAACGGCCCTGTCACACAAACGAACGAGAGGACAGACATCTCGTTCGCATGGCTATGAATGATCGTACAGCCATATCAAACACCTTAGCTCAACAGTTAGGGTGTATTGCACATCAACCAGTGACCGCACGTACGATTTGACGTTGTCTGCAGCATTAGGGCATTTTTTATAAAACTACCATTGCTTCAGCTACCACTGACTGTACAACACAGGTGTATGTTATTGCAATGGCGCCAAGAATGTCCCGCATGCATGTGCGAATGGCACCGCATGGTCTTATAAGACAAATCCCACTTGTATGCAGTACCAGTATGCAGTACCATGATGGACGAATCCGTATCTGGCAGTACCGCGACAACATGCTCAGTGAGACATGCATGATGCAGCACCATACAGGTCCGGCCCATGGTGTTCTGGTATGGGGTGCCATTGGACTCTATTCACGTAAGCGCCTTGTACACATTACATCATAGTACATTACCGGTACTATGAACAGCCAGCGTTACATCACTGAGGTGTTGAAGCCTGCGGTCGTACCTTATCTTCAGGGGCTCTACGGTGCAATTTACCAACAGGACAATGCCCGACCACATGTGGCATACATCGTCCCACAATTCCTGGATAGTCACCATGTGACACTTCTGCCTTGACCTGTGCGTTCACCCGATCTGTCCCCAATTAAACATGTCTGGTTCATGATCTCACGATAACTAGCAAACCAGACACCAGCAGCTTCTACAACAGATGAACTTTGACTACATATCAAAAGTGCATGGAATGACATTCCCCAAACACACATCTGACGTCTCATCCTCTCAATGTCGGACCGCGTAGCAGCGGTTATTGCCGCTCATGGTGGTTACACAAGATACTGATTTCTTTGTATTCCACAAGTGTAACCGAGTTGTATTTGTAATCATTTGATCCTTGTAACATAAGCTATGCATTCACTAAATATGGCTTCGATATCACTTTTTCGTTTTTTGTATTTCCAGGTGTTGCATTTCAATGGCTAGCAGTATAGAATAATAAAATTATCTGATTCTTCTGAACAATACAGAAAAAATAAAAATTAATGGAAATAAAAAGTTTTAAAATAAAAACTACAATTTTATCTGCTATTTAGTGACTTTTTATTGTTGCACCGTCCCGTGGCCGAGTGGTTAGCACGCTTGGCTATTGATTTAATGGGACCGGGTTCGAGCCCCGGGTAAGGGTCGTTTTTCTGCTGAGGTCCTGCCATCCTCTCAGATCTTCTACTATGGCATATAAACTGACAGGCTACTGTCAGACCTCTGTGGCAAGCAGCTGCTTGATGGGGTATTTAATTTTTTTTTTTAATTTAATAATTCGTACATTTTAATGCTACACAAGCAGCACTGACATCATCAACAAATCTGTTTCTCTTTTCTGTTCTAATGTTATTCAAAGTTGTTAGAACTAGTAAAACAGTGTTAGTAAAAGTAAACTTTAGAACAGTAAAGTTTAGAACAACGTAAAGTTTAGAACAGTAAACAGTAATTAGCTTCAATATGTACCATAGTTAATATAGTTACTGCGGATAAATTTCCATTTTTAAACACAATAATATCAATAAACACTTAAGGCTGTTTGTGTTGTTTTTCTGCTGAGTTCCCACCGTCCTCATACACCTTGTACTATGGCGTATAAACTGTCAATAAAACACAGCAGGCGTGTTAAAGTTTCGCCATCGCTGCACTAGAACATAGACTTTTTTTGGATTAAAAGAAATGTCACATTCCGGAGGAGGAAGTAGAATTGGCATTTCCTAAATTGGGTTAAAATCGTGCTGACAAAAAAAGAATAAAATTTCAGCAGCTGGTCAAACAGTAAAAATCAGCGCAGATTTAAATATGCTACGTACAGTCGCTCAAAAAAGTATCCGAACGCTATGGATGACTACAGAATTCAGGAAAAAATATATGGCAACGAATTTTTAGAAATTAGTGATCTGGCAACCTTCACGTACTGTACACAAAAGTTGCCAGATCACTAATTTAAAAAAAATCGTTGCCAGATATTTCTTCCGAATTCTGTAGTCAACCTTAGCGTTCGGATACTTTTTTGAGCGACTGTACCTTTTGTAACGTCTTAAAGGTCTTTTTCTTTTGTGTGTATGTGTAATGCACGTATTCTGGATTTAAATGGCGTCTGGCAAAAAGCCTTTTCGTGTTTCGTTGTAGAGACAATTTTTGTATGTTGAATTTCTTATCATTAATTGCGTGTTCACAGTATTCATAAACGGTCTTAACATTGCGCTTAGGACTGGTTGTAGTCACTATTTTAATTCATGTATTATCCCTTCTTTTCATAAAGTTGACAGCATTTGCAACTTTTATTAGTCATAGTCGACTACATTCGATCTTAAATCATTCGCATTTCATCATTAAATAAAAAAAAACTCTCTCTCTCAGGGTCATAAATTTCAAAATATAATTTAGTTACTATCTAGGTCAGGGGATTCCAACCCAAACTTAGTGAAGAGCTACAAAAAATAAATTATATTCTTAAAGAGCCGCAAGAAAAAATGAACGACTTAAAAGCCAAAACATGCATTTCCAAAGGATAATGAATTTGGAATTTTTTCTAAGAAATAAAGAAAATATTTATTTATTTCTCAAATTATATTGCAATGAGCCATAAGCCGCTCATGATATGTGGATTGGCGGGATCTGATGTAGATTTATGCTTGCAAGAAGTTCCACACAAAAACGTTTCTTAATGCTAGTAATGGTAAGAAAAAGTAAGTAATGGAAATAAAAGCAAAGCTAAAGCAAGTAGTATAAGAGGTCCTAGTGCAGTTTTAAATTTTCATAACTTCCGTTCTATATTCGATAAAATCAATCTGTAAAAAAGTTAGAAATGCATTTTGGTGAAGTTTAGTATGTATTAAGAGTAATTCATTTATTTTATTGTAGTTTAGCAAAAATATTATTTTTTGTCGAATTTGGCTTGACAAAATGGCTTCAATAGTAGAGAAAATAAGTTGTGTGCTTGTTAGCCGAGCCACAAGCAATTGTGTGCTTGTTGTGGCCGAGCCGTGGCACGTTGGCCGAGTTAAAATCTGTAATCGCAGTACAAAAAGATTTAGAACCCATTACAACAAAGATTCACCACATAGGGATTACATAATTAACTGAATGGATGAGTTTAACGAAACGGGTTCCGTCAATGATAAACTACGATCTAAAAGGCCAAGTGTAAGTGAGGAAAGTGTGGCATCTTTAAAACAATCCTTTACTTCCAAATCCATGGAAATCAATAAAACTGGGTATTCCTTACTCAACAGTGCATAAAATTCTCAGAGTGGAACTTCACATGAAAGCCTACAAAATACAAATCCACCAAATGTTGCTGGAAGAGGATTGCCACACACGATTGATTTTCTGTCACCAAATTAATGAAAAAACTTGACAGTAACGTTTCATTTATGGACCATTTAACGTTTTCTGACGAAGTAACATTTCACAATAGTGGTAAGGTCAACAGATATAACTGTCCTATATGGGACAGTGAAAAGCCCCAAGAAGTTGAGGAACATGAAAGATATTTCCCCTAAGGTCAATGTCTGATGTGTATTAGGAAAGGACCACATAGTTTGGCATTCTTTTTTGAAGGACGGGTTGCTAATAGTGAGAGTTATTTGGAAGTGCTGCAAAATTACTTTATTCCTGAACTAACACGTTTAGGACTTATAGATGATACAGTGTTTCAGGAAGATAGGGCACCTTGTCACTTTGCTCTCAGTCTTTGAATATCAATGTATTTCCCTCTTCGTTTTATTGATTTTAGATTTTTAGAAAATTTCTTGGAAATATGGGTAATGTATATTTAATAAATTTTTGCTTTCATTTCGGTTGCTACCATTCATAAACAAGACGAGGGTCGGAGGGTCTGCAAGTCCCCGCATCTAGATCCGGCAGTGGTCTACATGGGCAGCTAGAACTGATGGTAGAAAAAAATCAAAAAATTTTAACATTAGAAGAAAAAAATTCCTTAAAATGTTTTTATGTTATTAATATTTTTATTGAATTGATAAAAGAATTGAATCAAAGAAATAAAACGCACTGTATTACTTCATTCTAAAAATCAAAATTTCATAAAGAAATATGAGCAGTGTTTTTTTTCCCCCTACTATAGACTTTTTGCATTAACACTTATAATAAGAGAAAGCATGGGGAAGGATGTATGCTGTTCTTATGGAGCCGCTACAAATCTATGCTGGGAAATCCAATGACTAAGCCTAGGAAATCCAATCACTTATCCAAGGAAATCCTATCATATATCCAGAGAATCTAATCACTTACCTAAGAAAATCTAATCACTTATCTAAGAAAATCGAATGACTTTTCCTAGGAAATTAAATGACTACCGTATATTTCTGCAGATAAGACGACCTTCAGATAAGACGAGGTATAAATTTTCGTCAAAGTTTTATAGTTTTAGCATATATCTGTCCTATAAGACGACCCCAAACTATCAACGGCCTATGAATTTAGTTTAGATCGGCGATCATCATCTGGATAATAATACTGTATAGCGTATACGGAATTATGTCCTATTCGCAAACATTCGCACTGATTCGGGCATTCGGGTAATGACCTTGACTATTCACAAAAGCGTCGTATGGGCTATTCTATTTTGTGAACATACCCTACTCTGTACTAGTAAATAATTACGGTTTGTCCGTTTTTTCCTCAGTAGCTCAATAAACATAACTTTTAATATTTATTTTGTTTTAGTATTGTTTTACTATTACAATGTAATGTATTATTTCTATTACAATGTAATGTATTACCATATAGCGTATTTAAAAAATATGATAGATTTTTCGAATAGTTGTAATAATAATGGTTTTAATTTATATAAATTTCAATCTAATTTTTTTGTATCTGTCCTATAAGACGACCCGGATTTTGGGGGCCTTTTTTTATGATTCAACTATCGTCTTATCTGCGGAAATATACGGTAATCATGGGAAATCCAATGATTAATCGTGGGAACACTTGTTTCGTGGGATATATCACTTTCAAACTGCAAAATTTAGAGGATTTTTCGTTACATCAAAAAAAAAAAAGAATTAGTGTCTTAATAATTTGTTTAGTATTTTTTCCTAAGATCCAGTTTTTTGTTTATAGAATTTTTTTCATTTTAATATGCTCTATTTATGAACAAAGAAACAAGAATATACAAAAAATGTTGTACAACATTTCACTGAAATTTAGCATGTGTATATTATACGTGATGTAGAAACCGTTACAAAATTCTGAAACTAGAAAGCATTTAAAAATAGCATAGAAGAAAAGAATTATAAATTTTATGCACTTCTCGTGATAACCGCATCAAACGAATAAATGAGGCAAAATATCTTTTGTAGTTTCCTATAAATTGTAATAAAACAGCTCTTATGGCTTCCTGTGAAATGTACCAAAAGAGTTCTTGTGGTTCCTGTGAAATATACCAAAAGAGTTCTTGTGGTTCCTGTGAAATATACCAAAAGAGTTCTTGTGATTCCTGTGAAATATACCAAAAGAGTTCTTGTGGTTCCTGTGAAATATACCAAAAGAGTTCTTGTGGTTCCTGTGAAATATACCAAAAGAGTTCTTGTAGCTTCCTGTGAAATATAGCAAAGCAGTTCTTGTTGCATGTCAAGCACAGTTTCTTCAATGTTGTATGTAGTTTCTATTATTGTCGTGATGGTGGGCGACGCCGATTCTTTTTTCAACTCGCCCATAATTAATTACTTATGCCGACTGAACTGCGCTATATGTCGTATTGGGACAGATGACAAACGATTAACCACTCTATAGTAGAGGACGATCATTTAGTCCCTTAATTGCATTCACCATTACTTAAGTGAAATCACAGGTTTGCGAATTGTTACATCCGTATCGACATATGCCTCAAACTTGATGTGCTAAGTGATGTGTAGAGAAGTGTCCAACAATTCAAGCACGAGAACAGTATATGGACGAAACAGTTTATTTACATTTATATACAGTTACGTACTGGGGATGCGCTCGATTCTATGGCCTTCGCTGCTGCAAACAATCATGCAATGAGGTGGAGATCTGCGCTTTGCAGATTCTCGCTTTACGTACCTCAAACTCGGAGAAAGGATATTCAAATCCTTACCTGCAACCTGTAGAACATTGAACTGGATGAACTAGATGGAGCTTCCTCAGTTTCACGGAATCACTGACACAGAATCAAAAGAATCTTTTAAATTTTTTGCACTTTTACTTCTTTCTCACAGCGGAAATTGGTGTGATCTGTCACCCCACACGGGTTCACACAGAACCGTATCTCAGTTCATACAGAACTGAACCCTGGTTAACACAGAACCGAACCCTCTCCTTAAGGGTTTTGTTTTTGAGCAAGAGCGGCGTTCCTTCATGCAGGTTGAAACGTTCTTCCAGTTTGACAGCGACACTCAGATTCCTGTTTATCATTGTCGCGCTTGTCTCCGCTCTACCACTCGTGCCACAGGCTAGTTGTAAATTGTCGTAAAAGTGCTTTTCGACTTGTGATCATGTGCAGACAGCCATCTCAGACCCGATAACAACAGCTCAGACTCCCATCCCCATCTCAGCACTTCCAAAAGCACACTTAATACATATATATATAAATATATTTACAACAACAAAAATACAATAAAAATACAATAATAAATAAAAATAATCTGTTAGAAAGACATGACACTTATATCTTGGGATAGCACCAAATTGCTTCATGTATTGGTCTATAACTGGCGTATGCTAACTACAGCATGCTGGCCGCACGCTACACTCCATCGTTTTTACGACCTGCGAGCTATTGATGTCAAACAAATTTCGAAAACAGAAAAAGAACATATATATAAGACAAGAAATCCAACTTCTGCAAAGCGAATTCTCATTAAATCGATTTTGATAAAATTACATATTTTGTGTTTAGTTTCAGATTTTTTCGCGTTAATTATATATATGTTATTGATTATATATTTCTTTGGCGACCCATCCTTCCATTTCAATTTTCTATGCGTCCCTTCAGCCCAAGGCTGATCATAATTTGCAAAACCACAAGACCTCTTCCTGTATTTAAAAGAACTTTAAAAATAATGCGCGATACATTATAATGTGATCAGGGTCTGAAGGGTTTAATGAAGAATGTTCAAATAAAAATAAGAGAGTGACTCAATATTAAATTCAGTCCATTTCAATGAGAAATGCTTAAATTTATAAGGGTTATCGTTTTAAAGGTTATTATATTTTGTGAAGAAATGAAGTGAGAATGATGAAAGTAACATCGCTGCGCGTATTAATTGATCTCTAGGGATGGGAGGTGATGTTCAAGGAATTCCGGAGTTACAGAAATCCTTTACATTCGTCTTTTCGATCTTGGGCTCAGCAAAAGTTGGTTCAATCGATATCAGTTCAAACTAGTAATTTGATGTTTTCCAGGTTCGATGACAAACTGTACTTTCATTGAGATTTTCTCCATTATTCCCCACTCTGCTCTCGTTGAGAAAGAGATTTCTGTGAGCATGTAAAGACCGCCGTCGTGGGAAGACCCTCGTATGGAGGAGAGCCAAAATCTTGTGCCCTAAGAACGCGCTAGATGTCTTTGAAGAGAGGATTCCAGTTTTCTCCTGACTACTGTTCACCGGATCCCTTTTACCAGCCTTCTCTCAACCCTTCTGGTTCTTGTGACTTAGCTATTTAGCTATTATGTGCAAAAAATGTGCCATTTAAAAATAAATCAACCCAATCCATTATCTTGATTTTTGGCTCTTTAGATTTAGCAACATGAAAGCGTAATTGAAAAGAGCAAGAGTTGACTCAGTCGGCAGCGAGTCAGGCTCGCAATCTGCTTTTCCAAGGTTCGAGTTCCAATTCTGCTTGTGTTGAGAATTTTTTCGCTAAGGCCGAATCGTGTTCTAGGTGAAAAAAGGCACACATTTGGGCTTGGAAAGGTCGCCGTCTGTCAGATAGGACCTATAGCCATGATCTCGTGTGCAATAGAGTCATGGCCTGTTCATTGGGGATGGGATTGGATCAGTTTGTAGCACGCCAGTCTCGTAATCTGCAGTTCCCAGGTTAGGCAGTCTTGTTGCATGTCAAGCACAGTTATCCTTCTTACAACGTAACGGCTACGTACAATATTCCAGGTTAGACAGTCAAATTAACAGTATAATCTGCAAGTCCCACCTGTGCCAGCATTGAGGTGTATCTTTGCTAAACTCCCACATTGCCATCGGTCTGAAAACGGGACAGCGGTTGGCTTGGTAAAGACCACGTCTATCGTACAGGACGTAAAGCCATACCTTATACATATTAAGAGAACACCCTGGATAGCCTTGACGGGAGCCTTCTATCTGTCTCCTAACAGCTGTTCAATATGTCCCCTTCCCCAACCTCTGAACCTTCGGAATTCTTGTGGCCTGGCCATTTATCCCTTTGTGTGAGAAAAAGTGCAACCCAGAGTTAAAAGAGCCCAAACCACCAAGTGCAGGTTAAAGAATACTTTCAGCGATCTTGATGTAAGGTCTCCTCCATCTGTCTACGAACAACTGTCCAGTGGATCCATTTCCCCATCTTTCTCTCCGCTCTTGGTTCCTTGTGGCCTGACCATTTAATCATTTGTGTGCAAAAACAATAACCCTCAAAAGTGAAACAACCAAACTATGCGTCATCGGAAATTGTCACACATCAAATTAACATCATAGTCTGCAATCCAAGTAATGTATCACGACACCACGAAGCAAACTAATTGAAGAAGCAAGAGTTACCTGTCAACTTCTCAACAGATCGCATGAAATATTTTCCTTTTCACACACGATCTGATAAAAAAAAATCCTTATTAGTATAGAGATACATCAGAATTTAATGAACAAATATCCAAGCTCTTTACTCTCAACGGAATATCATGCGTCATCGACTGACTATCGTGTTGCTAGTTGGGATCTCAGCTCTAATATAATTAAATATACTAATTAAATAATGTGATGCATCCATTTATATCAACGTTTAGTAATTTGGGTCGACGTTTCAGATGTCTTTGACTAGTGGTTAAGGGGAAGGTGGATTAATTTTTCAAGTGAACACCCGGGGGATGTATTTGTCTCTTTCTCTTTTAGTCATTTGCTATCCTTAAAGTGTCGACTTTTAAATGACTTAGTTGCATTGTTTTTGCACTTCTCATTAACTACGTATTTATCCCGCGAAATCTGAACGTTACGAAAATTCCCTTTAGACTTTCGTCCTCGCTCAAAACAACAAGTGCTGCATTGAGGTAACTGATGCGTTATAGCAACACGTAGTTTGAATGTTACAGTTTAAAGATATGCCTGTGATTGGACAGTCTTTGCAGAAACCAATGATAGTTGAGGAGACGATGAGACTGCGCAGTCGACTCTTCGATAATTATTCTCATAGATCATTGGTTGGTAGACTAGGCATTGAGAAATAATTATCCTATGACAGAGATGGCGAACCTTTTTCAGATTGAGGGTCAAAGGTAGCTGAAACAATATTTAGTTTGTTTTTTGCTTTGTTACACCAATGTCGTTTTTAGCGTATAAAAATATTTAAATTTGTTTATGTATCACGTATGTGATGGCTTTTTCTTTTCGTTACGAGACATTTCATTTTGGATATAGTTACTAAAACCCTGGGTAGCACAGACTCCGTGTACATTAAAATGAAATATACGTATAAGATTTTTTTAACACAGGAAACGGTGTCTGTGGTCTTCCAATCTTTGCAAAGTGTAAACCAGTCTTTAGTAAACAACTGGGCATCCAACTTCTGATTCACGAGTTAAAAGTTACCAGTCACGAACCACATGCTGATCATTGGAAAAGAACTTGTAAAGCAAATAATCAATATACTGAATCTGGTTCATTTCTTTCAGTTTTTTTGGCGAAATATTTTTAGATGCATAACTAAAATATTTTGCCAATTCATAGTTACTCATTAAAAAATTTTATTGAAGATATTTTCTTGATTTCTTAAAAAATATGTTTGCTTGTTTGCTTGTTTTTTCTGTCAATTCATTACTTATCAGAAGTGTATGTTTTCGTTTTCAAGTAATGAATTTTTAGTGGGCTCTTTAAGAATATTGTTCTTTTTTTTAACACAGTGGCTCTTACTAGGTTTGGGTTAGATTTGTCTGGTATAAAAGAATGGTCTGGATTTAAGATAAATGTGCCTGACGTGTTCTGACAAGCAATAAGAACTGTTTTACTACATTTCACGCGAAAATACAAGAACTGTTTTTGCTACATTTTACAGGAAAGTACAAAAACAGTTTTGCAACATTTCACAGAAAACCACAAGAACTGTTTTGCTGCATTTTACAGGAGTCATTCATTTGATGTGTTTATCATGACAAATTGCATAGCAATTGTAATTCTTTTATATTCCACTTTACAGCTTACTAAGATTTCAGAGTTTTGCAACTTTTGAGACCATTTCTACATTACAATGTTTTCTACATTATATTGTTATGAATTAAACGGATGGAAACTGAGGTGATATCAAAAATAGTATTTAACAATTAAAATTCCAAAATAATGTAATTTATTACAAAAGTATGAATAAAAACATTTATACAAACTAAAATGAACCAACACAAATCTTCATCAGTATGAAAATAAACCTTCAGAAGAACAAAGCATCCATTTACTATTCCTCCCTTTTGCGA